>CM056058.1:29315383-30515383 GCA_029574335.1 Rana kukunoris
AATGAGGTGCAAAGCATGGTAACCCATACCACCAAAGTGGCACTTTTAGTGAAACCTGTTTGTGATTGGGTGATGGTACCCATAAGACATGCACTATATATTTTCAAAAGTATTGGGACACCTGCCTTTACAATACAAATTTAATGGCATCCCAGTCTTAGTCTGTATGGTTCAATATTGAGTTGGCCCACTCTTTGCAGCTATAACAGCTTCAACTCTTCTGGGAAGGCTGTCCACAAGGTTTAGAAGTGTGTCTATGGGAATATTTGACCATTCCTCCGGAAGCACATTTGTGAGGTCAGACACTTGATGTTGGACGAGAAGGCCTGGCTTGCAGTCTTTGCTCTAATTCCCAAAGGTGTTCAGGACTCTGGTGTGGAGGAAATGGACTGGCCGTCAGAAACTCGCTCATCTATGTCTTTATGGACCTTGATTTGTGCACTTATCCAAATAATTTGGTGCAGGGGGGATTATGTTGTGGGTTTTTTTTTTCAGGGGTTGGTTCCAATGAATAAACTTTTAAGATGTCGGCATACCAAGACATTTTGAAACATTTCATGCTCTCAACTTTGTGGGAACAATATGGGGATGTCCCCTTCCTGTTCCAACATGACTGTGCACTATTGCACAAAGCAAGGTCCATAAAGACATTGATGAGTGAGTTTGAGGGGGAAGAAGTTGACTGGCCTCAACCCAATAGAACACCTTTGGGATGAATTGAAGTGCAGACTGCAAGCCAGACCTTCTTGTCCAACATCAGCGCCTGACCTCACAAATGCACTTCTGGGAGAAATGGTCAAACGTTCCCAAAGACACACTCCTAAACCTTGTGGACGGCCTTCCCAGAAGAGTTGAAGCTGTTATAGCTGCAAAGGGTGGGCCAGCTTATATTGAACCCTATGGACTAAGACGCCAATCATGTAAAGACAGGCGTCCCAATACTTTTTACAATATAGTGTATATTAGGGCCAGTTTAGACAGAAGCCAAATAACCTACCAACATGTCTTTGGAGTGTGGGAGGCAACCCACACAGCCACAGGGAGAATATGCAAACTCCATGCATGAAGTGCCGTGATTGGGATTTTACCTGACGGGCTAAATTTCTAACCACTGATCTGATCTCAGCAGCACAGTGGCTTAGTGGATTATATTGGTAAAGGAACATTCCAAGGAATGTTGGAATGCCATTAAAGTTAGGCGTACCAATACTTTTGACAATATTGTATTTTATTAGAGCTTTGATTGGCCCTTTTGGCAAAAGTCAACCTTAATTCACTTTTGTTGAAGGAGCCAGTAGAAACATGTTTGCCCAATCAGTGCTGCATCCAATCAGAATACAATAATCGGTAGTGGGCATTCTTCTGCCTATGCTGTTTAGCTGTCAACTGATCGGCGAGTGACTTTGGTGACTTCAAGTGCCGTCACTGACTTTAATCACCTCTTCCTGAATTCTGTTTTTCACAAGGTTAGGTGACTAAATTCTCCTTCCAGGCGTGAGATTTGGAGCAAGCAGCGCTTTGGCATTTCTGATGCTTTTTTGTGCTTGTTATCTTACGCATGTTAGCGCCTACTGTACTCAACGCTTAAAGGACCAGTGCACCCAAAACTGATTTTTCTGTATTTAATTTTTTTTTAAGTAGATGAAAAATCTCCCTTCTGTAGTTATTGAATCTGCTTCCAACATCTCAAAGTCTCAACCCTTCTGCTGTGTTAATCATCATAAATAAAATAAATGAAAAAATCCAGTTGGGAAGGGAAGACTCCTCCCATAACTGTAGGTTGGGGGGACCCCTTAACTTAAGCTCTCATCACCAGAATCCCTTAAAAATTCTAACTGCCAGCCTGATAAAGTTAAATAGTCTACCCATCATGGTTGGACTTGAGGTGTTCCAGTTGACAACCGCCAATTCAGGCATATTATGGCAGGCCATGCTGGGATTTGTAGTCCCTCCACCCCTGAGGGAGTAGGATGTCTTTGTCCGGACAGGCTTCTGAAAGTTGTAAATGTTTGTTTGCTCTATCATCTACACAGTAAATCTTGAATTCCTTTAATCTTCCCTGCTGTGTGATTCACATCTAAGTAACCATCTCCACGCTTCATTTTAGCGAAACTCTTGAGAATTGGACTCCGCGTTTTAAAGTGGCGCCGTTTGCTTTTACCAGATATAATTAAGGAGCGTGGTGCTTGTTTATAAATGTATTCATTGCATAATATTGTTAAAGTGTAGAAAGATCTGAGATTATTATTACAGGCTTGTATATAGTGCTGCCAATTTATGCAGTGCATATATATATATATATATATATATATATATATATATATATATATATATATATATTCAAGTATAAGCCAACCCGAGTATAAGCCAAGGTATCTGATTTTACTCCAAAAAAATGGGAAAACTTTTTGACTCGAGTATAAGCCTAGGGTGAGAATGCAGCAGCCGCTGTAAGTGGAAAAGAGGGTCAACAATGTCCATTTTCATGCCTCATTGTGCCCATTGCATCCTTACTGTGCCCATTGCAACCACCTCACTGTGCCCAACCTCACCGTGCCCATTGCCACCTCACCGTGCCCAACCTCACCGTGCCCAACCTCACTGTGCATATTGCCATTTCAAAACTGGGAAAACTTTTTGACTCGTATAAACCGAGGGTGAGAATGCAGCAGCCACTGTAAGGCTCCATTTAGACCTAGGCGTCGGCGGCAGCGGTGTATTCGGGCGACATGCAATAGGCGTTTTGTCCCCGCGATTTGCAGCGACAAAACGCCTATTGTTTTTTTGCTGGAGGGCAGAATTTTACACTGTCGGCTATGGCCGAACGCCGAACACGCCTGGAAAAAAAGGGTCCGGGTCTAGTTTCAGGCGTATTGGCGTTCGGCGTAGAGATGTGAACCATCTCCATAGCCGACAATGTAAATTCGCCCCTCCAGCGTATCACAGGCTGCTGCAGCATCGGGCTTCAGGCGACAAAACGCCTAGATGTGAATGGAGCCTAAAAAGCGACGTTTTTGAAACTTCAATTTTCAAAGACGATGTTGCCTACACACCATCTTTTTTTCACAATGCGAGCAAGGTTACGTTCACCACTCTTTTCAATTGAAGCTCGCTTCATAACTAGCTTCTGGGCATGAGCGGGTTGAAAAACATTGTTTTAAATGTATTTTTTTGCTACACACGGTGATTTTTTGTGAAACAAAAAACAACGTTTTGAAAAACGACACAAAAAAAAGAAGCCTGCTTCAATTTTTTGTTGTTGTTTTTCACAAGACATAAAACAACCTTTTCCCCCACACACGGTCATTTAAATTGAAGTTTTTAAAAACGTCGTTTTTTTTTCATCACATAAAGTGCAAAAGAGGGTCAATAATGCCCATTTGCACACCTCACTGTGCCCATTGCAACCTCACCTCACTGTGCCCAACCTCACTGTGCCCATTACTGCCTCCCTGTGCCTGAGTCAGTGTACCTGAAATTTTTACAGGCTGCAGGCGTCATTGTTTAAAAGTCACCGTCTCTTCCTGGTCCCGTTCCGTGATAGGCGTTTCCCAGCAGCCTATCATGGACGCCTTCTCATCCTTGGACTCGGTTTCCCAGCAGACACTGTGTTCAGTGTTCCGCCTATCACAGATGTTCCTTTTTTCCGAGGATGAAAAGACATCCGTGATTGACGAAACACACAGTGTCTGCTGGCAAACCGAGTCCGAGGATGAGAGATCATCCGTGATTGGCGGAACACACAGTGTCTGCTGGCAAACCGAGTCCGAGGATGAGAGATCATCCCTGATTGGCGGAACACACAGTGTCTGCTGGGAAACGCCTATTACAGAGGGGACCAGGGGGGAGCAGCGACTTTGAAACAATGGACGCTCGCAGCCCTTCAGGTACACTGTCTCAAGGGGGGTATTTTAAGCCCTAAAAAAAGGCAGAAAAACCTGGCTTATACTCGAGTATATACGGTGTATATATAATACATTCACATCAGTCCCTGCCCTCAAGAAGCTTACAGTCTAAGATCCCTAACTCACATTATCTATGTATATATATAAACACTAAATTACCAAAAGTATCGGGACTCCTGCCTTTAAACACACACAAACTTTAATGGCATCCCAATCTTAGTCCGTAGGGTTCAATATTGAGTTGGCCCACCCTTTGTCCACAAGGTTTAGGAGTGTGTCTATGGGAATGTTTGACCATTCTTACAGAGCCGCATTTGTGAGGTCAGGTACTGATGTTGGACAAGAAGACCTGGCTCACAGTCTCCGCTCTGCTTTATCCCAAAGATGTTCTGTCGTTATAAGGGTCTGGTATGGATCCTGGGAGGAACCCCCATGCCATTTTTTTCGGTGTGGGGGTCCCCTTAAGATCCATACCAGACCAAAGGGTCTGGTATCGTCCTGGGGGAACCTCACGCAAACATTTTTTTTTACATTTTCACAGCGTTCCCCTTCAAGATTTCTTAGCACACAAGTCGCCCTGCAAGTTGGATCATCTTGATCCGACTTCTGGTGTGACCTCTATTCAAATCAATTGGCTCCCATAGGGAACCATTGATTTTGAATAGAGAAAGAAACGCCAAACAAGTCTTAACACAGCGTTAAGCCTTGTTAAATTGCGTTTAACACCTTTTGCCAGCGTCTGACGTCTTTACAGTTCTAACGCTGGAGCTATGCCAATTACAGCTCCAAAACGTCATGGTGAGCATGAGGCCATAGACTAACATGGAGAGCCGCTTTTAAGCTGCAAAAAAAAACGCTCATAAAAAAGTGGCTGTAAAAACGTCCGTGGGCATGAGGCCTTAGCAATTTGGAATCACGGTTGGAATAGGCACGATTCCACCCGCAATCCCTGGTCGTGATAAAATAGCAGCATATTGACCAATGCGCATGTGGTTACCATTCATCCTTAATGGCACCCCAAACGTGGTGCGATTGTGCCACGACAAAACGCTTGTGTAAAGTTGGCTGCTGTGGAAGCCTGTTCCATATTTTTTTCACCTCTTCTCAACAGAGAATAATTCTGTTCTTATGTAGGAGCTTCACCCTACATAAGAACAAATACATTTTATCATTCTAGTCCCTATAAAACAGGGGTCTCCAAACTTTCTAAAGAAAGGGCCACTTTACAGGGGGCTAAACTGTGGCCAATGGGAGAAGAAAGTGTCCTGGTATCAGTGGGAGTAAACAATGCCCCTTCATTGATATTTTAGGCAAGTAATAATGCCCCATTGTTGGTGTCAATGGGAGGAATAGTGCTCCATCCTTGGTGAGAGAGGAATAGTGTCCCATTGTTGGTGTCAGTGGGAGATTGGTGCTCCATCATTGGTATCAATGGGAGGAATGGTGCTCCATTCTTGGTGAGAGAGGAATGGTGTCCCGTTGTTGGTGTCAGTGGGAGAAATGGTGCTCCATCATTGGTGTCAATGGGAGGAGTAGTGTGCCATTTTTGGTGTCAGTGAGAGGACTAGTGCCCCATTGTTGGTGGCAGGACCAAAGGGTGGCACTAAATAGCTGAAAAACCACATAGTTTCTTGTTTGTTGCCGACAATTCTTTGCCGTTTTTGTATGCAAGCCAAGTTCCTGGCCAACAGAAAATCCGATCGTGTGTATGAGGCTTTCGATTTGGCCAGCAGGGTATGCTGGATCTTGTAGTTCTTTAGTGCTCATATTGCCTACCCCTGTGTTCTGACACTAAAACTATCATAGGGCCACACTGGGGTGAGCAGTTGACATAAACGAGGATTGCAGAGTCAGCATGCACTGACACTAGCCTGCATTTAAAGCAAGGTAAATGCTGCACCAAGCACTTATCTATATTGGGCCCTCCGGCTCGGCAAACATTTTCTGCACCGAGCTCCAAAGATCGCATGATGATCACCATGAATGTGCCCTGAATCCTCCCTCCAGGCTCCTGGGTGTCTGAAGACTAAAGTACAGGTTTCTTCCCCCACTAGTACACATATTGCCAATTACTCAGTATTTCTGCTTGCTAAAGATTCAAGCCTGGGGGATTTACAGTGCAGGCAAATTAGGCAGGTCCCCGGGGGCCACAGTCATTTCCATTATTCTTGGATTTAGCTGTCTTTATTTTTTTAACAGCATCTCCTGCATTAAAATGGTGAGATTGCAGATAAATTGTTGAAGGGAGCTGTCATTAAAATGGGATCTGTCCTTATTGATTTCCCAAAAGTGTTGGTTGACGGGCTTTCATGCCGACCCTCTGGCTTCAACAATGGATCAGAATAACAGCCAGGTAGGTAGTATTTTCAGAATGAGTTTGGAAATTGAGGTCATCAATCTGCTCTTATACAGGGTTTGGGTTGGCCATACAGCCTAGATTTCTCTATGCACACTAAACGGCATAGATCAGTGATGGTGAACCTTGGCACCTCAGATGTTTTGGAACTATATTTCCCATGATGCTCAGGCACTCTGCAGTGTAGTTGAGCATCATGGGAAATGCAGTTCCAAAACATCTGGGGTGCCAAGGTTCGCCATCACTGGAAAAAATCCCAACAGACCAGAACGCGATAGAACACAACGACGTGATGAAAAAACAAAGTCCAATGCTTCCAAGCATGCGTCGACTTGATTCTGAGCATGCGCGGGTTTTTGGTCCGATGCTTTTGTGTACTAACCATAGTTTTTGTCCGTCGGACAGATTTTAAAGCAAGTTTTAAAACTTTGGTCTGACGGACAACGGTCCGATAGGCCGTACACACCATCGATTTGGTCCGATGAAACTGGTCTTAAGACCAGTTTCATCGGACCGGTCTGATCGTGTGTACGCGGCCTAAGTGTAGCAATTTGTTAGTAAATGTTGTACCTTTATTAAATGTAACCATATTGCTACACTTAGTGCCAGCTCACACAGGGGAAAGGCGACTTCAGCAACTTACAACACGACTTAAATTTGCCTCCAGGACATGCGACTTTGGCTGTGGCCAATCACTGAATAATCAGCTCTGTGGGAGGGAGGGGTTTGCCTGAGTAAACCATTTTACTTTCCTGTAAAGTTGCTTCAGTTAAGACAGTGGGCTGACTTCTGGAGGCAACTTCCATTGAAATCTATGGGTACAAGTTGCCTTGAAGTAGTACAGGAACCTTTTCTGAAGTCGGAGCGACTTCAGTAGTGTACATTAAGGCGGCTCTCATTCACTTCAATTGAATTTCTCATGTCGCGCGACTTGGGGCAACACAAATGGGATCAAGTCGCTGTAGTGTGAATCGGCACTCAATGGCTTCCACTGCTGTATCTGAGCCAATATAGAGGGAGAGAGCTTTGGCTCTCATTCACATTGCTGAATGGGGTATGTATGGGCAGGGCTGCAGGAGGAGGTATAGAAGGTAAAAAAAAAAAAAACATTCTACCTTCACAACCACTTAAATGTTTCCCTGCCAGTGCAAGTATTCCCCCCCCCCGTATCATTTGACCCTCTGATTCCTCATTCCTAAAGCACTGCACAAACTGCTGACGCTATATAAATCATGTATAATAATAACTGCTCCCCTGCTCTATGCTGTGGTTCCTCCCACTGACTTAAACATCACCACAAGATGTATGAGCCAATGGGAGGAACCACTGCATGTGGTGGGGGAAACAGGTATTTGACCCATCTGTCAATTTGAATACTTGAAACAACATGGACCAGCATCATGTTATCTTTCTGGCAGCCCATGTCTTGACATGCTAAGTTCAGTGCCTACTCTTTTTACAGCTATGTCTTTTAGAATTTAGGAAGCCTAGAGTCTTCGGATCAAATTCACATGATGTAGACAGTTAAGGTCAGGAAAACATTTTAGGGCTGTATACAACAACAACATACCTTTCCAGAAGTGCTCTAGCTGAATTGATTGAATATGTTGGATTTTCTGTCCCATTGTGTTGTCTTCCCTGGAGGCCTGCAGGCATCAGAGATGTCTATTCAGTCCCCCTCCCCCTCTTCTATCAGCATAGGTGTGTTTTTCAGACCGTACAGATTTCCATAGTGGTCTTTTATATAAAAAAATGCTCATTGGCTGGATTGTGGTTTTATTGAGCACCATACACTTTTTATTATAAGGCAATAGATTTGCTGTTCTGCTATCAGATACAGTGCCTTGCAAAAGTATTCACCCCCTTGGCATTTAGTATTTTGTTGCCTCGTAACCTGTAATTAACATCATTTAATTTACAGAACATGCCCACAACTTCGAAGATTGTTTTATTTATTTTTTATTGTGAAGCAAACAACAAATAGGACAAAATAACAGAAGTCAATTTGCAGAACTATTCACCCCCCTAACGTCAATACTTTGTAGAGCCACCTTTTGTCATTGTCCCTTACTTGTTTGGAGAGTTCCTTGGTCTTCATGGCAGTATTTGGTTAGTGGTGCCTCTTGCTTAGGTGTTGCAGCCTTTGGGGCCTTCCAGAAAGGTGTGTGTATCCAATGACAGACCATATGACACTTAGATTGCACACAGGTGGACATCATTTCACTAATTATGTGAATTCTGAGGGTAATTGGTTGCACCAGAGCTTTTTATGGGCTTCATAACAAAGGGGGTGAATACAAACGCACATGCCAATTATCAATTTTTTATTTCTGAAAAATAGTTTAATGTATATATTTTTTTTAATTTTACTTGACCAACTTAGACTTTTGTGTTCTGATCAATCACATATAATTCAGATTAAAAAACATTGCACTAAAGGCTGTAATGTAACAAAATAGGTAAAAAGCCAAGGGGGGTGAATCCTCTTGCAATGCACTGTAGGTGAATGATTTCTGATTGACCGATTTGTTTCAATGTTTGCATGTAGCTCTTTGTTGAACAAGGCACACCATACATCATGTAGAGAAATCTACCCTCCTGGCTATGATATTCTGACAGCTGACACCAGCGGCTGTCAGAAATCTACCCTCCTGGCTATGATATTCTGACAGCTGACACCAGCGGCTGTCAGAATATCCAAACAGTGGCTCCTTTTGATCTAAAATTTTCAGACTGAAGCATGTCCATGGGCATGCGCAGAATCCCCCTGCTGAACGCCGCTACCCTCGTGGCAGCTGAGGCTACAGAGAAAGGGACTGGGGAATCTGTCCTTCAATGGGGCTCCTTACAAATTGTAAAAAAAAATATATATATATATTAAATGAACAAAATTAAATAGTAAAAAACAACATAAAACTGACATCAATCTCATCCCTACTGACACCTTCCTCAGCTCTACTGACCCTGTCCTTGGCTCTGCTGACCCTGTCCTTGGCTCTGCTGACCCTGTCCTTGGCTCTACTGACCCTGTTCACTGCTCTACTGACCCTGTCCACGGCTCTACTGACCCTGTCCATGGCTCTACTGACCCTGTCCATGGCTCTACTGACCCTGTCCACGGCTCTACTGAGCCTGTCCGCGGCTCTGCTGACCCTGTCCGCGGCTCTGCTGACCCTGTCCTTGGCTCTACTGACCCTGTCCTTGGCTCTACTGACCCTGTTCACTGCTCTACTGACCCTGTTCACTGCTCTACTGACCCTGTTCACTGCTCTACTGACCCTGTTCACTGCTCTACTGACCCTGTCCATGGCTCTACTGAGCCTGTCCACTGCTCTACTGACCCTGTCCTTGTCTCTACTGACCCTGTCCTTGTTTCTACTGACCCTGTCCTTGTCTCTACTGACCCTGTCCACTGCTTTACTGACCCTGTCCACTGCTCTACTGAGCCTGTCCACTGCTCTACTGAGCCTGTCCACTGCTCTGCTGAGCCTGTCCGCTGCTCTGCTGACCCTGTCCGCTGCTCTGCTGACCCTGTCCGCGGCTCTGCTGACCCTGTCCGCGGCTCTGCTGACCCTGTCCGCGGCTCTGCTGACCCTGTCCGCGGCTCTACTGACACTGTCCGCGGCTCTACTGACACTGTCCACGGCTCTACTGGAAATTTTCTGTCGAACAAACATTCTAGGTTCTAGATATATGTGATTGCACATATACCTAGTGCAATCATTAATGTCCACTGAACGATTTATCGGTCATTACATGATGGCACTATCGTTTGCGTTCACGGCCGAATGTTTGTTTTTCGAAAATTAGTTTGGCTGATTTTTCGTATAGTGTATGACCAGCATTACTTTGCCCTGTGACATGGGTCCTAAATCAGTCCTACTTTGGTCCAACTTCTATCAGACCTGAATGAACAAGATAAGATTTTGCTACAACTTTGAGACGGTCTGACTTGTTCTTTGACCAATCAAAACAATCCCAGTGTGAGATCATTTCCTTTTTAATTCTGCTTTAATCACCATGTCTGGCTGGTTAGGACAAGGATCCAACTTCAATGATATTCAATAGACTGAAGTCGGACCAAAGTAGTGCAGGAACCTTTTTCAATCTTGGACGACTTGTATCGGACCAGATAGGACGTCTCTCATAGGGAATCATTGATTTACACACGTCATGCGACATAAGCTCCCAAAGTCGGAGGGTATGTCGTACCAGTGTGAACCCGACCTTAGTAATTACCACAGCTGTTTCATCTGAGGGAAATCCTGAAAACATGACCTGTTGGTGTGCCCTGAGGACTGGAATTGAGAAACACTGTACTATGATGACTTTTTACAGATGAACCTATATAACATGTACATGGGCAACACCAATTTAATGAAGTTTCCTGGTACGGGAAATGCGCCTGCGTGCGATTGGTTAATTATCATAGAATATGCATAAAGAGCCTTCATCAACAGAAGAAAGTCCAAAGACATGCTGGTAGGTGAATTGGATTCTGTCTAAATTGGCCCTAGTATATGAATGTGAGTTAGGGACCTTGGATTTTAAGCTCCTTGAGGGTAGGGACCGATGTAAATGTGCATTGTATATATATGTAAAGCACTGCGTAAATTGATAGCGCTATACAAGTACCTAAAATAATAATAATAATAATCCCAGAAATCAGTTTGGTTGCAGATGTCTGCCTGTTGGGTGGATTCCTTAGCATAAAAATGTGTAAGCAACAAACCTCCGATGGACAAAAACACGCACATTCCTTGAGTCCTCTATTATTTAGCCTAAGCCTGGAAATGACGGTTATTGTACAGAATGGTGTCCCTGTGCTTGGCTGGTGGGTGCACAATGAACAGGTTAGAACAAGCTTTGTGTACTCTGTCATTTCACAGCAAATTCCCAAATTCCAGACATGGCAAAACATCACCCTTCCCCAGCACACAGAACCCCCCCTCTGCAACAACAAAGAGAGGCAGGGCCCCCGCCTTCATGCCGCCAGGTGTGAATCACTCTCACACTGGAGTTTGGAATCTGCGCTGAGTCTATAGAACGCGGCATGGCAGCAGCGCCGAGGCATTGTTCCCAGTAATTATCTGCCCAATGTCCGTTCATTCCCCCACTTTCATCAGGAATGTTAAGATGCAGTCACTTAAGCCACTTTGCCGCAATGGGAGGTCCGCATGGCACAAGTGCTACTTAATGTAGATGTAAAGCCGATCGCTGAAATCTTACATAAGGTTTAACTTGTTAATGTCTGTTCAAAAGTCATTTTTCTGCACCTTTTATTAAAATAATACCCGGTCTCTGTTCAGACATGTCTTGTTATAGGGTGACAACCATAGGTGTGCTCAGGGGGTTTGCTGGGTGTGCCTGGGCACATCCTAATCACTGCGTGCACATTAGCATTATCGCTTTGTTTCCCAGCAGGGAGATGGAAAGGGTCTCCCACTGACCAGCTCTGTCATAAGTGTGTGTGTGTGTGTGTGTGTGTGTATACACACACGTGCGTGCCTGCCCACATGTGTTTGAGCTTTGAGGTGCACACCCTAATGCAATAGGCTGCAAACACCTATGGTGACAACGCTGTCTCTTAGTGGTACTCCTGTGTTGTCACCCCCAACATACTGGCTTCCCAAGTGACCATTTCAACACACTTGACCCAGGCTTGTCCACTGTTCTTACCTTCAGGGAACCTACATTAGAAATGCCATGCAGCCAATGTTTGAGCGTATGTAGGCAGGCATTGGTTGAAAAGAGTTATAAATTAAAATAAAAAAATTGCCTTAATGCAATCTATGCATTAAGGTGAAAAAACATCTCATAATGCCGGCCGCCCCCAAGCCCCCGTTTTACTTACCAGGCTCCTCTAAATTCCAGCGCGGTCCCGAGATCGTCTTAGCCGCTCAGCCTGGCCGCTGATTGGCTAGAGCGGATGGATTGAGAGCAGCGCAGGAATTGGCTGGCGCTGCTGTCAATCACATCCAGTGACGTGTCGCGCCGAGGGGCGGTACCGAGTGATACAGTGAGCGGCTATGGCCGCTCGCTGTATAACAGGAGCACGCCCGCAATTACTCACCACCATGCGAGCTCTCGCATGACTGTGGTCAGTACTTGCAGGGACGACCAGAGACAGCCGACGAGGCAAAACGAACTGCACAGTGGAGGTAAGTATAACATGTTCTGTTATTTTAAAGGAGATTTTTTTTTTCTTTTAACAACCCTTTAAGCTACTGGAGACCAGCAGCAATGCGATGCAACACAGGGCATTTTATAAAAAAATAAAATAATTTGTGATGCACAGGGGTTGATTTACTAGCCATAGGTTGAGTGCATGCAGCTTTTTCAAAAAAGCAGCCGCAGGGAAATTGCATGGTCTATTTGACCATGACATTTTCCTGCGGTTACCACGCCCGATTTTATATGCGTGGGGGTGCATAGTGCGTTTTCACTTCGGGTGCGGGAATCGCTGTGATACTCACAGCCACATGCAGTGATGTGAACCAATGAGCAGGGCCCTCTGATTCCTCCAGTATTGAATGGTATTGTAACTGTACTCTACCTCCATGTTGTAAAGTGCACAGCAAACTGTCGGCACTATATAAATCCTGTATAATAATAGGGTAAGGCTCGGTTCACATCTATGCAGTTCGCGATGGTGCATTGTACGGTGCATTTTACTGTGTGTTTTGCGTTTATTGCACACGCGATTTTACTGTTGTTTATGTTTTGTCTGGGGGGGGGGCAATTTGAAAAAACGCAAATCGCAGCAAAATCATGGCAAAAACGCACTACATGCTTTTCTGCAGCTTCTCCATTGAAGTTTATGGAACCAAAAAATAAAAATAAAGCACAGTTTTGCCCTTTCCAAAAAGTCAGCGACTCCCATAGGAAACTATGTTAAATGGACTGTAGTGTGTTTCTGCAAAAAGCGCCATAAAATCACATAGGTGTGAACAAGTCCTGAAACTAGAGATTGCTAAATCTGGTGCAACTCTGCATAGAAACCAATCAGCTTCCAGGTTGTTGTTTTTTTTTTTGTCAAAGCTTATTATACAAGGTGATTGCCTACCATGCACGGCTGAGCCAGATTTTGTAAATCAACCTCATAGTGCTTTTTTATTAATCTGTTTATTTTTTGAATAACACAACAAAACGGTGCTTTAGAAAACTATAGTCTTTTAGTTACAGGTTACATCTATAAAAATAAGCAATAGGTCCCACGTACATGAATTCATTAGGGACATATAACATAGCTTTTTTTTTCCGCACCAGGCAAGACTAATTTCTGCATATAGTCGTCCATAGAAAACTCCTCAGAACCAGTCAGATCAATTTTAAAAACAAAACACTGCCCTGGATTTGTTTGTTGTTCTTCTGTGTGTCTTCTGTACTTCGCGAAAACATGAAACCAGTTTAAAAACAAAAGTGAAACTAGAGGCACATTATATGATTGATTTTTATCTATTTTTAATCATTTTTAAAAGGAATCGGTTAACTTTTATGTCTCTATACCCTGTAAACTGTAATTTCAGCAAAACATTTTTTTTCCTTTAGTGACCCTTTAAATCTCCAAATGCCAACTTTGTGCTCTTATGTAATACATCTGTACAAAATATGTGGGCGTAGGCATATACACACATACAGATGGGCACAGGTATTTATGTTTATGGATGACTGTATTCAGCGCCTGGGATTTCTTGGTGAAGAAAAAAGACAGAATTGTATGTTGTATGCCCCTAATGCACCTGTCTGTATCTGTCTGCATGACACCTAAAGCAGCTTTAGATTTTAATTAGCACACCAGAGGTAATTGTTTATGTTAAAGTGTCACTAAACCCACATCATAAAATCTATCAATAAATGGTGTATTAAATGCACGTCATACTCAGTCACTATGAGATTAATTTTCTGTATTCTGCAAAAAAACTTGTTGATCACGCTGCTCTCTATCGCCACCTTGTGTTTTATGTCCCCAATTCAGCTAAGGCTTTTACAGAGCAGTGTTGGCAGCGCTACACATGCTCAGTTTTCAGTGAGTTTATATGCTGAGCATGTCCTTCCTATCACATCTAAGCTGCCCATGTGGCTTTAGCATCACACATGTGGGTGTATACACAGTGGTAAATGACAGCCCTCCTCCATGCCAACTAACCAGCTAAACACAAAGAGGATGGGGTATTACATGCAGATTAATGGAGGCTTCACCTTCCTCTTTTTGTAAAACACAGGCTGGAGGGGAGTGACTTGTATAAATCCACCCACACCATGTTATTTCCACAAAATAATGAAGATATATATATATATATATATATATATATATATATATATATATATATATATAATGCCATCACGGTGCCAAAAAATGGAGTGGCCAGTAACTTATTGGTGGTCCAATACCATTTCTGGAGCGGTTTCCCCACCACCCCATGAAGGATGAGTCCCAGAAACTGCCAGATGTCCTCTTTAGTGACCTGTTCCCATTTTCTGGTTCTGGAAAACCTGGCACGCAGCGTAGAGGATTGCTGATCATGGTAGCGGTTGGTCTCTGTGAAAATTTTTAAAATGTGAAGTGAGAAATAATTTCAGGTACGCCAGAGGGTTGTCACTCTCCACATCTACCTTCATCCCAGGTGATCCAGTGAATCAGAATCTCGGAGCGCTGCCTGGTCCGTATCGCTGTCTCTAGGGCACAAAGTGCGCACATCGCTTAGGTCAGGTGCAGGATCATCGGTGTCGCTTTCTGGATCAGTGTCAGAGTCAGATGACAAATCTCCCCACGACTCACTATCAATCTGTTTTGCGAGCACCTCCGTGTCGCTGCCGCTCAGCTGATCCAAAAGCGCCTTTGTAGGACAGTGCGTTTTTGATGCCATTTTCAAAAGATTTTATTGTCACAAATGACAATGGCAAGGGGCACTGAAAGGGCACTGTGTCAGATACTTAGGTGATACAGTGTAATCCTCTCAGATTACATTGTATCGCCTCCTTTTTATGTGTTTGTGTTTGTGCTACATTTGAATTTCCCTCCCAGTTCCGCTCCCATGCACCATTGCTGCTGTAGGAAACAGAACCGGGAAGTCAGATAACCAACGGACGGAGCAACAAGGATCTCGCAGACGATCACAGCAATGGGAGATCATCGCTGGATCGTCAGGAGAAGGTAAGCCGCGCCACTGCAGGCTCTGCACATCTACCCCGAGCGTGACTTGGGGTAACCGCCCTTTGGGCTCATTTTAAAAGGCCACTATATAGATAATTGGTGTCTTACACCTGGCTTTGCAAAGTGGTGTTGAACAATGCAGCCACACTATAAAATAGCAGGTCAATCGGCCACTGGTCAAGAAACACCAAGCAACCTCTGGAGGAACCCTAGGGAGGAATCTTGGCCAGAGGAAAGAATACCCCCGGGTTCAGTAGTGGCCAGAATGTCACCCTAACAGAACACTAAATGGATGATTTGTATCTTGCAGCTGGCTTTGCCAAGTAGTTTTGGCCAAAAAACTATGCAGACACCATCAAATAGGAAGTCAATTGGCTTTCTACAAATATAGTGTACATTTATTATTGAGTATCTTCCTAATTACTTCCTAAACTGTTGATACATTCATTAGTTCTGTTAGAATTTTTAATTTTCAACTTTTTCAAAGATTTGAAAATTCTGCCATCAGTTTTCAAAGGCTACATCATGGATGTTCTAGTTTGCTAACCTTTAGATTCTAGGAGTATAACTACCAGTAATGTGGATAGAAAAGACAGGAGACTGTTGTGAACCTCGGTCATTTTACGTCATTATCCTTCCTAATCCTATTTAACATTTCAACATAGGAACAAAAAATAAACTAACCACGGTGGTATTACATTTCAAACACTTGGACAAAACAAAGAAAGGCAAAGAAAAAATAAACAAGTGAAAAATGACTACCTGATAAAGACCTTCAATGGCTTGCTTATTTGTTCTCCAGAGGTCCAAACAGGTCTGATATGGAAAAATGTCTTCGATGCCTTTTGCCTTTGCATTAAATTATCTTCTGTCTGGATGAAACACAACCTCTTATTTAGTCATTATGCTGGATTCCAAGATGTATAGACCTGGGATTTTTAAGTGACACCCAAGTTATTGTATGCATTGTATGCAAAAACTTATTACATAATATCATACTACAGGGTTTGACAAATTTGCTTGAAATCTAGGAGCCAGCTAAAAAAGTTAGGAGCCAGAAAATGCACCCTGTCACGTCGAGCTTGTGTGCAGAAGCGGTGTTCAAACCACACATGTGAGGTATCGCCGCGATTGGTAGAGCGAGAGCAATAATTCTAGCCCCAGACCTCCTCTGTAACTCAAAACATGCAATCTGTAGTATTTTTTAAACGTTGCCTATGGAGATTTTAAAGTGTAAACGTTTGCCGCCATTCCACGAGCGGATGCAATTTTGAAGCGTGACATGTTGGGTATCAATTTACTTGGTGTAACATTATCTTTTACAATATAAAAAAAAATTGGCTAACGTTACTGTTTTCTTATTTTTTGTAATTAAAGTGTATTTTTTCCCCAAAAAAGTGTGCTTGTAAGACCGCTGCACAAATACGGTGTAACAAAAAGTATTGCAATGACCGCCATTTTATTCTCTGGGGTGTTAGAATAAAAAATATATACCATGTTTGGGGGTTCTAATTAGAGGGAAGGAGATGGCAGTGAAAACACAGGGGAATATTAGAAATGCTGGTTTACTTGTCTGTCATGCCAATGGTCACCACAAGATGGAGCTAGATCACAGAAGAAAGCTTAGGCCTGCAGAAGGCCGCAAAGCCGCAGCCTCGAATACAGGCCGGCGTGGGCCGACGTGATCGCATGGCGGGGGTGGTGGGGGGCGCACTGAAACACAGGATGGGTGTCTCCGTGCGCCGCCACGCGATCGAGTCAGGCCGCGCCGGCCGGTAATTGGGGCCGCAGCTTTGCGACCTTCTGCAGGCCTAAGCTTCCTTCCCCGGGCGCCAGGTCGTTATTTCCAGTCACCATTGCGACCGGGCACCCAGATTTTGTCGAACCCTGTCATACTAAATCAGAGAGGGGCACCTATTGTGTTGCTGTTGGAGGTTTGCCCTCACTTTCAGTCTGGTGAAACCATTGACACCAAGATGGGAAATGCTGGAAAATCCAACAATTCTCCACCCTATCCAAAACTAAACCTTAAAACAAAAAATTGGCTGGACATTACTTTTTCTTTTTTTAATAGCTTAACCTTAGATGCCATGCATTCCTTTCAAACTCTTCGGTGGTTTTGGCATTAAGGAAGCTGAATAATTTATACAGCATTAATAGTGGCAAGTTTAAAGTAGATGTAAAGACGGTAGTATATGAAGCCATAATGACAGGGCTGAAAGCTTCTTTATTTATGCCCTGGAAACAAAACAATTTGAAAACCCTCCAAAATCGCTTTTGTACCACTTTTGAGACACTAAAAGAAAAATGGTTGCTGTCTTTCAGGCTGGTAAAGAGGGCATTCCAACCTATGGTGGTGGTACAAGCTGATTACAGGAATACATGGTGCCCAGTAGCTCTCATTAGTGGAAGCTGCTAAATTGGCACCCCTGCTGCCTTTTATATGAATCCTCGATCTTCTTTTTCTTGTTCAAACGATTTTATTGGAGTTTACAAGTTTAACAGCTGGTACAAAAGCCATTAAAGAGGAGGTCCAAGCTCCTTCAGAAAAAAAATGAAAAGTCAGCAGTTACAATTGTTGTAGTTGCTGACTTTTAATATTAAGACACTTACCTGTCCAGAAATCCAACCGTGTCCAGAAATCCAACCAGCGGATTTTTCCATTGTCTCTTGGGTGCTGCCGCTGGCACCATTGCTTATCAGGGTAACCGGCAGTAAAGCTTTATGGCTTCACAGTCGGTTCCCTACTGCACTTTGAGAATGGTCCGGCTTTGGAGGAAGGAGGAGGGGGGCTGAACTTACTTGTGATCTCGCTGTGGTGCGACCACCCAGGAGTGGCACCTAGTTTGCTTGTATGTGGGCAGTCTGGGGTGGTAAAAATGCACATTAGTTGCTCCTCTTGGCCGCCTGTGTGAACGGAGCCCAAGTTAGTTGGCTAAAGCCCGTATAGCGTTATCGAGAAAAGTTTACTTAAGAGATATGAGATCTAATGAGATTGAAATGTTATCATCAAGGTGATTTAGGACTTCTTTTCCAATAGATTGTAACCCCTGTGGCACATCAAAGATGTATTATGGTGATAAATGATTGCTCCAAGCTCCTCTCTCTCTCTAAAGGCTGCCCCTCGGTTGGCCATGTTGACCTCTGCTCTTAGAGAAGTGTATTTTAGGGTCTGTGTAACCAAAGGCTTAGAGGCATTGTGGACATTTGGGTATTATATTTGCCTGACAATAAATCAACCAGTATATTTGAGAAGTCACATCCTGCAGATGGGAAAAGCAGTGGATGTGTTAAAAACAGAGCAATTGTATCTGTTCCTAATGATACATTGTATTGAATGTTTATAAACTCTGATACATTTTAATTTGTGTTTTAAAAATATTCAACAGCATGTATCTAAAGTTAAACTCCAGAACAAAAATTGAATTTTTTTGCAGATTATTAGTCCTTAAAGCCCCATTCACATACCACTTTATCAGGAACGCAGATTCCCATTAGCAATTGAGATGCGCGATTCACAGGCGCTTCCACGTATCGCACGTAGGGCAGCCTATTCACTTGAATGGGCTGCACTGTGCACATTTGTTGAGCCAAAGAAGCTCAGGAGCAAGATTTTGGCCCCCGAGCCCTGTGCATGTTGTCACTCAACAATTATAGCAAAATTGCACCACGTTTGGGGTGCCAATCAGGATGATGTTTTGGAATAGCAGGCAGAATCGCATCAATTTTGCCTGCGAAGCCTCCCTCACCATACTGTTTGTATGAAGAAGTAGAGTTATTAAATGCTGATAGGAAGTGGGTTAAGACTACAAGACGCCATTCCTTCTCCTCATCTCCATAATTTAAGAGGGAGGTGTTCTGCAGCCCACAGATAGGGGAGGTCTGCTGTAGTTCACAAATAGGGGGTGGTATTTTGTAGTTCAAAAGTAGAAATGGGCTGAGCGAATATTTAAATGGGTTGTAAAAGTTCTGATTTTTTATAATTTTTAACATGTTATACTTGCCTGCTCTGTGCAAGAGCGGCCCGAGCTTCCTCTTCTCGGGTGTCCCACTGGCGTTCCTGGTTCCCCCCCCTTCATCAGGTATCCCCATGGAGAGCCGCTTTTCAGGGGGAGCACTCGTGCGGGCCCACTCCCAAGTCCTGCTGCTGCATCCATTGACACAGACAGCAGGACTTGGCCCCGTCCCTGCTCCTGTGCTTTTGGCTGCTGCGGGAGCCAATGGCACATGGTGAGCCACTGCTGCCTCATCAGTGCCCATAAGTACTGCTAAGCAGTGCCCACCAGTGCTGCCCCATCAGCGCACACATCAATGATTTTTTCCCCCCAAAATGTTCAGCCTTTTTTAATCAAAAATAGCATAAAAGAAAAAAACCAGCAGTGATTAAATACCACCAAAAGAAAGCTCTATTTGTGTGAAAAATTATTATAAAAATGTAATATGGGTACAGTGTTGTATGGCCGCGCAATTGTCATTAAAAGTGTGACAGCGGTAAAAGCTAAAAATCGGTCTGGGCAGGAAAGAAAGGGGGGGGGTGAAAGTGCGCAGTAAGCAAGTTGTTAAACTATGGGGTTGACTTACTAAAGGCAATGAAAACTGTGCACTCAGCAAATGCAGTTGCACCAGAGCTTAGTAAATGAGGTGAAGCTTCACTTCACTGCAAAGAATACCCAATCACATGCAAGGGGGAAAAGATGCATTTTTGCTTGCACATAATTATGATGGAAGTTCTGCATATTTACTAAGATCTGGAGTAACTTCTCTTGCAGAGTGCACAGTCTATTTGCCTTTAGTAAATCAACCCCAATGTCTCTATGTACACATAGGCACTTGCAGGAATTAAGAGATAGAAAAACCAACCAAAAAAAAACCCTTCACGTGCGCATTCTGAAGAGGAGTGTTCTGAAAAAACGCACGTTAATGCTAGGCAGCTTTGCACAGTAATACATTCTTCTTTTTTTTTTTTTTTTTTTAAGAGGAAAAGGGAGAAAGTAAAAGCCCCACGAGTAAAAGAATGCCCCCCCCCCAAAAAAAAAAGAATACACTGATAGGGGAGGGGTAGTCGGAGTTGAAGGGGAAATGCACAGAGTTAAAGGTGTTTTTATTATACCATCATCTATGGAAGTGATGGCACCCCTAAGGCCCCCACTCCTTTTTTTTTTCAAATACTCTCAGGAGCATAGAGGGAACTCTAATTCCGTGTACACACAACCGTTTTTCATGATGAGACAAATGCAATTTTTTAAATTAGTAATTAAAAATACATAAAAAGTGAAAAATGGCCATTTAAAATTTAGAACCTGCTCTATTTTTTCTCGTTGTTTTTCTCGTCGTGAAAAATGGTCATGTGTAGGCTTTAAAAAAAATCGTGCATGCTCAGAAGCAAGTTATGAGAAAGGGAAATTTGCATAATCGGCCCTAAGGGTGGCGCCGTTCGAATGGAACTTCCCCTTTTATAGTGCCGTTGTACGTGATGTACGTCACCGCGCTTTGCTCAAGCATTTTTTTTTCCATGATCGTGTGTAGGCAAGGCAGGCTTGACAAGAATCACATTGAGAAAAATTATATTTTTTTTCCATGACATGAAAAACGGTCGTGTGTAGGTGGCATAACAGGCAGAATAAATGAACATTCTAGCCAGTCGAATGCATTAACGACATAAACACACATGAATGCGCATGTAAAAACACGGCTTTTACCACATTTTTTCTGCTGCTGTTTTCCTGTTAGGAGAAAAGGCGTTGAATCTTTTATACTTTCTCAAAGGAGAAATTTGTATTCTGTAACTGTTCAAATGACAGTTCAGCAATGGTAAAATCAGCCTAGGTTTGTGTTGCATTGACTAGTAGTACGAGACGTTTTATGTCAATGCCACCTTGGGATAATCTGTCTGCCTGTTTTTAGACCTTGTGGCTCTCTGTTCTCACTCGGGATTCTGGTGATGATGTGCTAGACTGATTGAAACCTCTCTCAGGCTGTAAGTGGGGGCCCCAGACTGTCAGACTGATGGCAATGACACTGTGCACATTGCAGTAAGCGTCTAGCATCCATAGACTCCGCACAGTCGGTATCTGATCACGGGTAAAGCTTGTCTAGCAACTAAAAACTCAGGGCTGAATCATAACTTTCCCTTCCTAAGTCCATGTAATACTGACATTTCACTCATTAAAGTATCTTCTATTAAGCTGTCCATACAAGGTTAGATTTTCGTTTGAACATTCATAAAAAAAACATTCTTTCTTGCCATCGTTGAATTAACTAAAGCCGGCTTTAGACGGCTCGAATCTCAGCCGGTTCAGCAAGGATTGCTGACTCGGTTCCATTGTTGGCAATTGTGACTCGAAAAAAGATTCCTGCACTAATTTTTGGGGATTTATTTGCGACTTACATAGACCTCTGTTAAATTAAGTGGCAAGCCGCAATGAAATCGGGGTGCAGATTGCACTGATCTGCAGCTTTTAAATCACGCTGAAGTGACGCGATTTCAAACCACACTGGTTTTATTATAATATGTACACATTTTTCCTAATGAAAACTACAATTACAATTAGCATTTTGTTCATTCAAGAAGAATTTTCCATATTGCTCCTTTCATTTTTTTGTCACAATTGTCAAAATGGAACATCCGTTTGACCACACTAACCGTTAGAAATTCTTCTGGTGTATGGCCAACATTAAACAATCTTCAACAATGCTCCTCTTAGGCCTCGTACACACGACCGGTTTCCTCGGCAGAATCCAGCAAGAAATTGTTGGGAGCCGTGTTTTGCAGAGGAAACCGGTCGTGTGTACATTTTTTGGCGAGGAAACTGTCGAGAAACTCGACGAGCCAAAAAGAGAGCATGTTCTCTTTTTCCTCGACGGGAATGGAGAAAATTGGCTCGTCGAGTTCCTCGACAGCCGAACAAGGAACTCGACGAGGAAAACGACAGTTTCGCCCAACGAGTTCCCCGGTTGTGTGTACGAGGCCTGAAGGTCTCCTGATCTTCACCACTCTGTATTCTCCCAATGTGATCAATGTCTGTCTTGCCTATAGAAGCCAACGCACAGGCCATAGGTTTTGTTTTACTCTGGTCATCAGACAACCAGAGCTGTGACGTGAAGCTGTAGGCAATGCTGACAATTTTCATTCCTCCGTTTAGATAAACAATCTACATAGCAGTGAAATTTCAATACCATATAAAAATAAAATATGTAGGAAAGATGAATATTATTGGAATGTAGGATTTTTGTTCGGAAAGTTCCTTTGCCTCTCTTGGAATAAAAAGCTGGATCTGGCCTCTGATAAGAGCATCATGACTTGCAGAAGTTTCCAATTAGATAAAAGGTTATTACCGACTTTGTCTGGATTTATTTTTATGAGCGGGTTTCCTATATGAAGAAGGATGTTCAAAGAAGTAGCACAAAATGCGTTTTTATATTTTTGTGGTGTTTATGTACTTTAAATTAAAGTGACAAGAATACACATAAAGGGTCAGGTCACTAATAATGTTTCATTGTTGGGTGGATGATTAAAAAATTCTCCCTTGCGGAAGGGCTGGAGCTGCACTGCACAGGTTAACTGCTTGTTTAGTCTGGGGAGATTAACCGCTTGTGGACCACTGCACGACGATGTACGTTGACAGAATGGCACAGCTGGGCACAAGGGCGTATATGTACTTCTCCTTTAAGAACCTTGCCCTGGGTCGCGAGTGCGGCACGCTCGTGACCCGGTCCGAAGCTCCGCTCCCACTTTCCCATCAAAACCAATGATGGGGCATTGTTCATGCCCAATGATGCTAGGGCATTTTCTACTCCCACTGGCCACAGTGCAGCTGCCCCCAAAGCCTGAAGGACAGTAAACTGGTCCTTTGCTTGGAAGGTTTGGAGACCCCTTCCTTAGACAACTTGAGCATGGGGGAGAAGACACTACAGTGACCTTTCTTGCAATACGAAGATCAGGTTAGTAAATCTCCTTTTCTATGTCCCCCAAACAAGCAGTTACCCCTTACAGATCAAACGATTGCAATGAGGAATTTTCAAGTTTCCCAGAGGAGTTTGGACTTTAAGCTAACTGACTTTCCAATGACTTTCCCCAAGACCCTATTGGTGAGTTCTCTGTGCTGCGTTCCCGGGTCTACATACCTTCAGAGGCTCCAACTCTTCTTGCATGATTTTTCAATTAGGGGGAATTCAACAGAAGGAGATGAAATACACAAAAGTAATAGAGGAACACCCAATACTTCCAATAAATGATTCAGCATTGATGGCATGAGTATCTCAGTGTTGGTTTCTTTAAGATATATAAAAAATTAGGATCTGATTCAACCTGGTAGGTACCACCTGTCACTAAAATCTCACATTTGGGAGACTTGATTCTTTAATATCCGTTGAAACTGACCAAAAGTGCTTGTATTTTAAATGTATGACCCATGGTATTGTGATTTTTGGCATATACTGGAGCTTAAAGATTTCTTATATTACTTGATTATGGTGGTGTCCCTGCATCTGATTTCCCAGATCAGCGCACTATTATTACCAGGGTTCTCATGCATGCTTTTTTATTTTCTTTAATTTATTATGGAAAATTCAACAGGAGTGGTGGGAACATTACAGGATGGGTGGGTACATCCAAAACTGGATATGAATGGAGCCAGGAACTGTGGTAGGAGGATGTCATTGCTAAGCACCTTACTTAGATATATAATAAGTCACCAGATGACTCAGCTCACTGGACCTTACTAAAGCTAAAATGTTTCCTTTGGGTTGAGTAACCCTTTCTTGCTACATTTAGGTTAGTAGACTTGACTCTTTGTCACTACTGTGTACCCCCTCTCCACAACTGCTCCTCTAGACCCCTTTACATTACACAGAAACTCACACTCTGGACCCCTTTACATTACACAGCACCCTGCACCTTGGGACCCCTTTATATTACACAGCACTCTGCATCACTGGCCCCCTTTACATTACACAGCACCCTGCATCACTGGACCCCTTTACATTACACAGCACCCTGCATCACTGTACCCCTTTACATTACACAGCACCCCTTTCTCTTGACTGAAACACTTCACTATATTGACAGTAAATTTATTTCAGGTCTAAAAGAGGAACCTTTTGGAATGAGGGACAAATGGATTTGATTCCAGAAGAGGGACAGGCACTCTAAATAAGGAACAACTAGCGGGGAGGGGAGCGCTGCAGTCACTGCTTAAATGGGCCCTGCTCCTGGCTCTCCCTTGCCCTATGGAGCAGACGCCCATGATCCTCAGATTGAGTATCCATCATAATGCTCGCAATGACAAGCGTTCATTGATCAGCATGATCATGTGACTGCATTGACCAATGGGAAGCACCTTTATTCCTGGACACCATCCCAAAAAAAGAAGCCTTGGATGCTGTTCTCTTTGGTCAGCATATGTCATGTGACTGCACTGGCCCAATGAATGCTTGCCATGATGATGATTATAATCGGGTATCACCGGCGCTATGTGCAGCAGGGTCCAGAGTGATGGCCAGGATATTTGGAGTTAGTTCACCTTTTCATTTTCCCCTCAAAAATAAACTTACCCTTGAATGCAGGCACACGTTAGACTGAATTAAGAATAATGCTGATCTTAAAACATGATGTGTCAATTTTCAAGCAATTTCAACCAGCTTTCCATTGCAAAAATGGGGTCGGGTACTGATGTTGGACAGGAAGACATGTAATCGGCATTCTAATCCATCCCAAAAGTGTTCAGTAGGGTTCAGGTCAGGGCTTTGTCCAGGCCACCAGAGTTCTTCCACACCAGACTTGTCACACCATGGCTTTATGGAGCTGCCTTTGCGCGCAGGAGCACAGTCAATCTGGAATAAGAAAGGACCTTCCCCAAATGTTGCCACATGTTGAAAGTACACAATTGCCTAAAATGTCTTTGTATGCTGTAGCTTTCTACTAGTCCTTGCATCTCATAGACATTATATATATATATATATATATATATATATATATATATATATATATATATATATATATATATATAATATGTTTTGGCAATAAATTCTTTGCCAGTACCCATCACCAGAAACACCTGAATTTGTAGGAGTCCCCCATCCTTTTGGCCATATTAGGTAGATGTGATGGCCAGGTGTCCACAGACATGGTGAGAAGCTCAAATAATATATAAAAAGCCAAATAAAAGAGCATCTCCAAGAAACATGTACACTGTGCTTACATCCATTTGTAAATTTTAGGCACCTTCGATGGCTTGACTTATATCATTCAAAAGTACTACAAAATGTTATTTGCTTTTGACGTTCAATTTTACAACAAATTGATTTTACTGAATGAAATACACTGTTAGAAATGTGCTTATTCAAGAAACATCTTCTATCCTGAGCATTTGAATTTTCTCACCGCTTCGGTCGAAAATGAACATCAATTTGACCCCACTAGCAACTACAAAATTGACAAACTTCCTTTAGACAAAAAAATTCAGAACAAAATAATTATTGGATGGACATCTTAAGTGTTAGGTATCTATCATTACAACATGCATTCACAATGGACAGCGCTGTGTATGCATGCTTACTGTAACCAGAGTTTGGTTATATATGCAATGAAATCCCGACAAAGCACGTGCTATCTCCTTATTAGGCAAATAAGGCGGTCACCTAAGGCCTCGCACTCACAGGGGCCCGCAACCGCCTAATTGAAGAGCCACATCTGCTGACAACAATGTCGCCGCGGCATTAGGCTCCGACCAGCACTGAGATAGAGAACAGCACTTTAAGCAGTAAAAATAAAATGAACTGTATAAATTACATATATTAAGAGCTTTAAATATTTTTTTCCATTATGGGCATGAGTGGGGCCTCATGTCTAGGTTTTGCCTAGGGTCTCACAAAGCCTAAATCCGCCTCTGTGCGCTATTTTTAATTTCCCTATTGTTTTTTTTTTTTTTTTTTTTAATTGATATGCTCTTTGTGTTGTATCGTTCTCGTAGTAAAGTGAAATTATAATTCTAATGGGTGATGCTTATCACAAACCACATTTGCCTTTAAAATTGCACTACTTGTACAATATATCATAGTGATGTACATCTACAGTATGATGTGGCTCGTCAGGATTTGCAGGTGCATTAATGAGACATGTCCGCGCATTTTCTTTAGTAAATCAGGCCCAGTATGTGTGCTGCAATTTTGACTTCTGTAATGCAGCCAGAAATTTAAATAGAAGATGCCAAAACTGCTCTTTGATGGAACAAAAAGCGTGAACTTACTGAAAATGGGATTAACACAATGGTTTCAAAGGCTGCAGACTGTCATGGTCTAGTCTCCAACAGATATTTTGTAAGATTTTTTTTCCCCCCAACTTTATTAAATTTTTTGCTAATTTTGAGAAACTAGGTCGCGTACATTTGGGATAACAGCACTGGCACATAATTGTGCCAGTAACATCCTCAAGAGCGTGCTGGAAATGTCACCACACAAAGAAATCTTTTAGCCCAGCCCAGAGCAAAACAAATGTAATTTGCCCCTCTACATAAAATAAACACTTTTGTTGTAAGGCCATTTAGCTGTTTTTGTGGCAGAGACCAAGTCATTTTTTATAATGCTTTTGGAAAAAAAAAATTTAAAATTACAATGTTAAAAAAAAAAACATAAAATTAAGCAGTTTTATTAGGTTTTAAAACAAATCTGTGACAGGCATGTAAAATTTTGTAGGATTTTTTATGTGACATTAAAGTAAAACATGCTTTGTTTAAATAAATTCTGTGAGTGATATTATAACAAAAAAAAAACAAATATAAAAATGTTACCAATGCAATTCCCATCAGAAAATGGTTTGAAAACGTACAATATATAAACATTTTTTTTAGAGCAATGCAAAAACAGCAAAAAAGAATAAAATCACAATAAATATGCAATTCTGAAAAAAAAAAAAAAATACTACTTTCATTCTTTTTTTTACGTTTTTAAACCATTTTGTGATAGAAATTGCATTGGTAACATTTTTATATTTGTTGTTATTTTTTTTGTTTTTGTTATAATATCACACAGAATTTATTTAAACAAAGCATTTGTTTACTTCAATGTCACATAAAAAATCCTACAAAATTTGACATGCCTGTCACAGATTTGTTTTAAAACAAGACTGCTTAATTTTATGTTTTTTTTTTTTTTTTAATGTGACATTAAAGTGAAAAATGCTTTGTTTAAATAAATGCTGTGTGTGATATTATAACAAAAACAAAAAAATAACAAATATAAAAATGTTACCAATGCAATTTCTATCACAAAATGTTTTAAGAACTTAAAAAAGAATGAAACAAAAAAGGTAGTAGTTTTATATATATATATATATATATATATATATATATATATATATATATATATATATATATATATATATATATATATATATATATATATATATAATTTTTTTTTTCCTAATTGCATATTTATTGTGATTTTATTCTTCTTTGCTGTGTTTGCTCTGCTCCAAAAAAACATTTTTTTTGCGTGAGAACATGAACAATTTTATATATTTTACGTTTTTAAACCATTATTTTATAGGATTTGCATTGGTAATTTTTTTATATATTTTTTGTATTTGTTGTTTATTTTATTTTTTGTTATATTATTGCATGATGATTTTTTTTTTTTAAATGATGCATTTTTTTTCATACTTAATTTCTTTCATACACTAATATATATATATATATATATATATATATATATATATATATATATATATATATATATATATATATATATTCGTGTTTGTCGTCCTCCTTCGCCACTTTTCCAAGCAATCTATCTTCTCTTTCTTTCTCATTTCCCCTCACCCCCCTCTCGGGCTTTGGTGAAGTGTTTAGAATTCAACAATAGACCATGTGACTGCCTATGAGACACTCTTATTGTGAAGTAATTCTCAGGATCCTGCCCCCACCCCCCCTTCTTTGTGCATTTTCTCTTTCCAATTCTGTGCCCTCCCTATGTAACCCTGTGTATGCCCTGTGCTTCTCCTGCGCAGTCTCTCTCGCCCCCTCCTCCTGCACTGTTCTCTCTTCTTTACCCTTTCGTATGTGACCTTTCTCACTTTATGGTGCCCTCTGGGACTTTTCCTTTTAAACCTCCTTCCCCTCCTTTATAACAGTGGACCCAGTGATACCATCTCCGCTGCCTTCCTTGCATTATGTTTTCTGACATTTATTCGGCAGTATTGTTGTCTGCCCAACTTTTGTATCTTGCTATCTGCTCCCTCTTCATCTTTGCATATATCATAAATACTTTACGAAAACCTTTAACGAAGGACTGATATTAAAATTCGCCCTTAAGGATTGGAAGCAGACAAGATGTGCCCTGCAGGTGCTTTTTATATTCTAGAGCTCAACATGCAATGGAAACTTTCAGAATATTTTGTCATGGCTCCTCTACCTCTGCATACTATAAATAGGGTTTTAGAAACCCCACATGTTAGAGCACAGGTGTCAAAAACAAGGCTTGCGGGCCAAATCCGGCCCTCCAGGCCATATTATGTGGCCATCGCACCTCTTCTGCAGCTGCTCCAGACCCTTAATCTCTGCTTTCAAGCATTGCATCCAGCTTCTTCCCAGCAGCAGCATAAGGAAAGGGGGTGCACTATAATGTAAGGGAGAGTGGGGGACTCAACTTCTGATGGTGGGGTGGCTCTTGACATATAATGTAAGGGGAGAAGTTGCGCTGGACATCTAATCTTACAGATACAACCGGCCCTTATGATGACAATCATAATGCTGATGCGGCCCACGATGAAATTGAGTTTGACACCCCTGCTTTGGATTTTTCTTGGGGTTCCCTGATCAATGGACAATTTCAGTCTTTTAAATAGGTAACCCCTGACACCAGTGATTATATATAGATATTTAATCCGTGGTAGTCAGCACAGACACAACATGTAATGCCGTGTACACACAATCAGATTTCCGATGGAATAAAATCTGATAGAATTTTTCGTCGGAATTCCGATGAAGCTGACTTTCATCAGTCTTGCCTCCACACCATCACACTAAATTCTTACCGTTCAAAACGCGGTGATGTAAAACACTACGTCGAGCTGAGAAAAATTAAGTTCAATGATTCCGAGCATACGTCAACTTGATTCTGAGCATTTTTCCGGATTTTTATCCAATGGAGTTCCACACAGACGATCGGAATTTCCTATCGTTTTTTTTTTTTTTCCTTTTTCTTGCATCAGAAAAATGTAAAACGTGTTCTATTTCTATGCAAAGTGACAAAAGGTTAGAGTAAAATATATTAAATAGTTAAGCCCTGAGGACTCGAAGTACAAATTACCCCAAGCTAAAAGGCCTAGCACATTGAGGCACAATGCAGAAAAACCTTGTGACATGGCCATGTGCTTTTTTCTCACCCTGGTGTTTCCCAAACCCAAGAGAAACCTAACCTAGAAACCTAGAAACCAAACCTAAGAGTACCCCAGGGGCAAGCAGTTGTCTTATTGGCTGTAAGGGGGCATCCCTCCCTCCCGCTGACCACAAATCTAGCCTTTGCTCCTAGTCCTATTGCACATGAATGTAAGGAACATCCTCTGACCACTAGTGTAAAGGGGCCCTTCTCCAATGTAAGATGACACATCTCAACTGACCACCAATATAAGTAGGTACATCTCAACTGACCACCAATATAAGTAGGTACATCTCAACTGACCACCAATATAAGTAGGTACATCTCAACTGACCACCAATATAAGTAGGTACATCTCAACTGACCAACAATATAAGTAGGTACATCTCAACTGACCACCAATATAAGTAGGTACATCTCAACTGACCCACAATATAAGTAGGTACATCTCAACTGACCCACAATATAAGTAGGTACATCTCAACTGACCAACAATATAAGTAGGTACATCTCAACTGACCATGCATTTAAAGGGACACATCTCATTCTCAACTGACCACTAATGTAAAAAAAAACTGTATAGTTTTCACTCTCTGAATTTCTTTTTCTGCCAGTAATATTATTTGTTGAGTTTCAGTTTTAATGCGGAAAATTATTTTGTTATACAGAACAGTCCAGGATGTCAAATACACTCAGTATGCCACATTTTTATTGTTTTTTAAAGCATTTTTATGAGCTGCAGAAGTCGTAATTACTAACAGAGGTTCCCTGAGACGTAAACATTACCCCCATGTTAAAAAGGATCAGAAGGGGTGCTCTAGGCAATAGAGAGTTGTGCTTAGCTTGGGGGGTACAGCACTCTTGACTCTACAGTAATAAATTTAAGACTTGCATATTGAAGTGGACCTTAAAATATTTATAAGTCTGCATGAATAAATTAATGGCTTGTCCCAATATATAGAAAGAGCATGAATAAAAAAAGCAGTTACTATCTATAGAAAGCTGTCTTTACGCTCCAGTGAAGTAACTTAGCCTAAATGTTGGCACTATGTAAATCCTGTATAATATAATAATAAGTTGGAAAGTTTGCTGCAGGGAGGAGGAAGCATTTTGTTAGTCTCCTTTCCCTTAGGGATCCAAGGGGGGGGGGGGGGGTGGGGGGCGGAGAGATTCAGTTTACTGCTACTATCCCCGAAATTTGAGATCGGACAACCCATACGCTATCATGCATAGCTTTTTTTTCCCTGGCCAAGAGAGTTGAAAGAGACAATAATTTAAAGGAATCAATAACTCCGCTTCCTTTCTACAATAAGGACGGCTCGTAGAGTCATTGTTGCATGTCTCCAAACACTGTGCCAGGCTTCCAATGCTTCTGTTTGTCCTACAAGTAACCAAAATTGAATAACAAGATTGGCCCCCAAGGCTTCAGTAGAGTTCCAAGCAAAGTTCATTAACTTCCAAAAGTTGGACAAAATTTGCAAAAATGTTCACAAACTAAACCCAGGCAAATTCACACACCCCTACTGATAAGACGGCAATACTGAAACGTATTATCAAGTCATACATTTTGAAGCTGTAGCAAAAGCTAATCTGTGCCAGACATTTGTAAGCACAACTAAGAACTGCACTGGTACCCACATTCACAAATGCAGTTATGCAATAAAAAAAAAAAAAAAAATGTAGATAGAATACAAAACCTCCTGCAATCTTTAGTGCAAAAACACTCAGACTGGGAAAAGGAAAAAGATGACTGTGAGCCAATCAGACACTGCAGCATTGCACACGTCCCCATCAATCCAATGGCACTGATGTTCCAAGGGTTAAATACAGTGGTGGCCCGTCCATAAGGAACGCATGATCCAATGGGGGGGGGGGGGGGTTAAACACATGCTTAGAGCCAGAGGCTTTAATAGGCTTCAAATTAGGGTGAATATTTGCTATTGTCACACTAATTCTCCTCCTGGCCAAGCAGGAAGCAGATCTGAGACCTGTTTCCCGATTGGCCGAAAGGAGAAGCTACGCTGGCCACCGGGAGGATGAGAAAAGGAGACGCAGGGGATGCTACCTGTCCTCCTGTCTGTCACCTGGAGGGAAGCCCAGGGTAAGTGTTGTTGCTGCCGGGTGACTGACTGACCGGAAGGAGTGCAGGTAACCCGACCAGGGGGGGGGGGGTCCGTTTGACGCAACCCAATTATTATTATTTTTTTAAATATCACCGGCCACTGGTTAAATAGTCACTTAATGGCCAGTACAGATCCAAGACATATGGACATATCCTTCTCTGTTCCCCTTTCAGCAGTGTCTCCTCTATACTTAGAAGATCGGTGCCAATGGAGTGATCGGGAGGTCTGCATAACTTGAGCTTTTTGTGACCCCTTTATAATTTGAGGGTGCTTTGGATTGGATATCTGGGGCTTGGATTGATCACCTTGGTGCCGAGTGCTGTCTTCCATCACAATCAAAGCCGGTGTTGGTTTCTTCTATTTCATCTCTCTATATGCATCTAGAAGTCTGAATATTAACAAATTATAACATATATGGACTTTTTGTTATAATTTTCTAGCACTGCACACTTTTTATTATTTAGGTCCATGATCAAATTGGCTTTTTTGCTGGCTGCTACTAGTGATAATGTTTTATATATTGCATATTCGTTTTCAACCCATTTGGTCCAAGTGCAGATACATTTTTTATGTGTCTTTTATTGCATTGCACATGTGCTTTTAGTAACCATGCTCACTGGAGCAGAGAGCAGAGTGTGTAGATAGATGACTTCATCAGCATGCTGCTACTACTAGTTGGATGTTTTTTTTATTTTTTATGAAGCTGTGGATCTGATTATGCAGTGTGACAGAAGTACTTGACCACAAGACTGGCTATTCAGCTAAGCGTTATGATCATTTTTTGCACCTACTCTTGCGATAGGTTTACTTTACTAGGACAAATAGCATTCAGTTCAGTAACCCGTAGAAGCCGTGCAAAACTAATCTTTCATATCTTGACAGCTGTATGAGTCGCTGTAATCAGGCTGATGATTCAGTGTCTGCTTGGTATCACAATTATAATTAGACGAGCAACTGATTACATTATTCATGTTGTGATTATTTTGTTAGACTCAGATAAAGTCATACACCTTTATTGATATCAAAGTCTATCCATGCAAATGGTTAAAAATCTGTCTACCCGGGCTCTGTGTGATGTCTTGAATTGATAAGCATTGTCAGAAACAAGGGTTATAAAGAAAAAAAAGAAAAATTCTAACATTCTGGGAAATCATTGCTGGAGGCTGAAATTCAATGGCTTGCTGTGTGGTAATACATCTTGCAAATCATCATCACCCTGCCTCTTGTTCATGTTTGAGAGATACAGAAAGTAGAGATGCCAGAATAAATCCGGCAATAGATGAATGGAATCTCAGCCGGTTCAGCATTGACCAGCCGAGATTCGATCCATATATGGGTAAGCTGATTGTACCCATGTCAGTCCATCGATCGACTTGGGTACAACCGGCATATCAGATTTTTTTGCTATAGCCGCTAGCAACAATCACTGAGCTCTCCTGGCCAGCACAACGTCCGTCCCCCACCAGAAGAACACAATAGGAAGCAATCTATCATCAACACTGACTGTGTTGGTGGGTGAATTGAGCGATTTTTCTTTTATTGTTTCCTTTCCTGCAACCACGTATAATTGCATAATCAATGGCGTACTTAAAGGGGTGTTCCATCTAAAAAAAAAAAGATATTAAAAGTCAGCAGCTACAAATACTGCTCATCTCCCCCTACACTCCGCGGCACCGTGGCTGTGGCTTTACAGCCAGGCACACACTGCGCATGTGCGAGCAATGCTGCGGACCAATCATCTGGGACCAGTGACGTGTCCCAGATGTTTGCAGAGAAGGAGGGGGGGAGAGATGACTGACTTCTGGTCTGGTCTGACAGACGCGAGTAGAGCCGATCGGCTGCTCTCCTGACAGGGGTGGTCTGTGCTGATTGTTTGTTTTATTGTTCAGTGCAGCCCCCTTTTGGATGCCCACCCAGGACAACCAGGATGCTACTGGGGATGGCCACCACACTGGATCACCATGTATGCCCCCCTAGACCACCAGGGAAATGCCAATCAGTGCCCGCCCACTATGCCTGCCAGTGCCATGTATCAGTGCCACCCATAAGTACCCATATTTGCAGCCCATCAGTGTTCCTTTTAAGAGCCCACCAGTGCCACTAATGAGTGCCACCTATCAATGCCCATCAGTGCTGCATATCAGTGCCCATCAGTAAAGGAGAAAACTTATTTACAACATTTTATAACAGAAACAGTCTTTTTTTATTTATTTAGCAAAAGATGAAAACAGCAGAGGTGATCAAATACCACCCAAAGAAAGCTCTATTTGCGGGATTTTTTTTAATAAAAATGTTGTTTGGGTACAGTGTAGCATGACCGCGCAATTGTCATTTAAACAGCGACAGTGCTAGAAAGCTCAAAATTGGCTTGGGCAGGAAGGGGGGTGTAAGTGCCTGGTATTAAAGTGGTTAAAGGGATGAGGCGAAAACCCTAACCACCGGTCAAGTAACCCCTATGAACCTCTGGAGGAGCCCTAGGTTACAGAACCTTGGCTGAGAATGGCTGTTGGGGATTATATTGTATCTACGGTATTTGAAAGTCCTTTTCTTGTTTAATTTTTTATATGGTAAATGTTTTTTGTCTATAATCTCCTTGGACCTCGATTTGGTTTCGGTTTTAGACCCAGGTACATTATGCACTTTATATAAAGAATAAAAACACATTGAGACTGTGTGTTGTTGGCGTGGTCACTGAACAGCGATCTGGAGACACCGGCTCAGCCTTAGGCTGCATTCACACCTAGGCGACACGATATGCCGCGTACACGGCTTATCTTGCCGCCTGTAGAAAAAAAATAAAAGTTTAATCTTTCTTTAACATTGCGGTCTATGAGGGAACGCCAATGTCGCCTGAAAAAAAGGGTCCGGGACTTTTTTTCAGGCGACAGGCGTTGAGATGTGAACCATCTCCATAGACCGCAATGTTATTTCACATCTCGAGCGACAAGAGCGACGGGCGACCAGCGTTTTGTCGCTCAGATGTGAATGGAGCCTAAATGTTCATAAACTCCGAAGTCTAATTTGTTGGCTTTTACCGCCACTGATAAGGAAAACCAACCTGGATTGAATATCCGGCGCCGATTAGGCTCTGAGCAGATTTGGAAAAGTTTGACGATCCCTAACGATTATGCTTCTGTGGAGTATTGCAGATTTCCCCTCCCCCTCCATCTCATTGCCCTGATCTCGGTATGGTGCCCCTTCCAGCACCGGCCTCATTATCTGCACAGCCTCTGCTCCGCTGCACTTCCCTGTCAATTTTCTGGATCTCCTCAGCATGTCCCCATTAGATTGACAGCCCCTCCTTCTCCAGCCCTCTGTTGATTTTTGCAGCCTGATCTCTCTGCACCTGTTAATCTTTAATCCTCATCATTTCTCTTCCCTTCCTCCATGAAGGGAGAGGCCTCACATGTTTTCAGGGTCCTCTCTGCCAAGAATGCCGGCTGTCCCCTCTTTTGCACGCATAGTACCCATGGTGTGCACCCCTTCTTTTTTTCGACAACACCATGTTTTTGCTTTCAGCTTGTACACGCTCCCCTCCCCCCTCGATAGTCAGAGATTCCCACAGTCTTTTCTACAGGAACAAAGACATAGAGTGACCACCTCCCCCTGCCGACAATGACTTTGCTGTGACAGGGAGGACGCTTGTTCCCAATGGTACCTTTCCTGCTGTATACAAACTACTCAGACCTATATGGCTGTCAATATAATTTCGAGGGACACTTTGTTAGGTATTTTATAAATCTCAAGCAAGCTTTTAAAGCTGTCTCTTAGACATAAGCCCCATGACCTCTCTAATTTAGTATAGGAAAATACTTTCTGGTTCATGTGAAATACTGTTTCTTGAAAAAAATAAAAAAAAATAAAGGTATATTCCAGTAAAAACTCAAGCTTTCAGTAAAATGAAATTTCACTCCCAGTCAGGCTCCACAAAATGTATCCAGCCAAGGAGTCTTTGTCCACGTTGCCTATCCCAGTTGGGTACTTTCCTTCATATGCTCTGGGACTGCCCCAAAATACAGGCCTTCTGGCGGGAGGTGGTTGATGTGATTAATGCTATATTGGTATTGTCGCTCCCCATGTCACCAGAGCTGGCCCTTCTGGGGATCCCCGTCGATGACCAATAGTCCTGTAGCGCCCCCTTACTTTCAGAAAGGGTGCTATGCTAAAGTTAGTAGGGTGTATCTAGGTTAATTTGTTCAAATTCGGCAGCTGTCGGCCCTAAATTATCCTGTGGGTCATTCTGCGCTCCAGGGATGTGGTCCCATCTCTGGGCGGCAGGTGGCACCAGGAAGATTCAGGCAGAGACACTTTTCCCCGACAGCCAATTGGAGGAGTGTTTCCCTCGCGGGGCATGCTGGGGAGGGGTATATCTGCAGCAGACGCCGTTTTTCGGGGTTCTTCGCGGGTTCCTGGTTCCAGGTGCAGCACCCACCTTCAGGATGTGCACACATCACGGGCCCCACCACTATGGCCTACCTGGCCGGGGCCCGTGCTATGCAGAGTTCCTGGCTCTGGGCCCTCATGGCTCGGAGACACTGAAATGACTACGGGACCTCAGTGACTTACTGAGGTTCCACATCTCAAGAGAAAGGAATTGAGGGGAGTTGCTCTATTGCTTTTAAGTACCGGACCTGTGGCAGGGGCCTCTACTGATCTTCTAGAGCAGGGATCCTCAAACTACGGCCCTCCAGCTGTTGTGGAACTACACATCCCATGAGGCATTGCAAAACTCTGACATTCACAGACATGACTAAGCATGATGGGAATTGTAGTTCCTGAACAGCTGGAGGGCCGTAGTTTGAGGACCCCTGTTCTAGAGCCAAGTCGGTGGCAGTGACTTGTTCCTTCTCAGTTTTCTCAGTGACACCCTGGCTTCCAGGTCTGTGTGAGCCGCCGTACACACGGCCGAGGTTCTCGCTGAAAACCAGCGAGAACCTCGCTGGAATGCACATTCCAGCGAGGACCTCGGCCGTGTATACGGTCTCGGCGAGCTTCCCGTCGGGAAGCCCGTCGAGCCGAAATAGAGAGCACGCTCTCTATTTCCTCGACGGCCCGCCCGGAAGAATGGCTGGTTGCCATTCCTGACGGGCGGGTCGCCGATTTCGACGGCCGGCAGGGAACCTCAGACGGGCGGAACGATGTGTTCTGCCCGTCGAGATTCCCTGCCGAGTGTACGCGGCCTGAGAGGCCTGTCCAGGTGCACTGCACCCACTCCGGCTGGAGTGGAGACGTGATTGACTTAATTACAGAAGGCAGGACTGCTTTCTCTATCCAAGCCTGACTGCGAAGTTGTTCTACTTTCATCAACCCTTTCCTATTTGCCTCAAGTTGATGTGTTGGTCGTGTCGGACCAGGAAAATAAAGCATTCAGAAAACTTCAGCTACAGGTTGGACATTCGTTACTGCTTTGCTTACTACATCTACCCCTAGACACTACACAGAGGTAACTTAATCCGTCGATCCCAATATAATCACGGCTCCTGAATGGAGTAGCGCTACAGTCCCATCACAGTAAACGGCTATTTATTTACTGTTTTGCGCCAAAGAAATTATCATCTGCAAATGGTCCTCTTCTGCTCCACCTACTGTATCCTCCTGGCTATCTATGATTGATGCTGCATTCCCACTGTATAAGTTAACCTATATTAGTCACGGGTGCCCCTGGAAGTTTTATAAGGTGTGGCAGTTGTGGATGTCACCATAAGTAGGGGTGTCTTGCTTGTCCCTTGGTGTGCTGCCTCCCGGACCAGGCTCCTGCCCCCCCCCCCCCCTATACACCTATTACCCCAAATGGTGCTTAGCCTGTCAGTTATGGCTTTACTTTATTTTTCCCCCGATTAATGTACCTGTTATGTCTTTTGCCACTTCTACCATAGCTGCCATCTTTTTGAGATGGGAATGAGGGACACCGATCAGCAAAAGTATGCAGGCTTAACACACACCCCTTGCCACACCTCCTTAAAGAAGAATTGTAAAAAAAAAACAAGATTGGTTAAACCCACAAGTGCTTTTTCTTACCACTAATATTCCTTTATATTGGCTTTTGAGTATGCAGCAATTTATAAATCAGATGAAAGGTTTAGCACCGGAAAACTCTTTTTAATCCATAAATTGCGTAATATTTAATACAACTATATAGATCAGACCAAAATGAGGGACAAGTGAGGGGGTATGAGGGACAGAAGGACAGGCTCCAAATCAGGCACAGTCTCTCGAAATCAGGGACAGTTGGGAGTTATGCTTCTTTCTGATACCCTTAGTTGATTATTGGTGAATGTATATATGTGCTTACTGTAATGTCATGTCATGTTCGGCAACTTCAGCCGTGTTTCTTTGTTCTGTAATTTATCCCATAATAAAGAACACCTGATTGTTAAAAAAAAATTCTCTTCAACCTGGTGATCCTGGAACATATCTGCTGGGGATGCTGGCATACAAAAAGGAAGATACACTGCACAGTAATACAATAATACTGCCCTTCTTCTGATCCTGTAAAGAAATGAATGCTTGTTTTGCAAGAGTTTACACAGTACTCGGATTTAAGGCCAATTTTCGAATTTTACCATAGTTGAAATGGTTATCAGATAACTTTTAAAAATTAAGTCCAACTTTTGCAAAAGAAAATTCAAAATAAATACCCATAATGAAGAATAAAAAAAAATATGCATCTGTTATTTTTTTTATTTTTTTTGATGGAGTTTGCAAAGTAGCTGCTTGCAGTGCATTGCTCTGTCTCCTCCAGACTATTCCTCCATATGGAGGATGTGCAGACCCTGAAGCGGAACTTTACCCATAACAACTTGATAAGCTACTAGGACTTTTTAGGTACCACGCCAGAACAAAGATAAAAATATATATACCGGTATACTTTATTATACAAAAGTGAAAGATGAAAATATAAATGTCAAACATCCTGGGATTATTTCAAAATTGCAGATCATGCCAGTGTATTGTCTGAGGTCCCAGTTAATCATAAAGGAGATCTCACATACAATTCTTCATCTCTGAGATGTGTCGCGAGACAAAAAACTGCTTCCTAATGGAGAACATGCATACATTTCAGCTGTTGACAGCATTGCATGTAACTTGTTCACAAGAATTGAAGGATCCACCATGTAGAGGAGATATTTTGGATTTCACCAGTAAGCATTTTTAGGATTGTATATAATGGATAGCAGGGGTGGACTGACCACTCGGGCACTGCCCGAGGGCCCCATGACAATAGGGGGCCCCATCAGGGTTTGCCAGCCTCAGTAAAACCAGGGACAGTATGTAAAAATCTTTTCTTTTTTTTTTTTTAAAGCCCAAGTTTATAGCTGCCCCGCCTCTCCAGTACCTTTTCAGTGTGTGTATGTATACTGTGTGGCCCCATAATCTATTGCCTGGGGGCCCCATAAGTTGTCAGTCCGCCCCTGACGGATAGAGCAGAGATGAGGCAAGCCCATTAGTAATGATGCTCCACAACCTATCTCTCTAAGTCTGCATTCACACCTAGGCGTTTTAACGCCTGAAGCGCGACGCTACAATACGCCGGAAGGATGAAATAACATTATTGTCTATGGTGACTGTTCACATCTTAACGCCGGTCGCGTGAAGCTCAAACAAGTCCCGGACCTTTTTTTGTTGCGTGTATCGGGCGGTTTGGGCGTATTTGAGCGTTTCCATTTCCCATAGAAAGTAATGGAAACGCTCGATTCAAGTGACTTGCGCGACAACGAGCATTTGCTACGGGCGTTTTGTCGCTCTAATCAATAGAACTTTTCACCCAGGCAGAAGATAAAAAAAAATCTACCAACATAGCAACAAGTGATGAAAAGATGATAATTTTTCCTATTGGCTAAAATAAAAAATGTCGAAGTACAAAAACGTCGGACGACGCTGTATGCAAACGCGCAAATAAGCTTAAATACGCGCCGGCAAAAAACGCCCGAAAAAACGACCGAACGACCGACGCTCAGGTGTGAATGCAGCCTAAGTCTCCCGGGTGTCCACGAGCAAAGAGTCACCCAACATCCGTTCAGAGAACCAAGCTACATTCCACATTAAGGCCCCGTACACACGAGCAAATACATCTGATCAAATCGATCGGACAGACAGATTTGAACAGATCTGTCTGCTGGGATGTATTGGTTTGATCGTGTACACACGATCAAACCCAAATCCCCGCCAGCAGACAGCGCAGTGACGTGGCGGTGACGTTGACGCCGCCACGTCACCGCACCAGGAAGTAAAACACTTCCGCGCATGCGTCGAATACATTCGACGCATGTGCGAGCAGATATGTCTGCAGTAAATCTCAACTGATTGGCCTCTACATTTTTGGCACAGTGCCAATGATAGAGAGCAACTGAGCATGTGCAGAGCAGGGTGAGATTGTGTGTGTGTGTGTGTGTGTGTGTGTGTGTGTATTACTGGCACTGATTTGTATTTTTTTTTGATTTGGCAGAACATAAAGAGGTTGTAAACCCCTCATATTTTTTCACCTTAATGCATCTTATGCATTAAGGTGGAAAAACCTCTGTCACTGAGCAGCCCCACAGCCCCCCTATTTTACTTACCTGAGCCTGTTCGTTCCCCCGCTGGAGACGCACTTTACCTCTCTTTACTTGATGTCACAAGCAAATGGGGATGAACGAAAAGAGGAGGGGCCACCGGGGAGCAGCGTGAGTGCCATGACAGGAGAGAGGACATATTACACGCTCTACTCTGTATGCTCGCTAAATCTCGATCTACCTGTCAGGCGCCAGCTATCGGCGATTGACGGGTAGATCGCCGTGGACCTCCGACCGGCCCACTGAGCCATCGGCCCACCGGGAATTTCCCGGTAGTACCGATGGCCAGTCCATCCCTGGATTCAACAGGGAGAAGTACCCAGTGACTCGGGTATGAGGGGGGCAGTTTGGAAATTGAGGGTTGCAGACTCTAAGTTTCATGTTAGACCCCAAATATGGGTGTATGAAACATGGTCAGAAAGTTGGTCTTCTGTTTTATGTTGACAAATACAGATGTTGTCTGAAATTGCCTTCAGAACATCACTAGATGACAAGAGAATCTAGTCTGTGTACAGTATTGTGATGTTGCTACAAATCAAAAAGCTGAAGGACATTTCCAAAGGCAGATCTCCAAAACTCAGCAGTGTTTAGGGAACGGTTGGCAATGATTCCTCTACTTTCAGCTTTGGTTTCAGGCCAGTTCCACTGCTGCTGGGTTGTGTTTGCGCCAGTCTACTCTCGCGCCAGTCTACTCTCGGTCCACCTTAAAAAAAATCCTTGCTGATAAAACGGTTAATAAATCCTGCAGCTCCTGAAAGAATTTAATACCCCTTCTTAGAAATAATCCCCAATCCCTCTTTTATTATAAGTAAGCAGTCCATTTTCTGCTGCGTACAGTCTATTATTGGCCAGCGTTCAATCAGGGGACCAAATAGAGAAATGGGCAAGAAATCGCTATAAAACGTGGATAAAACAGACCGATGTTTCTTTTGTTTCATGTTTGAATGTTAAAGCTCCAGGCAGCATAACAATGAATACAATATGTATCAGGTAATATAAAAATATATAATAATGCAACGTTTTATCAATACAGTATTTGTTATAGTTTAATATATAATAAAATGCAACTGCCCAGATTCACAAAGCACTTACGCCAATGTATCTCGAGATACGCCGCGTAAGTACAAATATGCGCCGCGGTATCTATGCGCCGTGCCCACAGAATTAAGATACGCCTAAAAACTGACTTCATCCGATCGACGTAACTTGCCTACGCCGGCGTATAGTGGGCACATATTTACGCTGGACGCATTTGGCACTCCCATTGATTTTCGATGCAAATAAGGGAGATACGCAGATTCACGAACGTACTTGCACCCGACGCATGATTTAAGCGGTTTTCGTAAGGTTTACGCCCGGCGTAAAGTTATTCCCCATATTGGAGGCGCAACTCATGCAAAGGTATGGACCAGGGAACGAACGCCGTCCAATTTTACGTAGTTTACGTTGTACGTGAATAGGGCTGGGCGTAGGTTACGTTCACGACGTATCTTAGGCAGTTGTTTCGACGTGATTGTGAGCATGCGCACTGGGATGCGTCCAAGGTACAATGCATGCGCAGTTCATTTTAAAGGGGTGTTCCAGCCAAAAGTTTTGTTTATTAAAAGTCAGCAGCTACAAAAAGTGTAGCTGCTGGCTTTTAATAAACAATCACTTACCTGCTCCAGCGCTCCAGCGACGCGCCTCTCCCCCCCCCTCCCCGTCCGGCGTCTTCACTTCTACTGTGGGCACCCGGCCGTGACAGCCTTCGGATTCACGGCCAGGCACCCACTGCGCATGCGCGAGCCGCACAGCGCATGCGCACGCGGCGCGGCTCGCCGCTGATTGGACAGGCGATCGTCTAGGACCTGTCAGTGTCCTAGATGATCGCCTACATGGAGGGGCTGCAATAAGGCGATTAAGCCTAATCGCCTTACCAGCCCCTCGGCGGAAGCAGGAAGTGGGACAGGAAGTCCCACTCCTCCTGAAGCCCTCACTCCCCCCCCCCCCCAAAAAAAATTACATGCCAAATGTGGCATGTAAGGGGGAGGGGAGTGGATTAAGCGGAAGTTCCGTTTTTGGCTGGAATTTCGCTTTAAGTACTTGTGTGAAGCTCAGCCCATGGGGTCACGCTTCATTTAAATGTATCACGCCCACTTCCACCTACTTTGACTAACGCCTACGACTATACACTACACCGGCGCAACGTTGGGAGCATTTGCTTTGTGAATTCCATGCTTGCCTCTCTGCGATGGACCAGCGTAGCGTAAAGAAGATACCCTACGGCGGCATAAATATGCGCCAATGTATGTGAATCCGGGCCAATGTGTATTAAAGATTATGTAAACCCAACATTTCATATTCCTGATATGTGCCTGCTGTACTATGTACTTGTATGAGAAAGTATCCTGTTCTCTTTGTATGAAATCACTGGTGTTCCTGCCAGTCCCTCTGCTTTTTCTTTTAAAAACTGACCTTGCTACACAAGAGAACACAGCGTGATCAGCTTTTTGGCTGTTTAGGGAATGCTTCCGACGATCAGACTGGTTCTCATGTTTCCCTCCTGCACAGCCATTAACTGGGAAGATCTGTGTGCCGCTGTTTCTCTTCCCCTGGCTCTTCTGTAGCTAAGAACCGAGGGAATGTGAGAACTTATAAAAAAAAAAGGGCGGGGGAAGGCTGTTTATAATATCTCTATACAGAAATGTTCTGGATTTAATTTCTATTTTAAACTGAATGGATTGTTTACCGTGTTTTAAGGTGAGGGTTTACATATACTTTAATATAGTCTTTATCGTGTACTATAATAATATAGCGCTATGTGTGTTTTTTTAATATAATAAAATAACGCAATGTGTATTTATTAAACAACAAAATATAGAATAAATACCTGAATTTGATTTGATATCAGCCACTTGGAATCTGCATTTTTTATAGCATCACTCAGACTGGCAGAGGGAGGGGCAGTACTAGGGGCCAATCGCATGGCCTGAATTCACATGTGCTAACAAGAAGCATGCTCAGAGGAGAGAGATGGCCTCACAAGTCTGTTGCTGCTCCTTTTCTGTCCAATCCCAGGTTGGGTAAAGTAGAAATGAAACAATGGACCCTAATCTTTAGCAATGACAAATAAGTCTTTAGTTGAGCCTAATGGCTTGGGTTCTATAGCTTTTTACCAAACTAGGTTCCCAAAAGATAGGGACCACCCAATTCCACATGTAGTTGAATAACAAAAAAGCACTGCTGTTAATGGCTGGAACATTCACTATTTTATACCCTGGCCAAAAGCCATTAAACCAGGAGCTTTGCTATGCATTTAGTCCATTAGACCAGGGATCTACAAACAAAGGGCCAGTTTATTGTCCTTTAGACTTTAGAGGGGCTGGACTGTGTCCAATGGGAGTATAATATGTCAAAGGCGGCGTACACACGATCGGATATATCCGATGAAAACGGTCCGCGGACCATTTCCATCGGATATGTCCGATCGGGAGTTTGATCCGATGGCGTGTACACACCATCGGATCAAATTCCCCGCCGCCGGACGGCGCGGTGACGTGGCGGTGACGTTGACGCCGCCGCGTCACCACCACGTCACCGCCACGTCACCGCACCAGGAAGTAAAAGACTTCCGCGCATGCGCCGAATCCATTCGGCAGCGGCGCGGCGGCGGTGGGGGCCGACATGTCTGCTGGTAAGTGTACTAACCAGCAGACATGTCGGGCGGACAGATTCCCACCGGATAGATTTCAAAGCATGCTTTGAAATCTGTCGGGTGGAGAAATCTGTCCGCTAGCTCATACACACGAGCGGAGATGTCTGCTGAAACGGTCCATCGGACCGTTTTCAGCGGACATATCCCCTCGTGTGTACGCCGCCATAGTATTAGTGTGAATAAACAATGCCTCAGGTTTTGTTGTCAGTGGGAGTAAAAAGTAGTATATATTAATATTGCCCCACTAATGGCGTCAGTGGGCTGAATTTTACCCCATCTTTGGTTTTTTAATATAATTGTATTTTATTTTTTAGTAAAGGGCCAATTTTTTTTTTAGGGGTCCGGAGGTTGCCAGGGGCCCAGAGGCCCCCAGGGCCCCATATGACAACCCCCCCCCTTTTTTTTATTTTTTATAAAAAAATATATATTTTTTTAATATAATTTTTAGTTTTAGTTTTTTTATTAAAGGGACAATTTTTTTTTTAGGGGTCTGGAGGTCCCCAGGGCCCCGGGTGGCAACCCCCCCTTTTTTTTATTAAAGGGCTCAGATGTCTCTAGGGCCCCATGTGGAACCCCCCCCCCTATTTTTCATAAATGTTTTTTTTTTATTTTGGTTATATATTTTTTATTATTATTATTAAAGAGGTTTCTTTTTTTATTTTTATTAAAAGGCCAGAGGTCCCAGATGGCAACCCTGTTTTTTTTGTAATTTCTTTTTATATAAAAAAAAATATTAAAGGGCCCAGAGGACCCCAGGGCCACATATGGCAACCCCCCTTTTTAAAAAAAAAAAATATATATATATATTTTTTTTATAAATATTTTTTCTTTTTATTAAAGAGCCCAAAGGTCCCCAGGGCCCCGGGTGGCTATCCCCCCTTTTTTTATATATATTTTTCTTTATTCTTTTATTGTAAAGGAACCCTCGCTTCTCAATTTGCGGCAGCCCCCCCCCCCCTGCTTCTCAATTTCACCCCCCCCCCCCCGTTTCTCTGCTCCAGGGGGCTCATGTCTGAAGCTGTGTAAGGGGCCCCATAATTCCTGATGGCGGCCCTGAGTGTAAGGAATGGATAATTGCAAGAAAAGGGCTGCAGTTTGGAGAACATTGATCCATTTTTTAAAGCCCCGATGAAAGAAGATTCTCTGGCCTTCAAAACATGTTGCCCATCTTTTTACTATTTGTGTATATAATAAACTCATTTGTACTCCTAAGATGGTTGTTTGCCACTTTTTTGGTATGATATATATCAGTTGCAGGCTGGAGGAAGGGAGGTGATCTAATAGAGATAAGTCAGCTCCCCAGGTAAATCTCAGGACAGAAATGCAATTCCTTTTGACAGGTTAAAAAAAGCTCTCATGTATTTCAACTGTATATTTAGCTGTTTTCCTGATGTCCAGCTTTATATTCCACATCAGAGGTCTAAGGCTGGTTATAAACATCTTAATAGCAGCAATCAATGTTTCCATTTTGTAGAATTGCTTGTAATAATCAGGCCATTTCTGATTTCCTAGGAGACGGTAATAGCTAATGACAGTCTACGGAGCTTGTAGGAGCTTATTGATGTGCAGGTAGAATTTCCAACTTGCAACTCCTAATAACTAAGCCACATAGAGATCTTCCTACCTGTCTCTAGGTTGTCCATAGACTTGTGCTGACTGTCACCTAATGCAAATTAAAGTGACATGCAATTCTGGTCTAAAAAAATATATATTCAAGTATGTATTCTTAAAGTGTTACTAAACCCAGGGCCCTGCATTCACTATATCTGGTCTCCCCCAGTTCACAGAACATGGAGATGCAATTATTGTAGTAAATTATTGTAGTAAATATAAACTGCTAAATATCTTTTCTTTTCAGAAGTTAAAGCAGTCTTGTGACTTCTATCAGTGTCCTGTTAAAGCTTGTAGGAGGAATTTTCATTCTTCTCTGATTGTTCTATGAGGCTGCATGACCCCTGACCCTCTGTCTGGACAGTGACGATTGGCCCTGTGCTGATCACATGCAGTCTCCCAAGAAAAAAAGTCTCTAGCAATACACCCCGAACTGAGCATGTACAGAGTGCCCCCAAGGCTCTGTTCTATCAGCAGATATTTTGGGGACAGTGGAAGAAGGGAGGTTAAGAGAAGACAGGATAAAATTAGAGGTTTGGGAGCTCACAGAGGATGCTACAAGGTAGCAGAAAAACACAGTATGAAATGGTTTAATGAAAAATAGATTACAGGGCCATTAGGTAATGGATGTCTGTGGATTATTTTTGGAGAAGAAGGATATTGTTTAATGTGACTTTTTTTTTTTTAAGTTTATTTAAAATCTCACCTTGTAAATCATTCAGTTTAAAATAGTAACAAAAAGGTTTTATATATATAAGGGCTGTGGAAATTAAAGATGAATTCCTCGATTTAATCATAAATTTTTTTTTCGAACGGGTCACCATATGCGGATCGGCACACCACAGGATCCGTGGAGCTCTGCTGCTACCTCAGCAATAGGAAAGGGCACGGCTTTGGCCTAGCTCCCGGAGTGGTGGCCATCTTGGTCCACCAGGCGGCGGCCTAGGTGAGCCTAGAGCGTCGCGCTGACGTCATCACCCGGCCTCAACTCAACCGTGTTCCGCCGTCTTCTCTGGTAGAACTAAGCAAACACTTATCTTCCTATACAGTGGGGGAGATGTGGACCATATTACAGTGGGGGAGATGTCTGTGAATTACAGTGCAGAGATGTCTGTGGATTACAGTGGGGGAGATGTCTGTGGATTACAGTGGGGGAGATGTCTGTGAATTACAGTGCAGAGATGTCTGTGGATTACAGTGGGGGAGATGTCTGTGGATTACAGTGGGGGAGATGTCTGTGGATTACAGTGGGGGAGATGTCTGTGGATTACAGTGGGGGAGATGTCTGTGGATTACAGTGGGGGAGATGTCTGTGGATTACAGTGGGGGAGATGTCTGTGGATTACAGTGGGGGAGATGTCTGTGGATTACAGTGGGGAGATGTCTGTGGATATTACAGTGAGGAGATGTCTGTGGATATTACAGTGGGGGAGATGTCTGTGGATATTACAGTGGGGGAGATGTCTGTGGATATTACAGTGGGGGAGATGTCTGTGGATATTACAGTGGGGGAGATGTCTGTGGATTACAGTGGGGGAGATGTCTGTGGATTACAGTGGGGGAGATGTCTGTGGATATTACAGTGGGGGGAGACGTCTGTGGATATTACAGTGGGGGGAGATGTCTGTGGATATTACAGTGGGGGGAGATGTCTGTGGATATTACAGTGGGGGGAGATGTCTGTGGATATTACAGTGGGGGGAGATGTCTGTGGATATTACAGTGGGGGGAGATGTCTGTGGATATTACAGTGGGGGGAGATGTCTGTGGATATTACAGTGGGGGGAGATGTCTGTGGATATTACAGTGGGAAGATGTCTGTGGATATTACAGTGGGGGAGATGTCTGTGGATATTACAGTGGGGAGATGTCTGTGGATATTACAGTGGGGAGATGTCTGTGGATATTACAGTGGGGAGATGTCTGTGGATATTACAGTGGGGAGATGTCTGTGGATATTACAGTGGGGAGATGTCTGTGGATATTACAGTGGGGAGATGTCTGTGGATATTACAGTGGGGAGATGTCTGTGGATATTACAGTGGGGAGATGTCTGTGGATATTACAGTGGGGAGATGTCTGTGGATATTACAGTGGAGACAATATATGGTGGTGATCCAAAAAATGTACGTGCGTTATAGTTGAAAATTAGTCGATAAAACAAAAAATTATCGAACACGAATCAGTAACAGCCCTAATATATATAAAAGGGAATGTATGCAGCTGAGAACAGAGGGAATGTGATCACTTATAAAGAGCTTGGGGAGGAGAAACGGCAGCACACTGGAATGTGCGGGGGAGACGTGTCCTTTCAAGTCTAATCATTGGAGGAGAGCAGGCTGAGTTCTCGGCACATCTAGAGAAATGTTTCTCAACTCCAATCCTCAAGGCGCCCCAACAGGTCATGTTTTTAGGATTACCCTCAGATGAAACAGCTGTGGTAATTACTAAGGCAGTGAAACAGATCAGATAACCTGTGCAAAATAATATCAAGCCTGAAAACATGACCTGTTGAGGCGCCTTGAGGACTGGAGTTGAGAAACACTGATCTAGAGAACGGACTGTCATGCCTAATGTGGTCAGTTTTTAACAGGACAGCAGAGAGACTGGCAGGAACACCAGGGATTTCACACAAAGGAAGCAACACAAAGAGAATAGGATACTTTCTCATACAAGCACATGGTACAGCAGATGCATATAAGGAATATGAGATGTTGGATTGACGGATTCTTTAATCTGTCTTTGCATGGCCATATCATGTCGACCAAACAGTCAATTGAGGTTTGTGTAAGTGCAAATGCCTGCTACTGTCTGTAAAGGTGGGAGGGGACCAGGGATGGACTGGCCATCGGGACTACAGGGAGTTTCCCAGTGGGCCGATGGCTCAGTGGGCCGTTTAAAAGAAAAAACAACTTTTTTAAACGGCCCCTCCTCTGTCTCTCAGACCCCTCCTCTATGTCTTAGCCCTCCTCCTCTATCTCTCAGTTCATCTCCTCTGTCTCTCAGCTCCCTCTCTCTCTCATTCCCCTCTCTCTCACCTTCTCATGATATACAATAATTGATGTAGGGGCCTTTTGATTGGGCGTGATTTTTTTGGGGGGCGGGGCAGCATTTTATTGAATTAAAGTGGGCCGGTCTGGATGAAGTCCAGGGCCAAATTTTTGTCCCAGTCCATCTGTGGAGGGGACGCTACTAAGATGAGCTTACAGGACAGGATGGGCTTCCTCAAGCTGTAATGATCACCTGTAATAAAAACCTCATACAGGAGGTGGGGCCCACTTAATCAAACACTACAATTTAAACACTGTAGTAAGATTATATATATATATATATATACACACACACATACATACACACACACACACAGTACAGACCAGAAGTTTGGACACACCTTCTCATTCAAAGAGTTTTCTTTATTTTCATGACTATGTAAATTGTAGATTTACACCGAAGGCATCAAAACTATGAATTAACACACATGGAATTATATACATAACAAAAAAGTGTGAAACAACTGAAAATATGTCATATTCTAGGTTCTTCAAAGTAGCCACCTTTTGCTTTGATTACTGCTTTGCACACTCTTGGCATTCTCTTGATGAGCTTCAAGAGGTAGTCACCTGAAATGGTCTTCCAACAGTCTTGAAGGAGTTCCCAGAGATGCTTGGCACTTGTTGGCCCTTTTGCCTTCACTCTGCGGTCCAGCTCACCCCAAACCATCTCGATTGGGTTCAGGTCTGGTGACTGTGGGGGCCAGGTCATCTGGCGCAGCACCCCATCACTCTCCTTCTTGGTCAAATAGCCCTTACACAGCCTGGAGGTGTGTTTGGGGTCATTGCCCTGTAGAAAAATAAGTGATTGTCCAACTAAACGCAAACCGGATGGAATAGCATGCCGCTGCAAGATGCTGTGGTAGCCATGCTGGTTCAGTATGCCTTCAATTTTGAATAAATCCCCAACAGTGTCACCAGCAAAGCACCCCCACACCATCATACCTCCTCCTCCATGCTTCACGGTGGGAACCAGGCACATGGAGTCCATCCGTTCACCTTTTCTGCAAAGACACGGTGGTTGGAACCAAAGATCTCAAATTTAGACTCATGAGACCAAAGCACAGATTTCCACTGGTCTAATGTCCATTCCTTGTGTTCTTTAGCCCAAACAAGTCTCTTCTGCTTGTTGTCTTTCTTTAGCAGTGGTTTCCTAGCAGATATTCTACCATGAAGGCCGGATTCACACAGTCTCCTCTTAACAGTTGTTCTAGAGATGTGTCTGCTGCAAAAGGTGGCTACTTTGAAGAACCTAGAATATGACATATTTTCAGTTGTTTCACACTTTTTTGTTATGTATAATTCCACATGTGTTAATTCATAGTTTTGATGCCTCAGTGTGACTCTACAATTTTCATAGTCATGAAAATAAAGAAAACTCTTTGCATGAGAAGGTGTGTCCAAACTTTTGGTCTGTACTGTATATATATTAAAAAAATAAAGTTTTAAGCCTGGTTAAGCTTTTATTATAAAGGTGTTTGGATCTTTTTTAACTTTGTTTTATTGGTTTGGGCGGAGCTGCATTTTAATGGTTTCGATTTTTTCAGAAATCTTCACCTCTTTTATTTATTTTTTCTAAGCTAACATGTCAGTTAGATGGCTCTCTATATGTCATGGAAGGAAACACTCTGCGATCTGTGTTTTAATAAGAGCAACTGTATAGGAAATGTCTTATACAGCATGCCAGCCTTTCATACAGGGATGGCTTAAGAGCAATGAACCATACAAAGTGACAATTTGACGCGGATTTTTTTTTTTTAAATGTCAGTGTTCACTAATTAGATGGGCAGATGGTGCACTAACATGATAAAAAACAAATAACCTTCCACTCGTCTCATTGTGTATCTTTGTTACATAACACTGTATATGAGATGAGAAAATAAATAATAAAAGACCAGTGACAGGTTTTCTGTAATCATTAACACGGTGGACACCATGCTCATGTGTCCGCACACTCATAGCAAACAATTGATGGAAACTTATAAGTTCACTGTTTTCATTTTTTTGATTTTTTATAAATGCACATTTTTTGGGGATTTGGGGAGCGGCTGCAGGATTGGCAACATGTTAGGCCCCTTTCTCATGGATGTTCTGATTTGGGTCCGCTTGTTGGTTTTGCAGGCGGACCTGATCGGAACCTATATTCTTCTCTATGGAGCGGCAGATCACAGATGACAGTTGGATCAAATGGACCGGTGGTACGTTTCGATCCGACTGGCCCATAGAGAACAGCGCACTTGCTATGTACAGGGAGTGCAGAATTTTTAGGCAAGTTGTATTTTTGAGGATTAATTTTATTATTGAACAACAACCATGTTCTCAATGAACCCAAAAAACTCATTAATATCAAAGCTGAATATTTTTGGAAGTAGTTTTTAGTTTGTTTTTAGTTTTAGCTATTTTAGGGGGATATCTGTGTGTGCAGGTGACTATTACTGTGCATAATTATTAGGCAACTTAACAAAAAACAAATATATACCCATTTCAATTATTTATTTTTACCAGTGAAACCAATATAACATCTCAACATTCACAAATATACATTTCTGACATTCAAAAACAAAACAAAAACAAATCAGTGACCAATATAGCCACCTTTCTTTGCAAGGACACTCATGCAGCCTGCCATCCATGGATTCTGTCAGTGTTTTGATCTGTTCACCATCAACATTGCGTGCAGCAGCAACCACAGCCTCCCAGACACTGTTCAGAGAGGTGTACTGTTTTCCCTCCTTGTAAATCTCACATTTGATGATGGACCACAGGTTCTCAATGGGGTTCAGATCAGGTGAACAAGGAGGCCATGTCATTAGTTTTTCTTCTTTTATACCCTTTCTTGCCAGCCACGCTGTGGAGTACTTGGACGCGTGTGATGGAGCATTGTCCTGCATGAAAATCATGTTTTTCTTGAAGGATACAGACTTCTTCCTGTACCACTGTTTGAAGAAGGTGTCTTCCAGAAACTGGCAGTAGGACTGGGAGTTGAGCTCGACTCCATCCTCAACCCGAAAAGGCCCCACAAGCTCATCTTTGATGATACCAGCCCAAACCAGTACTCCACCTCCACCTTGCTGGCGTCTGAGTCGGACTGGAGCTCTCTGCCCTTTACCAATCCAGCCACGGGCCCATCCATCTGGCCCATCAAGACTCACTCTCATTTCATCAGTCCATGAAACCTTAGAAAAATCAGTCTTGAGATATTTCTTGGCCCAGTCTTGACGTTTCAGCTTGTGTGTCTTGTTCAGTGGTGGTCGTCTTTCAGCCTTTCTTACCTTGGCCATGTCTCTGAGTATTGCACACCTTGTGCTTTTGGGCACTCCAGTGATGTTGCAGCTCTGAAATATGGCCAAACTGGTGGCAAGTGGCATCTTGGCAGCTGCACGCTTGACTTTTCTCAGTTCATGGGCAGTTATTTTGCACCTTGGTTTTTCCACACGCTTCTTGCGACCCTGTTGACTATTTTGAATGAAACGCTTGATTGTTCGATGATCACGCTTCAGAAGCTTTGCAATTTTAAGAGTGCTGCATCCCTCTGCAAGATATCTCACTATTTTTGACTTTTCTGAGCCTGTCAAGTCCTTCTTTTGACCCATTTTGCCAAAGGAAAGAAAGTTGCCTAATAATTATGCACAGTAATAGTCACCTGCACACACAGATATCCCCCTAAAATACCTAAAACTAAAAACAAACTAAAAACTACTTCCAAAAATATTCAGCTTTGATATTAATTAGTTTTTTGGGTTCATTGAGAACATGGTTGTTGTTCAATAATAAAATTAATCCTCAAAAATACAACTTGCCTAATAATTCTGCACTCCCTGTATGTCCATATCTATCAGCGGAGAGATCCCCTGCTAAGCAGGCAGATCCGCTGCCGCCGTCTGCTTGGTGTGAAAGGGGCCTTGCATGTTCCACCCTAAAAACAGGTGAAACCCATAGTATGTTATATGTGAGTGGTCATCAAAAAACCCTTATTCATTTTTTGCTTCCTAGAGCAGGGGTTACCAAACGTTCTTAACAAAGGAACAGTTCTTCAGGCTTTAAGGAAGGCTGGGCTGTGGCCAGTGGGAGTAAATGGTGCCCCATCATTGGTTTTAGTGGGAGAAATGGTGCCCCTATTGTTGGTGTCAATGGGAGGAATAGTGCCCAATTGTTGCTATTAGTGGGAGGAATGGGGCCCCATCATTAATGTTAGTGGAATAGTGCCCCAAGGCCCACATAAAGACAGGCAAAGGGCCATAGTTAGGAGGCCACTGTTCTAGAGCAGTCATTCTCAACCAGGGTTCCATGCTGCAGGGCATGAATGATCATTTTAGCTGGCTGAAAATGTGGCATTTTGATCACCACCATAAGGAGGGCATTCTCTCTACTGACCACCACCAATGAATTGGTTTCAACAGGCCTGATAATTATTTATATTTAATTATAACTGTCCACACATAAATCGACTACTGCAACTCCCTCCTTATTGGCTTACCACTACATAGTGTATCCCCCTTCAATCCATCTTGAATGATGCTGCCAGACTAATCCACCTTACCAATCGCTCTGTGTCTGCTACTCCTCTCTGTCATTTAATATCAAATTTAAAATACTAATAAATACTTACAAAGCCATCCACAACTCTTCCCCCAACTTCATCACTGACCTGGTCTCAAAATACCAACCTAATCATTCTCTTTGCTCTCTAACTCCCTCATCAACTCTTCCAATGCTCACCTCCAAGACTTTTCCAGAGCCTTTCAAATCCTATGGAACTCCTTACCTCAATCTGTCCTATTTTATCTCCTACTCTATTGGCCATCCTCTTCAGAGAAGCCTATCCTACCAACAACTAACAACTGTGGCCTGGATTCACAAAGCACTTACGCCGACGTATCTCGAGATACGCCGCGTAGGGGAGAAATATGCGCCGTCGTATCTATGCGCCGTGCCCACAGAACTAAGATGCGCCTAAAAACTGACTTCATCCGACCAACGTAACTTGCCTACGCCGGCGTAAAGTGGGCGCATATTTACGCTGGACGCATTTGGCACTCCCATTGATTTTCGATGCAAATATGCAAATGAGGGAGATACGCCTATTCACAAACGTATTTGCGCCCAGCGCATATTTTAAGCGATTTGCGTAAGGTTTACGTCTGGCCTAAAGCTATTCCACAGATTGGAGGCGCAACTCATGCAAAGGTATGGACCAGGGATCGAACGCCGTCTAATTTTACGTAGTTTACGTTGTAAGTGAATAGGGCTGGGCGTAGGTTACGTTCACGTCATAGGCAGTGATTCGACATATCTTAACCAGTTGTTTCTACGTGATTGTGAGCATGCGCACTGGGACGCGTCCAAGGTACGACGCATGTGCAGTTTAAGTACTTGTCTGAAGCTCAGCCCATCATTTGCACGGGGTCACGCTTCATTTAAATGTATCACGCCCACTTCCAGCCCATTTCCACTTATGCTGAACCAGCTGCTGACAGACGTTGCTCTTTGACAATATATATCTGGATGATAAGATTTTGGCCTGGCCTTTCAATCTCATAGTTTCACAATTACAAACTAAAGAGACAATGAAGGTCCTGGAATGGAAAAACTGCTGGCCCCAAGAATCCAGACATCTCGGTTTAATACCTCTATACCCCTTATAACATGAGGGTCACCATAAGGTTACAGCGCTACCCTTTCCAAATTACTTTCCTAGCACTAGGAAACTGGGGAGAATTCACCCGTGAAAGGATGGCTAAAATGTGCATGGTGTCAATCATCTGTTTTGTATGTGTCGTTTCTAGCTGGTTAAGTGAAATGTCTTTCCCTTGCAGAACGTAGGTTGCCAGTGAGAGAGCAATGCTTAGCTTTTTCAGCTGGCATGGAAGTGGCACATACAAGTGTAGCACTACCCCCGCAGGAGCTGCTGGTTCAGATTTGGGCCTGCCGTTACCTTACTGTTTCATACGCTCGTTTCAGGGGTTCTCCTTGAAGAGTTGTCCATAAGAATGTCTGCACCAAACATGAAGTCTCTTTCAAGGGTTTTATTAAACAAAGTTCTCCAACAGAGGGGTAGAGGGATAGGAAAAGACTCAGGTACCTTTGCTTTGTGGATCACGGGTACAACTTAGATTCAGAGGATTAACTCCGCTCCACACTGGATTTCAGAAACCACCAGATATGCCAGTGAAAGTGGGCCTAGCAGCTGGTGCGAAGCTCGTCAAAGTCTCTGCCACAGACTTGATAAGTGTTGTCAGGCCGTCCCACGATCTTCTGCCACAAGATCACGTAACCACTCTCACACTTTGTATAGTTCCAATAAAGTACACAACTCACGGTGCCAGAATCTTTTAGCTGGACCGGCAGCACAGTAAGGTAAATTTGCCAGGGTTTGTCCATCAGTTGAATCCCACTGGTTCAGCTTCCTTCCATAGGTAAGGTAGCAACTGACCATCGCTGGACTAGTAGGCCCCAGAAACTCCTGGGCCTACTCTCAGTTGCAAGGCCTCGGGCCAGCCGGCTCCGAGGCTACTAAACAGCTCACACATCCCTGAGGCCAGGAGGGCCATAAGGTCCGGATCAGAAGACGAACCCCGCCAAATGGCGTCTGTCCCTTAAAAACCCCTCTCCAGAATGCACAGCGGGTTAAACAATGCCCCCTGAGCTGCTTCTGGAAAAAAGATACACAATGCATCCAGCTTGCTGCCTTTCCAACCTTGACCAGTGGTAACAGCGACACCCACCGTCAAGGGGAAAATTGTGCAACCCAGCTGAACTGAAACATAACCAACAATTTATCAATTTAGAATAATTATTCTGAGCTAAACTACAGCTCAGGCAAGTGGAATTTAACATATAGCGCATACTCAATGGGAGCATGGCGCTACACAAGCAAATGAGTATTTCTATTATCTATTATATGTGTTCCGCATAGTGATCTTGTCAATGGTGCTAGTGACAGGATTGCTATTGTGACTTTGGCTTTAAGGTGAATAGAACCCTAAAAAAAAATAGAGAGAGAGTCTAAAAGAAAACCGCTTCTGCTCTGCTTTCTGTTTAGAAAACCAATTGTGCTCCCTGAATCCTGTGTCATGTCTTGTTGTTATTTGGTAAATAAAGATTGGAAATGCAACTATAAAACATCTGTTTAAAATGCATAAACCTAAAACACAATTTAAATCAATTGCTTTCAGAACCATTATAGATTAGTTTTGTATATCGATGCAGTACACTATTCTGAGCTGCGCCTCGACCTTGCTCATTTACATATGGCTCTTTCTATTTCACAGTAAAGGGCTGCTGAGAGCCTGTCTAAATTATTTCTCTATAATTTCCCCTGATAGTGTTAGAATTTAGAGCACAGTGGGTGGCGATATTTTAGAAAGAGGGCTACCAGCTAAACAAGCTCAGCAATTTGTAAAATGGCAATCTCATCACGAATGCGGCTTCTCGCAGCGTTATGCCACTAATGGATCCTCGTTTGCAAAGGCCATGATTATGTTATGTAGAGAACAAATATATCCTCTCTAGTTCTTTTGTTGGAGAATGGGGAAGTTAAGAACCAACAGGCTGCAGGTTTTATTGTTCCAAGGCAGTTTAGCAGACTAAAAGGGATTTTTGATTCCATTTGGTTGGGGGAGTTGTATGTAGCTACATAGGGGAGCCTCTATTACAGTCCCCTAATAGACAACTGCAGGTTTTTATCTTGCTTTGTTTTGAGTGCATGGCACCCAGTCCAACCACCAGTAAAGAAAAGATAATTTCCCCAAGGGAGTCATTGTCGTGTAAAGGAAATCTTATGGGGATGCTACTTGCATGGCTCTAATGCTGATCTAATTATTTATTTAAAATCTTCGAGTCATTGATCTGGAAAAATAATGTAAATCAAAAGCTCAGACTAGAAATGTAGCAAGAATCTTCCTATGTGTGCCTGGTAGTCTAAATTGACTGTGATTGGACCTGTCCTTTAAACCACTTGCCCACTGGGCACTTAAATCCCCTTCCTAACCAGGCCAATTTTTAGCTTTCAGTGCTCTCACATTTTGAATGACAATTACTCAGTCAGGCAACACATTTTTGTCCTTTATTTCACACAAATGGGGCTTTCTTTTGGTGGTATTTAATCACCTCTGGGATTTTTACTTATTGCGCTATTAATAAAAAAAACAGACAATTTTGGTAAAAGAAATGCATTTTCTTTGTTTCTGTTATAATATTTTGAAAATTAGCAACTTTTCTTCATAAATTTTGACCAAAATTTATACTACTACATATCTTTGGTAAAAATAACCCAAATCAGTGTATATTATCTTTGTGAAAGTTATAGAGTCTACAAGCTATGGTGCCAATCATTGAAAATTGATCGCACCTGATGTATTGTATCTCATTTCTGGAGACACTGACAAGCCAGGACAGTACAAATAACCCCTAAATGGCCCCTTTTTGGAAAGTAGAAAATCCAAAGTATTTAGTAGGAGGCATGGTGAGTTTTTTTGAAGTTTGTAATTTTTTCCAACAATTCCTTGCAAATGTAAGACTTTTTTTTAAGTTGCCATATTAGCAGATTATTTCTCTTACACATCATATGCATACTTACAATTACGCCCCAAAACACATTCTGCTACTCATCCTGAGTATGGCGGTACAACATGTGTGGGACTTTTACACAGCCTGGTCACATAGCCAGGCTCAACAACAGCATAAGGACCAGGGACATAAATTACACATTTAATTTACTGACAACCTATAACATTTTTGAAGGCTCTGGAGCACCAGCACAGCCACAACATATATTCTACGAGACATTATGAGTTTTTTTTCTTTTCTTTTTCTTTCCACATTTTCCAAAAACGTGTGGGGAAAAAAATGTAAACACATTTTGCTACGCATTTTTTACAGCACTGACAGAGGCTGATGAGGATCCACCGATAGGGTGGCACTGATGAGCACTTACTGATGGGCACTTTAGTGGCACTGATGAGGCACTGTAGAGCATTGGCGTGCCACTAATGGGGCACAGATGTACACTGGTGAAGCATTGTAAAGCACTGATGGGGCACAGATGTGGCACTGATGGGGCACTGTAGAGCCCTGAATCTGCACTTCTCGGGCACAGATTAACAGAAAAAAAACTCACGCAGCCTTGCGTTGCAGCTTTTTTTTTTTTCTTTCAAAGGTCACTAATGACAGGATGCTGGATCCAAATTAATTCAACATGATTCAGTTAACTTGATAACTGTATGGCTAATTTGCGTAATTAATTCATTTTTTTTATATTTTTAAAGGACATAATTGGCTGGTTTGTATATGGTTCTATGTTTTCCATAATAAAAAATTATCTATCATTTAACCACTTAAGACCCGGACCAATACGCTGGCAAATGACCCAAGGGGTTTTTGCGATTCGGCACTGCGTCGCTTTAACAGACAATTGCGCGGTCGTGCGACGTGGCTCCCAAACAAAATTTGCGTCCTTTTTTTCCCACAAATAGAGCTTTCTTTTGGTGGTATTTGATCACCTCTGCGGTTTTTATTTTTTGCGCTATAAACAAAAATAGAGCGACAATTTAAAAAAAAAATGCAATATTTTTTACTTTTTGCTATAATAAATATCCCCCAAAAATATATAAAAAAACATTTTTTTTCCTCAGTTTAGGCCGATACGTATTCTTCTACATATTTTTGGTAAAAAAAATCGCAATAAGCGTTTATCGGTTGGTTTTCCCAAAATTTATAGCGTTTACAAAATAAGGGATAGTTTTATTGCATTTTTATTAATTATTTTTTTTTTTACTACTAATAGCGGCGATCAGCGATTTTTTTCGTGACTGCGACAATATGGCGGACACTTCGGACAATTTTGACACATTTTTGGGACAATTGTCATTTTCACAGCAAAAAATGCATTTAAATTGCATTGTTTACTGTGGAAATGACAGTTGCAGTTTGGGAGTTAACCACAGGTGGCGCTGTAGGGAATGTGTGCCCTAATGAGTGTGTTTACAACTGTAGGGGGGTGTGGCTGTAGGTGTGACGTCATCGATCGCGTCCCCCTATTACAGGGATGACGCGATCGATGCTCCGGCCACAGAGAAGCACGGGGAAGCCGTGTGTACACACGGCTCTCCCCGTTCTTCCGCTCCAGGGACGGATCGCCGCACTGCAGCGGCGATCGGGTCCGCAAATCCCGCGGTCCCGGTCCTGGAGCTTCGGACCGGGTCGCGGGCGCGCGCCCGCGACCCACGGCTGGGTACTAAAACCAACGTATATATACGTTGATGTGCCCAGCCGTGCCATTCTGCCGACGTAAATGTGCAGTAGGCGGTCCTTAAGTGGTTAATATAGGCTGCTAAATGCACAAAAGATGTTAAACAGATTATTATGATTTTTTAATAAGCTTAATATATATTATATTGCAGCTATTTACTACAAGTTACACTATTGAGTATGTGGCAGTGCAGATCCCTCTGAAGCCTCTGATGTGCATGTGATCATTATGTCATTGTTGGGGGGGACCCCAACTGTCAGTCATGATTCAAAGCCAAAAGCTGAAAAAAGTGTTGGCTTTCAAAGGGAAGGACATTTATTAAGGCATCTCTACCATGGGGCATTATGTTGAGGAACACTGATAAACAGATTGCAAGTGGAAGGGGTTAAAGATCAATTCCATTCCACACTGGCAGAGATGACAACAGTGCCAATTTCAGAAAGTCAACCGCATATACCTTAATTTGATTTTCACATAATCTTCTGTAGCCAGGTTCCAGCATGATCTTGGTGAGGACTGTGGCCTCCGGTTACATGTATGTTTGCAGGCTCAGGTGCTCCCATTTTCTGGAATATGGCAGTTATAAGTAGTGCAGTGTGGTGGAGTGTTGCTATCCCTGGATAGAAAAGAGGAGGACTGAGAAATGTCTCTTTGCCTAGTGAATTCATTTAAAGACATCATTTTAACTTTTAATCAAAGCACAATTTTAATTCCTGCCCTACTACTCAGATTCACATCTCAGGTTTGCACACAACAATCTGACCCTGTTTGTTCTTCATCCCGGATCATACATCTGCATGCATCCTGTATTGAAGGGCAGCCTAGCCTCAAAACGGCTAATTAATCGCCACTTAATTATTCAACCACTGCTAGCAACAATAGGGTTCGTACTAATAGAGCATGGTTTGGTGAGCACGGCATGGCAGCAGGAAGAGTTTGGTATTCGCACGTGAATGTGAAGTCATGACTAGAGATGAGCAAACTGAGCAGCATGAAAACAGATTTAACCAAGATTGTACCGATTATTCTAGACGCAGGTTTTAGCAAAATGTTGGCAATTGGCACCAAAAGTTGGTAATGTGATCTGATAGGAGATGGTAGCGTGTGCCTTACATGCCAATTTGTCCTGCCTAATTTTTCTCGACAATCAATAGAGGTTATTTCCCCAGGCAAAGGGTCCTTCTGTATTAGTGCAGTGGCCACCACTTGATGGTGACATTGGTATTGAGCACATTCTTTTAGGGCTATCAGCTAAAGTTAATTGCTGGCTGAAGTGTTTTAACCTAATTTTGTGATGTCATCATCATTCATCGCAAACACATACAGTGCATTTTCCAACTGCTAGTGTGCTGTAGGTACTGTAGGTTGTCACACATCTGTTCAAACAAGCAAGCAGCAGAAGAGATGGCTCAGTTTGGGAGCTTATTGTTGACTAAGATTAGAATAAGTGACCAGATCTGAACATTATAATGACAGATTTAGGATTTTCTTTGTTTAGTATACCCGGTGGCCTAATCTGGTACAGTTGGCTAAATAAGTGCTTAATTACCTGCCCTTAACTTTTTTTTAAAGAATCTTCGGCACATCAGTCTTCAGGGCCCAAAATTATACATAAGTGTAATAAGATTGCTTTTTATGAAAATTGATCATTACAGGCCAGGCCACCAAAAAGTGATAATGTATTATAGATGGAGCCTGGTCATCTGATTTAATCTTGGGGGTTTTATATGCCTTGGATACTCTATCAGTGAGAACTCCACTATTTAAAATTTTCCATCTCTTCATCTTTTATTCATTGTGGTACAAAAAAATAAATAAATGGTAACCTAACCTCCCATAATGGTCATAGCAGATGTGGAGACTTTGCAACCCCATAGGGTTCTGAGAGATTTTCAGGTGCTTTAACCCTCCAGTAAACACCAAAACATTACATTTTTGGGGTGAACTAACTATTTTAGAACCTAACTGACTAACTAGATCAAACAAACCCACCATAAAATTGTCCTACCATCCACATTCATCGCCATAGGTTCATAAAGTGTACAAAATACATTGTCACCCATTTTTGTTTAACTTCAATAAAAAGAGAAATGATTTCTCATTATATTGAGAAACAATCTCTATCATTCAAAACTTCACTCAATCTCAATCTCTATTTCTCAATTTATTTAAAAAAATGGTGGATGGAAAGAAAAATGTAATCCTCTATGGGCTGCTTTGGACACAGCAACACACAGTACATAACTAAAGGATGTGCAGATTACTGAGGCTCTTACTTCCTGTAAAAGTGGTTGTAAACCCTTTACAACCACTTTATTCTACAGGTAAGCCTATATTAAGGTTTATCTGTAGCTACCCAGGATATCTCCTGAACCTGCACGCTTCAGGACATATCCCCTGTCCCCTGCATGTGCCGATGTCATCGGCACTGGGGCAAATTGAAGCAATGGCACGTACGCGCCATTACTTCAGTCCGTGTGCCGTTACCGGCGGCTCCTGCGTGGGAGTGACGTCATCTCGACACTGTGATTGGCCTGAGCCGCGATACCCGGAAGTAGCCCCCGGGAGTAATGACGGTCGCGGAAGCGATGTACGAGGACGACTGCGGGGGCTTCGATATCAGGCAAGTTTTGCATACTAGCTCATTATGCTAGTATGCATATTTAATTTTTTATCGGGTTTACAACCACTTTAAACAACCAACACCCCATTCCTTCACCCCCCCCCCAAATTGACCAGACGACACATATTAATTTTGGAGTCGAATGGCCATAGCAGTCTTTTTATTACAACATAAACAATCGTAGTGCATATAATACCATTTTTACATATCCATTAAACTAAAGAACCTCAGCTTAACCTACCCGGTCTAAGGTCTTTGAAGGGCAATTTTTTCTCAACCAGCTGGTTGTATCTGTTACCCCATAAAGGTCCCCCACCGCATATTACACCAGCTCAGAGACCATTACCAGTTACTTCCTACCAGATACAACCAACTTAAAACCATTGTTACCATTGTATTATTAGTAAGGGAAGGGACACCCATACCTCCAGATAGGCCCAACCCCCCTAATTCTCCAATATTTTATCCAGCGCCGCCTTCAAAGACTTCCCTAGACCTCCTGCTGCTACGACTAGTAATAAAGGGAACCCCTGATGCAAACAGTCATGGAAAAACCATACCCCATTAAGAACTGCCCCACCAGGGAAAAACCATTCCACCTAGTACTGTCAGAAAAACTTGGAAGGTGACCCCCCAAAAAACAACAAATAAAGGTAGGGTGGGTGAAAGAAGCCTTCCTGATTCTGTTAAAAGCTCCAACTGAGCTTTGACTAGAAACCTACACCCCTCTACATCCACAGGACACCCCCCCCCCAATCCTCAAGACCCACCAATCTGGGTAAGTGGCTTAATACCAGTCATGCTGGCCCTTGTCCAAGTTGCACTTGCTCCAGGTCATTACATTCAAACCATCATTTGGTGAAAGTTTGAAAATGATAGGAAGATTCCAACTGGTTGCTCTGGGCAATGCATGCACTTTGCTTCCATATGCGTGTATGCATGAGGCTTTTTATGCTAATAACCATATTAATCCATAGTGTATGTGAAAGCTAGGACACGTTGATATGAAGAAAAAAATATTTGATCTGCCAAAGTTGAGACTAAAATAGCAAAAAGAAATAAAATTGTTATATCAAATATACATATATATATATAGGACTCGTTTGTGTGTCTGGCCTGCTGTTCACTTTCCCACATCACCAAAAATAGAAAAAATATTTGCAGTTAGAAATAGCAGAACTGGGTTAGGACCGTGAGACCGTTTTCCTCTGATTACTTTAACCTGTCATTCAAACATACAGCCTACTCTGTTCCTAATTATTGTCCTGTGAAATACAAGTTTCGGTCTTCCTGTATGAAAAGTGTATTCTTGCCCCCAGTATGCAGTCAGATTCTTTGTTTTCATCTTCCAGCATCAGGAAAACTTTTTTTTCCTTGGAACACTTTTCATACAATGAAGCAAACATCTGCCCTTGCAGGAGAAAGCAACAGGTTTGCTTTATTTACCCACACATATATTTCCAGTAATGCCTCATACACACGATCGGAATTTCTGATGGAAAAAGTCAGACGGAATTTTTTCATTGGGTATTCCGACTGTGTGTATGCCCCCATCGGACCTTTTCCATTGGTTAGAAAGAGGACATGTTCTCTTTTTTTTCTGACTGCAAAATTCCGCTTGTCTGTATGGAACTCTGACGGAGAAAAAAACACGAAACAATTCGACGCATGCTCAGAAGCATTGAACTTAATTTTTCTAGGCTTGTTGTAGTGTTGTACGTCACCACGTTTTTTGACGGTCGGAATTTGGTGTGTCTGTGTGTATGCAAGACGGCTTGAATGGATTTCCATTGGAGTTAGTGCTTAAGTCCCGCTCGTTTTAGTGTCACTTTAGCAGTATTTAATCACTTAAGGACCGCCTAACGCCGATATACGTAGGCAGAATGGCACGGCTGGGCACAAGCACATACCTGTACGTCCTACCTGTAAGTGCCCAGCTGTGGGTCACGGGCACCGCGCCTGCGACACGATCCAAAGCTCTGTGACCGCATGACCCGTGAACCCAATCGCCGCCAGAGTCCCGCAAACTGTCCCCGGAGCTGAAGAATGGGGAGAGGTGTGTGTAAACACACCTTCCCCGTTCTTCACAGAGGCGCTGTCATTGATCGTCTGTTCCCTGATATAGGGAAAGGCAATCAATGACGTCACACGTTCAGCCCCGCCCCCTACAGTTAGAAACACATATGAGGTCACACTTAACACCTGTCAGCTTTTCAGGCTGACCTGATCAGACCCTCCAGTCTCCCTTATGGAGTGGTGGATGTCACTATCCTGCCTGCAAAATCCAGACGGATGGTAGTCCTATTTTCCATCTGTCGACGGATAAGATGAAAACAGACTGCCGGACTGTTTCCACCTGATTTTCCTATAGAGGAGAGTGGGACTGTGTCCGTGTCCTCTCTGCACAGTAAGCAGAGATGGACCTGTCATCTGCCTGCTCAGTGGGGATCAGCAGCGAGAGAGATTACCCGCTGAGCAAGTGGATTCCGTAAAACGGAGGTGCCCGTGTGAAAGGGGCCTTAAGCAGGACCTGGAGGCTTTATAATCACATGCCTCTTAACCATTTCCTTGTATCAGCTCTGTTAAAGAGCTACGGCCCCCTCAATATTGTATTGGGCAGTGTTTGCGTATTATTGGAATCAGACACTATTCATCTGAAAATTTTCAGAAAGGCTCCTTTTGAAAAAAAGTTGAGTGAAGGCGCCCTGATAGTTCCACCCACGCCTCAAATTTTGGCCAAAATTCAACTGGTGTGTGTGCCACCTATAGTTAAGCTTACTGTGGCACAGATTCTTATATAAAGCATTGCATTTCTTTATTTTTTATTTTTATTTAATATCTGGGGATGTTCAAGGCCACCAAAAAGGAGTGGCAGCTTTTTTTCAAAGATCCATTTAACCTACAGCTGGAAGTGCTCGTACGTTCGAGATATTAGTCTTTTAAAAACATCTTGTCTCAAGACTCTGGGGAATTAATATGTGTGCTTTAGAGGCTTTGCTATTCATTGGCAAGTTACTCATTATCCATTCAAGGTCTGGGAGCTGAGAAGGAACGGTTTCAGATAGCGACAAATCATTAAGGGCTTTGCAGTCTCCGTATTATAGTCAAAGTGTCTTAATCTGACCTTAAAAATGACCGTAAATGTTCTGCATAAAATGATAAATGTTTACCTTAAAGTGGAGTTTCCATCCCAATTTTTTTTTCATTATTGTGCTCTTTTAGACCTAAAAAATTAAAAATAAATGTTTTTTTACTCATCTGGAAATGCCTGTTGCTATGCGGTGCCACAAAATCTGCCTTTGAAATCACCTAGGATTCTGACATCATTTTCCTCTAATGCTCCTGGGAAATGTGTGTCATCATTTCCCAGGATGCAGTGCGCTGTCCAATTATCACTCCCCATCCAAGACTTCCAGGAAGTAAGTGCTTGTGGGGTTCACAATGCCCACAAGCAAAATGACAATAGTGTGGACATAGTTTTATAAACTATCTTTTTTGAATAACTATGCGGAGCGGCGGCGGATTGTAAAATAGTAAGTGACCGGATTTATATTATAAAAATGCATAATGAAAGTACATACATTTAAAAAATGCTAATTGTGGTTGGAACCCCAATTTAAGTAAACTAATGTAAAAGTCACCTAAAAACAAAGGCCCAGATTCAGAGAGCCATTACGCCTGTCTAACTGGTGTTAGACTGGAGTAATTTCAAATTACACGCGTTTTTTAGCTAGTCGAAAACCTCAAACCATGAATAGACGGCTGCGGGCTTCAATTCGACTGGATTACGTGTTCATACGCCTTCGGATCTACACTGCAATAAAATTGCGGCCACTGGGTGGACTTCCCGTCGTTTTCAGCGTCGGGGTATGCAAATGAGCTTTTGCCGGCGATCCCCGAAATTACGATCTTTAATCGCAATCTCTTACGGCACCTTTAGTCATTTTTTATTTGCGTAACACTATATCAGCTTTTTGCTGCTCTAATATTAGACAGCCCATGTTAAGTATGGCCGTCGTTCCCGCGTCGAATTTCTACGTTTTCCGACGTCTTTTATTTTTTTTTACGTAAGTCCGGGAATAGGAATGTTCGTAAACGACACTACTCAAACAACGAATGACGTAACGACGTGATTTCGCGCAATGCACGGCGGGAAATTTCTGAACGGAGCATGCGCAGTTCGATCGCCGCGGGGACGTGCTTAATTTAAATGCTTCACGCCCCCTAATCGCGTATTTCGATTATGCCGCGAAAAATAGACTACGCCGCCATAGCGTACGGGCAAAAATCTACCAGGATTAGGTGTAGAGCCTGGTAAAATACGGCAGCGTAGAGTATTTCGATTACGCAGCGCAATATTAAGTGTCTGAATCTGGCCCAAAGCTTTTATTTATTTTTTGTTCCACCAACATTTACTTTCTTTTGTAACACGTGCCCCTTCCTATTAGATTGTAAGCTCTTGTGAGCAGAGCCCTCCTAACCCTCTTGTCTTGAATTGTATATGTACTTACCATGTCCTCATATTGTAAAGCACACTTGGCGCTACAAATCCTGAATTATAATAATATTAATAATGTATAAAACTTAAACCGACCAGATTTAATTTAATTGAATGCATTTCAATAAAAGATGAATTTTGACTGGATGACTATTGATATTTTCACAGCAATTTTATCCTTTGAAAGGAAAATTCTGATTGGTGGTTATTACTCAGTTCTCTTACACACAAGACCTTGTTAACTGCTTTGGCCAATTTAAAAACCTCATGTTCCCTGCATACATTTGTATTTATGAATCAGTATGCACTTAGACCATGCTATGTAGCCCTTGCTGTTCCTTCCTGTGCTCACATTTCTTCATGCTCTTCATGCTGCATACCGTTAGCGTCACACAGCAAATCATGACCTTTCCATGTGTTATTTATCATTCCACACAAGCAGTATCTCTTCCGGTGTAACCTTGGTCTGGTGTGCACTTGTCCTTTGCATCTAAGGAAATGGGGTAGACCCGGATAACCCAGGCACTGCACCGTGTATGTGGCTTTATGTGCTTGGTGTATCTATATTAGATAACGAGGAGAACTGTGTTATAATAAGGTCTGTGCTGTAAGTTTTTATTATGCTCAGCCGCCCATTCTCAACCAAGGTTTTATGAAGCTCCAGTCTCCAAAGGTTGCTAGGAGTTCCTTGAGCCATGGTTGACTAACCTCCAACAAGATGGCACATGCAAAGTTTCTGAGTCAATGCCACCTGGCAGAGCCATAAGGATTTTTTTTTAGCCGTGTGTAAGGCTGACCACGGTGACCCCCAATGTAAGTAAGGCATTGCTATCACTCACCATCAATGTGGGCATTTTCCCAAATTTGTTTTAGCCGGGGTTCCGTAATACCTGTATTATTTTAAGGGTTTCTTTGGGGAAAAAAGGTTGAGAAATGTTGTGCTAAGCTGTTCACATGCATGGTGGACTTGGCATTTTTGAAAACTTGTAGATATGTATGGGCAGATTTAAGCACACGATCTGACTTTTTGACAACAAACCTCCGACGGACCTGTTTTTGCAGACAATCCGACCGCGTACACTCGGACAAACGTTTTCATCGGACAAATGTTCGCTGTGTGTACAGACAAACTCTCCGCCAACAAATGTCCGATGAACAAACATGCATGCTCAGAACCAATGCTAAAGATCAGACAGCAATAGCAGAAGTTGCCCAAAGGGTGGCGGTTAAGAGCAGAAAAACCACGTAGTACATCTATTATGTCACTACGTTCGTGTTTGCTGGCTGAAACCGCGCGTATGCATACCAAGTTCACGGACAACGCCCTTTAGAGCAAAATCCACAGAAAAGTCAGTTGGAAATCTGATCGTGTGTATGAGGCTTTAGATTGCCTTCTTCTTAATATAACCTTAAAAAATCTATTTCTCATTTGAAATGTGGAGCAAAATAAAATTTTTCCCCCAGTTTGAAGTTTCAGGCCTCGTACACACGACCGAGAAACTCATCGTAAAAGACACATCGTTTTCCTCGACGAGTTCCTTGTCAGGCTTATCGAGAATCTTGTCAAGCTTTCTTTGCATACACACTGTCAAGACAGTACGACGGCACTATAAAGGGGACGTTCGATTCCACTGCAACAACTCTTGGGGCTGCTTTTGCTAATCTCGTGTTAAGTAAAAGTTTGGTAACAGACGATTTGCGCTTTTCAGTCTATTACAGCGTGACGAATGTGCTATCTCCATTACGAACGCAACTTTTACCGAAGATGCACTCCTGTCTCATACTTTATTCTGAGCATTCGCGGGTTTCTAAGCATACACACGAACGTGTTTCTCATCGTAAACCAGCCCGACGAGAAACGCAACGAGGAAATTGAGACTCCCGAATTGAGACTTCCCGTCGAGATCCATGACAGTTTCACGATAAACATACACACGACCGTTTTCCTCGGCAAAAAAACTCTGCCACCACATTTCTTGATGGATTCTGTCGAGGAAAATGGTTGTGTGTATGAGGCCTCAGAGGATTAAAAACAAATCATCTGTGAAAATGCCCCTTTTCTTCTCTTATAGCACATTTTCCAAGCATACACAGTCATAACTGTTTCTGAAACAATACATTATGTTTGGGAATTAAAGAGAACAAGCCAGGAATGGGCATTTGTAAAAATGTTAAGCTTTAAGGGTTTTCCATAAAGGCAGATTTGTCTTCTGCTTATGCTCAGTACTGGTAACTGACACTGGGTTGCTGAAAGAGGCAAAAACTGCTTATCAGAGCCTTTCGCGTTCTTTCCTGTAATCCTGACCGTGCCATTGTTATATGACAGTTGCCTGATTGTTATTAACACTTTGTTCAGGCAAGGGTAAGGCTATTTTTCTCAGATCATTAGCTTTCCTTAATCTATACTACATCTCCCCTGCTGGTTATTATGTTATGACAGTTGTTAACACCCATAGGTGTCAGAATACCTGAACAGTGGCTGCATCTTATAGGACCCTTCGGGGTAAGACCGCACTATATCAAGATACCTCTCAACTCAACTCAGGGTTGCTGACCACTGCTCCATCGGACAATTGTTGGAATTTCCAACAACAAATGTTGGATGGCCATACTTTCAAATTGTCCAACAACAAATGTGTTCTGTCGGATTATTCGATCATGTGTACACAAGTCCTTCGGACTAAAATCCAAAGTACAAACACACATGCTCCGAATCAATGCTAACCATCAGACAACATTAGCAGAAGTTAACCAAATGGTGGCGCTAAAGAGCTGAAAAACAATGTAGTTTTGTGTATGTTGGCTGAAAACGTTGTGCCGCCTGTAAGCAGAACAAGTTCATGGCCAACGCCCTTAGGACAAAATTACACGTATTTGTCCGATGGAAGTCTGATCATGTGTACGAGGCTTTAGCCATTTGTCTCCAGAACAGGTGTACCTATTAGGCAATTTCCCCTTACTTCTTATTCTGGAGACAGCTTTAAAACTTTGGCTTTTCCCACACTTGCTTTCCTGGTGACAAGGTCACCATTACAAATAAGGGAACATGGCGAAACAGACGGCGATAAAAACTTGACTGAGTGTCTAACCCTTTTTCATTCTACCCCAAAAACTAACCAAAAAAAATTGTTTTTCCTAGAGATGCACTTAAAGCTTTCTATGGATTTGTCTATATACTGAACTGCTTTGGTTAATAATGGCTGTTTTCTCCTTTTTGCAGGCTGTCTCTGTGCAGTAATGGTATCCGTCCCCCCAAAAGTTGAAATTGAAATTGGACAGGAGGCAGTCTTGAAGTGTACACCGAAGTTCAGTGGCTCGCCGAAGTACAGTGTAGAATGGTCTTTTGTAAGTATGAATGTCCATGTTATTATTTTGAATGAACAATGGGACTTAGGCTTGGTTCACGCTTATACGACACGACAATCATACGACCTTAATCCTACTTTGCTCTGCAACATCAGTCCTACATCAGTCCTACATTGGTCCTACATCCATCCAACTTGAATGAACAGGATACTACTTTGATCCAACTTTGTGATAGCCTGACTTGTCCTTTGACCAATCAAAACAATCCCAGTGTGAGATAAATTCCTTTTGATTCTGCTGTAATCACCACGTCAGATGTCAAAAGTCGGATGGTAAGGACAAGGATCCTACTTTGATCCGACTTTAATGATATTCAATGGGCTGAAGTAGGATTAAAGTTGGACCAAAGTAGTGCAGGAACTTTTTTCAAAGTTGGACCAGTTAAGAGTAGACGGCTCTCATAGAGAAACATTGATTTTCATACATCATGCGACATGAGCTCCCAATGTCGGAGCGGTGTGAACCCGACCTAATTTGGAAATGTACTCTTCTATGTATCATGGTCTAATTCCCAAACTTTAATGAAGTCTACAGTCCTATGTCATTCTCACAAGGGCCGGTGCTGACCAGAACCAGTTAATCTACTATTAGGATTGACATTGGAGAACCTGTGCCAACAGCAGTGTTAACCATGTACCTAAGGCATGTTCTAATGGTGGAAGGGCTATAGCTCACATTTCCCCTATGGCCCAAGACCAATCATTCACCTGAAAAATTCCCCAGGCAGATTTTTTTTCTTTTCATTGTCTTTTATACTATTTCTTTTCATCTTTCTATACTGTTGCCCACAGATAAGATCAGTCCTTTGAATGTCAGGGCTGAAGAATAAGCAAACAGGTTAAAGAGGTGGAAACGCTTTGCTGAAGCCTGTTTACATTGCCCAAGAGTCTCAAGAACAGAGTAATGAGTAGAGAATCCACCCACTCATTGCTTATCAGACTCTGGGATCTGGAAAACTAATCACCAGCCAGTGGTGGAGTAGTGTAACAATCAATATTCTGTCTCAGTTGATGGATTAATCTGTCCTTAAAATTCATGATATATAGTTAATGGTTAGAAGCATTTAATGATTCTAGGTTCAACTCAAGGAATACAGTTGCTGACCCATTGCTGTTGTTACCTATGTGTATGAAAAAATGACTAGGTTCTAAATAAATCTAAGGCCACATTTGATTTACTAAAATTGGAGAGCGCAAAGTATGGTGCAGCTCTGCATAGAAACCAATCGGCTTCTAGTTTTTTTGTCAAAGATTAATTAAACAAGCTGAAGGTAAAAGCTGGTTGTCTACCATGCACAGCTGCACCTCACTGTGCACTGTCCGGTTTTAGTAAATCAACCCAAATGTGTATAAATTTAATTGGAATTATCTATGTAGTATTCTATTTATAAATTTTGCTTCAGGATAGTTAATGGCATGCCAGGGAAAACTCAAAACAGGCCCAATTATAAACAGGGTGGATTTGATCTAAATCAAGTCAATTTAAATCCCTAGTAAAAAGCCTTGATTTAAATCAGAATGTTTAACCACTTAACCCTCCTAGCGGTAAACCCGAGCGTGACTCGGGGTGGATTTTCAATGTAAAAATCGGTATCCCCGAGTCGAGCTCGGGGTCAATATGCAGAGCCTGCAGCGCGCGCTGGCTTACCTTGTATCCAGGCAGGGTACTGTACTTACCTTGTCCCTGGATCCAGCGGTGCATCCCCGCTGTGTGAGCGAGTGGCTTCCTCCATTCGACTCACACAGTGCCCGCGCACCACCGATCTCCGTTCCCTGCGACGTAACGGCGCACGTGGGCGGAGACCGGCGGCAAATTCAAAAAAGTAAACAAACACATTACATACAGAATACTGTAATCTTATAGATTACAGTACTGTATAAAAAAAAAAAAAACACCCACCTTGTCCCTAGTGGTCTGCCCAGTGCACTACATGTACTTTTATATAATACAAAAAAAAATTTGTGCCTGCAAACTGTAGATTGCCCATAGCAACCAAAAGTGTCCCTTTATGTCAAAAGTGATTTTAGAGAAGCTGGAAAACAGCGATAATAAATTATAATCACTTGCAGAATTGAGCGATAGCGATTTGTGGGGAAATTCGTCATAAAAAAATAAAAGTAATGCCAGCGACAATTCTGCAACTGAGCAAATTTCAGTGATTTTGATTACATTAGTGAATCATTTTTATTATAATTACATTATCATTTGTTAAAATTATTTATAGTTATTTATTATATTATAATTTTATGATTTTGTGTTTCAAACTTTATCATACCAGAGATGTCTACTAGACTATTGTTTGGACAAATTTAAGTGAGTTATTCCTAAGAATTGCAGGCCTACAGTACAGTAGAGCTTTCTTTTGGTGGTATTTGATCACCTTTGCGGTTTTTATTTTTTGCGTCATAAACAAAAATAGAGCGACAATTTTGAAAAAAATGCAATATTTTTAACTTTTTGCTATAATAAATAACCCCCAAAAATATATAAAAAAAAAACATTTTTTTCCCTCAGTTTAGGCCGATACGTACTCTTCTACCTATTTTTGGTAAAAAAAATCGCAATAAGCGTTTATCTGTTGGTTTGCGCAAAATTTATAGCGTTTACAAAATAGGGGATAGTTTTATTGCATTTTTATTAATTATTTGTTTTTTTACTACTAATGGCGGCGATCAGCAATTTGTTTTGAGACTGCGACATTTTGGCGGACATATGGGACAATTTGGACACATTTTTTGGGACCATTGTCATTTTCAGAGCAAAAAATGCATTAAAAATGCATTGTTTATTGTGAAAATGGCAATTGCAGTTTGGGAGTTAACCACTAGGGGGCGCTGAAAGGGTTATGTGTGACCTCATTTGTGTTACTAACTGTAGGGGGTGTAGCTGTAGGTGTGACGTCATTGATTGTGATTCCCTATGTAAGGGAACACACAATCAATGCGGGCGCCACAGTGAAGAACAGGGAAGCCGTGTTTACACACGGCTCTCCCCGCTCTTCAGCTCCGGGGACCGATCGCCGGAAACCAGCGGCGATCGGGTCTGCGTGTCCCACGGTCCTGGAGCTTCGGACCGGGTCGCGTGCACGTGCTCGCGAACCCACGGCTAGGCTTATAGGGCCACGTACAGGTACGTGGATGTGCCCAGCCGTGCCATTCTGCCGACGTATATCGGTGTGAAGGGGTCCTTAAGTGGTTAAAGTGCATCTCTGTCCCACAGCAGCTCCTTGTCTGACTCGCTGTTGACTCACCGACAGTCCCATTCACTTTACTGGGGCGGCTGGTGATGCGACAGTGACACAGCAAGGTGAGAGACATGGCTGCAGCAGGTGAGCAGATACCCGCTAACAGGCGCTGCCATGATGAAATGACAGGTGCTCTTTAACAGTAGGGACTCATTCTTGCTGATAGTTAGAATCTTTAATATTTGCAAACAAAATGAAGGTTTCCTATTTAGAATAATAAGCTGTCTGGTTAGTAAAACAGCAATACCAGAACCAATTCAATCATACAGTTTTGTAGTGTACATAGATTTGCAAAACAATGGGATAAAGGAATATTCCTAAACTTCATGTCATCTCATGGTTACTGTGAAATTGTGTGAATGCATCAATGCAGAGCTTGGATTCATTGAACGAGTTTACCAAAAATGTAAATATTGCAGAATATACAGCCTCATGCTACATAACTAAGCTCCATTTCATACTGAATAAACTAAATTATTAATGTATCCTAAATACAAAAGTGTCTTTAGGTAGATTTTTACTCAAATCATTTTATTAAAATAAATTTGCTAAAAATCTAAAAAATCTGATTTAAATATAAAAAAAGAATAAATATTAATAATAATAAAATATTAATATTAAAAAAACAAAGATTTTTAGCCACAATGATTAGAAAGCTAAAAGTATGCTAAAAAAAAAAAAAAAAACTATACACTGGGTAGATTGTCCCATTAAAAGGTCTGTATTATGGATCCCGCAATGGGAATTTCACACACAAAAAAAAAAAGTTAGACAATTTTTTTGCTCATAAATTGACATTTGGAGGTTGCTGATTGGGGTGCAAAAATATTGTTTTCTGTTGAGGTTGGATTGAAGGAGGTAATGGAGTTGATTTACTAAAAGCAATAAAAAGCCATGCAATTTCACCACATTCCGTTGCAAAGTGAACATCCAAGTTTCCTTTAGGAAATTAACTCCAATAAGAGGGACTGCAATGTTAAATTGTTCCTTTTTTTTCCCAATACAGTATGTTTGTATTTAATGACATATGAGCTTAATAAAATATTGCCTCCCTGTTTCTTACTCAGTGGGAGGCTTGTTGGTTGACCCATTCATCATTACAGCATTGTAAGCATGTCAAATATTTAGTGTGAAAGTATGCATGCCAATGTCTACTTGCTGTGCTTAAAGCGGGGTTCCGGTCATACTTTTTTTTCCCGCAATTTAAATTGAATTACATTAAACATGACATTAAAGATAGTGATAGATCGCCAATCGATCGGTAAATCAATCTTACACTTTCCTTATTTGCAGCAGCTCATGATGTGGCCGTTGCCATCCTATATGTGGGCATCTGAAGCCCAGTACATGCACTTCTCGATCTCACGTAGTAGAGCGGCGCTCGTAGCGAAGGTTGTTTTTGCCATTGTCATGACGTCCCACCCCGTTGTTATGAAATAAAGATTCAAAAAATTATTAAAAGACAAATAAACACATGAGTGATGAGTGAGAAAATTTATATCAACAAAATATTGTGAGAAAAGTCCAAATGGATATAAAAACAATGGGCCAGATTCAGATACACTTAATATTGCGCTGCGTAATCGAAATATTCTACGCTGCCGTATTTCACCAAGCTCTACACCGAATCCTGGTAGATTTTTGCCCGTACGCTACGGCGCCGTAGTCTATTTCTCGCCGCGTAATCGAAATACGCGATTGGGGGGCGTGAAGCATTTAAATTAAGCGTGTCCCCACGGCGATCGAACTGCGCATGCTCCGTTCAGAAATTTCCCGCCGTGCATTGCGCGAAATCACGTCGTTACGTCATTCATTGTTTGAGTAGCGTCGTTTACGAACATTTCTATTCCCGGACGACTTACGTAAAAAATAATAAAAGACGTCGGAAAACGTAGAAATTCGACGCGGGAACGACGGCCATACTTAACATGGGCTGTCTAATATTAGACCAGCAAAAAGCTGGTATAGTGTTACGTAAAAAAAAGATGACTAAAGGTGCCGTAAGAGATTGCGATTGAAGATCGTAATTTCTGGGATCGCCGGCAAAAGCTCATTAGCATACCCCGACGCGGAAAACGACGAGAAGTCCACCCAGTGGCCGCAATTTTATTGCAGCGTAGATCCGAAGGCGTACGAACACGTAATCCAGTCGAATTGAAGCCCGCAGCCGTCTATTCATGGTTTGAGGTTTCCGACTAGCTAAAAAACGCGCGTAATTTGAAATGACTCCAGTCTAACACCAGTTAGACAGGCGTAATCGCTCTGTGAATCTGGCCCAAGGTGCAAAAATTGTGCAAATGCCAATATGTGCAAAAACAGTCCGTGATAATAGCAAGGCTGCTATAGTAGATGCCAACTAATCCGAGAGAGATGTGAACTTCACCACACACAGGGTCTGGTCTCCCAGAACTCTCACCTCAGAACGGAAAAACACAGGCCTTATACACTATCCACCACACGGACGTCTCCTTTATGTATCCTGATATCCACTCATGGATAGGTCTAGAGGGCGTACCTGAAGTCTCAGAGGCGGGGGACAAGAAGAACAAAACGGAGGACCTCCAATCGTGTATTACCACAAGTAAAAACAATTTTAATATAAAAAATTGGACTTACAGCAAGAAGATAAAAACAAGTGTTTTATAAAACATAGGCGACTTAGGTGCTCTGTCACGTCACTCCCGTTGTACGTCTCTCCCTTGCCCTACGCGTTACGACACTGATCACGTGTCTTCATCTGGGGTCTTTTTTTTTATATTAGCGCAGAAGTCCTCCTTTTATATGAAACATAGATAAAACAATCCACACAATAATACAACTCTGTGCGCTCTTTTGTGACGAAAAATTGCAGCATTTTAATACAGTCTCCTGGGAAATTATGACACTCATTTCCCAGGAGTCTGTGCGGCTTAGCCAGGACAGTAGAAACACTGTGGTCCAGGAAGAAGGCAGATTAGGAATTCTGCCTAGCAACTGGGTGTTTCTATTGAAGTTACATTTTTTTTTTCACAGAACTGTTTTAATGATATTTAAAGAAAGCTAGTGCAGTACAGTATTATTTTAGGGTGGAGCTCCTCTTTAAGTTATACCAAAAAATATAAAAGAAAATGTATATGCTCAAAAAAAAAAAATGATAGTTGGAACAAGAAAATGATAGTTAAAATTTGAGCAGCATCTATATACTCACCATTATATGTACATTGTTTAAGAATCGTGATCTTTATTTAGCCTTTATTTTTTGCTTCCTTTCAATGTCCCCTAATTAAAGTACTGTAAAAGTACCCGGGCATAAAAGCTTTGTGTGGAGTCAGGATTCGAAGGGTCATCCCCACAATAACATATGTGTTAATATGACTTGTGTCAGTATACCTTGATATGATGTATTGGATGTGTTGTGATGCATTGCATTTTTTGAATCGCATTGATTTTCTGTGACCGTGTCGGTAAATACTCCCATAATGAAGATTGCAGGATTTTCCAAAACACTGCAGTGCAAAGCATTGGTGTGAACAGGTCCTATCGAAAACAATAGACTGACTCTTATTTATGCATTTTCTTTGCACTTGAATACATTACAAAATGCATGACAGGTGCTAAAAGGTCTTTCTGCTGGGGGATGGTTTAGTGCAGTGAAGGCACAGATCATTCAATGCACCCTCCCTTCTTTGTTTAGCCACTTAAGCCCCGGACCATTATGCAGCTAAAGGAACCTGGCCTTTTTTTGCGATTCGGCACTGCGTCACTTTAACTGACAATTGTGCGGTCATGCGACTTGACTCCCAAACAAAATTGGCGTCCTTTTTTTCCCCACAAATAGAGCTTTCTTTTGGTGGTATTTGATCACCTCTGTGGTTTTTATTTTTTGCGCAATAAACAAAAATATAGCGACAATTTTGAAAAAAATGCAATATTTTTTACTTTTTGCTATAATAAATATGTCCAAAAAATATTATTATTTTTTTCCTCAGTTTAGGCCGATACGTATTCTTCGACAAAAAAACGCAATATAGCGTCTACCAAATAGGGGATCATTTTATTGCATTTTTATTAATAATTTTGGCGGCGATCAGTGATTTTTATCGTGACTGCGACATTATGGCGGACACATCGGACAATTTTGACACTATTTTGGGAGCATTGTCATTTTTACAGCGAACAGTGCTATAAAAATGCACAATTTACTGTACACTTGCAGTAAAGGAGTTAACCAAGAAAGGGCGCTGTAGGGGTTAAGTGTGCCCTAGGGGTGTGTTCTTACTGTGGGGGGAATGGCTTAGCGTGTCACGTCACTGATCGTTGTTCCCTATTACAGGGAACAGACGATCAGTGTCAGTCTCACTAGGAAGCACAGGGAGAGGTTTGTTTACACTTACCTGCCTCTCCCCGTTCTTCCTCTCTGTGACCCAATTGTAGGACCCCGGCGGCGATCGGGTCTGCGCTTCCTGTGGAGATGGTCACGGAGCTGAGGACCAGGTTGCGTGCGTGCCCCCCATGGCTAGGCTCTTAAAGGGGACATGTACGCCCTTGTGCCCAGCCGTGCCATTCTGCAGATGTATATCTGCGTGTGACGGTCCTCAATCGGTTAAGGGAAAGGAGATAAATAATTTTTATGGAAAAAATATTATTGTTGGATAAGGACAACACAGAAACTTGCTTTAACAGGTTTTATACGTCATTCCTAATAGGCTAAACGGAAATTGTGGTTGTACTTTTGTAAGGTGACAACCAAATTGATTTTCTCATTAGGAATGCAGTAATCTGCATTAACCGTCGACAGCTTTTGCTCTGACAAGTGGAAGTAAACTGGGGAGGAAGACTCTCCTCCTCTCCCCCATCGCACAAGAGATGAAGATTTGACAATCGTGCATTCTGAGTCTTCGTGGCATAATTGCTTTAGCAATTTACTTGTCAGTTCAAAAGAGATTTTCTGGTGCACATTGTGTATGGAAACGGCTCAAAGTCACTAGTGTGACAAACATTAAAAGGGTCGTCTGCCCACAATGAATATTCCAGTGTTAGGTGGTTTCATTCTCCAGCATCTACCAAACAGCTTTTTAAAATAATTAGTGAGATACCTGAGCTAAACATGATCAGATTTCCATCGGACAAAGTCTAGGACTTTTGTCTGAAGAGCGTTTACCAGGAACTTGTATTGCATACAAATGGCAAAGAATTGTCAGCCAACAATAAAGGAACTATGTGGTTTTTCAGTTCTTTAGCGCCACCCTTTGGGCAACTTCTGCTAATTTTGTGTTATTGTAAGCATTGCTTCTGAGCATGCGTGTTTGAAAATTTAGAGTTTTGTCCGAGAGACTTGTGTACACACGATCAGATAATCCGACAACACACATTTGTTGTCGGAAAATCCGACAGCAATTCACTGATGGAGCGTACAAACAGAACGACAGAGGGAAGTAAACCCTATAAGGGTTTACTTCCTCTTTAAGGGTGGCCCTGCACAGTGTTACAACCTAAGTATTGGTGCCATGCTCTGTAAATTTGCACACCCACAAATTTGTATATGAAGCTTTATCATTACAATATGAAACCGGATGTGTAAATTTCTTTCCTGCAACCACAGACAGTGCTTACAGGGAAATCCCTCCTTCTGAGCTATCGTCTGCCAGGGGTGGAGGAAACCATCCCCACCGGGGGAAGACGGTAATTATTGCTAGCGGCCATAGCAGCCGCTACCAGTAATCTTAAGAGCGCATCCGGAAGGCTGGTTGTGCCAAAGTTGATCGATCAACTTTGGTACATTTAGCCTGCCTAATAACAGTTCGAATCTCGGCTGGTTCCTGGTGAACTGGCCAACATTTGAACCGTGTACGGTCAGCCTAAGCCTAACAAATTATAACTTTAAGGAACTGTAAATGCTACAAATACTCCCCGGTGTGGATCCAGGATTAATTAATTTCATGTGTCCGAGTTAGACTGTCTCCTATATTGTTTTTTTTTCTTCTGGACATACACAGATAAATCAGGAAGGGACTCGAATCCGTATCGCTACCTATAATGACGGACGCACATCGGTGGAACAGGGAACAGACTTTACTGACAGAGTCGCAGTTAAAAGTGACAACAGCTTGGTGATCAAAGATAGCCGTGTCAAAGATGAGGGCACATTCTTCTGCAAGGTGACTTCTGTCGGTGAGGGGAATGGTGAGAGCAGCACTGAGCTGAAAGTCTATGGTGAGTATGGACATATGTTACTACCTGTACATTTTCTGGACATTTTTTTTTTACTGCTGCTATCTAGCGTGATTGTCTGTTAAAAGAGCCACTCGCTACCCAGGTGGTTGCCTGTACTTTGTATAATCAGGATAAAAGCTTTGAAAAATAAGGGCTGTATGAAATGGGGAGAGTGGGGGTGAGAGATAGTGATAGTAGCTGAAGCTAAACCCAAAATTACCCACTCAATTGGGTTGGTGGGGACTATCTCGGTACAAATAAAATGTGGTTAACAATATATTATAAAACATATTTTTATTGTTATAAAAACATTTTGTCCATAAAATTGCAAAACAAACAATTAATTGTACACATCAATGATTGGTCACAGTCGACTAGTTTCGCGGGAATTGAAATACCGCTTCATCAGGACAGCCAATCTATAGAATGATGCAAAGAACATTATACAATAAACATAGATAAATAAATAAAAGAAATCAGCACTACAATATAAATTCCAAAGGAAACTATAACAGTGGTAATATAAGCTTACCCTATGAGTCAATTAACCGCACACTTTTAATTGACTCATAGGGTAAGCTTATATTACCACTGTTATAGTTTCATTCGGAATTTATATTGTAGTGCTGATTTCTTTTATTTATTTATCTATGTTTATTGTATAATGTTCTTTGCATCATTCTATAGATTGGCTGTTCTGATGAAGCGGTATTTAAATTCCCGCGAAACTAGTCGACCGTGACCAATCATTGATGTGTACAATTAATTGTTTGTTTTGCAATTTTATGGACAAAATGTTTTTATAACAATAAAAATATGTTTTATAATATTTTGTTAACCACATTTTATTTGTACCGAGATAGTCCCCACCAACCCAATTGAGTGGGTAATTTTGGGTTTAGCTTCAGCTACTATCCCCTCACCCCCACTCTCCCCTTTTCTAACATAACTGGGATGATGGTACAATTTTATCTCCTGTTATCTATTTCTACATGGGGCTAAACTCTCCCTTTTGCTCATAAGGGCTGTATGAGTATCAATCTTAAATGTATCTATACAAAATTCCATTACAATATAGAAAAAAAAAAGAACCCTAAAGCATATGCCCAGTCAATACCCAAATTCACCCCCTGAAAAAAAAATCAGTGGGGGGTAGGCATATGTTTGTAGTCCAGCAGGCAGGGCTGACAGGGCTGTTGTGTTGTCAGTTCCAAACAGGAAGTAAGGTAAGGTGACCAGATTTCTAAAATGAAATCCGGGGACATATTTTTTTTTTTAATGGCAGCAATCAGCGACTCTTTGCCCGTCGCCTCACAGCCTGTCGAGTCTCACTCCCTGGGCCCCGGATACTAGTGGGTGGGGAGCGGAGGAAGATCACTCCACCAGGGAAGGCAAGGATATAGGCATGCAGGCGGCTGGCTGGGACTTGAGCCAAGGCAGAAGAACAGAAGTGGAGTGGAATGAGCATGCACCCGAAATGGAAGAAATATTCCCTCCACTCCGACCAGCACATGATCATCAGAAAGGGGCACAGATAATTGAAAAAATACACCCCCCCCCCCCAAGCTAGTAGGAGCGGCGGAGTGGAGGTGTGTAATTCAGATTGTTTTTTTATTCAGCACTGAATGTCTTTGAAATTGCCCCAGCCCCTGTTCAAAACCGGTGACAGACTTGGTCCGGGGACAGTGTCCTCAACCCGGGGACTGTCCCCTGAAACCGGGGATGTCTGGTCACCCTAAAGTAAGGAGCATCCTGGATTTTAGCTATTTTGTTGTGCATGCAATGTTTTTACAGCTATAAACCTCTCAGGAATGTTATCCATGTTAAAATGCTTGGGGGGGCCCCCGCTCAAGCTAATAAGGTCCGATGACTAGTGAGGGTGCAGGCTGGAGAAAGGTTCGTCTAGATCCAAAGCACACTGTAGAAATTGGAAGAGATAGTCTGGCCTCTTCATTATGAGGGAACTTCCACGATTAAGCCCAGGGGCAAAACATGTTGGAGGCGTGGCCTGGAGGAATCGAGCTGAAGGTGCTTTAATGCTTGGTGGCCCCCACTCAGGCTGATACGGTTCAATTACTAGTGAGGGTGCCCGCTGGGGAAAGGTCCATCCGGACCCAATGCACACTGTAGAAATAGGAAGATATAGTCTGGCCACTTAATTGTGGAAGTTCCCTCATAATGAAGCCCAGGGGCAAAACATGTTGGAGGCGTGGCCTGGATGAATCAAGCTTAGGGTGCTTTGATAATTGCCTGGGGGCCTCCTCTCAGGCTGATAGGGTTTAATTACTAGTGAGGGTGCCGGCTGGGGAAAGGTTCACCCAGACCCAATGCACACTGTAGAATAGGGGTGCCCAACCAGTGGCCCGGGGGCCACATGTGGCCCGCGGAGCCCTCTGATGTGGCCTGCGACCTCCTGCTCTGGGATGGTGGGTCGCAAGCCCAGATTGCAGGTTGCCGACCAGCCATCCCAGAGCATCAGTTTTGTGAATGAAGCCAGCGGTAGCACAACCAAGCGGCTGCGCAGCAGAGCCACATAAGCTGATGCTTCCTGTATAGCACTTGGCTTCTGTCATAGGCCAAATCCCAAATGCACTTTGCCTGGAGAATTCTACGGCAAAGTGCAGCTTACCCATAGGAAAGCCACAGGTGTACTGAGCTGCACCCACAATGTGGGGAAACTGCAGCACATCAGTGTGAAAGCAGCCTTGGGCCCCTTTCAAGCGATCGGTCCAACCCTCCATTTATCTCTATGGAGCAGTGATGTAAACGGTCTTGTGTCCCTTTCATTTGGGCGGATTGGATCAGAGGACCCATAGAGTAGAGTGGGCTGTGTCTGTGTCCTCCTTCCATATGCAGAGTTGACACGAGCATGTCATCCACCCGCACCGCTCATTGTGGCCCGCGACCGGTTACTAAGCTGCTTAAGTGGCCCTCGCTCTTCAAAAGGTTGGGAACCCCTGCTGTAGAAATAGGAAGATACAGTCTGGCCACTTAATCGTGGAAGTTCCCTCATAATGAAGCTCAGGGGCAAAACATGTTGGAGGTGTGGCCTGGATGAATCAAGCTGAGGAGGCATTTACCTGCTAACCATTATGGCTGGGCGATCTCTTTTTTCTAGAAATGTACATGTATTGGAGGGAATGCACCAGATATTTTTTCATCCCACGCATACACTTTAAGGTTTACCTCCAAACACAAAAGTGAAAAACATATATGGAATCTGTTTTACCTCCCAAAGGGTTTGTAATTCTAGTACTTTCAACCAGTTTTTTCAAATGGAGAATTTAACAATAACAGACTTTTTTTGTTACCGTTATACCTCCAGATGCAGAGAGTACCGTTTTTTAGGAAGTTTGCAGGCTTTTCCTCCTTGATCTCACGCTCAAGTCTCCTATTTGGCTTTTTGCACATGGGTGCATCAGGCCATATTGCGTAACTTGGGGGCGTATACCCACATTTGGGATACACAGTGGTCATGTACAGGCAATCATAGTAATGAATGGCCATATGTGGCTTTGTGCTGCTACTTGTGTAAACATGTGCAAGCATATGGGTGTATAACCCTGAATGCAGTTCGTTTATAGGAATGTACAGCTTTATGTATGCATGGGTGTATTCCAGTACTGTAGTGGCAAAAACCTGCATACAGCCGCATGTAGCCTTCATTATTATTTTTGGCTTTTTGCAGCAGTTATGTAGCACAGAAGCCGAAATATCCCTACAATTTACATTGCATTCCAAAAAACAATCCTGTGCAATAACCCCTTTGTGATATAAGCCATTTTTACTAATATAATTATTTATTTTCTCTTCCCAGTGTCCCCGGCATCACCAGAGCTTACAGTAAATCTACAAGTATTATCAATCACAGAGGTTGAGGAGTCAGAGGTATTTGTTAAAATGTGTTAACATTTTCATTATCTATTGTTCTTTCTGCTCAGTTTTGGGCCTCTTTTGGCTTCCTAGATATCACACATATAGACATTATAATTTAGAGTTGTGATGCATTTAGTTGTGCAACACAATTGTTTCTTTTTGTACTAAAAGACCTCTGCTAGGGCGTCAGCTTGTAAAAAGAATTTTAGGGGGACTCAAACAAAAAAAAACATTGATTGCAGCCACTGTGCCCATCAAACGCAGCCCCTGTATCCATAAATTACTGCCACTGTGCCATCAAACGCTGCTACTGTGCCAATCAACTGCTGCCAGTGTGCCCATTAATTGCTGCCACTGTGCCATCAAATGCTGCTACTGTGCCAATCAAATGCTGCCAGTGGGCCTGCCCGGCACTTACCTGTCTCAGTGAGGCAGCGGGTCACGCCCGTGTCCTCCCTGTTTCTCAATGTCTTCTCCCATCCTGTCTTCCCATCCTCTGCTATGATTGGACGTCTGATAGGCGTCCAATCACAGCGCCTGTCGTTTCAGCCAATCAGGTGACAGGTAACAGACCCGAGCACCTGATTGGCTGAGAGGCGGTTCAGTGTTAGGAAAGAAAATGTATATTCTCTTTCCTAACACAACTGAGTGAACAGCGAGCGCCCAGCATGGCGCCTGTTGTTCAAATTTTTTTGGATGCCTATTAGAGCCTATGGCTCTAATCAGGTGCTTTCAAAAAATACTCCGCCGCTGTAATTCAGCCTCCCGGCGCCTGAAAAGGGGCCAGGCACCTGATTAGGGGGTGGCAGCGGCGACCATAGATAGATTCATGCAATGCATGAATCTATCGATGGTGATAGAGGGGTGGCAGGAGAGAGGGGGCGGCGCCCATGCGCCCTTATAGACGCACCGCCACTGCTTATAAATCAAACTTTAGTTTTATTTTGGGGACACAGATTGTATTTTGGAGAACTGGAAATAAAGGCTGCTTCAGGGCTTGTCCACACTAGCATTTGAGGGGGTAAGGCTGCAGAGAATTATAACCCCATCACACCGGCTAAACATGACCTATTCAAGTGGGTACAACGTCTCCTCACCACCCGCGAATATGGAATTCAGATCAAAGCAGTAAACGAGTCCTTAAAATTATTTTTTTCTTTACAAATGTTTCCTGCCTACACTGCTCTTACACAAGCTGAAGCTTATACATACAAGACTTTAGCGAAAACCTGTCTATAAATTGTGTCTTCTCTCAAGTGATGTGTGATCCCTAGCTTAGTATAACCTACCCATCTGCACAAATTTTTTCTTAAGGTTGCAACCTGCATCAGCCGGAACTCCTATCCAGCTCCAACCATTGAGTGGTACAGAAAACAGGTTCCTCTGAATCTAGGAACTGAAAAGGGATCAGGTATGAACCCAGTGGAGATCTATATTTGGGGAAAAAAAATATGATTTTAAAGTATTGATATTCCATCTAGTCTGGATTCAAATGTATTTGAAGTGTCTGCAGGGGCGGACTGACAACTCATGGGGCCCCCCGGGCAATAGAAGATTATGGGGCCCTCGGGCTTACAGATGGCCCCCATGCCAGGAGGAAGTGCAGAGGTGGGGAAGCTAAAATATTGAATTTTTCACATCAAAAGCATGTCGGTTTCGGACATATCAGGGACAGATGTAAAAAAAACACAGATTTTTACATACTGTCCTTGGTTTTACTGAGCCTGGCAACCCTGATGGGGCCCCCTAGTGGCATGGGGCCCTTGGGCAGTGCCCAAGTGCCTCAATGGTCAGTCCGCCCCTGAGTGTCTGTGAATGTTCTCCACATTATGGTATAACTAGTAATAGTTAGACATAGTCACATTGAACTGGGCCTGTTCTGTAATGTTAAATATGTTTCATAGATTGTATATAAATGATGGGGGATTTAAAGAAGTGGTCAAACAAGCACCAACATCTTATCTAATTACAGTGGAATGGCAAATGTTGATTGTGTAAGGACAGGATAAGATTTTCTACTTACATGATCTCATCCTTGGTGTGAGGAGGCTTCATAAGTGTTAATCCTTCGATTCACATGGCTGAATGTATCTCAAAGAAAAAAAATGTTCTTGCTACCCATAGCAAGCAATTTTGTTCCACTTTTCATTCTTCTATACTACACTAGAAGACTTAAGGATGAAATCCTAATCATTTACATGGGCAACAAAAACAGTGTTATATAATAGACCACCAGAATCACTTGTTTTAAGTACCGTGAAATGCACTCAATGAACAGAGGAAGGGCGGATAAATGAAAGGTCTACCGCCTCCATTCATAGAGTACTTTTCATTGATGAAAACTATAACGCAGCTTTTATGAATTGGCGGGGGCATATTTGGCACTCCTGTCAAGAGTCTTTGACAAGTCCACCAGTTGAATTAACTCCCACAGCACCAAAAGATTACCACTGTGGGGGTATGGGAGGGCAGAGGACTGGAGATTTCGACTAAGATAGCCGCCACCGAAACCCTTAACATGTAAAGTGACAATATCATGGGCTATAACAAATTAAAACACACACACAAACATTAACCTAAATTTCGACTTTACATTTTGGAAAAACGACTGCTTCAAATGCTCACGTGTTTATGAAGTTTGAAAATCAAGAACTTTTGGCCAAAAACTTTCCAGGTTCGCAGTCAGAATTAAGGAGCGCTCATAATGTGGCCTTTTGCTTCTTTTACAAAAAGGTAGGCTCACAGCAGAATCCATATTGTCAGTGTCAGAAATCTAAGGCCTCGTACACACGACGGACCATTTCAGCCGAAAAATCCGCTCGTCTGTAGGGGCAAACGGACGGATTCGGACGGTTTTCTACAGCGGAAAATTTCCAAAGCATGCTTTGAAACTTTTCCGCCGGACACATGTCCGTCGGATATGTCCGCTGGTCAGTACACTCACCAGCAGACATATCTACCCGCGCAAGCGTCGTATGGATGCGACGCATGCGTGGAAGTTGTTTACTCCCTGGTGCGGTGACGTGGTGTCGTCAACGTCACCGCCACGTCACCGCGCTGTCTGCCGGCCGGGATATTGATCCGATGGTGTGTACACGCCATCGGACCAAAATAGCCCGGTGGATATATCGGATGAAAACGGTCCGTGTGTACGAGGCCTAAGAGTTCTATATAGGCAGAAAACTGCCCCCCCCCCCTTTTTGCCATTGGTATATGTCTGCAACAATAGTCTTGGGCCTCCATGTCCTTTGTTTGACAATAGCTGCCTTATTATCCTTCAAATGGCCAGAATTCAATACCAAGTCCTTGCCGCATAGACTTCAGTCGGGTTGGATCCAAAGAAGTTTGCAAACCTAAAACTATGAGCAATGTTCGTGCAACCTTTGGTGCACCAATCCCAAACAGATCTCCTCATCCCTACTCACACCAAATTGGTAGAGTGTGCTCTATTAAAGGGTTTAGGGAATTTAATAAATAATTATAACAATTACTTCTACTTGCAGGTTTATATGCTACTGCCCGCACAACGACGGAGTCTTCTGGCTTGTACACCGTGTCCAGTATGCTCTTTCTGAAACCTCAAAAAGAAGACACTGATTCTATGTTCTCCTGCAAAGTTGTGTTTCCATTACCAGGTGGTGGAACCAGTCAGATGGAATCAAAGGAGTTCAAACTGAATTTACACTGTGAGTAACTGAGGACTTGATATTTCTTCTAATGTAGTCATCATGAAGTTGGTAACGCACCACTCTATCTATCAGTTGTATAGCCAAGGCACCTGATCTGTAAGATCTAAAGCTGGCTGTACCTTAAACAAGTTTCATATTTGGTTTCCTTTAGATTTCACTTAAACTATGTAGTGCAAGGGCCTGCTTGATTGCATTCAAATTGAAAATATTTAGGTTTGACCTCCATATTGTATGGTTTTGGTAAATTTAAAGGAAAATTGTACAAGAAAAGTTTATAACGTGTAGCCAGCCCAAGTGGTCTAGATCCGGGCCTCTGCTTTGCACCATGGACAATACAACCTGATGTATGGTGCCATTGTATAGTCACATTATCCTAGCCTAGTTGGAATAGTATAGTATATACTTATTTGCCCTCAGACTTGATATGTCTATGATGAGGGCTCTAGTTACATTGATAGTAAGGCTAGCCAACAGACAGTGGCTTAGTGCGGCAGGAAGTATACATTTTGCTTTGGGTTCAGGCCAGGCTTTTGCCCTTCACCCCTTTTACTACCTTGAAATAAAATAACATGTTCGGTACACCAGCTGTGATGGGAGACATTCTATCTGAAGATGATCCACAGCTAAGCGGCATAGGGAAATTGCAAGGCCAGTGCTTCACCATAATTCCCAAGTACACAGTAATTTCATCTGTCCTGTCTCATACATAAGTATAAGGGCAGCCTCAGGAAAGACCCCTGTGCTTTTCTCTGATCTACAGCGGAAACCTGCAGGGTCATTTCCTTCTTTAGCTATACAACATATCCATAGGCAGTAATAGGTGAGAAAGCAGCATTAAAAACATGTCTGATGCCCTGTACACACGATCGGAATTTCCGATGGGATAAAATCCGATGTAATTTTCCGTCAGAATTTCGTCAGACCACACTGTCAGACCAAATTCCGACCGTCCAATGAAGTTCAATGCTTCTGAGCATGTGTCGAGTTGATTCTGAGCATGCATGTTTTTTTCTCCGTCGGAGTTCCACACAGACGATCGGAATTTCCAATAGGATTTTTTTTTCCATCGGAAAAAAATCAAACATGTTCTATTTCTAAACTCTGATGGAAAAAAGTCCAATGGGGCCCACACACATAATATATCCAATATCCAATGAAAAAATTCTGTCTGACTTTTTTAATCTTTTGCTTTTATGAATGAACTGTTAGAACTGTCAAGTCAGTACCATGTATGAAACCTCATAGTGCTGCTGCCTGTTCATTCATATAACTGAAAGATCCCCAAACCCAGCAGCACTGTGTGATCCATCTGCCAGGGCCTTGTACTTATAAGCAGACGCAGATAAGCACATGGCTCCATAGGCTAGTTTTCAGCGCGGCCCCTGCTGCCAGAGACCAATACTGTCAATCACAAATCTCCTTTCTAACAGCATTGTATCATGCTGTTATCATCTAGTATGCTATCCGACAACTTTACTTGGCAACGGCTGGACAGATCCGAACCGGACCAGGTGCTACATGCACTAATGGGTTGAATAACGTTATCTTTAAACTTGAGAAATTTCATCCTCATACCCCATTAATCTCATTTTGTGTATTCGCTGTGGTTATGGGACAGATGCTCTCATTGTAATGTTTATTCCTTAATCAGATTACACTGAAGATGTAACTTTCACGGTGTCACCAGCGGGTCCCATTAAGGAGGGCGACACAGTAACCCTGCGCTGCGAAGGTGATGGGAATCCTCCTCCTACCTACCTTATGCAGGAAGTGAAGGTATTTTGAATAATCTTATATATGTATGTGGTATCATAGTATTTATAAAATATTTTTTTTTTTTAAAAAGCCAAGAAAAAAAGGTTAGCCCTCAACAACCAATGCAATGACTCATTTTTTTCCCAACATGCACTTTGAAAATCAAATGTTCGATCTGATTGCAAATAATGTTTTCTTTGCTACAGTTTTTTGAATTGACCTTAGACCCTGGTAGGGAAGAACTACAGATGTTCACCACAGTGAAGGTTTTTGCTTTCTATCCATATAGGTATTGCACAATGTAATATGAAGACAAATACAGTAGTTCTAAAATTCAGTTAAAGTGGCACAAGGGGAAAGGTTCATTTTTAAATATGGGTTTAACATGTAACTTTTTCCTAGAGTGTAACATGAAAATATCCATCCAAAGAAAAGAAGCTGGAAGCTTCGTATTGTCCATCACATTAAATCCTAATTGCTACATAGAAAATTCCACTAAATGCGAGGCTTACGCGTTTCGGCTATAAGCCTTTCTCATGGTGCTATGAGCTATACTGTACATTGCAGAATATCTGGTTTTACTGTGTAGCAGTAAAGATTTAATGCAATAAACAATACCGAGCTACTGGCTTCTGTTCGTTGGGATGTACCTGAAGAGTGTACAGACACTCTTGCCTGAGCATTGGTAATTCCAGTCCCATGGGTCCGTGATGTTGAGTGCTGCTTTTTTCTTTTAACATGCTCCTAATCACCTGCCTCCCACCAGTGATCTGTGAATAAATAAACGACAAGTCCCATCTGCCACCGGCGAAGTCTTAGTCCATTTACACTTCCTGCAGCATTAAAACTGAGCCTGTGTAGAGGGATGGGCACAGAGCTGTAGGCAGTGTCTGCAGTAGCCTGATATTGCAGCTGCAATCCACTGATTGCAGCTGCATTGTTCTGCAAGGTTCTGTGAAAAAAAACTAAAACATTTCCTTCAAAAACATGTGCATTTATTTTTATTTTTTTATAAAGGTGAACTTATCCTTTAATGTGCATCTTGCTCTAGAAGCTGATTATAAATAGTTACACATTTTACAAGTTGCAATGCTTGGTCCAAACTTGGGTTGGAAACTGAGCCCCGGAGGGAAATATTCACTACTGCCATCCAATCGGCTTCTGCCTTGCAGCTGTATGTATACAAAGGGGTGTGGATGCTTGTGACATCATTAAAAGAGAACATGGTTTTCTGTTTTATTTATTTTTATTTATACGTACCTAGGGGGATGTAGCATCGGTCCCCCCGACACCTCTAACACTGAAAACCTGAGCGATCAAACACTGCTGATCGCTTGGTTCTCACAGCTCCGTGAGCAGAGAGCTGCTGACTGTCAGTAACGGCTCTCTGCTCCTCCACGTTCAGTGGAGCACTATGCTGTTGAGAGGTGGGAGCGGCCAGCTCCGGCTCTCAGCAGCTCGCTGAGAGGCTGATTCGGGTGTCTGTCCAGGAATCTGTGGTTGAGATGACACTGAGCCTGGACCAATCTGTGACATCAGCAGAGAGCGGACTTCTGCCTGCTCTCTGCTGAAAATGGGTCACAGGAGTGCAAAACAAACTGCACTCCTGTGATCCACAAAAGAAGTACAGCCAAACGAGCTTTAGCTGTACTTCTCCTTTAACCTAATATGGCCACACGTATGCTTTGTGGCCATATTAGGTTAATGAAGCCACAGGCATCCTTGCTCTTTTGTGTACGTAGAGCTGTAAGGGGAGGAATGCCCAGGTCACAATTGATTGGGCGGCAGTGGGTGGGAGTGACGGATTTCTTCCGGGTTCAGTCTGAACCCAAATTCGGACCAAAACTGGGGTCATCCTTAGTTAGACATTGAGATGGTTGCCATATTTGTTTACTTCATAAGGAGCCGTGTGTTCTATGCTTAGCAATCAGTTTCTAGCATGTAGTAATGATCAATCTTGTATTAATGCCCAATTTATGAACCACCGAGCATGACAAGATACTACTTGTGTAACATACTCCATTAGGAACCATGTGTTCCTTCTGCTTCGTGATCAATTTCTACTCCTAGCAAGTAATCTTTCGTAGGATGTTTTGAGAAAGTCAAAATCGACAGCTTTTCAATGCATGCTGGGTCTTCTGTGTGGCTCTACTTTAATGAGGTGCAAGTGGCACATAATCTCTGGGCAGCAAAAGCTTAAAATTGCCTGTACAGCATAGCCCTCAACTCTTCTAATCTTCTTGTTTATTCAGAGTCAGCGACTATAAAATTACTGAACCCAAAAAGTAGCAATAGGAGCCATACAACATTTTATGACTCTTCTGCGTTTAATGCACCATTGTCTTTCTTTTAGAATAACGTAGAAGAGGAATTACAGTCTAGTTCCGATGGAGTTTACGTGATTCAGAATGCATCTCGGAGTGACTCTGGGACTTATCGCTGCGAAGCTCTGGATTTTGATAGCCCTTCTGAAGTTGAGCTGTTCAGAAACTTAGAACTGTTTGTGCACTGTAAGTAGACACCCTAAGGGTTCTTTCACACGGCTCCATTAAAAAAAAAAAACGCATATGCTTTTTTGGTGCCTTTTGGGGTCCATTTTGTGGTTGCCTCACTCGAGTCATGCATCTGTGATACATGGACATGTGACTTAAGTGCACTAAAAAATGCAACCATGGTGCGCTTTTTATACGTATTTGGTGCGTTTTCTGTTTATTTCATTGGGGAGGTGGACTTTTTGAACATGTGCCAAAAATGCAGCACGCAGTACTTTTGAAAACGCACCACATCCCAGTGCATTGGTGTGATAAGTTCTGTAAAGGAATACATTTTTTATGTATTTTGGTTCTGTTTTTTGAACACCAAATCAAAAACTCATCAGTGTGACGGGACCCTAATGCTTTATTATCTGCTTCCATTTTCTAATTTGTTTCTGGGTTTAGAAAGCTTGCACTTTAAAGGGGTTGTAAAGCTTCAGGTTTTTTCACCTTAATGCATCCTATGCATTAAGTTGAAAAAACATCTGATGCTTACAAGCCCCCCAGCCCCCCGGTTTACTTATCCGAGCCCTCGAAAGTCCAGTGTCGTAACCGCGCTGGCTACTCGCCCCTGTCTTCTCGGCTGTTCTGAGCTCTTCTTTGGAGATTGATAGCAGCACAGCCATTGGCTACCACTGCTGTCAAGCTAATCAATGACGTTTTGGAAGTTTCCTGTTTAAGGCCTACTTGTTTTGTGTCCGTCTGCTCTTGTTGCCTTTTTCTGTGGTCCCGAGAGGTTAGGTTGTTGGAGATTTATGTGTGTAGGGTTTGAACTTTATTTAGTACCGTATATACTCGAGTATAAGCCACGTTTTTCAGCACAATTTTTTTGTGCTGAAAATGCCCCCCTCGGCTTATACTCTAGACCAGGGGTGGCAAACTCAAATTCATCAGGGGCCGCATTAGCATTATGGTTGCCCTCAAAGGGCCGGTTGTATCTGTAATACTGTGTCCCCCTAGCCACACACTCCCGACGCTAGGGGTGCAACGGATCAGAAAACTCATGGATTGGATCGATCCTGGGATCAGAGTCACGGATCGGATCATTTTTCGGATTAGCAAAAAATACATAAAAAATTTGTGCCCACCTCACTGTAACATCCACCATTGCCCCCACCTCACTGTAACATCCACCATTGCCCCCACCTCACTGTAACATCCACCATTGCCCCCACCTCACTGTAATATCCACCATTGCCCCCACCTTACTGTAACATCCACCATTGCCCCCACCTCACTGTAACATCCACCATTGTCCCCACCTCACTGTAACATCCACCATTGCCCCCACCTCACTGTAACATCCACCACTGCCCCCACCTCACTGTAACATCCACCACTGCCCCCACCTCACTAACATCCACCACTGCCCCCACCTCACTGTAACATCCACCATTGCGCCCACCTCACTGTAACATCCACCCCCACCTCACTATAACATCCAACATTGCCCCCACCTTACTGTAACATTCAGTCATCCACCATTGCCCCCACCTTACTGTAACATCCACCATTGCCCTCACCTTACTGTAACATCCACCATTGCCCGCACCTCACTGTAACATCCACCATTGCCCCCACCTCACTGTAACATCCACCATTGTCCCCACCTCACTGTAACATCCACCATTGCCCCCACCTCACTGTAACATCCAGTCATCCATCATTGCCCACACCTCATTACAGTAATAGCCAGTCCAACATTGCCCCTACCTCATCACTGTAATAGCCAGTCCAACATTGCCCCCGCCTCATCACTGTAATAGCCAGTCCAACATTGCCAAAACTTACTGTATTTGACGCGCTCTTGCAGATGCAGAATAGCCGGCTAGAAGATCCACGAGCACATGAGGGAGGGGTGATGACGTCAGCGCGCACCTAGGCAGCCGCCAGCCGTCTGGTGTACCAAGATAGCCGCCCGCTCCGGAGCTAGGCCAAAGCCACGGCCTTTCCTAAGGCTGAGGCAGCGGTGCGCCCCGCGGATCGCGTTCTGTGCCGATCCAACCACGTACAAGGTGGCAACGGATGGCCCGTTGCGCGGGCCACATGGCAAGGTCTAGCGGGCCGGATTCGGCCAGCAGGCCTTGTGTTTGCCACCCCTGCTCTAGACTGTAAGCTCTAACGAGCAGGGCCCTCTGGTCCCTCCTGTATTGTAATTGTACTGCTTTCCCTGATGTTGTAAAGCACTGCACAAACTGTTGGCGCTATATAAATCCTGTATAATAATAATATACTCAAGTCACCTTTTTGCAGCTGATCTCCCGGACTTTGGCGACCCGGTACCGGCCCGGGTAACCTTGGCACACATATAGCCCCACTATTCCTCTTACAAGTATGCAAAGTTTGTTGTCTGGGGGACCTACGGCCGGGGAGCGCCGATTTTTCAAAGTCGGCCACCCCTTCAATAGACTCCCATGTTAAACGGTAATTTCTCCGGTAACTTTGGGGACCCGGTACCGGCCGGCCGTAGGTCCTTCTATATACTCCCATGTTAAATAAAAGTCTAGTCATGGGCACAGTGAGGCATGGGCATGGACACAGTGAGGCATGCAGACGGACACCCTAGGCTTATACTCGAGTCAATACGTTTTCCCATTTTTTTGTGGTAAAATTAGGTGCCTCGGCTTATATTCGGGTCGGCTTATACTCGTGTATATACGGTATATTAGTATCTGTAACACCAGGCTACTTTACAACTTCACCTTTTCCACCCGCATAGAAGTCTCTGCACTTATAAAACCGTGGTTTTCCACTAGTTTAAAGAGTCATCAGCCTTTGTGAATGTTGCCATTGCTGTCAGATTGCCAATCTACGCCTGCCATTCATTCAATTTTATTTCATCTCTTCTTCGCAGATCTAAATCCTGTCACTGTCATCCCATCAGAAAATGAAGTTAAACGTTTACTTAATCAAGATGTCCAATTATTCTGCTCTTGTGATGGTTCAAAAACTCCTGATCTCCTTTGGAAAAAGGTGAAGTCAATAGATAAGCATTGTCTCTGGGGCAGCATCTAGACACAGGATCTGTATGAGGCCTCGTACACACGACCGAGAATCTCTTCATAAAAGAAACATTGTTTTCCTCAACGAGGTTCTTGTCAGCCTTGACGAGAATCAAGCTTTCCTTTCATACACACTGTCAAGACAAAATCTTGTTGTTCTCAATTGCGGTGACGTACAACACGTACGACGGCACTTTAAAGGGGAAGTTCAATTCCACTGGCGCCACCCTTGGGGCTGCTTTTACTAATCTCGTGTTACCGCGTGTTAGTAAAAGTTTGGTGAGAGACGATTTGCGCTTTTCAGTCTGGCACAGCATGACGAATGTGCTATCTCCATTACGAAGGCTACTTTTACCGAAGGTGCGCTCCCGTCTCATACTTTATTCTGAGCATTCACGGGTTTCTAAGCATACACACGAACGTTTTCTTTGTTGTAAACCAGCCCAACGAGAAACACGACGAGGAAATTGAGACTCCAGACGAGAGTTTTTCTCGTCGAAAAACACACACAGCCATTTTTCTCGGCAAAAGTGCTCTGCCGGCATTTTTCTTGATGGATTTTGCAGAGGAAAACGGTTGTGTGTACGAGGCCTGACTGCAGCATGTACAAGAACATTTGCCACATTTGTACTGGAAGTGTGACTAGGTGACAGTAGTCGGACTTAGCCCTCTTCCACACAGGCGGACTCCGTCGCTACAGAGTCCGCCGGCTCAGCGGGAGATCTCTCCGCTGATCTCCACTGAGCCGGCAGATGACAAGTCCCTGAGCGGGAGGGGCTTGTGCAGCGCCACTGTCTCCTATGGGGAGATCTGATGAAAACGGATGTCCGTTTTCATCAGATCTCACCCGACCCAATTTGCCATGGACGGATGGGGATGTATCACCATCTGTGGTAGATCGGATAGGGTCAGATGTCAGCCGACATGTCTCTGATGACATCCGACGCTCTGTAGGACTGCATGGAGGGGCTCCGATCGTGAGAATGGGGTCTAAGTCACAGAGTAGGGAGCCAGTTCGAGCTGTCTCTGTAGTGGCATGTTACATTTTGGTGCATTGGTTTACAGCATGGGGCCTTCAGTGCCTTAATCTACTTGCCATTTTCTCCAACCCTCCCAGTGCCTAAATCCCTAACCTTTAAGCCACTAAAATAAGTACTTAAACTGAATCTCTACCCATAACATGTAAGCCCTAAAAATTAATCAAACCTTTAGTGGCTTTTTATAACCCTCTCAAGCTTAGAATGTAAGCAAATGAGAGGGTTATAAAAAGCCACTAAAGGTTTGATTAAGCTTAGGGCTTACATGTTATGGGTGGAGGTTCAACTTAAAGTAAATCTTGACCAAGGGACCTTGTGGTGTGTCTGCAGCTACCTGTATTCATTTTTAGCAACTGTGGCCCTCTAAAGTTTCTTTGGATGTTAGACCTAAGCCTCCTATACACGATCGGACTTCCATCTGACTTTTCTGTGGATTTTGGTTCGAATGGGCGTTGGCCATGAACTTGTTCTGCATATATACGGCAGGACTTCTTCAGCCAACTTTCACCAAATCGCATGTTTTTTCAGCTCTTTGGACTTGTGTACACACACAATCGAATTATCCTCCATCAGACATTTGTTGCCAGAAAGTTTGAGAGCATTCAAATTGAACATCTGTTCGTTGAAAAACCGAAAACATTTGTCTGATGGAGCATACACACGGTCGGATTGTCCGATAAAACTTGTCCGTCGGACATTTTTTTTCTAAAAGTCCTATCATGTGTATGGGCCTTAAGTCCTAATGAGCTAAATCCTACCTCTTCTCAGCACCAAGTCCAACCACTTTCACTCATTTCTGTAATTGCTGATGTTCAATGGACAACAGAGGCTCTGTTATTTCAATCGCAAAAAGTAGGTTTGAGTAAGAAGTGGGACTTGATCTTGACACGGGCAAAACTTTAGGCACTGTATACTACCCACCGCTGTCCTTTAGGCTAGATCAGATTCACTTTAACACCTTAACCTCCCTCACAATGTTTAACCCCTGAAATAACCCCACAACCACCCTGCCCTTGACCCTTAACCAACCAACCTAACCTACCTTTTGTCCCTTGCTGAATGTAATAATCTGCTCTGAAAGAAAAGAGTCCCCATGTGCCACCCCAATCAATCCATTTTTTAGGTGTAATTTGACCAACAAAATCATTAGTGATGTTTGAAATACACATTGAGAAATATCCACATTTCGAAGTTACATAGTTAGTTGCACCCCTCAAAGTATTTGATCCTTATATACAAGTTGGGCACTTGAAGTGATTGCAAGGGGTATGCCATGCCAGAAGGAACAAAGTCACCAATGCTTTGAGTAATGCCACGTACACACGATCGGACATTCCGACAACAAAACTGTACATTTTTTTCCGAGGGAATGTTGGCTCAAACTTGTCTTGCATACACACGTTTACACAAATGTTGTCGGAAATTCCGAACGTCAAGAATGCGGTGACGTACAATGCTACAACGAGCCGAGAAAAATTAAGTTCAAGGATTTTGAGCATGCGTCAAATTGATTCCGAGCATGCGTAGGATTTCTGTGCGTTGAATTGTGTACACACAGTTGAACATTTGAAACAATTGGAGAGTAGGGGCGCTAATTATTGATAGGTATAACAGGTATTATACAACATTAGTGAAAATAATATAATATAAATATGTGAATGTCGTGCTAACCATATAACAACAAACCAATAAGTGCAGAAAAAATATATAGTGACAATAGACAATGTGTGTCTATCCAAAAGTCCGTGTTTGTTTAGTGCAATGTTGTGCTGCAAACAATAGTATTCCAATGGGTGCTCCGTGTGGTCTTCTAAACGTATATCACCTTCACCAAATAAACACCGCAAGTGTGAATGGATGGCTCCTTACCCGAAGGTGTTGACCTATTGTTTAAATAAGGTCAAATAGGCTCAGAAATCAGCTCTTGTCCGTGGAAACCACGATTGAAAACCAGGCTGTGGATAGGTCTCATATAAAGAGAGAAACAGCTCCCATGGTGTAAAACCTTTTATTAAAATAATTGCTAAAAAATATAATGCCAAATGGCCTCTTACTTTCGATGGTGCCCGTGTTCCCGGCACTGAGGCTGTAGGTATATAGGGTTTGGAGAGAGAAGTTGTGATGAGCTGGTGAAGCCGGCGTGCGTTCCACCGCCGTCAGGCTTGAAAACCAGGAAACCGGAAGTATGCTAGTAGTGCGTGCCCAGGTACCGCCTCGACGTACGTTTCGTTAATGTCGTCATCAGGAAGCGTACCTGGTGCACGCTATGGGCTACTTTTAGAGGTCTGTCAATCAGCCAATGGGAGGGGCAAATCAATTGGGCAACAGCCTCTGTCCCGGTCCTATAGCAACCATGTATACAACCGCGGGGTTCAACAGCAATTCTATACATAGACCAATTACAATCTTTTTGCCTGTGTGAAATTACAGGTTACTAGATGCAAAAATATATATAATACAATGGATATGTTTGCGATTGTATCTCCTATGTTCCCAATCTATTTAAAGATTTAATGGCATTATAAAATTAAAATATTATAACATATAAAATATATTTTATATTACATATTGGAACCATATATATGTATATATAAATACAGTAAGTATATATATGGGCAAATTTAATAGTTGCATTACCAAAAATGGAATTACAAAATAAAAATAAATAAAAATAGATAAAATATCAGTAGTGGACCTAAAATTTGTTCAAAGATATTTTACATTGTGCAGCTCTACATACTCCTTAGATGTCCGTTAAAAAGCAGTTGAGGTCCAATTCTATATTGAGGCCCTGGGGCCTCATAGTTCTGAGGCGATGAATCCACTGGGTTTCGTTTTGTGATACTGCCTTTGTTAGGTCTGTTCCACGCCAGTGATTCGTAATTCTGTCTATTCCAAAAAATGTTAATAGACTGGGGTCTCTGTTATGACAAAGGTCAAAGTGTTTTGACACACTATGGTCAGGGAACCCCTTTATGATGTTGGCCACATGTTCATTGATTCGAATTTTTAATTCTCTAGTAGTGCGGCCTACATATTGAAATTTGCAAGGACATGACAATACATATGTGACGTATCTAGAATGGCATGTAATCAATGGTTTGATGGTAAATTCTTGTTGGGTTACACTTGATTTAAATTTAGTAACCTTTTTTCCTTGCCTATTTGTTTTGTTGCATGACCTGCATCGGGTGCAATAGTGGAAACTGGACCCATCAAGGAAGGTGAGAGGTTTTGCCGGGGGTCTGGGACATTTGCTGCCACCATATTTCTTACACCCGGAGCTCTTCTATATATGAAGGTAGGGTGTGGGGATAGGATTTTAGCCAGGTCAGTATCTTTTAGTAGGATTGGCCAATATTCTTTAAATATTTTCTCTATGTTTTTGTACTGTCTGTGATACCCAGACAAGAAAGGCACATCTTCTTTTCTTGGTAATTTAATCCTATTTTCCAATAGAGATGATCTGTCCATACCCAACACTTCTTTTCGGGCCTTGTCTATTTTATTTGGACTGTAGCCTTTTTCTACAAATTTCTTGGTTAGTACCTCTGATTGTTGTTCATAGTCCACTATGTCATTACAGTTACGGCGTAGTCTCATAAACTGACCTTTTGGTATGGCACCCAACCATTTGGGATGATGGCAACTTGAAGTGGGTACATACCCATTACGGTCAGTAGGCTTAAAGTAAGTCTTTGTGTGGATTTGATTATGTTTTTTGGTTAATGTGAGGTCCAAGTAATGGATGGAAGTTTTACTAGATTCAGCAGTAAAGCTGAGGCCATATTCATTGGTATTCATTTTGGTTATAAATTGATCCAAGGAGAATTGGGACCCCTCCCACAAAAGTATAATGTCATCTATGTATCTACGGTAGTAGATCAAAGATGAATTATTATCTTTATAGATGGTTTCCTCCTCCCATCTATTAAGTACCAAATTTGCCACACTGGGTGCATACCGAGCCCCCATTGCAACTCCTCGTATTTGTTTATAGAAGTTGCCCTGGGCTCAGGGCAACTTCTATAAACAAATACGAGGAGTTGCAATGGGGGCTCGGTATGCACCCAGTGTGGCAAATTTGGTACTTAATAGATGGGAGGAGGAAACCATCTATAAAGATAATAATTCATCTTTGATCTACTACCGTAGATACATAGATGACATTATACTTTTGTGGGAGGGGTCCCAATTCTCCTTGGATCAATTTATAACCAAAATGAATACCAATGAATATGGCCTCAGCTTTACTGCTGAATCTAGTAAAACTTCCATCCATTACTTGGACCTCACATTAACCAAAAAACATAATCAAATCCACACAAAGACTTACTTTAAGCCTACTGACCGTAATGGGTATGTACCCACTTCAAGTTGCCATCATCCCAAATGGTTGGGTGCCATACCAAAAGGTCAGTTTATGAGACTACGCCGTAACTGTAATGACATAGTGGACTATGAACAACAATCAGAGGTACTAACCAAGAAATTTGTAGAAAAAGGCTACAGTCCAAATAAAATAGACAAGGCCCGAAAAGAAGTGTTGGGTATGGACAGATCATCTCTATTGGAAAATAGGATTAAATTACCAAGAAAAGAAGATGTGCCTTTCTTGTCTGGGTATCACAGACAGTACAAAAACATAGAGAAAATATTTAAAGAATATTGGCCAATCCTACTAAAAGATACTGACCTGGCTAAAATCCTATCCCCACACCCTACCTTCATATATAGAAGAGCTCCGGGTGTAAGAAATATGGTGGCAGCAAATGTCCCAGACCCCCCGGCAAAACCTCTCACCTTCCTTGATGGGTCCAGTTTCCACTATTGCACCCGATGCAGGTCATGCAACAAAACAAATAGGCAAGGAAAAAAGGTTACTAAATTTAAATCAAGTGTAACCCAACAAGAATTTACCATCAAACCATTGATTACATGCCATTCTAGATACGTCACATATGTATTGTCATGTCCTTGCAAATTTCAATATGTAGGCCGCACTACTAGAGAATTAAAAATTCGAATCAATGAACATGTGGCCAACATCATAAAGGGGTTCCCTGACCATAGTGTGTCAAAACACTTTGACCTTTGTCATAACAGAGACCCCAGTCTATTAACATTTTTTGGAATAGACAGAATTACGAATCACTGGCGTGGAACAGACCTAACAAAGGCAGTATCACAAAACGAAACCCAGTGGATTCATCGCCTCAGAACTATGAGGCCCCAGGGCCTCAATATAGAATTGGACCTCAACTGCTTTTTAACGGACATCTAAGGAGTATGTAGAGCTGCACAATGTAAAATATCTTTGAACAAATTTTAGGTCCACTACTGATATTTTATCTATTTTTATTTATTTTTATTTTGTAATTCCATTTTTGGTAATGCAACTATTAAATTTGCCCATATATATACTTACTGTATTTATATATACATATATATGGTTCCAATATGTAATATAAAATATATTTTATATGTTATAATATTTTAATTTTATAATGCCATTAAATCTTTAAATAGATTGGGAACATAGGAGATACAATCGCAAACATATCCATTGTATTATATATATTTTTGCATCTAGTAACCTGTAATTTCACACAGGCAAAAAGATTGTAATTGGTCTATGTATAGAATTGCTGTTGAACCCCGCGGTTGTATACATGGTTGCTATAGGACCGGGACAGAGGCTGTTGCCCAATTGATTTGCCCCTCCCATTGGCTGATTGACAGACCTCTAAAAGTAGCCCATAGCGTGCACCAGGTACGCTTCCTGATGACGACATTAACGAAACGTACGTCGAGGCGGTACCTGGGCACGCACTACTAGCATACTTCCGGTTTCCTGGTTTTCAAGCCTGACGGCGGTGGAACGCACGCCGGCTTCACCAGCTCATCACAACTTCTCTCTCCAAACCCTATATACCTACAGCCTCAGTGCCGGGAACACGGGCACCATCGAAAGTAAGAGGCCATTTGGCATTATATTTTTTAGCAATTATTTTAATAAAAGGTTTTACACCATGGGAGCTGTTTCTCTCTTTATATGAGACCTATCCACAGCCTGGTTTTCAATCGTGGTTTCCACGGACAAGAGCTGATTTCTGAGCCTATTTGACCTTATTTAAACAATAGGTCAACACCTTCGGGTAAGGAGCCATCCATTCACACTTGCGGTGTTTATTTGGTGAAGGTGATATACGTTTAGAAGACCACACGGAGCACCCATTGGAATACTATTGTTTGCAGCACAACATTGCACTAAACAAACACGGACTTTTGGATAGACACACATTGTCTATTGTCACTATATATTTTTTCTGCACTTATTGGTTTGTTGTTATATGGTTAGCACGACATTCACATATTTATATTATATTATTTTCACTAATGTTGTATAATACCTGTTATACCTATCAATAATTAGCGCCCCTACTCTCCAATTGTTTCACATGTCTAATCCAGTATTCTGCATTAGTTAGGGAGCAGCTTGTATTATTATTTTTGCACTTTCCCCCCCCCCCCTCACATTTTAGTTTGGCGCGAGATTTTCCCAAGTTTCCATACAGTTGAACATTTGTTGTCGGAAAAATTGAGAACCAGCTCTCAAATTTTTGTTTATCAGAAATTCCGACAACAAGCTCACATCGAACATTTGTTGTTGGAAATTCCGACCATGTGTACATTATGTACAGTATGGCAAAGAATAATGATATTTCTGGGTCATGCATGGTCCCTTTTCCAAGGCAGCATAGTGACCCTAGACCTAAACATCACTATGTTGCCTTGAGGAAGACACCCTCTGTAGCCCCAAAACGTTGGCAATATACAGTATAACACTGTCTTCAGAATAAACATGTGAAACGCATTTACTTGGGGTCCTGCTGGCTTTGTGTTGGAAATTCAAATACTTCCATCAGCGCTCATATATGCCTTGTTTGATGTCTCACTTTCCATGTCCTGAATTTTACTTGTTCTCTCTTGTACTGCAGGGTGATGCTGTTGTTTCCAAAGTTAACAGATATAGATTGAAAGAATTGTCGTATTCTGACTCAGGGGTTTATACGTGTGAAGCTAATGTTCCCTCAGTGCCTGGACTACGCAAAGAGCAGAGTATCACTATCGTAGTGGAAGGTGAGACTCGATGGGGTTGTATGCATATAAACAATAAGTGATGCCATTAAATAGTTTTTCCACCCACCAATAGAACTCTATTGCTTCCAGGTAAAGCGACTTTGTACTGGCCTTAAAGACAATAAACTAGAGACAAAGCTTATATTGTAGGTACCATAAGGTTACTTCTAAATCCATCTATTATTCCCCACTTCTTAAAGAGAAGCTCTAGCCCCCACAATTTTTTGAGCAGCTACACTTACCTGTCCAGGGATCCTGCAATGTCAGCACCCCAACCCATTTTCGGATTGGCTCTCGGGGTGCTGCCACTGCCATTCGTGGTAAGGGAAACTGGCAGTGAAGCCTTTCAGCTTCATACGCGAACCATGCAGCGCTTTCTAAATGGCCCGGGGGCGGGGGAAAGAGGAGGTGGGCAGAACTTCCAAGGGACGTTGCTGCAGGGCAGTCTCCCAAAAGTGGGGAACGAGTACCTGTTAAACAGAGCTATAGGTCTGGCTCAGAAGGGATGTGTTGGATCTCTTCAGAGAGACCATTGTTTCATACACAGAGCAAAGCTCCTTCTCTACAGAACGTCCTTGTCTACTTAGGATGTGAAAAGAAAATGAACTTTAAGGCCTCGTACACACGATCAAATCTGTCTGCTGGAAACGGTCTGCTAGACCGTTTCAGCAGACAGATTCGATCGTGTGTACGGGCGAGCCGACGGATTTGGCCACCCGACAGATTTCAAAGCATGCTTTGAAATCTATCGGGTGGGAACCCGTCCGCCCGACATGTCTGCTGGTTAGTACACTTATCAGCAGACATGTCGTCTCGCACCGGCGCCGAATGATTTCGGCGCATGCGCGGAAGTGTTTTACTTCCTGGTGCGGTGACGTGGCGGCGTCAACGTCACCGCCACGTCAGCGCGCTGTCTGCTGGCGGGGATTTTGGTTTGCTCGTGTGTACACGCGAGCAAACCAAAATGACAGCAGACAGATTTGTTCAAATCGGTCGGACAGACCGTTTTGAACAAATCTATTGCCTCGTGTGTACGAGGCCTAAGACATTGCAAACCATTTGTGTTGATGCATTTAAAAGTATTTAGCTGATTTAAACTTAAAGCGGAGTTCCGCCAAAAAGAAAATCAAAAGTCAGCAGCTACAGATACAGCAGCTGCTGACTTTAAATATATGGACACTTACCTGTCCTGGGCGCCCGTGATGTCAGCACCCAAAGCCGATCTGTACATACATCCCAGGAGGGAGGAAGGAGGGGTTTTCTCAGCTCGGCACACCCTCCTGCCTGTATGCCTGAGCTAAGTGCAGATGGTTTCCAGGAAGTAAATGATGCATGAAACATCTGCCCTTACTCAAGATGGCCACATTATTTTTATTTTTTTATTATTTATTTTTATTTTTTTTGGGTAAAAGGGAGGGGGTGGAGAGGGTAATGAAGTATAAGAGGAAGAAGGAAGAAAGGAAAATGAAAAATGAGAAGTACTGTGAATCAGTATAGTAGAGGGAAGAGGGGGGCTGGGGGGGGTTGATATCCCACCGCTTCCTTAACTCTGGGATCTACTCTATATAAGTAGGAAAGATGAAATGTAATTTCCTGTAACGTAATTCTTGAAATAAATAAAGAATTGAAAAAAAAAAAAAAGATGGCCACAGCCAGAAACGCTAAGGGCGTGTTTTTTCTGATTTCTTAGTCAAATAAAAGACATGGATGGGGGAGTTTGCTTTGAATATTAAAAATGAATCATATGGCGTTTTTTTTGTGTGCTTGTGGTTCTCAGTTACAATTTAAAGATAAAACTTAAAAATTTTGTTTATTTGGTTTATATTAGGCCCACCAGAGCTAGACATGGAAAACCATCATGTTGAAGTAGAATCAGAAGGACACCCTGTGATGTTATCCTGCAAAGCAAAAGGAAACCCAGCACCTACAATAACCTGGAACCAACCGGATCTGAAGGTATTCATATGGCTGAACATTGCCCACACTGATAACCTTATGGTGTGGCACTACCCTTTAATGAAATCTCATTTGAGTCACTGTGGTAGTTAATCCACATCATATGTTGCTTTGTGTCACTCCACACCATGATGACCAGAATGAAAGTATCAGTCATTTTTCATGCTTCAGGTCAATAGGCTCTTTGATCTGTGTCCCTATTGTCATATCAGCTGACATTCTACCCGCTATGTGTCATGGGTTTATTTCTGTCTTTGTGCACACTTGAAGCCAAGGACGACTCTAAAACTTTGTTCTGTGTGGTTAGTTGACTAATTCCACCAAATCACTGTGGTCTATAGATCATTCTGTAATTTGGAAAACTTATTAAGATATTTTTTGTGCTCTTATTACATAGCTAAAGTCCAGGGCTTAGCTCCCAACAGGTACAAGACTTTAGGAGAACTGCACAGCCAGGGCTCAAGTCCTGCAGGAATGCATGGGAACGGAGTCCCTGCATTTTTTTCACAGCAGGAACGCAGTTCCCTTTGCAGGACTAGAGCAGCCGAGACGCCCGAGCCAATCCTTCACTAAGCGGCGATGCCCAGCTCGAGTCACTGTCAGGGGCAGGCGAACCTTAGTAATCCTTTGTTACTGGCCACTTCCTGTATATGGATTCATCGGGTAGTGTGCGGGTATTCCGTCACTTCCTCGATGCCGCAATGTCTCCTGGGAGCTTTTGTCATTGTTCCCAGGAGACATGACGGAAATCTGTCATGAGTTATTGCGGGATTTAGAAAGGGCTTAAAGGGACACTAAAGTCAGGGATTTAAAAAAAAAAAATAACAAACATGTGATACTTACCTCCACTGTGCAGTTCATTTTGCACAGAGTGGCCCGGAAAGCTGTCTTCTGGGGTCCCTCGGCGGCTGTCTGGGCTCCTCCTCGCAAAAGCTTTCCCTCTTCATGCGAGGGCGCTCGCACGGAGGAAAGCTTTTGCGAGCGCGCTCCCGTGATACAGCGGCGGCCATAGCCGCCGACTGTATCACTCGGCTCCGCCCCCCAGCGCGCCGCGTCATCCGCTCTGATTGACAGCAGCGCTAGCCAATGGCTGCGCTGCTATCAATCCGCCCAGCCTAGCCAATCAACGGCTAGGCTGGGAACCGAAGAGGACGACGTGGACGCGCCCGGGAGATTCGAACGGTCAGGTAAGTACAACGGGGCTCGGGGTGGGGGGGCGGTGCTGCTAGATGTAACTTTACAACCCCTTTAAAGCTTAAAGTTCTTTCTAAATCCAGCGATAACTCGTGGCAGACTTCCGCCATATCTCCTGGGAACAATGACAAAAGCTCCCAGGAGACATTGCGGCATCGAGGAAGTGACGGAATACCCGCACACTACCCGATGAATCCATATACAGGAAGCGGCCAGCAACATAAAGGATTACTAAGGTACAGTGGATCGAAAAAATAAATAAAAAACATGCGGTTTAGTAATTATGCATATAAGCGTATCATTTTTTTATTTATTTTTTGGTGGGGGAGTGGATCTTGGGTGGGAGTTACCACACTTTTTTCCCCAGGACTTGACCCCTGTGCACAGCCTTGAACATCATTGTCTATCTGCAGTAGACATGTGCAGACTTGAATATTTTGTTTCATTTTTTCGTTTTCGTCCAGAAAATAAATTTATTTAGTTACTCCTGACTTTGTCGAATTAAACAACGGAAATTTGACAAAGCATCGTAAATCGTCGTTCTGAATACAGGGAATATACCTATTCCCTGTATTCAGAACGACGATTTTCGATGAATTTGTGAAATACAGTGAATATACCTATTCACTGTATTCCGAACGACGATTTTCGATGACTTTGTGAAATTGAACGACGGAAATTCGACAAAGCATCGAAAACCGTCGGATCTGAACGAAAACGAAAATAAAGCATTTTTTATGTCGGATCTTTCGGTTTTCGCTTCTTGCGCTTTCGTTTTCGTTCGTTAAAACGATAACGAAAATACCCGATTTTCGGACGAAAATGCATTCTAACGAAAACGAATGCACATGTCTAATCTGCAGTCCTATTGGAGTATTTGAATGAACATTTGTCAATTTGTATGCCATAAGCCCAGCTTGGAGAAAAGTAAAATTCCTCGCTTGAACAAGGCCAGTGAGCTCTTTTTTTTGTCTCTTAGAACTTTTAGGAAGATTCAATGGAGTGTACAGTTTATTGTTCATACCTTATTTAGGGCCAGTTCACACCATAGAAGTTCCGGATGCTTTTCTGCATGTTTACTTTTGACGTGTTTTTCAGCATTGTCTACTTGTTTTTCTGGAACTGGAACACACTGGTGTGAACTGTGCCATTGAAGATCATAATACCTACTTGTGACAGACTCAAAGACTCTTGTGTCTAGGGTCACCTTATGTCCAATAGGGCCATAGGGTGAATGAGAAATATATCATAGATTACATGAGATGGGATATTACTAATAATTCATGTTTGCAGGAGATCTTGGAATGTTACAAGTGGTTTATTTTGACCCGGAAAGGTCAATAGGACAGTGACTCATTCCTCTGTGTAACAGGCTGTTGAAATGCTAACTAAGTACCTGATTGAATACTGTGTTATGTGTATTGTACTAATGGTCAGGTGTCAGCCTGGCTCCTAGACCTCTCATTATGTATGCTCAGGGCTTTTTTTTAGGGGGAACTTGGGGGAACTCAGTTCCACCACCTTTGGCTCAGACTCATTGGTGCCTTCTCACCACAATCACTTGTAAACACAGAAGTCTGGTTTCTGTGTTTACAAGTGACAGCTCTGCACTCTGTGTGTAACCATCTGAACTCTGCACTATGTATGTAATGCAATCCTGGTATGTAATGCCCCTTTAAGACCCTTCTACTGTTTTTGAAATCTGAAAGGGGTCGTGGTTGAGTTCCTGCACCTATTTTCTGAGAAAAAAAGCTCTGTGTATGCTAATGCCCTCACCACCAGCCAGCTCTCTATTCCGTGTGCCAATTGAATTTATTGTGTGTGTGTGAAGATGCTCTGTGTTTACGCTGAAGAGATTGTGCATTGCGGGGACTTCCGTGACACTACTGTCCATGTTTTTTTGATGTAGAAAAATATGCACTGGACTGCATGTGGTGTGAAATGGCCCTTATACCAAACTTAGAGCATTTTAGGTAATTTTTCGGCACGTTTTGGCAAGAAAGTGAAAAACTGAGAGTGTACAGATAGTGTCATTTTTAAATGAATTAAACACATGACCACAGGGCTTCAAGAATGTAGAAAACTCAAACAAGCACCATCATACAACATACTAACTCTATGCAGTGGTGAAAACTGGAACGGAAACGTCATACTGCAAAGCATCACTAATAGTCAGTGGATTCTGGAGAAGATTGGCTCCACAGGCAATATACACACTTTCAGTTTCTACTCAAATCTTCTTGTCTGAGTTCTCAGATTGTCCAGTCAGTCATCAGTCATATTCCCGTGTTTTTCTCTTAGGTGTCTGAGTCCTCCACTGACCTGGAAGTACGAAGTAATGTCTCCTTCAAGTTCAATTCCAAGACAATGAACAGCATTTCCTGCATTGCAAAAAACCCACATGGAATGATAAAAAAGAACTTCACACTGAGCATGTGTAAGTCTTGACTTCGGAAAGGGTGTTACTTCAATGGGAGGATGTGTGAAACAAAATGCTGAATGCATGGTTGGCTGACCTTAGACGTCATCCTGAGGTCAGGACATGTGAGGAACTTGGATGTTCTATGACAAGAAATTGCTTGTAGTTTTGTTTTTGCTGAGATGTATTTGACTCGTCATCTGTATATCTTTTCAGCTAATGAATTGTTTTAGCCAAAAAAAAAAACAATACCTTGGTGTTGCATACCCCTTGTTCTTTCCTGTATGTTAAAACCTCTGTTATCAGACCTTTGGTGTACGTAGAACAGGGGTGCCCAACTAGTAAAATACCATTCATTTAAATGGCCCCTGTTTACATCTGAGCGTTCTTTCGTCTGAAGCAAGAGGCCTGAAGCTCAAAGTACAAGAGCTTATTTTTTGGCAGATTACAGGTGTTTTTCTTCTTTTTACATTGGTGACCTCTTAACCTGTACAAAATCGTGGTAATAAACGCACAGGTTTCCGCCTGAAAACGATGCGCTCGGGTGTGAATGCAGCCTAATGCCAAGTACACACGGTCGGAATCTCCAACAACAAATGTTCGTTGTGAGCTTGTTGTCGGAAATTCCGACCCGTGTGTAGGCTCCGTCGGACATTTGCTGTCGGAATTTCCAACAACAAAAATTTAAGAGCTTGTTCTCATTTTTTTCCAAAAGCAAACGTTCTTGTCAGAAATTCCGATCGTCTGTATACAATTCCTACGCATGCTCGGAATCATTGAACTTAATTTTTCTCAGCTCGTCGTAGTGTTGTATCTGACCGCGTTTTTGACGTTCAGAATTTACGACCAACATTTGTGTGACCGTGTGCATGCAAGACAAGTTTGAGCCAACATTCCGTCTATCCATGGTTTTGTTGTTGGAATTTCCAATCATGTGTACGAGGTATAAAGCCCCGTACACACGGTCGGACTTTTGCCCAACCAACATCAAAATCCGACACTTTTCGCATTTGTCCGACCGTGTGTACGTTCCATCAGACCAACTTTTTTGGCTTTCATCGGACAAAAAGTTGGGTCTGCGAACGGACCAACTTTCAGGCAACAAAAGTCCGATGGTGCAAAGTCCGATCGTGTGTACAGCAAACCATCGGACTTTTGGACAAATTACAAATGCGCATGCTCAGAACCAATGTTAAAATCAACCAACAATAGCAGAAGTTAACCAAAGGGTGGCAGTAAAGAGCAGAAAAGAGCAGAACAACCACGTGATGATGGGAAAGTTTTAGAAAAGTTTGCAGAAAAGTCCGAGCGTGTGTATGCTATGGGTGTGATCGGACAAATCAATTAGGACAAAAATCCAAGGGAAGTTTTGTTGGATGTCCGACCGTGTGTATGGGGCTTAAGACTTCCAGATACAGAACCCTATATCCCCATGGACCTAAGAACGACGTGGTCCAATTTGCTGCAGCAGGGGAAATAAAATAAATCAAAAATGTAAAAGTTGTCAAAGGTCTCAAAGGGAAGCATGGAGGCAGGAAAATGATCTCTACAACCCTTGACAACCAATCAGGTTTCAGATACAATTCCCCTTCTCCAACTTTCCTAAAACAGCTCTAATTCTGCAGTATTTTGCATTTACATGTTTTTTTTTTTTTTAGTATGTAAGCTACGGCATAACGCAGTGACATATATAAATGTCTATTATTAGTTTTTTAATTCATATTTCTTTTATTGTGCCTAAATTAATTACGATAATATTTCTTCCCTTTGCCCCACAGATGTGCCTCCAAGCTTGTCACCAGCTCAAGGTAATTGGCATTTATGGAAATATGATTATCTTCTTCTCTCTAGACTCGCTAGCAGTGCTTATTTTTTTATTTTTTTTAGAAGTAGTGTTGGATTGAGGATGTAACTGTACTCATTTTTTAATATGTTGGGAAATTTGGTGCGCAACTCCAGGCCAGTTATGTGTTCGTTAATCATTAAAGCTGAACTCCAGACAATAACTATTTTTAGATATTTTCACAAAAAAGAAATTGTCACTAATAAAATGTGCCCCATCTCTGACTGCTGCAGCATTCACTCCTTTCAATCAGCCTGCAGGCTTCTGTTTGCGCCGATTGTAAGGTGCTGAGATATCCAGTTTTTGATTAAATACACTTTTCACAGTGAAGCGCTAGATGTTCCCCATCCTCCATGCAGAAAAGGCCTTGTATTCTTGCAAGGCATTTTGTGAATGGAGGGAGGGAGGGAGATTGTGCCATTTTCACCTCCTCCAATCACAGGAGGTCTTGCAAGAATACAAAGCCTTTTCTGCATAGAGGATGGGGGTACACACGATCGAACATGTCCGCTGAAACTGGTCTGCAGACCAGTTTCAGCGGACATATCCGATCGTGTGTACGGCCTAGAAGACAGGTTTCCAGTGGACAAAAGTTTTAAAACATGCTTTAAAACTTGTCCACTGGAAACCTGTCCGTCGAATTCGACGCATGCGTGGAAGCATTTTACTAACGGGTTTGCGGACGTCGCGGCATCAACATCACCGCCACGTCACAGCGCTGTCTGTCTGCTGGGATTTTGGTTTGATCGTGTGTATACACCATCAGACCAAAACATCCCAGGAGACATGTCCGATGAAAACGGTCCGTCGGACCGTTTTCATCGGACATGTCTCCTCATGTGTACGCGGGCTCAGAGTTGGATATTTTATGCCAATCGGAGACTGCAGGTGGAATGAAAGATTTGCATAATACTATAGCAGCCAGAGATGGGCCATACATCATTTGTTCAGCTTGACTTAATCCACCCTCTAGAGTCACTTCAGCTCCCTTGATACCCTCTCCCTTGCTTCTTATGTGAAAGGGGGAACAGAGGGTGCCCCCACCACCACTGGCCAGGTGGAAGAAACCGGGAAACCAGGGATCTTGGTGGAGTGTAGGCCGGAGGTGAGGTTGCTGGAGGGAAAAAGTGGTGTGGCTACGCGTTTCAGATCTACATGAGCTCCTTTTTGATGTGGAAGGAGAAATCTGATGTGATGGGGCTTCTGATCTGAAAGGGGGACTGTAATAAGAGGGGGTGCTCTATTTTAAAGTAGATGTAAACCCACTCTCATCCTTTCTAAACTACTGCCAAAGTGCTGATCTATAAGGATATACTTCCCTTTCTGCATGTATCCTTACCTGTCTAATATCTCCCCTCTGTCTGTTATAAGAACTTGAGTTGTGATGTCAGTAGACTGCCCACCCACCTTTACACTCCCCTTGTCAACATGTATTTTTTCCTGTGTATTCCTTACACTAAATTCTGCTATGATCACTAACATCCAGTCAAAATCCAGAAAAGTACCCACGTGACTTCAGAAAAGGAGTGGGTGTGGGAATTAAAAAATAATGCCTGTTTCCAGGCTAGTGCATGAAATGTGTAAATAACCTGTCACTCACAGCAAGGGGGCGGAACGGACTAAGGTTTTTGTCTGTAAGTCTGTTTTTATTTTACTGACCAATAAGAGGATTGCCTAGAGCTGGATTAACTCTGTGTGGCAAGACTGGGCACAGATGATAGGAAATCTTATACTGTACATTGTGACATAAAAAAAATGGGGGTTACATCCTCTTTAAGGGAAGTTTCTGATGTGAAAAGGGGACTCTGATGGAAGAGCGTGCTATAATGTGACGGGGGCTTCTGGTGTGAAAGGGGGACTGTACTAAAAGGGGTTTCTCTGATGTAATGGGGCTTCTGATGTGGAAGGGGGGTCTCTGGTGTGAGGGGCTTCAGATATTATAGGTGAAACTTTTGATGCCAAATGGAAAGCTGATTTGTTGGCCTGCAAACTTTAGTAAAATAAACAATGTAGCCTTCACCATGAAAATATTTCCTTTCCATTGCTGTCATTTATCTCTACAACTCACATGTTGCCTTTGAGACTAATTGCATTGTATTGACTCTCTTACAGAACAGAGCGGTGGCAGCAGCACGGCCATAATCGCAGTTGTTGTGTGCGTCCTCCTCCTGCTTCTAGTCGTTGCCCTTTTCTATTTCCTACAGAAGAAAGGAAAGTTGGCCTGTGGACGGTCAGAGAAACAGCCACTGTAAGTCAATTAGCCGAGTTATACTTAGAAATATTGAAGTAGAAATGTCCATACTTCATTAGTAATACTTCATATATCTAATTTGCCTTTTGTAATTTAGGGCTTGTTTACACAGGAAACTGCATGTAGTGTGTGCATTTGCAGGACATGACAACAGTGAGTAGGCAACATATTGCCTCCCAGCTGCCTGCCAATTGCCCTCTGAAAAGCAATCCATCATGAACTGTTATTCAAAGGGGCTGCAAGGGCTGCTGCATATGAGAAGGATCCCTCAGGGAGATTCACCTTCCTTTTTACTGCCATCACAGCGTGAAAGGGAAGGAAAATCCCAAATTTTGTGTTTTCGCCAGAACAGGACTAGAGGGGAAGTCTTCCAGTGGGGACATTAGTTCTGGGGACAACCAGGGATTCCCTCACTCTGAAGGGATTTCCTTTAATTTCCTGTTTTGGCTGTGGGATAGGAAGTGAAGGGTAATCTCTCCAATGGAACAGATGGTGAACAAAAAAAACCTTGACAGGTTACTACCCTTCCTAAGGGCTAGGTTTACACGACTGCAAGTCAAGAATGTATTCAAAATCAGGCACTTTCCCAGCATGCGCAGAAACATGTTGCCCAATTCTATTAATTGTTAATGGCACCCCCACGCATCGGCAAACACTTGCGTTTATGTGCGCACCAGCCTATTTTGGGGGCATCATAATGGCCTGGGGGGGGGGGGGGGTGGCTGTGTCGGTTTAATTCTGGGACACTGTATTGTTCTGGAATGAAGGTGCCCGGGACAGACCTGCAAAATGCGGAACTGTCCCGGGCAATCCGTGACACGTGGTCACCCTAATGTTCGCGTGTCTGTATACTTTATCCAGAGAGCGGTGCATATCTGCACACAGCACACTTTGTGGTGGCAGTATGTAGCAGTTGTGGGTTCCAGTTGCGTATGCGTGCCGTATGGACCCCATGTGGCTGCATGCAGAAGACCGTAAACCTCAGGAAAAGCTGTAGACGTGCGTTGTTTCTCTCCGGGTCTTCTCGTCCCAGTTGTTTTGTTCTACACGTCTGCCTCTGTTCTGCCACTTCCTCCGCTCTGTTATCTCAGCAGAATCATATTGTGCGTTCATTAACTATGGACGCCCGCCAACCTATTCTTCCGTCTTAATCTGCTCTGTGGCACCGGGCCGCCTCGGGTTAGAAGTCACTCTATCTCCCGAGAATCCAGGCAGGACTCCTAGGGCGAGCCAGGGATTTGGTTTCCATGGCAGCTGCATCATATATGTTGCACATACATATTCATGAGCCAAACATCCCGGGAACAGAGTGCTTCTGCTTTGCATAGAGAAGCCGTATAAGATTCGGCCGGTATGTATCCGATCATGCTGGGCTTCTTTTTTTTTTTAGAATAACAGGCACTTAAGCGTATCCCTTTATTCGGCACACTTTTTTTAACCCCTTGCTGCCCAGCACCCCTTTTAAACAGGGTCTTTAGGCCTGGGGTGTGGGAAAGATCGGCTGATAACAACATGACCACTGCGACTGGTTGTTGCAATGATCACATGGTCGGGAACTAGTCCCATCAGATCCCAATCATTAATAGAAACTGAACGTTTTCTCTAAAGCTATGTTCACACTACTGCGTTCAGGAACGCATGCACAATCGTGCACTTTCCATACACAAAGAGAAATGCACTGCAGTGTTATTAATTGTTAATGGCACCCTATGGGCATGCCGACCTGCATGGGGTCACAGGCTTTCCCATAGACTTACATGGGCAGCGCCTGGTGGCTTCAGCCCCATAATAGCCAAATCACAGTAAATCGGCCTCGTTTATGGGTTCCGGCACTGTGATTGGCCGGAGCTTTGGTGACCTCACTCCCGCACATACACGCGGGAGCCGCGGGTCATTGCAAAGGCCCTTTAGAAACGGCACGGTCGGGCCATTTCTTCGGTTCCCATGTGCCGATGATGGCGCAAGAGTATATGGTAATTATCCCCTAAACCGTGCAAGTTTAGGAGATAGTTACAGTACCAGGGGCGGTCCTGGGCAGGTGCACGGGGTGCAGAGCACCCAGGCCCCCACAGATGTGGGGGCGCTGAAGCACCAGAGTGCTTCTCTTCTTCCGCCGCCTCCTCTTCCAGAGGCAGCTCTCTCCACCGACAACTGACAGAAGTGAATCAGAGGAGGAGAGGCGGTGCCGCCACCGCCGCTGTGTTTCCTGCCCAAGTCCATCCTCCCTCCCTCCTCCTATGAGAGGAGGAGAGCGAAGCAGCGGGAGACCATAGCGGCAGTCTCTGACCATCTCCTGTAGTATGTCTGCAGTCTCTGACCATCTCCTGTAGTATGTCTGCAGTCTCTGACCATGTGGGGGCGCCAGAAATATTTCTGCACCCAGGCGTCTGTGACCCTAGGATCGGCCCTGACAGTACCTACAGGTAAGCCTTATTATAGGCTTACCTGTAGGCACAAGTGGTGTAACAGGGTTTACAGCAACTTTAAAATCCAGTAATACACTGTGCCACTCTGCTCTTCACATGCTCAGTTGCTCGCTATTCTTAAGAACTGTGCCAAATTTGTAGAGGCCAATCTGACAGCCTAAAGATTTACTGCTGCTCGTGGGCTCTGTGCTTCAGCAGAAAGGAACAGGAGCAATGCTGGAGGCAATTTACACCACACACTCATTTTGGTAGCATGATTATTATTGTGGAATGTATGTTCCTTTGCTAAAGAACATTCTTTTTTTCATCAAAGTGTTAAGGGTAAAGTTTTGCTTTAAGGGTCTATCGGTCAAATTTTAACCCACGTGTTCCAACATTCTAAACGATCTACTGCCGCGCCTCTTAGCAGAGATGGTGTCTGTACCTATCTTAATACTACACATTTAAAAAAAATATATACTTTTTAAAAAAATGTTTCACTGTGTTTAGAGGCAGCTCTTTAAAATAGCTATTAACAAACCTTGGTCAATGGCTATCCAAATTAGAAAATCAATACAGATTGGTACCAAATGTCAATATGCATGTCAACACATCTCTCCTTGTGCAGACTCACTGTTCTCATCTCCACCCCCTCCTGTAGCTCTTTGCAGACTTACTGTAGTGAGTGGAGCCAGGGCCGTCTTTAATGTTCATTGAGCCCTGGGCAAAAAATCTCTTGCCCCCCCCCCATGCAATTTTGCTCTCCACATGCTCTGAGACATACAATAAATATCAGCTAGACTTAAAATCAGTTTACTGTATCAGATCAGGCAGTGATTGCCAGAGGTTACAGTATATCATTACTACTTACTGTCTGGTTGCTAGAGGTTACAGCACACATTACAGCTCACTGATTAGTTGCTAGAGGTTACAGCACATGATTTCTTCTTGTTGATTGGTTGCTAGAGGTAATACTGCTCACTGGTTACTAGAGGTTACAGCATATGATCTCTTCATTGCAGAGGGGCATGATTTACATATGAATGCTCCAATTATTTACATGTCAACACAGGGTCTGCAGATGAGTCACCTGTACACAACAATAGGGCAGAGCTGGGCAGCATTAGTAGCAGCACTTCACACTGAGATATCAGGACACAGCAAAGGACTAAAACTTCAAGCAAGGGACAAGGGAATTTAAACTGGGATAGTTGGCAAGTATGAGGCAGCTGCTTTGGGCTCCACAAAAATGACAGGGTTTTGCCCTGCCTTAAAGACGGCCCTGGGTGGAGCTTGCTGGGCCCCTCCCACAGTTCTGCTGTCTGCACAGGCTATGTACAGCACAATGATGATGATGTCACCGCTACTTTTCCATGGTAATAACTGGGTTTGCAAAGTTTTGGGTGCCCACAAAGTGGATTTATATTCTTTGTGACTATTGAGGAATATATTTGAATTTAGGGTGCAGAGTTTACCTTTAATTGTGTCTTCCTGATATATCAGTGGGCCACTGATGGTGGCCTTTCTCTATGACGTTAATGGAAAGTCTATTTTTGATTGTAACCAGCCAAACCTCATACAATGTATTGCTATGGGCTGCTGCTCTTTGCTTGGTGTATTTCTCGCTGTCTTGCCTTATTGAGTGGGTCTGACATTTCTGAATATACTCGCGTGTTAGAACTATGCGGAAACACAGCTTTGTCATTTCATGAACCACTAACGTGATTAGTTTTACTGTAAAAAAAATAATTCTATGAAGAGTTTAGTTTTCCCAGAGAAAAAAAAAACTTGGAACTATAATTAACTATGGAACTATAATTAACTATGGAACTATAATTAACTATTTAACTAATTTACTCCTAAAACCGCAAAATCCTTATGATGTGGCATATCTCCTCCTAAAGCTGCCATTCCTTGGCTCCAGTGCTGAAAACCACCACAACTCCGGTGTTTTTTTAGTGGATAAAAGAAACTTGTTTAGAGCTGTAATTCAGGCATACAACTAAAAAAGCAGATCGATCTAAACAAACTTATCTGCCAAAGGATTAGCATTTCTGTCCACCCTGTTCTGAGATTTGCACAACTCTGCCACACACTATAGTTTACCGACCAGGGTCGCCATCGGGAATTATGGGGCCCCTTACACAGCTTCAGGCATGGGCTCCCTAGAGCCTTAAATTGAGAAGCGGAGGGTTCCATGAATTGGGGGGGGGGGGTTGCCCTGGGGACCTCCGGGCCCCTTACAAAAAAAGGGAGGGTTGCCATCCGGGCCCCTGAGGACCCGGGCCCCTGGGGACCTCTGGGCCCCTTACACGTGTACTGCCTGTACTCCCCTGATGGCAGCCCTGTTACCGACACATGTTTCTTGTCCGTCCTCCAAGCTGTGACTGGACAGTGAAAGGACAAGCAGAAAGCTGGTGAGCTCATTCAACTGACTGACTCCTTGTTGAGCTTCTTTCACTGGCAGTCTAAGCTTTGCTGCACAAGTAATGTGGAGGGGATGGGGGGGGGGGGGGCTAACCAATCAAACCCAAGCTGCCTATAGCTGGCCATTTTTGAGGAAGTCATAGCAAATCCTGCCGTACTACGTTAAAAGGAGGAGATACATTATGTTTCTCATTTCATATATCCCCAATACAAGATCTTTGTATGGGAATGAGATCCGCCTGGAAGGCATTGATGACATAGCCCTCCCAGAGGGCATCTGTGAGGTCCTGTCTATATATCACCAGGACCATAAGATTTGGTTTTATATGGGATTATATTAACGATTACTCACTAAAATTTTTGCTGATAAAGGGGGTAAAGGTCCATTTTAAGCACCTAAGTAGTTTAGTCCTCTTGTTATCCATGGTTTATCCATTCCAGCAAGGTTGTTAGCAAAGCAGCATGTTAAGCTTCTAGCTTTGCTTTAAATATATACAGTAGGTTACTAGGTCACAAGGGCTAGGACTTCAGGGCAATTTTTGATACCAGGCCATCCTTTCTCAAACTTTTTTAACACAGAGGAACCCTTGACATTATTTTCTGATCTCAGGGAACCCCTACTATAAATAACTATATCTACAACGCATGATACATTAGTGTTATGATCAGTGGGAAGAATGCTCCCTACACTTGTGGTCATTGGGAAGAATTACCTCCTTGCAGCTCTTGTACTTTGTACAACTCCGCTCAATGTAAAAAAAAGATTTTTTCGGAAAGGATGAGTTGCTGTCTTTTTACCTTTTACCACATTACAGAAAGCTAAACAGATCAATGGTGTCAGTGGGAACTTATCTTAGGCCACGTACACACGATCAGACCGGTCCAATGAGACTGGTCCGATGGACCGTTTTCATCGGGCCACCGCTGAAGTGGTCTGATGTGCGTAAACACCATCAGTCCAAAATCCGATCGGGTCAGAACGCGGTGGCGTAGAACACAACGATGTGCTGAGAAAACTAAGTACAATGCTTCCAATCATGCGTCGACTTTATTCTGAGCATGCGCAGGTTTTTGGTCCGATGCTTTTGTGTACTAACCATTGTTTTGGTCCAACGGACAGGCGTCCATCGGACAGATTTTAAAGCAAGTTTTAAAACTTTGGTCCGATGGACAACGGTCCGATGGGCTGTACACACGATCAATTTGGTCCGATGAAACTGGCCTTAAGGCCTGATTGTGTGTACGCAGCCTAAGAGGCAGAAATTGCTCAAGGAATCCCTTGCAACCTCTGGAGGAGCCCTAGTTGAGAAACCCTGGCCCCGCCACTGCACTTGTACCTCCTTTTTTATCTCTCATGTTCTTCAAATGTATGGCACCTTGCACATATATGAATGTTTATTTTACTTATGATTGTAGTGTGTCCTAGTTGGAGGATATGTGGCCCTTAGGTTCCTTCCTCCGATGTCTTGAGGGGGAAACCTCATCATGAGAGCCCCTCATCTAGAATTTGTTGGTCGGATTTGGCTTCAAGAAGTGTTTGCTTTTTGGCTAGGTGGACCTGAGTGTGCCTTGCCTCCATCAGGAGTCTTGCGCCTCGCTGGGTCAGGGAAGATTCCTTCCTTTTTGGGAGGGAAACGTATGACACACCCTTGTGCACTTTTTTGGTACACTTTAGTTTTTTGTATTGGCACACTGCACCATGGGCTCGAAACAAAATATTGTTATGATTTTCAGAGCCCATTTATATATTTTTGGAGCCTCAGTGCATGTGTGTCAATGTGGGTTATTTAATGACAGTCCATTAATTCAGATGAGCTGCCTAATACACCAAAAAAATCTGCATGCACTATTTTTACCAAAGCAATGCATCAGAATGCTCAGTAGTGCGTGTTGATATAGTTGCATTGGGGTGCCATTCAGAATAAATGATACTAGTGTAGTGCACCAATACACATATTGGCCCGAAATCACACAGCACTTATGCCGACCTATCTCCAGATACGCCGCGTAAGTACAAATATCCGCCGTCGTATATTTGTGCGCCGAGCCCACAAACTTAGATATGCCTAAAAACAGACTTCACCCCACCGACGTAACTTGCCTACGCCGGCGTAGAGTGGGCGCATATTTACTCTGGACGCATGTGGCTTTCCCATTGATTTTCTATTCAAATATGCAAATGAGGGAGATACGCCGATTCACAAACGTAGTTGCGCCCGGTTTGCGTAAGTTTTTTAAGTTTCTGCGTAAAGTTATTCCCCATAGATGAGGCGCAACCCATGCAAATGTATGGACCAGGGAACACAAGCCTACCTATTTTACGTTGGACGTGTGTGAATATAGGCTGACCTGGGTCTGGCTGGGCGTAGGTTACGTTCACGGCGTACACAGTGATCCGGCGTATCTTAGGCAGTTGTTCTGACGTGGTTGTGCGCATGCGCACGGGGATACGTCCATGTCCCCACACATGCACAGTTAATTTTAAGTACTTGTCTGGCGCCCGGCCCATCATTTGCATGGGATTACGCTTCACTAACATGGATCACGCCCACTTCCAGCCCACTTCCACCTACGCCGGCTTACGTCTACGAAATATATGCTACACTGGCGCAGAGTTGGGAGCATTTGCTTTATGAATTCCATGCTTACCTCTCCTCGCTGTGCCAATGTATGTGAATCCGGGCCATTGTGTGTTGTGGTAATGCATAAAGTAACCTGTGTGTTGAACTCAACAAAGGTGTAAATGGGTGAACCCTCAATGTTTATCAGAGAATCTCGGTGCTCATTGTAAATATAAAGGTGTTTTTAAAATGTCTTATTTCTGAGCATTTCATTTAAACCATAGTTGTCTTTCACCTCTATGTACTTAAAGGGGTGTTCCAGCCAAAATTGTGTTTATTAAAAGTCAGCAGCTACAAAAAGTGTAGCTGCTGGCTTTTAATAAACACTCACTTACCTGCTCCTGCGTTCCAGCGACGCGCCGACCGGGGCTCCGCTCCTCTCCCCCCCTCCCCAGCTGGCGTCTCCATCTCGACTGTGGGCACCCAGCCGTGACAGCCTTCGGCTTCACGGCCGGGCACCCACTGCGCATGCGCGAGCCGCACTGCGCATGCGCGCTCGGCGCGGCTCGCCGCTGATTGGAGAGGCGATCGCATGGGACCTGTCAGTGTCCCATGTGAATCGCCTACACCAGCCCCTCCCTGTAGGCGATAAGGCTTAATCGCCTAACCAGCCCCTCGGCGGAAGCAGGAAGTGGGACAGGAAGTCCCACTCCTACTGAAGCCCCCACTCCCCCCCCAAAAAAATTACATGCCAAATGTGGCATGTATGGGGGTGAGGAGTGGAACAAGAGGAAGCTCCAAATTTGGGTGGAGCTCCTCTTTAAGATGCCTATTAGTTATTTCAGGTCATGATTTTCCTATAGATTCAGACTTGTGTGGTGGGTCTTAATCTTGCCAGAGCACCTGAATGTATTGATAGACAAGTGACTTCAGAGCAGCTTGGAGGCCAATTGTGGGTTGAATCTTTTAGGGACTACAACTGAGGGTATAAATAAGGTCTAAAAAAAGGAGTATCCTTAGATGCAGGTTTTTCTGATTCCCCCAATGTTAAAAGCTTTACCTGCTTTTAAAAATGAATGCCCTTTGTTTTCATTCTTATCTCTATTGGTCACATCCATGGACAAGCTTTTGTTTCTGAAGTGTAACCTTAAGCCCTGTACACACGATCGAATATCTGACGGAATCTAATCCAATGGATTTTTTCCTCGGATGTCCGATGAAGCTGACTTTCATCAGTCTTGCCTACACACCATCAGTTCAAAATCCGACCGTGCCAAAACAAGATGACGTAAAACACTATGACGTGCTGACGTGTGTATTTTTGACCGATGGACTTTCACACAGACGATCGTTTTTTTCTATCGTTTTTTTTAACCATAGGAAAAATTTAAAACGTGTTCTATTTTTTTTCACCGATGAAAAACCAACCCATGGGGCACATACACGATCGGTCTGTTTTCATCGGACAAATCGATTTTGTGTACAGGGCTTTAGAGTTAATTCCATATATGGACACGCGGTTCCTATGAGCCGTCTGCTGTTGGCTTTAAAGCAGCTGCACATGCTCAGGGACACGAAAGAGCGCTGGGAACTAACGACGTTCTGTAGTGTGAGGCAACGCCGTACTATCCACAGCTAACAGCTGCTTTTGCAGCTCTGCATTATAGAAGCGCTTTCACCATAAACTGGAATATCCGAAAATTTCACAGATCCATAATGTAGCGTGTAATTGGAATCCAGTGAACAAAAAATTGCGGTAAATTGTATGATTCTAACATGTGTAGTCAATTGTGCAATGTAAGCAGTTGGGGCTGACTTTGCAACCTTGTCTTCTCAAACTAAGATGATGGGGTTCTGTTCTCCGGCTACCATAAAACAAGGACATGAACTTTTGTGTAAGTACATAAAGGAAGTCCCAAAATAACTCTGGCTTTATGTATTGAGTTTGATTAGTTAATCAAAAAAGCATGTTTCCTCGCTGATGTCAGAACAGGAGAAAATAATCTGTTTATAACTTCTAAAGCACCGTGGGCATATCATTCCTAATACTCAGCTGTTGATAGAGTGCAGATTTCTGCAGAGGAAAGCACGTGACAAGCCACCTGATATGGTCAAGGTCCCTGAGCTCTAAGTCAGACACGAGTGTCACATTAAAGAAGATCTACAATTAAACTAGGTGTATTGAGGGCTGGCTGATACATATTATTATTATTATTATTATTTTTATTATTATTGTAGCACTACCCCCGAAAGAGCTGCTGGTTTAGATTGGGTTTTGCACGTTACTTCTATGTTCGTTGTCAGGGGAAGAAAGTCTATAGAAATTTCAATGTCCACACAAGATGTAAAACCTTCAACTGTTAGGTTTTATTTTTGCTGCATAAAACTTGAGTATAGAGAGAAGAGGAAGGTTCAGGTACGCGGTACAGAATGCACAAAAATAGCTCAGTTCCAGTATTCACCACTCTCTCGTGAGTGGGTATTGCGCACCCAGATAGACCCCTCTCACATGGCCTAGCAGCCAGAATGATGCACGGACAGTATGAGAACAGTCTCTGCCACAGACCGTGGCAGAGACTGAATGAAAAATGGATAGCCAGGAATCCTTTGCCACAGGATTTAGGTCCCGAACTTCCAGCCTTACAGTAATGTCGCGTACATACGATCAGTCCATCCGATGAGAACAGTCTGATGGACCGTTTCCATCGGTTAACCGATGAAGCTCACTGATGGTCCGTCGCGCCTACACACCGATCGGGTCAGAACACGGTGACATAAAACATGACGATGTGCTGAAAAAAATGAAGTTCAATGCTTCCAAGAATGCGTCGACTTGATTCTGAGCATGCATGGTTTTTTAACCGATGGTCGTGCCTACTAACGGATCGGTTTTGACCTATCGGTTAGGAATCCATCGGTTAAATTTAAAACAAGTTGGCTTTTTTTAACCGATGGATAACTAACCGATGGCGCCCACACACGATCGGTTTGGTCCAATGAAATCGGTCCATCAGACCGTTATCATCAGTTTAACCTATCTTGTTTAAAGAGCCTTTAAGCCAACCCGGCGGACTGTGAGACATATAGAGTTGTGGATCCCTTGTGTGACAGGAAGTCAGGTAAATCTGTGGGTGTCACAGACGGGAGATACATTTCTGCCTTGTTTAGACAATACACCAATTACTACCAGGTGTCGGCTACAGAGGTAGCCAGAAAGGTTTAGGACGTTGGAAAACTTCAGCTGTTTAGAATGAGGCAATTTAGGGCTCTATAAGTTATCCAAAGGATGACTACTGATTGCTGCATCCTGAGGCTTTTTGAGTTAAGGAGAGCAGTGAGAAAGACTTCTGAAGAGGTGAGGTGGTTGTTGATTTTTCTGTGTGATAAAAATCAAAAAGACTATTGTTTCTCTGCTGTATGACCAGCAGTAGGCTGTGCCAGAGTCCATAGATAGGTTCCTGTGTGGTGAAGGTAGACACCCCAAGTGGCCAGGGTTTATTTTATGTTTTGTTTTGTGTATGCTGTTTGGATGCTTGCACTTGTATCTAGCAATATGGAAGAATAAACCAAACTCTTTGGGGCAGATTCACATAGATGTAATCTTCCGCTGCGTAATCGAAATACGCTACGCTGCCGTCTATCACCAGACTCTACGCCGAATTCAGGTAGTTTTTTTGCGCGTACGCTATTGTATCGTATTTTTTTTCCGCCGCGCAATCGAAATACGTGAGTAGGGGGCGTGAAGCATTTAAATTAAGCGCGTCCCCGCGACGATCGAACTGCGCATGCTCTGTTCAGGAATTTCCCGCCGTGCATTGCGCGAAATCACGTCGTGACGTCATTCGTTGTTTGAGTAGCGGCGTTTACGAACATTCCTATTCCCGGACGACTTACGTTAAAAATAATAAAAGAAATCGAAAAACGTTGAAATTCGACGCGGGAACGACGGCCATACTTAACATGGGCTGTCTAATATTAGACCAGCAAAAAGCTGGTATAGTGAAACGGAAAAAAAAGATGACTAAAGGTGCCGTAAGAGATTGCGTTTGAAGAGCGAAATTTTGTGGATTCCAGGCAAAAGCTCATTAGCATACCATGAAGGTGAAAAACAACAGGAAGTCCGCCCAGTGGCCGCAATTTTCAGGCAGCGTAGATCTGAAGGCGTACTAACACGTAATAAAGTCGAAATTTAGCACGCAGGTGTCTTTTCATGGTTTGAGGATTTCGACTAGCGTAAAAACGCTCGTAAATCGAAATTACTCCTGTCTAACAACATTTACACAGGCGTAATCGCTTTGTGAATCTAGGCCTTTGTTTTCAACCGTCTTCGGCTGCCTCTCTGTATAGTTCAGTGTGTAGTGAACTCATCCAGGGGGTCACACCCCCCCTGCTACCGAGCTAACCCCTTACACTTGTTAACAAAGTCACCAGGCCTATCTCGAGACATTAGCTTGCTTTGCTTGGTCTCCTCCAGGGCAGGTCCTCCCCCGGTCTCCTTTTTGTTAAGCGGCTTCCCCCATAGTCCTACTTTAACCTCTGGTGAGGAAGATATATGGTTACACCCAGAAGCTATTATTTAAATGTACGTAGATCATTCTGGCACATATGAAAATACAATAAATAGTTTTGTTTTTTTCATAGAAAGGACTGTAATTCTTAAACATTACCAGAATTAATCTTGGCCACTTAATATGTACAAATGGTCCCTTTTTCCCCTGGCTGTCTGTATTATACAGTAGGATGGTGTAGCCAAAGTCTAATCAAATTGAATTGAATTCATTGCCCTGCCAAGAAAAAGTTATTTCATCACTTTTGATTTATATAATTTTGTAAGAATTAATTTTTCTCACTGTGCAAAGCTCCTTCAGCTAAGACCCATTGGCCCATTTCCAAACACTTATAACATAATTCTTCCAATCCAGTGCTGACCTTTGTTATAGTTTTTTTTTTTTTTTATACAAAACCAAAAACTTTTATTGATTACATACAGCCCAAAACAACGGCCTTCGTTATAGTTAAATGGCTTTTTATCATTCCATAGAGCCATTTTGTGAGCGTGAAGAATGAATACCCTGGTAACCTTTAGTTTTCCTGGACATTCGGTATCAATATCAAAATCCAAATTCATATTTATATAGCTTTTTATATATATATATTTTCACAGATTTCAAGAACATCTGTAATTAATGAGATTTTACAAACTATAATTATATTTCTAGACAGGTTACTTAACCACTTAAGGACCCGCTCATGTACATTTACGTCGGTACTTTAAAGATGGATATCTCGGTAACGGCAGCAGCTGCTGCCACAACCGAGATATCCATCTTTTCTTTGAGCGGTCCTGTAAATGATAACGGTGGTCTCCGCATGGGAATTCGCTGGGAGATCAGTTATCGGCGGTGGGAGAGGGCCGCTCTCCCGCGCCCTCTGCCGCTTACCGGTAGCGGCGGAGGCGATCGGGTCCTGTGTCTTGCTGTGTGGGGATGCGAGTGAGGGCAAGATGGCTCCCACCCGTCCCCATAGCAGGGCGGAAGTGACGTCAAAACGTCAGTTCCGCCCATGCTTCTTAAAGCAAATTTTTTTTTATGTAATTTTTTCAAATGACAACATTTTCATATTTTTTTTTGCATTTAAGTTTAAATATGAGAGCTGAGGTCTTTTTGACCCCAGATCTCATATTTGAGATGACCTGTCATGCTTTTTTCTATTACAAGGGATGTTTACATTCCTTGTAATAGTAATAAAAGTGACCAATTTTTATTTTGTTTTCAGTGTAAAAAATAAATAAGAAAACAAAAAAAAAATGTTTTAAAGCGCCCCATCCTGACAAGCATGCGCGCAGAAGCGAACGCATACACGAGTAGCGCCCGCATATGAAAACAACGTTCAAACCACACAAGTGAGGTATCACCGCGATCGTTAGAGCGAGAACAATAATTCTAGCCCTAGACCTCCTCTGTAGCTCTAAAGATGCAGCCTATAGAACTTTTTAAACATCGCCTATCGAGAAATGTTAAGGGTAAAAGTTTGACGCCATTCCTCGAGCAGGCGCAATTTTGAAGCGTGACATGTTGGGTATCATTTTACTCAGCGTAACATTATTTTTCACAATATATGAAAAAAAAAATGGGCCAAATTTATTGTTGTCTTATTTTTTAATAAAAAAAAAACAATTTTTTTCCAAAAAAAAGCGTGCTTGTAAGACCGCTGCGCAAATACGGTGTGACAAAAAGTATTTCAATGACCGCTATTTTATTCTCTAGGTTGTTAGGAAAAATATATATAATGTTTGGGGGTTTTAAGTAGTTTTCTAGCAAAAGAAACTGTTTTAGTCTTGTAAACGCCAAATCAGAAAAACACCCAAGGCCCTTAAGTGGTTAAAGAACTAATCCCCATTAATTTTAGTGAGAAATCTTTTTTTTTTCGAAGATGAAATACATTCTAGGTAAATTATATACATTGCAATACTATATTGAAAAATAAGGAGGTGTGGTAAGTTCTAGCTCCTGTAATTATATAATTAGCCCATGTGTTGTAATGAGGGAAACTGCTGAGAAAACTAGTAAGCCAATTATACCAGCTAGTTATTGAGTTATTTATACCTTGAAGTTCCAAGTTTTTTGCAATTTCTGTAGCCTCAAACAATGGGGTTCCCCTCTCCTCCTTGTTGGAATTTTAATTAATCCTTTTTATTATAGTAAATGCATCAAAGGGGAGGAAATACTCCTCATCAAGTAATACTCCTCAAGAAAAAGACTGGAAAAAATAACGTGACCGTGATTTTAACTCTTCTATACTCTATATAAAACAAAAGAAATGGCTATACTTGCACTTTAGGGTTTGGTTTGGACTTTCTTGAGAATTGGGTTTAGGAGGAGCTTGTGATCTCCCATCGGGCTGTGCCATATGTTGATGGTGTGCAAACAGGGTGCCTGTCTAAGGCTAGGCGCTTCCTAAAAAAAAAGTCTGCAGATGTGACACATGACAGTATATTTGACAAGAAAATAGTGACTAGTAGGTGCTGTAAAAACGTACAGGTTTGGGCAGGGTTATTGAGGGTTTTACCGATGTTGATTAGTAAAACCATTAAAGTGGAAGTAAACCCTTCTATCATTTTCAGCCAAGGAAGCTGCCATCTTGGCCTCTGTTTAATCTTCAACTGCCATGGTGCTGCTCATGTGATCAGTTATGACATCAGCTATTGGATGGTTTGACAGTTTGGTTGAGAGCACAACCAATGTGATAGTTGGCAATCCCGGCATGCCAGAAATTTAACTGCTTTTTGAAACTGTTAAATCGATGGGTTTACTTCCGCTTTAAGTGTGTTGCCTGGTCTTAGACCCCTACCTGCTGTTCTAAATCCTTGCTTTTCATGCATTTGGTTTTCCTGACAATTATTTTAAAATACCCAATACTTTAAGGTGGACATAAACAAGGCCAAGAATTCCGGCAAGAAGGTCTAAAGGCTGGAGGCCCCAAGAAAAAATAATCAAAGTGTGACTCCAACACATTCTGTTTTCAGCTGAAATCTAAAGGGTAGTTGGATACCGCTCTCCCTTTAAAACATACCTTTAAAAAGCTTATCCTGTATCCTTTTTAGGGATTAATTTGTGATTTTAGTTCAAAGCCCAACTCCAGTATTTTGTTGCCTCATGTCCTGTCCAGGTGACGACGCAGGGGCGGCCTGTCCATGAAGGGCGCACGGGCACCCCCCCATCCATGCAGGATCCCGGATGCATGAATTCCAATGGCGGGTGTATGTTATTTTCTCTTTCTTTTTTTTTTAAGCACCTGATTAGTGCCAGAGGCTCTAATAGCCTTCAAAAAAGGGCGGGCTCAGGTTGCAAAGCACTGCAAACTGACCCCATCCTGCTTTGTGATAATAACAAATTAATATTCGCTATTTTCACACTGATTTTCCTCTCGGACAATCAGGAAGCTAGTCTGAGACCCGTTTCCTGATTGGCAGAAAAAAAGAAGCATTCTGGTTAGTGGCCGAGGAGAAGAGAGGAAGAGGGAGGAGACGGGAACCGCCATGATGCCCATTGAGGAAGGAAGGGGAAGCCGCCTGTGATGCCTGTGGCCCAGGTGAAGCACTGCCCTCTATAGATGGGATAAGGGCTCAAGACCTATCGCACCAACCGGACGGGGGGGGGGGGCTCTAACTGTGGGTGTACTGTTTGGTAAAAGAGAAGGGGTAAACACACAGGGGTTGATTTACTAAAACTGGAGTGTGGCTACAATCAGCCTCTAACTTGAGCTTGTTCAATTTAAGCTTTAACAAAAAAAAACGAAAGCTCATTGGTTTCTTTGTAGAGCAGATTTTCTCCAGTTTTAGTAAACCAACCCCATAGTATTCAAAACTAGAAAAAAGTTATCACGCTTCTCAAGTGTATCCAAAAATAGAAGGGTACTCGAGATCTTTCATACCCATTTTTTGACTTAAAGTGATTCTAAAGGCAGAAGATTCTTTTAATCTTTGGAGGGGGAGGCCAGAACGCTGCTTTATGTCAAAAGTCAGCTGATACACATACCAACTCCCCGCTACAGCCGCTACACATAGCAACTCACATACCAGCGATGTTGCACGAGAGACTCGGCTGTCTGGGACTCTCCCTCCTGATTGGTTGAGACACAGCAGCCACTGCTATCAATAAAAGTCAGTGAGCCAATGAGGAGAGAGAGGGGTGGAGCCAAACTGTGGCTCCATGTCTGAATGGACAAACAAAGCAGCAGCTTGGTTTGGGTGCCCCCATAGCAAATTGCTTACTGTGGGGGCACTCAGCAGGAGGGAGGGGCCAGGAGCGTTGATGAGGGACCGGAGAAGAAGAGGATCGGAGCTGCTCTGTACAAATCCACTGCACACAGCAGGTACATATAACATGTTGTTTTTTGTTGTTTGTTTTTTTAATAACAGACTTTAATATCACTTTAAGTTTGACTTTAATACAAGAATAGTATCCAAAATAACATCCAATGCTTCTGACAAATCTTGAACTAACGATGAAAGAGTTTTTTTGACTCTGGAAAGTTCAGAATAACTCAGGAAGTCTAAATACATTCAGAACAATTTTCATCCACAAAGGCTTTACACCCCTTAGAGAATATTTTTTTCCATCACTTCCACCCTGGAGGAATCCCAAGCCAAAGAAATCTAAAAAGAACCAGCTAAATATTTACAAGACTACTGAACCTAAAAAAAAACAGCTTCTGCTACAGTACAGCCAAAATCAGACCCAACAGTTGATTGTTCTAAATTGTGATTTTTAGTTTTCAGTGGTGTAATTGTAGTATCGTTGTGAAAAATATGGTATTCTAGTGACTGTGATGTGGTTAATAATTGTACAGTATTTAGCATATAAGTTTCATTTCTTTTGCATACCCTTTTATTTAAAATGTTCTTTACATTTGCATGCAAACCAAGCTAAAGTGACAGTTACAGGCGTTGGGTCAAACTGTTCTTTACACCAATAACATATAAATTAACCACTTCAAAACCAGACACTTTCACCCCCTTCGTGCCCAGGCCATTTTTCAGCTTTCAGCGTTGTCACACTTTGAATGACAATTACTCAGTCATGCAACACTGTACCCAAATGACATTTTTATATTTTTTTTCCCCAGACACTTTTCTTTTGGAGGTATTTAGTCACCACCGGGATTTTTATTTTTTGTTGTAAAAGTGAAAAAAAAAAATTGTTTTGAAAAAAAAACATGTTTACTTTATTTCTGTTTGCAGATCATCTTTCTTTATAAATTTACGCCAAAATGTATTATGCTGCATTTCTTTGGTAAAAACACCCTCTAGAGATGGGATTTTTTTTTGTTTTGTTTGCACTTTGATGGTTGTTTTAAGTAATAATTTCTGACAGTTCTCGACTGCTTTCATACAGCCATTGGGAACTACTGTGACACCTGTGATTGGCTACAGCTATCACATGGTACTGTGAGGCAGTGCTTGGCCCTGTACCATGCGATCACTGTGACCAAACACAGGTATTACAGTAGTTCTCAATGGCTGCATGAATGGCAGCCATGTTTTTAATAGTGGACATGCGATCGATGTGATTGGTCACAGCGATTACATGCTACCATGGAGGAGCACCACCCATTAGGATTCAAATCAGTGATACGCTCTACTCGCTGGACAATGGGTTTTACCGATGAGTACCCCCAAGGGCATGCCCAAGGCACAGTTCTGGGAGGACGTATGGGTTTATGTACAGTTGCTGGGCAGGAAGCAATTAATAAGCCTGTGCTTCCCCTAGTCAGATAGCAAAAGCAGAGCACTAACAATAAATAAATGTTTTTTTTTGTGTGGGTTTTTTTTTTTTGTAAGCTTTAAAGGGATTGTAAAGGTACAAGTTGTTTTCCTAAATAGCTTCCTTTACCTTAGTGCAGTCCTCCTTCACTTACCTCATCCTTCCATTTTGCTTTTAAATGTCCTTATTTCATCTGAGAAATCCTCACTTCCTGTTCTTCTGTCTGTAACTCCACACAGTAATGCAAGGCTTTCTCCCTGCTGTGGAGTGTCGTGCTCGCCCCCTCCCTTGGACTACAGGAGAGTCAGGACGCTCTCTTTACATTGCAGATAGAGGAAAGAGCTGTGTGTTAGTGAGTGTTCCGACTCTCCTGTTGTTCAAGGGAGGGGGCGACCACGACACTCCACACCAGGGAGAAAGCCTTGCATTACTGTGTGGAGTTACAGACAAAAGAACAGGAAGTGAGGATTTCTCAGAAGAAAGAAGGACATTTAAAAGCAAAATGGAAGGATGAGGTAAGTGTGAAGGAGGACTGTGCTAAGGTAAAGGAAGCTATTTAGGGAAAAAAAATTGTACCTTTACCATCCCTTTAAATGTTATTTTAAATGTGAGCATAGTAATTACAAATGGAGGGGGGACAAAAAAATAAAATGAAAATGTTATATAACACACACACACACGCACACAGTGTATATAATACTTTCCCTTTAGGGTTGCGTATGATTGATTTAAGTGCACTCTCCTGGCTGGTTGCCTATTTTGCAGCCCTGACAGATAAAACTCTGATCAGATGTGTCAGGATGTTGGTGATGCCGGTATATAGCTGTATACACAAATACATTTTATATGTTATCTAAGGGCAGCATATAAAAACATCTCTCAGAGCCTTTGGTGAAAAACATACAAGAATGCCAAAAATGATATGTAAAACATTTTTTTTTTTTAAAGATGCAATATGTTAGCGCAGCTGCAGACTAAAAAAGCCCCGTAATGTTTAGAAAGTTCTATTATTTTATGAACATGTTTATTTTGCTGTTGGCTTTTTCATAGTTTCCAGCAGATGACTAATCACAGATTAGCACATGGTCACCATTGTATAATTAGTTAAGCCGCAATCTTGTTATGTCCACCGCTTCCTCGAAGAGTTCAGATATTGTTTGCCGGGACCTTTTAAACATCCTTTCAGGAAACTAGTTGGGCCTTTTTACTGTGATCCAGTGCCTTGCCATTACGCTCAACTACATCAGAGTTTTGGCAGTATATTATCTCTCAAGTGCAAAGACGTGGTTAACTGACCCTACAGTGTGAGAAACTAGAATGGTTGTGGGTCAATTTTTTTTATTATTATTATTATTTTTTAAGTACAAGTGTAGCCTGCCAGGCGGTATGATTATTTCAGATTTTTGAATATCAAAGCGGTATATTGCATGGAAAGTTGGCGGTTTACATTGTAGGCCTGTAATTCTTAAAAATAACTCACTTAAATCTGTCAAAACAAGAGTCTAGTAGACATCCCAGGTATGCTAAAAATGAAAACATGAAATTACAATATAATAAATAACTATAAATTTAAAAAATAATTACCGTATTTTTTCGGGGTATAGCGCGCACCCCTAAAATTGCCCCCATTCCTGTGGAAAAAAAAGTTTTTTTGTACTTACAGTTTTGGCGTCTTGCGCGGCATCCATTGGCGGCTTCGGGTGTCCTCCTCGTCGGGTCCGGCATCCTCCTCGTCTTCTGCGGCGTCCTCCTCGCTTTCCAGCGCCTATTTCGAATACTGCGCCGGCATATACCGAGCGCAGTACACTCGGGTATAGTCGGGCAGACTCTGCTCCTCTCGAGCTGACGTCCTGGACGTACAGGACGTGAGTGCGAAAGGAGCGGAGCCTGCCCGACTATACGCGAGTGTACTGCGCTCGGTATATGCGGTATATGCGGTATAGTCGGGCAGGCTCGGCTTCTTTCGTGCTCATGTCCTGTACGTCCAGGACGTCAGCGCGAGAGGAGCCGAGTCTGCCCGACTATACCCGAGTGTACTGCGCTCGGTATATGCCGGCGCAGTATTCGAAATAGACGCAGGAAAGCGGCTATCGGCGTATACCGCGCACCCACGATTTGGCTCTGATTTTCAGGGCAAAAAAGTGTGCGGTATACGCCGATAAATACGGTATAATAAAATGTATTTCCCTGCTTGATTTTGAAGTGTTCTAATTTACTATCACTGTTTTCTAGCTGGTCTAAAAGCACTTTTGACGTAAAGGGACACTTTTTGGTTTCCAGGCAGAAAGAACAGTATATATGATATAAAAAAAAAAAAAAAGATATAAAACTGCATGCATGGGACTGGACAAAGCACTGGGGACAAAAGAGATGCAAAATAAATTTGATACAGTAATGTAATCTGTAAGATTACAGTGTACTGTATGTGTAATGAATTTTGTACTTTTTGAAGCCGTGCTCCGCCCAGCACATAGGGCAGATGATCCGGTGGAGGACACAGCAGGGAGACATCGCAGGATCCTGGTCACAAGGTTAGTATGTTGTACCAGAATTCTGCAATGCATTCCCGAGTGTGGCTCGGGGTTACCACTAATGGTACTGAAATTTAACCCCAAGCCACACCTGGAAAAACCGCCAGGAGGGTTAAACAATGGTTTCATCTATTATACAGGTGCATCTTAAAAAATGTGAATTCCATAAAAAAGTTATTTTCAGTAATTCAATTGAAAACGTGAAACATATATAGATTCATTACACACACAGTGATATATTTCAAGCATTTCTTTTGTTTCATTTTGATGATTATGGCTTACAGTTAGTGAAAACCCCAAATTTAGTATCTCTGAAAACTATAAGATTACATAAAACCAATAAAAATAAGCACTTTTTAATACAGAAATGTTGGCTTACTGAAAAGTATGTCCATGTACCAATACTTGGTCGGGGCTCCTTTTGCATGAATTACTGCATCAATGCGGTGTGGCATGAAGGCGGTCAGCCTGTGGCACTGCTGAGGTGTTATAGATTCCCAGGTTGCTTTGATAGCGGCCTTCAGCTTGTCTGCATTGTTGGGTCCGGTGGCTTTCATCTTTCTCTTGATAATACCCCGTAGCTTCTCTATGGGGTTTAGGTCATGAGAGTTTGCTGGCCAATCAAGCACAGTGATACCATGATCATTAAACCAATTATTGGTACTTTTGGCAGTGTGAGCAGGTGCTACGTCCTGCTGGAAAATGAAATCAGCATCTCTATAATGCTGGTCAGCAGAGGGAAGCATGAAGTGCTCTAGCATTTCCTGGTAGACGGCTGCACTGACTTTGGACTTGATAAACCACAATGGGCCAACACCAGCAGATGACATGGCTCCCCAAATCATCACTGACTGAGAAAACCTCACACTCCACCTCATGCAACTTGGATTCTGTGCCTCTCCACTTTTCCTCCAGACTCTGGGACATTCATTTCCAAATGCAAAATTTACTTTTAGAGGACTTTGGACCACTGAGAAACAGTCCAGTCCTTTTTCTCCTCAGCCCAGTTATAATGCTTCTGATGTTGTCTCTGTAGGTGTGGCTTGACTCATGGAATGTGAAAGTTGTAGCCCATGTCCTGGATACATCTGTGTATGGTGGCTTTTGAAGCCCTGGCACCAGCTGTAGTGCACTCCTTGTGAATCTCCCACAAATTCTTGAATGGCCTTTGCTTCACAATCCCCTCAAGGCTGTGCCTTTTGCTTGTGCACCTTTTTCTACCACACTTTATCCTTCCACTCAACTTTTCTATTAATATGCTTGGATACAGCACTCTGTGAACATCCAGCTTCTTGCCCTCCCTATATAAGGTATCTTCTGGACAACTGTCAAGTCAGCAGTCTTCCACGTAATTATGTAACCCACTGAACCAAACCAAGAGACCATTTAAAGACTCAGGAAACTTTTACAGGTGTTGTGTATTAATTAGCTGATTAGAGTGTGACACCATGAGTCTACAATAAATTGAACTTTTTTTCACAATATTCACAATTTAAGAGATACAGAATTTGAGTTTTTACTGGCTGTAAGCCATAATCGTTAAAGTTAAAAGAAAGAAATGCTTGAAATATATCACTCTGTGTGTAATGGATCTATATACTATGAGATTTACTTTTTTAATTAAATTACCAAAAGAAATTTACTTTTTGATAATATTCAAATTTCAAATTTTTTGAGATGCACCTGTATATCTTGTGTGAAGTGTCACAAGACGAGTAGAGACTTATAGCCACAGAGGAGGGGCACCTCCATAATACCGGTATGGGAGGTCCAACATTCTCCTATTAGCTTTGGCCATATAGGGTAACTCTTGTGACTTTTGAGCAATCTGAAATTCCTAAAGAAACATTTGAAAGTAATCTTTTTAGCCATCGTTATTAATAAAACTCCAAATTTAGTCCTAATAGAAATATTCAAATAAACAGAATAGATAGTTTACAACAAATCGTTTACAGGTCATGGTTATAGACTTGAACAAAATGGATATTTGTATGTTTTTTTGCCAGCTGGCAATGCCATACCCCCCAGCTGTTTAAAGGATGCAGAACATTTTTTGATCTTCCCAAAGGGTTTAAAGCTGCTGCAATCAAAGTAGCGCATCCAAGGGACACAGTTAAAAAAGATGAAATACAATACCCACCCTAGTAGTGTATTTTGGTTTTGTGCTGCCCTAGGCCTGACTAAACTCGTGCATCTCCTAATTTAAATATGACCCATCCCTTCCTTTCAAGGCCACACCCCTTTCTGTTTAAAACCCTGAAATTTTTGAGTGGAGACACTAATTCTGAGGGCCTGGGGGGGGGGGGGGGGGTGGCAATGAATTCCCTTAATTTGCATAGATTTCCTCTCACTTCCTATGGGGCAGGAAGTGAAGTGAAGGGAATAAAATGATAGGAGCTATAACCCTCCCCTACTCTATCCAAAATAAAAAAAAGCGTTGCCTATAGTTCTACTTTAAGCACAAATTTCTGATAATTTTATGGAGAGGGATAAGAAGATATAACCATGCCAATGGTGCAGCAGAAAACATACAGCACAGTGAGGAAGGTTTGTGGTCCAGGATGATAGGCTAGTCATAATTAGAAGCAGCGCCCCCCCGCCCCCCACAGTTGCGGAATGCTGGCGGCCCCTATTACCGAAAGCGAGGCACTAGACTAATTTGCCTCTCAGCCCAGTTCGCCCCATAAGTCTGTCGCTACACGGACCGTTTTCATCGGTTCACTGCTGAAGTGACCTGATGGTCTGATGTGCGTACACACCATCAGTCCAAAATCCGATTGGGTCAGAACGCGGTGACGTAGAACACTACGACGTGCTGAAAAAACAAAGTTCAATGCTTCTAAGCATGCGTCGACTTGATTCTGAGCATGCGCGGATTTTTGGACCGATGCTTTTGCGTACTAACCATCGGTTTGGACCGATGGTCAGGCGTCCATTGGTCCGATTTTAAAGCAAACTTTGGTCCGACGGACGACGGTCCAATGGGCCGTACACACACAATCGGTTTGGACCGATGAAACTGGTCTTAAGGCCAGTTTCATTGGACCAAACCGATCGTGTGTACGCAGCCTTACAGTGTAGAGCAAGCTGGCGGGGACTCTTTCTGTGCTGCCCCTCTGCAAAAAGCTACCCTAGGCCTGGGCCAGGATACAGCATTGACCCATCTGTATACTGTATAGGTCTATTAGTTTGCGATACTTACACTGGTTGCATAGCCAAGCATTGCATTTTTAATATAGCAAACTTGACTTGTATCTGCATCTTATACTGTAAATACCATAGATGATCACCTCACTTCACCCAGCCTGGTACTGGACCAATTGTTGCAAATGTGGTCATCTCCCTGCTCTTTCCCTCGTCTACATTTTTCTTTTTGGCACATGTTCATATAGGACACTTGATGGTCTTATCTGCCTGGCTCTGCTGTCTTAAAGTGGAACTACTCATCGTCTGAGCACCACAAACCAAAAATATTTAACCTAAGCTCTCCCATCCAAACTCTCCCATGTTGAGAAATCACTTTGAAAAACGCCCCCTAGCATTTCTGTACGTGGCCATCTTGAGTAAGGGCAGATGATTTTATGTAGCATTTACTTCCTGTAATCCACCTGTCCTTAGCTTAACCATGCAAGCAGGAGAAGGTGTTCTTAGCAGAGAAAGCCTTTCCTCCCCTCTTCCCCTACTAAAGAATCCTGGGATGTACGACATAATTTGTCTAGGCATGGTAACCAGAAAGTAACTGAAGTTGAAAAAAAGTTTAAAACTAGCAAATATGATATACTTTGACAATTTTAAATCCTTAGGCTGCTAGTAATGTTGATTTAGAGAGTGAAGTTTCGCTTTAACTCAGTTGAGAAATATTGATGTCATATCTCTACTCCCAGCCTATGATTGGACACTGAAGGAGCAGTGACAGAGTGATGAGGTCATCCCTCTCTGCTCACTCCTTTGGGATTAATAGAGTATTCTGATCCCTCCTGTAAGTATAAAACAAGTAATTTTTATTAAATTAACATCAATATGTTTAAAGTGGATGTCCGCTGAAAAAAATATTAAAAGCCAGCAGCTACAAATACTGCAGCTGCTGACTTTTAATATTGGCACACTTAACTGTCCTGGAGTCCAGCACCGTCGCAGCAGAGGATGAGCGATCGCTCGTCACTCTGCTGCCCCTCCCCCCTTAAAGGTGTCAAATGTGACACCAGAGGGGGAGGGTTCTGATCAGCGGGAGTTCCACTTTAGGGTGGAGCTCCGCTTTAAGTGTACGTAAACCCTAATATCGTTTTTAGCCAAGGAAGCTGCCATTTTGGCCTCTGTTTAATCTCCAACTGCCATGATGCTGCACATGTGACCAGTTACGACACCAACAATTGGATGGTTTGACAGTCTAGTTGGGAGCACAACCAATGGGAGGGTTACATGTGTCGGAAATGTAACTGTTATTTGAAACTGGTAAATGGGTGGGTTTACTTCTGCTTTAATGTATAGCCGTAGCTCTACATCGCCTCTCTAAGCGGCCACTAGGGGCGCACGCGTGCCCAGCGGGCGCGATCGCTGCCGGCCACTCGCGATTGCTCGGTACAGAGCGAGGACCGGGAGCTGTGTGTACAAACACACAGCTCCCGGTCCTGTCAGGGGAGAAATGCTGATCTTCTGTTCATACAATGTATGAACAGAAGATCAGTGATTTCCCCTAGTGAGTCCACCCCCCCATACAGTTAGAACACACCCAGGAACATACTTAACCCCTTCCCCGCCCCCTAGTGTTAACCCCTTCACTGCCAGTGGCATTTATATAGTAATCCAATGCATTTTTATAGCACTGATCGCTATTAAAATGCCAATGGTCCCAAAAATGGGTCAAAAGTGTCCGAAGTGTTCGCCATAATGTCGCAGTACTGAAAAAAATCGCTGATCGCCGTCATTACTAGTAAAAAAAAAATATTAACCAAGATGCCATAAAACTACCCCCTATTTTGTAAACGATATAACTTTTGCGCAAACCAATCATTAAACGCTTATTGCGATTTTTTTTTTTTTTTACGAAAAATATGCAGAAGAATACGTATCGGCCGAAACTGAGGAAAACATTTTTTTTTTAGATATTTTTTGGGGATATTTATTATAGCAAAAAGTAAAAAAAATTGCATTTTTTTCAAAATAGTCGCTCTATTTTTGTTTATAGCACAAAAAATTAAAAACGCAGAGGTGATCAAATACCACCAAAAGAAAGCTCTATTTGTGGGAAAAAAAGGACGCCAATTTTGTTTGGGAGCCACGTCGCACGACTGCGCAATTGTCTGTTAAAGTGACGCAGTGCCGAATTGCAAAAAGTGGTCTGGTCATTGGGCAGCACTATGGTCCGGGGGTTAAGTGGTTAAGAAATATCTAGTTTTCTTTTTGTTTTTTTACTGTACCCAGTCTCCAGTATGCATACAGAAGGTGGGGACATTTGCCTGGAGTTCTGTATTATATTTTATAATTCTTGAATATTGGACAGTATGCAGCACTCAAAGAGCATAAGAATGAGGTCTGATCTACATTATGTATTGCTTTGTTATCTTCATCGGGTGAATGGTGGTCATCACTATCTTTAGCAGGTTACAGTCTTTTGTCATTCATGGCTAGACATTCATCACCTCTGATGAGCGCGCTCTCCCACCACTTTCCATTTCTTATCTCAACCTCTTAGCTTGTGGCATGCTTTGTGTCTAGCGTCGCCCTGTACTATTTATTAACCATCATTTCCATTTCAGAGCCCAGGATCCCGCGTCAGCTGAGCTCACCGTAGAGTTAAAGTCAGAAAAACGGAATGACCAGCGTGGACTGCTGGGTGGAGGAGGAGGCGGGACAGCTGCAGAGGTTAGACTGATTTTTATTTTATTTTTTACTGTGGGTTTTTCCTGTCTTGTTAAATATTTTCCTTTTCAGTATTAATATGCATTGTACAAATACTTAAACATTAAAGCAGAGTTACACCCAAAAGTGGAACTTCCGCTTAAACCACTTCTCGCCCCCTACATGCCACATTTGGCATGTCATTTTTTTGGGCGGGAGTGGGGGCTTCAGTAGGAGTGGGACTTCCTGTCCCACTTCCTCCTTCCGCCCAGGGACCGCTTAAGCAATATGTCATATCGCCTACGGCGGCCCCTCCCTTTAGGAGATCGCCTGGGACACGTGACAGGTCTCAGGCAATCGCCTGACCATTTATAGAGCACAGCGACACTCGCGCATGCGCAGTGAGTGCCCGGCCGTGAAGCCGAAAGCTGTCAAGGCCGGGTGCCCACACTAGTAATGGAGGCATCAGCCGAAGGGGGGGGGGGGGGAGAGGAGCGGAGCGGGAACGTCGAGCAGGTGAGTGTCTGTTTATTAAAAGCCAGCAGCTAAACTTTTTGTAGCTGCTGACTTTTAATAAACATAAAAAAAATGCCTGGAACTCCCTTTTAAGCTGACATAGGCCATTTTGAATAATGACACTATTTAATTGAAGCTCCTCCCTATATTTTTGTAGTCCTCAGAGATAGCTGACAACAATAGTTGATAAGAGTAACAATCAACAGGTATTTTTTGTACTTAAGTTGCCCATAGATGGATAGAATTTTGAATGAAAATTTCTCGACTTCATCATACTAAAATTGTTGTTAAAGGATTTTGTTTGCATTGGATTTTAGAATGGTGAGATGCCTTTGTACACAAGGCATTTCCCTGTTCTGCCTAGTGACAGGACACTGATCTACTGCTTCCTGTCATTGGGAGCAGTGATCAATGTCATGTCACAGGTAGCCCAGCCCCCCCCCCCCACATATAGAATCACTCCCTATGACACACTTAACCCCATTCCTCGCCCCCTAGTAGTTAACCCCTTCCCTGTCAGTGTCATTTACACAGTAATCAGTTAATTTTTTATAGTACTGATCGCTGTATAAATGACAATGGTCCCAAAATAGTGTCAAGTGTCCGATGTGTCCGCCATAATGTCGCAGTCACAATAAAGGTCACTGATTGCCGCCATTACTAATACTTTTTTTTTTTTTATAAAAATGCTATAAAACTATCCCCTATTTTGTAGATGCTATAACTTTTGCGCAAAACAATCAATATACGCTTATTGCAAAAAAAATGTACCAAAAATATGTCGAAGGATACATATCGGCCTAAACTGAGAAAGAAATTGATGTTTGTTTATGACCTTATTGATGAGAAAAGTTGAAGTAACAGGATGGAAAATCTTTAACTCCTTTAGCCCCGGAAGAATTTACCCCCTTCCTAACCAGAGCACTTTTTGCAATTCGGCACTGCGTCGCTTTAACTAAGAGTTGCGCGGTTGTACGTGGTACCCAAACAAAATTGGCGTCCTTTTATTCCCGCAAATAGCGCTTTCTTTTGGTGGTATATGATCACCTCTGCGGTTTGATTTTTTTGCGCTATAAACAAAAAAAGAGCGTCAATTTAAAAAAAATATATATATATTTTTTACTTTTTGATATCCCCGAAATATATATATATATATATATATATATATAAAAATATATATTTGACCCACTAAATGAATAGAAAAACATACTTTTTAGGAATATTATTTTTCTAAGAATTTGCTCTTGAAATTCTACCCATTTATTGGGACACATACTGTATAACAAAACACTTTCAGTGGTATATTTAGCCCAAAAGATAGCAGAGAAGTTCATTGTCGGGGTGTACATACCCTTTAATTTTTTTCTCTCCTTTTCTCCACAGTGTTAACGTGCAATGTCGTTGGACTCTCCTGTTTTATGGATGGCACCATGTTGGCGTGTCCAGTCTGTCAGCTGACATCTTCAGCCTGTGGATTTTCACAACTCCTCGCTCTTGAATCCGAGTTGCAAAAGACAAAAGAATGCAAAGACTCAATAAATATTTACAAAAGATCCCTTTGGAAACCCAATATGATTGTCGGATCCAGTGCTCTTCTGTCGGGTCCTCAGATTTCTGACACTACAGGGTTCGCTTACTATGGTCTGTTGGCCACACCCACCCAGCCTGGTGTTGCCTTAAATGGAGGTCGCTGTTGTCACATTACCCACCATGGACCTCCGCCAGTTAACCTTTTTTGTTGCCAGATTTGTGTTTTTTATATGATAATGTTTTTTGTTTTTTTTTTGTTTTCCTTTCTTTGATTTCTGCATTTTATTTTTTACCAGAATCTTTTTTTTATTGCTCCAAATGTGTCTATATGATTTCCACCGTCCTGCTGTTTGAATCTTCTCTCCCAGCATGCCTTGGGGTGGTGGTTCGCAGTGGGATTTAAACTGTTACACTGGTCTTGGCCTGCTTCTGTCCGGCCTGTATGTATATAATGTATTTCTGTATGGTCATTACACTGGTCAGACCCTCCTATTCTGTCTGTCTTTTTTTTTATTTTTTTATTTCTTGTATATTGTGTTACATAATAATATCCAGGTTGATCTCTGTTGCCTTGAATTGAAGGTGTTCCCGACACAACAGGAAGTGAAAGGAAATCTCTACAGTTAGTGGAAATTCCCTCTTAGGACTTGTCTCCATTGGTATACCATATATATATTTTTTTTTAAGCAGCCAAGTGATTTTTGAAGTGGTGTACCTGCTGTTGGGTTGGGAAGTTGGAAGGTTGCCACCATGGCACTGTTCCTAAAGGGGGTTGTAAAGGTGCAATTTTTTTCCTAAATAGCTTCCTTAATGCAGTCCTCCTTCACTTACCTTGAGAAAGAAAGAAAAACTGCTGCTCCAGATGGGTGCACCTCGGTGCTGGGTGTAAGCTCAAGAGGTCCCCGATGGGTGCAGACAATGCACAAGGCACAAATGAAAGAAGAAAAATGATGGACAGCTGCACTCCGGTATAAAGTATAAAAAAATTGATAAAGGCCTTTATTAGATTATAAGGGACTTTATCAATTTTTTGTATACTTTATACCGGAGTGCGGCTGTCCATTATTTGTCTTCCTTCACTTACTTAAGAGATTGTAAAGGTACAATTTTTTTCCCCCTAAATAGCTTCCTTTACCTACCTCATCCTTCGATTTTGCTTTTAAATGTCCTTATTTCTTCTGAGAAATCCTCACTTCCTGTTCTTCTATCTGTAACTCCACACAGTAATGCAAGGCTTTCTCCCTGGTGTGGAGTGTCATGCTCGCCCCCCTCCCTTGGACTACAAGAGAGTCAGGACGCCCACTAACACACAGTTCCTTTCTCTATCTGCAACATAGAGACCGTCCTGACTCTCCTGTAGTCCAAGGGAGGGGCGAGCACGACACTCCACACCAGGGAGAAAGCTTTTACATTACTGTGTGGAGTTACAGACGGAAGAACAGGAAGTGAGGATTTCTCAGAAGAAATAGGGACATTTAAAAGCAAAATGGAAGGATGAGGTAGGTAAAGGAAGCTATTTAGGGGGAACAAAAATTGTACCTTTACAATCCCTTTAAACACAGCACTTTTTGTTTATGTACAACTTGGCTGCTTTCATGGGCACTATGCCTATTAATTGCATTGTCTTGTTTGTAGTTGTTGTTTTTTTGACGTTTCAGAAGAAGAAAAAAAGCTGAAAAAACTGCACTGTGTGCTGCCAGTGGAGACAAGCCCTTAGACCTGCGGTCTCCAAACTGTGGCCTGTGGGCCAAATGCATTTATCTAGCCCTTGGGGGGACTATTATTTACCCTGATATGAGGCACCATTTATTCTACTGACATCAATGATGGGGCACTATTCCTCCCACTGTCACCAATGATGAGGGACCATTGCTTCCACTGACACCAACATTGGGTTACTATTCCTCCTGTGATTACCAATAATGAGCACTATTCCTCTGCATACTAACCACAGGCTCTAAGTAATTGTTTTACTCTCACTTACCACCAAGCCTGAGGAGTTATTTACCCCCACTGATTCTGGGGCATTTCTTACTCCCACTGGCCAAAATCTAAAGGACAGTAAACTGGCCTATCAATTAGAAAGTTTGGAGACCACCACCTTAGAAAATTGTCACCTAAACATGTGTTGTCAATGGAAGACTTTCCCCAGCGTTATGGTGGCACCAGTAAAATTTTGGAAATCCCACCACCTTTGGTACCAGTGAAGTTGGTCACCAGGACAGAGAGAGTAAATCTTCAAAGTAAGGGTCAATACAATGATAAAACTTGGCAGAGCTTCTAACCTTCCCAAGAGCTAGAAAACAGATGACTAGAGGGACACTAGTGCCTCGTTTCCACTGAGCGGATCGGTTCGGTACGCTATTTTGAGTGTTTCCATTATGAAAGCGTGCCATAAAAGTGAAACGTACTGGACCATTCTGGGTCCTGCTTCAGATGTGGGGCCATAGAAAATGGAACGGTTCCACTAGGGCGGACCTACAATACATCTCACTGATTGGTGGACATGCTAGGCTTTTTTTCTAAATTTTTATGGTCCCGGATGGTCTGATTTGCAGTGGAGATGCTCAGCAGAATAGACCGGACCATTCTAACCCGTTCCATTCTAAACGACCCAAACCGATCCACTCAGTGGAAACGAGGCATTTGTAACTGCACGCATGTACACTGCTTTTAAGACCTATTCAGACCTTTGTAGTGGCACATTAACATGCTGTGGTGCCATTCATTATAAACATTGATTCAGAAGTCAACACACCTCCAACGCACATGTTTTTCAGTGCAGCACAACACACTACTGTGCTTTGTGGTGCACTGCATTGGATAAAATTATGCATATCTGTTTTTTTGGTCTCTTCTGTTGGCTTGGAAGCCCTTATATCTAAATGGGTTGTCCTAATGCAATGCACATGAATGCACAAAAAGAGTAAAATAGTAGTTGTAAAAAAAAAAAAAAAGCACAAAACATGTCAAAGTATAGCTCCAAACAGATGAAAACACATTTAACTACTGCTTGTATAGCTGTCCAAAATCACATGTTTTTATTATCTTTCAACAATACCTTGACCTGGAGATATCAGAGTGGGGCATATCTCTCCATAATTTATTTTGGTTTCAGTACAGAGTGCTGTGAGCCTAATTTGATTTCAGGTACTGGGAATTGTGGGGGAGAGGCTTAGGGAGATTATAGGGAGAAAATAAAACAGGCACAGGGTTGCCAGGTTAGCTGTTTTTTAGCCAAATTGGGCTATTTTAATATAAATTTGTCAATTGTATTTTTATTTTTTAATAATTATAAACATCTTTGAGTTACTGTAAGAGGATTTTGGCCAGATTTGAACATCTTGAGCTGTTTTTAAAAATAAGTCTTGGCAGCACTTTGATGCTCTAATGTAGTCCAATGAGCAGGCCCATGGCATAGGAATCTGCAACGTTTTAGAAAGAAACAGAGGTGTTCCCATCCTAATGCTGCGTACAGGGGCGGACTGACCATTGAGACACCCGGGCACTACCCGAGGGCCCCATGCCACCAGGGGGCCCATCAGGGTTGCCAGGCTCAGTAAAACCAGGGACACTGTAAGAATCTGTTTTTTTTACATCTGTCCCTGATATGTCCGAAACTGACATGCTTTTGATGTGAAAATCCAGAGATTTTAGCTGTCCCGCCTCTGCACTGCCTCCTGGCATGGTGGCCATCTGTAAGCCCGGGGGGCCCCATGAGTTGTCGGTCCGCCCGTGGCCACGTACACACAGTTCAGTAATTCCGAGAATGCTTAGAATTTTTGATTTTTGTGCGTCAGAATTGCATACAGATCATTGGAATTTCAAACAAGAACTTTTTCAGTTGGAAAAATTGAGAACCAGCTCTCAAATTTTTCTTGTCGGAAATTTCAACAGCAAATGTCCAAGGAGCCTACACGGTAGGAATTTCCGACAAAAAGCTCACATGGAACATTTGTTGTTGAAATTTCTGATTGTGTGTACGCCGCAGGAGTGTGCGATGTGGCAGGGCACGTGAATCACAAGATTGGCTAGGCAGAGTCATATTAAGCCCCCCCCCCCCCCCCCCCATTCCAATTTAACGCATACCCACTTGCGTCTGCTTAGCTTCCTCCCACTGTCAAAAAATATCCTCTTATTTCACAAATGTCTTGTGAAGAGGTTGGGCTATAGAAGAACCTGTGTTCCCTTACAATGATGCTTCAGGATGGCGAATGACAATTAAAGGAAAACTCCACTATCACTAAGAAAATGATATGACATATATCATTGCTACAAAAGCCGTTTTGTAAATCAATGTAATAAAATGTGCTTTTTGCTTCAACTTGTATTCTCTAAGTTTTTTTCTAAACCTGCAAAGCCATTTCAATGTAATATGGAAACACCTGGCACCATTTTGTGTACCATATCTTACTTCTATATCTTATTCCCCGCTTGTGCAATTGTCAAGCTCCTTTTCTCAATAGCCAGTTTTTTCTTTTTATATATATATATAGATTTATTGAAATTTCATCATAAAAATGTATACAAATGTACAGAAGAAAAAAAAGAGAAACACAGCAACATAGAAATGTACAGTGAAGCCTATATATGCCCTAAGTAATGTACCCATGAAAACCAACATGGATTGCCATAAAATACATTAGAATTAGTGTACATTAAAGATTCAACATTAATGACCACAATCGAGTATAGGATAGAAGACGCCATGGGCCTATCGACAGGATGTCCAATAATATGTTAAGAAATATGGGTTTTAGGGTCAAATAGGAAAATTTAAGGAGGGAGAAAGGTTGCAAAGTCAGGGTTTTTCATAAAGGATATCCAGGGGAGCCATACCTCTTGAAAATGGGAATATCGTTAGTGCAACTGTGCTGATAATTCTTCTTTTATTCTCATAAGCTTATTTAGTTCATCTATCCATTCTATTATTGGAGTGTGCTGGGATTTCCAATATCTCAGAATTATTGCCCTGGCAGCCACTAAAAAGAAACAAAAACATGACAAGGGTAGTTAAGAGCTCACCTAAAACAACCCCACACCGTGTCTACCCCATTTTCCCCCTCTTGCCTAAGAGAAAAACACAGACACCAGCATGGAGTTAAAATGGCCGAACACGGCCTTTATTAAACATACATTTTCATATAACAAAAACATAACTCAAGATTTTAAGGTCCCCGACGGTGCCACCTTGTCCCATTTCTATTGTGTCTGAGGCACCAGATAGCTGATCTGCGACCCCAGCCGCGAACACCGGCTCTGAGCCTAAACCAGCTGACCTCAGACACCCACCGGTCTTAACTAATCTGCATTTTACCGTATACACTCGAGGATTCCATACCTCAGATGGATCCCCACCGTTTTTCCAATAAGCATAAAAATACCTCCGTCAAGGACCCCAACCGCCACAGAGCCACAAGTGTGATACCTCACACTTGTGCGCCCCGCCACACCTGAAACGCACGCTGTAACCCCTCCTCCAGAGCCAACAACCTCAAGTCTGTACCCACAGCGTTCAAGTGAACCCCATCCCCCCCAAAAAAATTGTCAGGTGTCAGTCTCCAATTCCACGTGACGAATCACTAAACCCCCATTACGAACTACAAACCTCCCTACCTCCTTATTCACCTTGACCCGGGACTTGTTCAGCCTTTCCACCGATCTGGCCATCTGCCAAGAAGTATGGGCCACAATATCAGACCAGAGGATGAGCATCTCAGGGAAGGCTGACCGAAGACGAAAAAAGTCAAACTTCACATCCCTAATGAGCTCCCTGCCGGGCCCTTAAACCCAAGACATTGGCCCCAACATGGAGAATTAGAATGTCCGGGGCCCTGTCTAACCTAGCAAAATGGGAGACCTCGGAAACCACCCTGCCCCACAACATACCTGGTACCCCCAGCCAACGAACACTACCCAAAGCACGGGGAAGCCCCAGCTGGCGACCATTCGCCCTGACTTCCGCCCTCCTAGCCCCCCAAAACACAAAGGAGTGTTCTAGGATCCAGACAAGGCAATGCAGTGCACCTGAAAGAGAACAAATCACAGTATACTTCCACGGGGACCAGACAACACAACACAAACAATAACACAGAAAAGAAGAAAGGGGCCATACACACAACTAGCTCACAACAAATGAGGCCGAACATATGACCTGAAATGATCAGACTCCCACCTCCCAATACGCTTGACCACCGCCTCACCTAAACCCCACCTGGACGCCTCCGTGGCCGCCCCTATACAAAAGGAGTGAGAAGCATACTCCCTAGGGTCAAGCCCAGCAGCCGCCAAGCATGCCCGGAATACCGCCACAAACTGAAATTTAGACAAAAAAGAACCATCAAAATGCACGAGCAGGGCCCCGCCCACCTGCGGCTGCACCGAAAGAAACCGTTCGAAAGCTAGCACTGGACAAAAAAGGGAAGAATTACCCCGAAACAGATAGACAAACAAGCCTTTGCCAAACAAGCCTTTCAAAAACGCTGCTCGAAACAACGACTGTTCATAAGCGGACGAACAGACTGCACCCAACCATCCCAAAATAGAACCCAAAACAGAAAAGGACACCAGTCGTCGCGAGTCGCACACCCGGAAACCCCTGCGGTAGCTCTTCATAGCCTGCCGCACGGCGAACTCCTTAGTGTAATCCTTAACACAGAGAAGTTTAAAGCAAAAGGCCAGGCCGGCCAATTTCCTGTTCACCGCAGAGGCCGACACCCCCCCAAAGTTGCGACCAACAAAGTACAGAACCAACAAAGCGACATCCCCCAACTCCCCGCCTACCTCCTCCATCAGAGCCAGCCAAGTCCCCGAGTAAGCCTTCCAGGTCGCAGCACTCAATGAATCCCGAATCAATCCAGCAGTGACTCCAAAGCGATCCTCCAAAGCCGCCAGGGACAAGGCATCCCATGTTGCTTCGCCTCCGGTGCCAACACGCAAAACTCGTCCCACTGAAATCGAGATAAAGCATCTGCCACTTTGTTGCAAACACCCGAAATACGCACAGCATAAACGTTAGCATTGAGACGAAGACAAATCAACACCAAGTGACGCAAGAGACGCACCACCGGCGGAGAAGACGCAGAAACGTAATTAATTGCAGACACCACCCCCATATTGTCACAACCAAAGAAAATTTTCTTATTGCGAAATGCCTCACCCCATATCTCAACCGCCAGGACAATTGGAAAAAGTTCCAACAGTACCAGGTTCTTGAGGAAACCTGCCTCACGCCACTCCCCAGGTCACTCCTCAGCACTCCACTGCCACTGGAAGAAAGCCCCATAACCACCCGAACCCGCCGCATCGGTAAACAACACCAGATCCGCATTGCTCCCCGGACTCACCATCCAAAGGGAGCGCCCGTTATAGGATTCCAAAAAGACATCCCACACCTGAAGATCGGCCCTGAGCTCTCCGGTCAGCCGAATATAGTGCCGCAGAGACGTAACCCCAGCAGTAGCCACGGCCAGCCGGCGGCAGAAGATCCGGCCCATCGGTATGATCCGACACGCGAAATTGAGTTTTCCCAACAAGGATTGCAATTCAGGCAACTGCATCTTCCGACGACCGCACGACCCCCTGACCTCCTCCCGCAGAGCCACCACTTTCTCAACCGGCAGACGGCATTCCATGGCCAACTAATCGATCGTAATGCCAAGAAAAACCAGCTCCGTCGTGGGGCCCACCGTCTTGTCCGAGGCCAACGGAATAGCAAAACGCTCCGCTATATGTCGCAAAGTCCCTAACAGAATCGCACAAATTCGAAAATCCTACGGGCCGACACAAAGAAAATCATCCAAATAATGGACGACTGAGTTCACATCGGCCACATACCGCACCACCCATTCAACAAATGAGTTAAAAGTCTCGAACAAGACACACGAAATTGAACAACCCATCTGTAAACAACGATCGACAAAATACGCGCCCTGCCAGTGACAGCCCAACAAATGAATGCTGTCGGGATGAACCGGAAGCAGCCGAAACGCTGCCTACACATCCGCCTCAGCCATCAAGGAACCGCGGCCATAGCGACGCACCCAAGAAATGGCAGCATCAAACGATGTATAGGTAACTGCACAGTCGTGCGAGTCAATAGATCATTGACAGAAGCCCCCTTGGGAAACAAAAGATGATGAATCAGCCGGAATTTGCCCGATTCTTTCTTTGGGACCACCCCCAAGGGCGAAACCACCAAACCGGAAATGGCGGAGAAGAAAAGGGGCCATTCATCCTCCCTAGGGCCACCTCCTTAGAAAGTTTGTCCGTGACCACTTCCGGGTGAAGCAGTGCTGAACGCAAGTTTCTTGGCAACGGCGGAACCGCAGACAACCTGCAGGGAATGCAAAACCCCTCCTGAAAATCCAACTCCAGGAGGCGAGCCACCCCTCAGTCCGGGTACTTATTTAGAAACGGAACAATCCTTGCCACCATCACCGGCGTCATCCCGCTTCCCAGATACATCCCGGGGCGTCCTTTTCCCTGCTTAAAGCAACGGGTAAGTGAATGGCTGCCCCCGCATCCCGAGCACTCGTGCTTAAATCGTCAGGACCTGCCGAAACGGCAGGAGCTGTCATTGAAACGCCAGCAAAACCCCTGGACCCTGCGCCACCACCCCCACCATCCCCGGTGGGTCCCACGTCATCACAGGAGCCCCAGGTCCCATCATACCCTCTATCCTATCCAGCAAATCCTTAAAACAGGCTAACACTTCACGCCCACCAACCCCAGTCACCCCCGCACACGAACACTGGACCCAGACAACACAACACTATCCGACCCAGGCAAAGCAGCACACAAATACTCACCAGGCTGCATGGGGCATGGAGCCCCCCCAGCCGCCGATCCGGATCCCCTGGCAACCGCACAAACCGCCTCTCCCAACTCTCCATCTTCCTCACTGCTGACCTCTCCTTCAGACCTCCGATGTGCGCAGAGCAGCACCCGTCACTCCTCCCGCCGCTATCTTCAGTCACATCAGACGCTCCACGCTGCAGGACACGGCCATGACTCCCAGGCAGACCCCGAGCCGCGCTGAAACTCCGCCTCCCACCGTCATCCCCCTCTCTCCCAGGTCCCGGGCGGGACCCGGAGGCGCTCTCAGCCCGACTGGCTGCACGGGCAGACGTGCCCGACTTCCCCCCGCCATGCAACACATCCCTCAGGGGGGCCTCCGGCCGCACCAGGAGACAGGCCGGCGCCCACAGAGGCAGCTCTCCCTCGCCGGGCTGCTCCACCAACCGGAAGATCGCCAGTGGAGGCAGCCGCATGCTCTGGTACCTTGTTGACGGAGGAGGCGACCATGGCTCTAGAACGGTGAGTGTCGCCTCCTCCAGGGCTCCGCCTGAGACGGGGATTCCACCCAGAAGCACCCCCCGCCCGAGCAGGTGTGCGCTTAGCAGGGGGGCCTGTAGGGTCCACAAGTGGGCTTCCTGAGCGGCGCTGAGCCCTGGGGGTCCTATCCAGGCTGAAGCACTCCTGAGGCCTAGACCTCCGAGCACGCGAAGTAGCAGGCCCCACAGTAGACGGGGCCTGCCCGCCCCCCTGTAAAGTGGCTACAACCTGGCTCTTAACCCACGATGAGCTATGCTTCTCCACCGCAGCCCTAAGCTGAGCCATCAATCCACTCAAATCGCCCACAATGTCACTTTTTCTTGCAGAAGCAGCAACGCCCGGTCAGAGATGCTTTTCTAACAACTCCTTCAATCAAATGTGACAGGACTGACCTCCCTCTGGACCTAACAGCTCCTGGGCTCTCCCTGACACACCCTGTTCTCCACCAATCGGGTAAGACCCCTAACTGATAGTTCACTAGCTAAAATGTTAACCCCTAACGGCCCAGTTCCCCTTATTACCCTGTCATGTATGCCCTACACCTATTCCGTTCCTCCATTGCTCCGGGCACTTCTTTCTCAATAGCCTGCACAGAACTTGAAGTCAAGTTACAAGCATGCCCTGCAGTAGTTATTCATTTTTTTGGCTAGGGTTGTAGATATTACTCTTTATCCTATTACAACAATGAGACTGTGTAGAGCTGATAGTGAAGAATAGATTTTTCACTTGGACAGGATAATTTTTGATTTTTCTAAGCAAAAATGGAGTTACACTTTAACTTTCAAGCACATATAAAAGGCACACATGTTGTTGTTTTTTTTAAGTGAGTCTGTCATGTAAAAAATCAAATCTGCACAAAAGGAGAATGTAAGTATTCCTTCTTCACTTCCTGCATGGCCAAACACCACTTCAATCAAGAGGAATTAAACTTTGAGGTCTCCTATGTCCCTTGCAGAATTCAGTGATTGTCCTGTAGAGACCAGAAGGTTGGCAGGAGTAAAGTAGTGATGTAGAGGTCAGCAGGAGGAACCACTGAGCACTGCAGTACATCTTGGTCAACTCTCTTCCACCAACTTCTCATTGGACAATGAAAGAGCATTAACACACTGATGAGCAAATCCCAATGATCATTTTACTCCCTCCTTCTGTGAGCATATTTCTTGACAGCAGGTGCATGGACTGACCTGATTGGTACCTGGTGCTGCCCCTTCCTCTCCCAGAGTGCTGGTGTGAGTGGTATTATGGGAGGTTGATACCAAATGAAATGCTGGCACGTGTAAGTTTTTTTTTTTTTTTTTTTAATCAATACATACTGGAAATACATTAATTGCTATTTTTGATATATTTCTGTGGTTCAGCTGTAGTATGCAAGACAATGGGAGTTACATAGTTAGTCAGGTTGAAAAAAGACACAAGTCCATCCTGTTCAACCATAAAAAAAATAAACAAACAAAATAAAAAAACACACCCACAGTTGATCCAGAGGAAGGCAAAAAAAACAAAACAGCAGTGCATGATCCAATTTGCTACAGCAGGGGAAAAAATTCCTTCCTGATCCCCGAGAGGCAATCGGATTTACCCCGGATCAACTTACCTACACATCTTAGTACTCAGTTAAATTATGTACATTTAGGAAAGTATCCAGGCCTTTCGTAAAGCAATCTACTGAGCTGGCCAGAACCACCTCTGGAGGGAGTCTGTTCCACATTTTCACAGCTCTAACTGTGAAGAAACCTTTCCGTATTTGGAGGTGAAATCTCTTTTCCTCCAGACGTAAAGAGTGCCCCTTGTCCTCAGCGTTGACCTTAAAGTGAATAACTCAACACCAAGTTCACTATATGGACCTCTTATATATTTGTACATGTTGATCATATCCCCCCTTATTCTCCTCCTCCCAAGAGTGAATAAATTCAGTTCTTCTAATCTTTCCTCATAGCTGAGCTCCTCCATGCCTCTTAATTTGGTTGCCCTTCTCTGCACTTTCTCCAGTTCTCCGATATCCTTTTTGAGAACTGGTGCCCAAAACTGGACTGGAGAGTGCAAAATCTGGTGCAGCTGTGCATAGAGTGTTCCAGTTTTTGTATATCTCCCCCTTTTTCTAGGCAGAGGGTCTTTTCTAACCCTTTTATACTCACCTTGCCTATGTTGCCTTTCTCCATGAAGGCTGGCACTAAAAAAAGAGGTGCTAGAGACCCAGAGGAGTGGTGATTTCTCTCTGTCTCGGTCATGTGACAGTGCTCAGGCCTACCATTTTTCTGCTAGACCTGATCAATGTCATCGGGGAGAAGATCACTTGATCCACCATACCCTAATGTGCCCGGTATTTAAATGGGTTGTTTGATTAATAAGAAATTGAGCTCTGAGGTACACATTATCTTATGGCTGCTAGCACACCAAACAGACTTCAATTAGTAAATAAACAAAATAGACAACAGTACTGTGTTCCTTAAAAATATTAAATATGCCATCATGCATTAAATTTAGCAGAAAAACTGGGAAACCAGAACCACATATATGTCCAAGCCTCATTTTGGAAACTGCCAGAAAATTTACCAAGGAAAGCGATGCTGGCCAATAGAATCTAAATGAATACATACAGTATAAGACAGACTGCAAACTATAGACCAGTAAAATGTAAGGGATTTGGCCCCATTCTTAAGCCTCGTACACGCAGGCAAGAATCTCATCAGGAAAAAAACTTAGAGATTCTTAGCAAGAATCTCTTGGCGCCCGAGTGTACAGACAGACCTTTCAAAAGAACCGTGGTTCTCTTGAAACGCAAGAACGCGATGAAGTCCTTGCGTATGATGAGCACACGCTCGTCACATTCGATGCCGTCGCCGCCATCTTGCTTCAGCCTTCCCCACCCTATTCCGTAGAAGCTACCATGTGTCAAAGTCATTTCGAGCATGCGCAGGTTTCCACGGCAACAGGTAAGTATACACACTCTCGGGTTTCTCATCGGGAAACAGGCCGACAAGAATCTCAACGAGAAAATAGAGAGCAGGATCTCTATTTTTCTCGTCAAGATTTTAGCTAGATTTCCAAACGAGAAACCTGAAAGCCTCGTACACACGCACGGTTTACTCAGCAAGAAAGCCGAGAAAACCAAGCGTTTGTACGAGGCTTCACAGTCAGAAAAAAAGGCACAGGTTGCTGGGTGGCAAAGGTCACATAGCGGGGAAGGTTGAATAAAGACATCAGTCCATCCAGTTCAACCTGTGTGGGTGTTTGTCAATACCATTTCCCACATCCCTCTATATTGCACTCGCTGAGATGCCCATCTAAGAGTTTTTTTTAAATTATCAGGTTATTCTACAGAAGCAGTCATTGGAGAAACGAGACACTCCAAGGTCTGAGTGATGAGACACCTAGGCCTGCCATGTGATCACACAGTGGAATTCCTCTGTCCTTGGGAGAACACTGAGGGATGCTAGAGGAAAAAGATTGCTGTGTAGAATTGGATGCATCGTGGGAGCTGTGGTGGCTCAACGTGATTGGCACTGCGCTGATAAGCCGTTCACCTCTGCAGCCAAGGGTTCGGATCCCGGTCTCGGCTACATGTGAATTGAGTTTGGTGGTCTCAGCCCGGCTCCCGTGGGTGTGCTATGCAAGGTACGCCTGTGCTTAGTACGCCCACCCCCCCCCCAAAAACCACCACACTTGCACGCACACGAAATTGGTTTAACACACACGCACTTTGGCCATGCGGTCTCCTAAAATAAAGAGAGGCGAAGGACCTACGGGGCTGGCTGGGTGGGCTAGACCCCCTCACTCCCTCATAGGGGGAGTCCCTCTGCCCCGTTGGGGTCCCGTTGGGCCCCAGTCGGGCTCCCAAGTGGAGCAGGTAGGGCGGGGTGAGTGGGAGGCCCCCCCCTCACACGCGCCATTGCCACCGGGGGCATGGAGAAGGATGGCGATTGCGACAAGGGTCTGCCTACTCCCAACTACTCCCAACTCCTGCAGTCCGGCTCCTCGCTCTCGAGTTCACGCACAAAATACACTTTAAAAAAAAAAAGAATTGGATGCATCAGCTGAAGTAACTGTTGGTGCTGTTTAAGTTAGTAACGAAGCTGCTGATTTAGATGTTATAATTTATGTTCTACTGTTGAGAAGTTATCAGTAAATATTTCTCAACATGAAGTGAAGTGTTTGTATCCCTTATCTTTAGTGGTGCGTTTATAGAATCTGTGCTTTGGGAAGTGAAGAAAAATGCCAGTTGGGGGATGGATGTTGGACCAGAAGCAAGGTGTGCATCAGCCAGCAGCCATAAAGAAGTGCCTACACTGAGATTACAGTATGCTTCTTGGGTCTGGTGCCAGGGTGAGGAGTCATAATAGAGTGAATTCTAATGCAGCGTACACATGATAGGAAATTCCGACAAGAAAAGTCTGATGTGAGCTTTTGGTCAGAAATTCTGACCGTGTGAAAGCTCCATCAGACTTTTGCTGTCGGAATTTCCGCCAACATAAGTATGAGAGCAGGTTCTCTATTTTTCAGACAGAAAAAATTCCTATCTGAAAATCCGCTCGTCTGTATGCAATTCCAACGCACAAAACACTCGCATGCTCAGAATCAAGCAGAAGAACCAAACTGCTTATTGAATTTCATTGATCTCGGCTCGTCATACATCTTGTACGTCACTGCGTTCTTGACGGTCGGAATTTCCGACAAGATTTGTGTGACCATGTGTATGCAACACAAGTTTGAGCCAACATTCCGTCCGAAAAAATCCACGGTTTTCTTGTCGGAATTTACGATCGTGTGGACACGGCATTACAGAAAGACGGAAGATCCTTCCAGTGATGGGCAATATGACCAATGGTGAAGAGTGGTCCATGTCATCAGAAGTCGGGGCTGAGTCGCAGATACTCTCATTCAGAGACCCAACTAAGTCCTGCAGGATGTAGCCTGGGGGACTAGCCAATTGTGCAGCCCAGAAACTCCCAGTTATGGCTCTGAAGATGTATACAAAGTACCGTATGTGCAATGTTTGGTCTCACTTTGACATGGGATTCTCTACATATAAAAATGTAATAAATTGTACATATATTGCATTAGTTTTTGCTGAGCATTCTGAATTTTCTACATTAGTGCCTTCTTCCTTTGGGACAGTTTCTCTCAAATCGAAGCTCAATATAGCAGTCATTCTCAACCAGGTTTCCATGGAACATTGGGGTTCCTCCAGAGGTTGCCTTGTGCTGTTGTTGATTGACCTCACATCTGATAGTTCCTGCATGATTTTGGGTCCAAGTCCACTTGAAAGTACCAGCTGCATGACACCAATGAATATTTTTTTTTTACTGAGTGGGATTCCGATCACTACTGTACGCGGGGAAATTTTTTTCCACTAGCCCCCAATGTAGGTGCTTTCCACCACTGACCCCAGATAACAGGTTCCACAAGAACTGAAAATAGTCACTCCTCCAATTAATTCAGCTGTATGGATAATTTAAACTTCAGTAATTTAGTTCTTTAACCCACAGGGTGTTTTCAGTAGAGCAGTTACAATTAGCCTAGTAACTATAGTAAAAGTAACTTCGCTCTCCACCTGCTGCATTCCTATTTTGCATTAACATTTTAACTTTTATTTTACATTGATTTTTAGATTTGAACTCATCAGTTGCAGATGTTCTTTAGACAGATCACTAAAAGATAAAAAGCTGATAAATAATGAAAATGTAAATCTCTAAGGAAATAATGACTGCACATGAGTAAAAAATATACATTTTTATATTCTTTTTGTTTAGAATGCCACATTAGAGATCATAAAATTGGTGTGGTGGGTTATCTACCAAACATTTTGGCTGTCACAAAAAAATGAGACCGCAGGAACAGAAAGTCCAGGAAATAAATTGATGAAGATCTAGACAAACTGTCACGAGCGGCAGTAACTATGGCAATGAAGTCATGGATGTGTGTGGAAAAGATATCATCATCAACAAGGGGAAGCTGTGAACAAAGCAACTGGGACCTCGGGACAAAAGCCAGACTCATGACTGCACGATTCCATGTTTAAAACGAAAATTCTGCTTTATACAACTGGTGCAATTATGTAATACTAGCAGTTCGTTTTACCCTACAAGTGTCATTTTATGACACTTCACAACTTTCTAGTTTAAAGGGTCACTAAAGGAAAAAAAATGTTTGCTGAAATGACTGTTTACAGGGTATAGAGACATACAAGTTAACTGATTCCTTTTAAAAATGATTAAAAATAGATACAAATCAATCATATAACGTGCCTCTAGTTTCACTTTCGTTTTTAAACTGGTTTCATGTTTCTGTGAAGTAGAGAGAAAGACAGAACAAAAACAAACAAATCCAGGGCAGTGTTTTGTTTTTAAAATGAATCTGATTGGTTCTGAGGAGTTTTAGACACACAGCTTAGACCACAGTGAAAAGGTGCCATGAGATTTTTCATAAGGAGCCAGACAAGCAGGAAGTGTGGAGATCAGAGCAGAATTACAGCAACTTCAAAGCAAAAACGAACAATGAGAACATGAAAACAGCAGTGCATTACGGTAAAGGAAGCTATTTAGCTAAAAAAAATAATTCCTTGTGTCTGAAGGGAAAACAGTTAATAATCCAATCTTGTAAAACAGTTGCACATGGGGCAATACTCCATGTGTACAGACTGTGCAGCTGCACATGGATCCTCTGGGACTTGAAGGCATATTTATACTAGATGGATATTGGGAGGGCACTGGGACCCCTTCTGCTGCCACATCTAGACACTGCCCACTGAAAAGCAAAAGGCATTATGTATGGTGCCCTGAGTCTGACCATGCTGGTTTGTGATATTGGAGTTCTGTCAGGCAGCCAGTACCTACTTCACTTTCTTCTTGATCATCCCTTAGATTTGCAGAATGCTTCTCACATTTCTACTTGGCACCATTTGTACTGGAAGTGAGGAAGGTGTTCCCTTTATGACCTGTATTGTATAAATATCAACCATTAGATCAGCCATTCTCAACCAGTTTTCAAGAAACCCTATTGTTCCTCCAGAGTTTGGTAGGGGTCCCTTGAGCCATGGCTGAAAGACCTTCCTTTAAGGGTACCTGCATTCACGGCCGATCCTAGGGTCACAGGCGCCTGGGCACAGAAATATTTCTGGCGCTCCCACATGGGCGTGGTCCTTTTATTAACTCCTCCCCATTACAAATGTTTATATGGTAATGACTCAACCACAGAGATGCTCCCCCACAAAGTTTTCAATACCCTGGGATCCTTACATGATCTCTTCACAATAATACAGGAAGAGAAGCAGAGTACTTTTTTGGGACCTGGAGGGGGACCTCTCTGATGGATACAGAGAGGGCTTCTGTTAGAGTGTCTGTTAGAAAGATCCCCCAGACATACTACAGGCATGGTACAGGAGATGGTCAGAGACTGCAGACGTGATACAGGAGATGGTCAGAGACTGCAGACGTGATACAGGAGATGGTCAGAGACTGCAGACATGATACAGGAGATGGTCAGAGACTGCAGACATGATACAGGAGATGGTCAGAGACTGCAGACATGATACAGCAGATGGTCAGAGACTGCAGACATGATACAGGAGTTGGTCAGAGACTGCAGACATGATACAGGAGATGGTCAGAGACTGCAGACATGATACAGGAGATGGTCAGAGACTGCAGACATGATACAGGAGATGGTCAGAGACTGCAGACATGATACAGGAGATGGTCAGAGACACATCATTTCTGGACGGACACACACCTATGCTCAGTACACTAGTTCTGGATGGACACAAACAAGGAGAGGAGAAGGGAGGGGAAAACTCTGCCACTTCGGTGCCCCCACCTCTGCAGGCGCGTAGGTGCAAAGCACCCTGTGCACCCTGCCTGCATTGTTTTGGAGCCAAAGCAGAATCAGAATCACAGAGTGTGAGGATATTCAAAGAAAGAAAATTGTTCTGTGTTAACCACCCTTACATGCTATCTGCAGGATAAGAATCAGTAGGATACCGTAGGTTCACATGTGAAAAGTAAAAGTCCGGCACCAACACAACTTGAAGTAAAATATTGCAGACTATATTCTATATCCATCAAGACATACAATAACCCATTTTGTGAAATTATTCTGCCTCTGCAGTCACAGCCAACACTCGGACACCAATCTGTCTGGTCCTTGTATCACAGGTAGACCTGATTAGGATTCTTCTCCATTAGTAGACAACAACAGCCCTGAAGAAGGGGAAGTCTTTGTTCCCTAAAAATGTGTTGGCTCGATTTTTATTTTGTTGCTAGCCTAAATAAAACATTACATCCATTTTAATAGATCACATGCATAATCAACCATAAGGCCGTACCCCAAGGCAGCAGCCCAGGCCCCAATAGAGCCCACCAGCACCTGTTTGGAAGGGAATTTCCTTCTTTGGAAGGGAATTCTTCCCACCAGCCCATATATTCACACACTTACAGTGATTGATCGAGTCAGTCAAGCACGATCTCCACCCTCAAAATCTATTTTGTGAAAGGATTTTCTTTCACAAAAGTTGCTTTTTATGTCTTGATGGATAAAGAGGCAAGGTGAGGATATTAATATATTGGGGCTCAATTTGAGTAACATGTGGGTGTATAACATTGTTGTTATAGAGACTCTATAGAAAACTGAGAAACTAGCTGAAAAATACAGCTACTTCTAATTATTCTCATGAACATCATTATTTTCACTGGAGACTAGGGTAGGTCTGGTGGTATAGGTCCAAAACTGGAGGGATTGGGCATTGGACAAATGCTGGCACTAAAATGTACCTCACGTTAGCTGGGTCTTTTGGAGAAGTTGCCAATTACTGGGCTCTGAACTGGCTGCTTGCATGCCCAGCTACCTCTTTCCCCAAACCCTTGGATTCCTATATAGCTCAGAGGCAAAGGAATTAAAGGGGCCAGTTATAGTAGGTGGTCACTATACTACAGGGGTGCCCAACCTTTTGAACAGCGAGGGCCACTTAACTAACTTGGCAACCAGTCGAGGGCCACAATAAGCGGAGCGGGCGGATGACAGGTCACGGCTACGCTATGGCCCTCCAATCCGCCCAGACAAAAGGGTACAAACTGTTTTTCTAATTGGAGGTAAGCGGGCGTAAACAGACATCTGACGCTCTATAGAGGTGAATTGAGGGTCCCATTTGGTTGGGCTGATCTTGTGAAAAGGGCCTAAGACTGCTTTCACACTGATGTTCTATGGTTTGCTCACACCGCGGGTGCAGCGTATTGCACCTGTGTCTATCCTGCGGGTTAGCTGAACTTTGCCATAGACTCCGCCTGTGGCAAAAGCCAGCGCTGTAGAGGAAGCATCAGCTTATGGGGCTCTGCTCTGCAGCCGCTTTCTTCCATTACCACCAGCTTCATTCACAACACTGATGCTGTGGTATGGCGGGTCGGCAACCTGAAATCTGGGCTTTCCAAACCACCATTCTAGAGCAGGAGGTCGCGGGCCACATCAGAAGGCTCCACGGGCCACTGGTTGGCCACCCCTGCTCTACTACAATGCGCTGCTAGTGGGGTCGCTTACCAGGGCAAAACACAGGTTCACTTTAGTCATGCTATAGTTAGATACTACTTAGGGTCGTTTTAGCATGTGTTAAAGTGTTATTGCAGCTTGATGAATTTATGTTATAGTGGTTCATTTTGTTGTCTTCTTTGCCAAGACCTGACTGGTTTTACTGTTTTAGAATCACCAGTGAAACTATATGGTTCTTATAGGACATTACTAATTATTGAGCGTAGCAAGTTTGGATGAAATCAGTTTCACCATTGCAGAATTTTTGCTAATTGGAAAATCTTAATTTTGCTCTTTTGAAACTCTCTATTTCGCTCATTGAGTATGGAGAAAGTTCTGGGGGTTTTGGTAGATCATAAGCTCAATAATGGCATGCAATGCCAAGCTGCCGTTTCCGAAGCGAGGAAAGTCCTTTCTTGTATGAGAGAGGTATGGACTCCAGAGAGGGAGAGATATAATTTTGCCCCTTTACAAATCATTAGTAAGACCTCATCTGGAATATGCAGTTCAGTTTTGGGCACCAGTTCTCAAAAAGGATAACAAAACTGATAAGAGGCATGGAGGAGCTCAGCTATGAGGAAAGATTAGAGGAACTGAATTTATTCTCTCTTGAGAAGAGGAGAATAAGGGGGGATATGATCAACATGTACAAATACATAAGGGGGCCATATAGTGAACTTGGTGTTGAGTTATTCACTTTAAGGTCATCACAGAGGACAAGGGGGCACTCTTTACATCTAGAGGAAAAAATTATTAATCTCCAAATACGGAAAGGTTTCTTCACAGTAAGAGCTGTGAAAATGTGAAATAGACTCCTTTCAGAGGTGCTTCTGGCCAGCCCAGTACCCAGTTATATTAAATACAGTTAGGAAAGTATCCAGACCTTTCTTAAAGCAATCTACTAACATTTATAGGTAAACTTGATTTAGGGAAAATTTTATTGTCTCTCGTGGATCAGGAATTAGTTTTTTCCCCTGCTGTAGTAAATTGGACCGTGCTCTGCTTTGGTTTTCGCCTTCCTCTGGTTTAACTGTGGGTATAGAATTGGGTATATGGGATTGTATGAGATATATATATGTGGCAGAGCGTGGCTCTGTCACTATAAAAATGATATGAAATGGACACACGGTCTGCATATAGCCAGATTGCAGAGCGTAAATTTAAAAACAGAGAAAACTGCGCTGGCAGTTTTCTCATTTTTCCTATTGCTACAAGGGATCTCCAACCTGCGTCCAGGTTTTTAAGATAGCCTGCAAGCTGCCTTCCCAGGTGCAGACAGCTCATTAAAGGAAGGGCTGGGGAGAGCAGATGGAGAGGAAGGTGGAGTTGGAGCAGTGGCTGCTGGTGAGTGTCTGTGTGAGGACAAACGCTGTGTGCGTTGAAGGGCTTCAAAGCTGTGTGCGCCCAAGAAGCCTAAAGCTGTGTGCATTAAGGGACTTCAAGCTGTGTGCGTTTAAGAAGCCCAAAACTTGTGCATCCAGGACTGTGGGTCTGGAGGAGCTTATGGTTTCAGGAACCAATACCTATAACAGCAGTGCTGTTGAAGAGTAGCCAGGTGGGCTGGTATTTTCATTTATTTTTGGATAACGTTTAAACCCCTGCGTGGGATTCCTGAATGGACATTTGTTTCTTTTTTCTCCTTTAATAAACGTGGGCTACCAGGCCCTTAACATCATATGCCTGTTTGGTGTTGACTCACTGCACAAAAAACGCATCTGCCACAAGAGTTAATTACCCCAAACGTTTACAATATATATATATATATATATATATATATATACACACATACACACACACACACACACATATATATATATATATATATATATATATATATATTTTTTTTTATGGTTGAACTAGATGGACTTTTTTCAACCTGACTAAATATGAATTATGCAAAATTAGTTTGACGAACAATTTCAGTTTATTTAATTTCAGTTTTATTGATTTACACATTACCAGTATCAAGGCCTATATTAAGCATTTGTATGAGTACTTGTACAAATGCTCCGATCGTAAAAAAAAAACGATACCTTTTTGTTCAGGTGCGATTAACCCAAGCCTACCGGTTAACAAAGCTCTGCTACTATCGGGAAGGGATGAGTCCCGGTGCAGATCAGACCAGTAACATATTTACCTTTTGCTTCTACACTTTTCTGTACCAGGTTACCAAGTAAACTAGTAAATCATTTGATAATTCATTGTAATAAAAAGAAGGGATCCCGGTTTGAAAGAACATAAAACTTACCCTTGTGTGTTTATACAAATTCTTAATGTATTACTCAGTCTTCATCACTGTTCAAAAATGCCAAATCATTGATGTAATCTAGTTTTTGTTGCCAGTAAATTCGATTTTTATCTTTTTGGCATATTTTCCAAAGGTGAACAAAGGTAACCATTTATTAGATAGGAAGAGTTTGACATGGAAATAAATTCTTCATTATTATTTTATCAAGTTTGACATCTACAGGTAACTCAAAATCAGTTACTGAAAAACCTGAATCAACTGTTTGCGTTCTTTCATTTGGACATTTGTACATTTTCCAACAATATGGGTTATTGTCTACTTTGGAAACTTTTCAGGCCTATATAAATCCTGGGTGACCCCATACTATTTTCGAAAAGTGGTTCTAAAGCAGGGGTCTCAAACTGGCAGCCCTCCAGCTGTTGCAAAACTACAAGTCCCATGAGGCATTGCAAGGCTGACAGGAACAAGCATGACTCCCACAGGCAGAGGCATGATGGGACTTAGTTTTGCAACAGCTGGAGGGCCGCCAGTTTGAGACCCCTGTTCTAAAAGCTCATGTTTTTTTTATCTTCATGCATTCTATGCATAAATTCTGGGCCAGATTCAGGAAAGAGATAAGACGGCTTATCTCCAGATAAGCCGTCTTATCTCTGCGTCTGAGCCCTCCTATCTATGCGACTGATTCATAGAATCAGTTACGCATAGACTTCCATTAGATCCGACTTGCGTAAGTCTCTTACGCAGTCGAATCTTACTTTCATGTTTAGGCTGCACGCTAGGTGGCATTCCCGTCTAAAATATGCAAATGAGCCTATACACCGATTCCCGAACGTACACCCGGCCGGCGCTATTTTTTTACGTCGTTTGCGTTAGCATAAGTCAGTCGTAATGTTAACCCCGCTGTATGAGGTGCAGCCAATGTTAAGTATGGACCAGCGTTTTTTTTTCACGTTGTTTACATCGTTTGCGTAAAATGTTCGCGAATAGGGCTTTGCGTGACGTTCACGTTGTTTACATTGCGTATTGACGTTGTGATTTGGAGCATGCGCACTGGGATCAATTCACGGCTGGCGCATGCGCAGTACGTTCCGTGCGGGATCGCACGTTATTTAAATAATACACTCCCCCCTACCCGCCCAATTTGACTTAAGACGGGCCATTTACGCTACGCCGCCTCAACTTTACAGGCAAGTGCTTTGAGAATAAAGCATTTGCCTGAAAAAGTTGCGGCGGCGTAGTGTAAATACCATACGCTAGGCAGGTTTAGAATTAGGCCACTCCTACCTGAATCTAGACCTGTGTGCGCAGCAGCCCCCCCCTTATATTTACCTAATCCCCATATCGATCCAGCGATGTGCACAAGATCCTCGGCTCTCTGGTTACTCTCCCTCCTCATTAGCTGAGATTCACAATCACACCCAGTGAGCTAATGAGGAGGAAGAGGGGGCAGCCACAGTTCTGTGTGTGAATGGACACGCACAACCATGGCTTGGGAACAAGCCCTCTTAGGTGCTCCCATTGCAAGCTGCTTGATTTGGGGCCACTCGGCAGGAGGAAGGGGCCAGAAGTGTCGGCGAGGGGCCCGAGAAGAGGAGGATCTGGGCTGCTCTGTGCAAAACCAAGAAAGAAAGCCTTTAAAATCACTTGAGTTTGAAAATTTGTCTGGACATGGGGAGGATGTAGGTATATCAGGTTCATCTGCTGTCCAATGACAATAATCTGTGATAGTATAGAACAGCGGTTCCCAACCTCAGCCCTCAAGTCCCCCTAGCAGAGAGGGCCGCCATCAGGAATTTTGGGGCCCTTACACAGTTTTTAGGCATTGGCCCCCTGGAGCAGAGCAAGTTGAGAAGCGGGGGGAGTGTCACAAGTTGAGAAGCCGGGGGGTGCCGCAAATTGAGAAGCTGGGGGGTGCTGTCGCTGCGAATAAAGGTCAGGGGGCTTTGGGTGCCGACGAACAAAAAAAAAAAAAAGGTAAAAAAAAAGGGAGATGCCATCTGGGGCCCTGGGGACCACCGGGCCCCTAAGAGGTTGGGGGGCTTAGGGGGCCACCGGGTTCCTTAGAGGTCGGGGGGGCTTTTGGTGCCGATGAAAAAAAAGGGGGAATGCCATCCGGGCTCCTGGGGACCACCGAGCCCCTTAGGCCACGTACACACGATCAGACCGGTCCGATGAAACTGGTCCGACGGACCGTTTTCATCGGACCACGGTGAAGTGGTCTGATGGTCTGATGTGCATACACACCATCGGGCCAGAAATCCGATCAGACCAGAACGCGGTGACGTAGAACACAACGACGTGCTGAAAAAACAAAGTCTTAAGACCAGTTTCATTGGACCGGTCTGATCGTGTGTACGTGGCCTTAGAGGTCGGGGGGCTTTGGGTGTTGAAAAAAAAAATGGGGATGCCATCCGGGCTGCCTGTACCCCCCTGACAGCAGCCCTGCTAGCAGGTGATGTTTTCAGGATTTCCTTCACCTTGCAGAGAGGCTTTACCCCTTGTACTGTCTCCAAAGTATCACATACACTAGTGGCAGCAAGTGGGTGGTCTTACAAATTGGCTATAAGCTTTTCTAGCACAGTGGGTGTTGCCAGGCAAACATCTGTTTATTGATATTCCCTACCTATTAAGAACTCAGAAGTAACATGTAAAAAGTAAAAGTCGTGTTTCATGCGCTTTTTCAACACCACACGCGAATGTGGTTTGGTCCTGATAATTGTTAATCGCCACCAAACAGCATTTACCGTAGTACTATGCCATATGGCGTGGAGTGATTTGTAAAAGTAGGGCTTTTACTACTTTTTTGCACATTCCTGTACTTTCATATGAATGGGCTTTTAAAACAAGAACTTGCATGTGAACCAACCCTTTGGATTTAATTTTATATTCATGCGCATCTCTAATTTTGGGGAAGAGTGTGGAGGCCAAGACATTGTGCTCGTTGTTTCACTTTGCTTTGAAATTATAATACATTATATAGAAATATTATGTTTTTCCTTGCTACACTTGACACACCATAGTGCCTTTAAAGTCCGACTAGGGGGCTTTGCCTTTATTCTTTTTGATTTTTCATTTGGATGTGGCACCTTAGAAAATCAACTCTGATAACTCCCTTTCTTGCTTTGAAATTAAGCCTGATCACATACATGCAGAAGTAGTGCAACATAATACAAAAAATATATATATATACTATATGTACAGTATATTTATATCAGTCACAAACAACTGGCCACTGCCCCCACCTTTAACTGGCCTTCACAGCAAGGAGCACATGCAAGAGCAACACATATAAAATAAAATCGGAGAAAATTCCCAGCTTAACTCACCAGCCATTCTGCAACTAACCAAATTATCCTGTCTAACAGTTTGCATAAAAAATAGGGGTTTAATTTTAGGTGGAGGGGCAGCGGGCAGTTGTTTTGTTTCAGATGTAATATTGGTGAGGGAACACTCTGGACTACTTTTCTGCCATTGTGCTACAGTATGTGCTGTGTGCCCAGTGTGCCCCTGTGCCTTTAAGGAGGGGTGGGCTCCCTCCAGGCTCACCTCCATCCATCAAAATGCATGTTCTTCTACTATGGAGGCTCTCATAATTTTACAAGAGTTAGGAATGCAGATAATAATAGGGTGCCTTGGAGTGGCTCAGCAGTTTACACATGTCTTTGCAAATGTGTGCAAACTAAGCTCCTGTTTTTAACTCTTTCTGTTAGACAGGATAATTTGGTTGGTTGCAGACTGGCTGGTGAGTTGAGCTGGGAATTTTCTTTGGTTTTCTTTTACAATATATTTATAGTTTAGTAACACTTTTGGTTTTACCCCTTGTTCTGAAAATAGAGAGATGATCCTATCAGTCTCCAGGTTCTATTACTATGCACTCTCTTTATATCAGCATTTTTCTTTTTCATAATTGACTAATCGATTCCTCGTGCCACTGCTTAATCCCCCAGTCTGAGATTTGCTGTACGAGAACTACAAAAGGCTGATACCAAATCCGATTTTATTACATATTAAACTAAATCAATGCAGAATTAAGAGTCTTAAATATATATTTACATAGTTCATGCTTTTATGCTATTTTTAGGCTTTGTGTACAGCAAGTCTGGGAAATGGCTTTGTTTGATATTTGGGGAGGGTTTGTCTTTTTTTAACCAGCGAATGGATCTCAAAGTAACACAATTCCATGCAAAAGCAGAAATCTTTGCAAATGTACACCGCCTCATCAGATCCAATTCAAGTATTGTGTTGCAGATTCTTCTAAAATGCTTTGTAAATATATTTAGAGGCAAAGTTTTATTATCTGTGCTTAATTTGCCTAATGTATGGTCCATGAGAAAAACTGGTGGGGGGCCATGAAATTAAAACTGCCCTGGCTTGCTGGTTTGTGCCTCGTTCTGCAAAAATACAAAGTTTTACCAATAGCGGGTGCCTGTCCCGTAAGGCTAGTATGAGTACCGGTACTTGGATACCCCTAGAACATGGGGTGCATTGCTATATTCGTAAGACTAGGAACCCTCTGGGGGTGCAGGAGTGAACAGAAGTAATGACAGGCAAGATACACAGTGTGATCAGAGCTGGCTAGTAGCAGGCAGAGTCCGTTATCCAAGCAAGGGTCAGAGCAGCTGACAATCAGTAGCGTATCTGTTATCCAGGCAAGGGTTCACCGCAGATGGCACCCAGTAGCATATCCATTATTTAGGCAAGGGTCAGGGCAGGGGGCAAGTAGTAGCATATCTGTTTATATAAGCAAAGGTAAGCTATATAGGCAAGGGTCAGACAAGGGGTCAAACAACAGCATCAGCCCAAGTCAAGGCATGGGTTAAGGAGTCATGAATTGAATGCTATCACAAGCCTAAATCCTAGAGCTTGTGATGTTTAAGTAAAGTGCCACCAACGAATAAAGAGAGAAGGGCTAGGTAGACAGAACTGACCTGCTGCCACGCAACAAGGATACAATGCAAAAGTAGTGGTTCCAACAGTCAATGAGAAAGTGGTCATTGTCAGAAGTACAGGAGTGCCCCAGCCGGGGAATCGAAAAATGCTGCCAAGCATTGGCTTAGGGAGCTATAACCAAAAATTGGTGGCTGCAGTGTATCTAGCATTGGCACTCCTAGGTGAAGGTAAATGATCATATACACAGAGCCATATAAAATAGCAACACACACAGATCCTATTACTGGTAGAAATAAAGTCATACAGGGAAAAGTGCCCCTTTGTCTCTGCTGCCTATGGGCACAGACATAATGCCTAATGATAAATCTGGCCCTAATTTTATCAGAAACAAAAAATTATAGTGCCTTCTATGACCGTACTTGTCCAGTCTCTTAAGTGCTCTGGCTGTTTTTCCTTTGCTATAGAGCAGCCATTCTCAACCAGGGTTCCGTGGAACCCGAGTGTTCCTCCAGAGGTAGCTAGGGGTTCCTTGAGCTGTGGCTGATTTACCTTTTGTTTGATGGTACCTACATAGTTCTGAGCCAATTCCACTTGGAGGAGCCAATGGTTTTACACCAATGATCTTCATGGTTCTTTGTAAGGGGGGCATTCTTACCACTACTATAAAAAAGGGCATTCTTCTCACTGACCACCAAAGTAAGGGGCATTGTTCCCACTCACCCCCAATGAATGGGTTTTATCAGGGGTTGACAAACGAAAACAAAAATCTCCTGCGCTCCGGTATTTTTTTGAAAGGTGCTATGGGTTGAGTTCAATTAGACGATAGCTTCCAGAGTCTTGCAGCCCTCCTCAGAATCGTGGAAATTCATAAAACTAAGAAAAAAGAAAAAGATGGAGGGCGCACCGACCTAGTGTGATACCGCTCTGAGGAAAGGGGTACGCCCCTGAAACGCGTCAGCCCTAACATCGACTTCAGATTCAAGTGATTATCAAGTTCTGCTGATGTTGCTGGATTTCTGCTGTACTGTCTTTTTAAGCCTGATTTTAACTCCACATTGTGAGTATAATGATTGATTTTAATATTTTAATAAAAATTCACTTAGCGGTATCACACTAGGTCGGTGCACCCACCATCTTTTTCTTTTATCAGGGGTTCCCCGAGACCTGAAAATTATTTTTAGGGTTCCCCAGCGGTAAAAAGGTTGACAAAGGCTGCTATAGAGCTTAGAACCGAAAATTGAGAATGTGAGCCTAAATCCCACCCATGGATAGCCACAATTCCCTCCCATTTACCAACCCACTATCCTTTAGAACGTCTCCAAACTTTATAAACAAATGGCCAGTTTACTATCCTTCAGAATCTAGGGGGGCTGGACTGTGGTCAGTGGTAATAGAAAATGCCCCGGTGTAAGTGGGAGTAAACTGTGCCCCGTCATTCATTTAAGTGGGAGGAATGGTGCCCCATTGTTGGCATCAGTGGGAGGAATAGTGCCACATTATTGGTGTGAGTGGATGGAATAGTGGCTCAATTGCCAGATATAGACAAGCAAAGGCTGCATCCAGCCCCCGGTCCGTAGTTTGGAGACCATTGCTTTAGAGTGCTGTTATTGGTCACCTTATGGGCATCTGCTCTTTTAGCTTCTGATAGAGTGAGGCCGCGTACACACGATCAAATCTATCTGCTGAAAACGGTCTGACAGACCGTCTCAGCGGACAGATTCGATCGTGTGTACGGGCGAGCCGACGGATTTGGCCAGCAGACAGATTTTAAAGCCTGCTTTAAAATCTGTCTGCTGGGAACCCGTCGGACCGATATGTCTGCTGGTTAGTACGCTAACCAGCAGACATGTCTGCCCGCACATGCGTCGAATGGATTCGATGCGTGCGCAGAAGTGTTTTACTTCCTGGTGCGGTGACGTGGCGGCGTCAACGTTACCGCGCTGTCTGCCGGCGGGGATTTTGGTTTGATCGTGTGTACAGCGATCAAACCAAAACAGCCAGCAGACAAATCTGACCAAATCGGTCTGTCAGACCGATTTGGTCAGATTAATTTGCTCGTGTGTACGGGGCCTTAAGGACAGGTTCACTTTACGGAGAAAAGACCAACAATCTTCAGCAATGTTCAAAATCAGGAGTATTGCATTTCTTGAGGCATTTATGGACAGCCAAAGCTTTAGAATGAGAAAATAAAATCTTTTAAAGACTTATTACATTAATATTTTATTCTCTGCAAGAAGAAGATCCTGATTAGCCGGCTTTAATTATGGTAATTGACTTGGCTTGTGAATTTTAAGCAGACACGTTTCCCGGCTGGGTCTATAGTAAGTAAGGTGACAAGGCGTGAAGACAAAATTGTTAAACCGCTTCATTTGTGAAAAAACATTTTACGGTTTATTTAATAAAGCCGCTTATAATAAATATATTGTCTTTTTTCTTTTATAAAACAGTGCTAATGACTGACCGATTCTTGATGTTGTAATTGGAATAAAGGGGGTGAATTACATTAGGCTTAGTTAGCTGCCATGTTAATTCCATTTTAATTGTAAATATAAAAAAAAAAAAAAATTCTACATTTTAATAGTTTAGAGATATTTAAAAATACTGTGTGTATGTGTATATATACACACATATACAGTACAGACCAAAAGTTTGGACACACCTTCTCATTCAAAGCGTTTTCTTTATTTTCATGACTATGAAAATTGTAGATTCACACTAAAGGCATCAAAACTATGAATGAACACATGTGGAATTATATACATAACAAAAAAGTGTGAAACAACTGAAAATATATGTCATATTCTAGGTTCTTCAAAGTAGCCACCCTTTGCTTTGATTACTGCTTTGCACACTCTTGGCATTCTCTTGATGAGCTTCAAGAGGTAGTCACCTGAAATGGTCTTCCAACAGTCTTGAAGGAGTTCCCAGAGATGCTTGGCACTTGTTGGCCCTTTTGCCTTCACTCTGCGGTCCAGCTCACCCCAAACCATCTGGATTGGGTTCAGGTCCGGTGACTGTGGAGGCCAGGTCATCTGGCGCAGCACCCCATCACTCTCCTTCTTGGTCAAATAGCCCTTACACAGCCTGGAGGTGTGTTTGGGGTCATTGTCCTGTTGCAAAATAAATGATGGTCCAACTAAACGCAAACCAGATGGAATAGCATGCCGCTGCAAGATGCTGTGGTAGCCATGCTGGTTCAGTATGCCTTCAATTTTGAATAAATCCCCAACAGTGTCACCAGCAAAGCACCCCCACACCATCACACCTCCTCCTCCATGCTTCACGGTGGGAACCAGGCATGTAGAGTCCATCCGTTCACCTTTTCTGCGTCGCACAAAGATGCGGAACCAAAGATATCAAATTTGGACTCATCAGACCAAATTTACTCGGTACTAGCAAAGTGTACCTAATAAAGTGGCCGGTGAATGTATTTTAATGGTTTATTTTCGCTATTGGACGCAAAATTAAAGTCCCATTGGTTTTGGTTGAACATCATTTTAGATCTGGGGATGATGCCTTGTATAGTGTATTTTTAATATATAATTTATTCCAACACCCCACTTATATTCTTTTGGCTATTTACTTATATGCCACATTCTGTACCAGCACCACAGGTGGCACCAATTTGTTAGGTCTGAGTGCAGAGTGGCCGTTGATGGTTTTCTCTTTCTCTCTCTCCTGCCTTAAAGAGGATTTTGTTGCTGTAGATTTCGGCATCTCTTATCACATTCTCTGCATTCCTAAGGAGCAGGAAGAATGAGTAGAGGGAAAGAATATGGAAGGTGGGAGGGAGGGAGTGCCAGCAATGAGTGTGGAGGGTTGGGGGGCAGACTATGCCAAACAAACTCACACACCAGCCTCACCTCTCCTGGCTCTCCTTATATGTATGACTTGGGTTAATGTACATCTCAGCTTATCTGTAGGTCCATTAAAGGTACAGTAGTATGTGTGTAGGAATTTAATGTATACACATATCAGGCTCTGCTTTCTTATCACTGTTTATATAACTTTGGTACAGTGCGGTGGTAAGTACCCGATACAGAGTTTGCATTTATATCATAATATATATTTCAAGGTCTATTATTCACAGGGGGGGTGGTCAATTTTCAGCTTCAAGTGTGGTCCTCGACATTACCAAAGGACTGCACATAATATTCAGTGAATATTCAAAGCCAGAGAACTCCAGAGACACACAGCACGATATAGTCAAAGATTGTAGGCAGGATACAAAAGATGGTCAGAGACTGTGGACATAATACAAGAGATGGTCAGAGACTGTGGATTTAATACATGAGAGATGGTCAGAGACTGTAGACATAATGCAAGAGATGATCAGAGACTGTAGACATAATACAGGAGATGGTCAGAGACCGCAGACATGATGCAAGAGATGGTCAGAGACTGCAGGCATGATGCAAGAGATGGTCAGAGACTGCAGACATGATGCAAGAGATGGTCAGAGACTGCAGACATGATGCAAGAGATGGTCAGAGACGTGATACAATCACACAAGAGATGGTCAGAGTGTGACTGTGGATTTAATACATGAGGAGATGGTCAGAGACTGTAGACATAATGCAAGAGATGATCAGAGTCTGTAGACATAATACAGGAGATGGTCAGAGACCGCAGACATGATGCAAGAGATGGTCAGAGACTGCAGGCATGATGCAAGAGATGGTCAGAGACTGCAGACATGATGCAAGAGATGGTCAGAGACTGCAGACATGATGCAAGAGATGGTCAGAGACTGCAGACATGATGCAAGAAATGGTCAGAGACTGCAGACATGATGCAAGAAATGGTCAGAGACGTGATACAATCACACAAGAGATGGTCAGAGTGTGACTGTGGATTTAATACATGAGGAGATGGTCAGAGACTGTAGACATAATGCAAGAGAATATCAGAGTCTGTAGACATAATACAGGAGATGGTCAGAGACCGCATACATAATGCAAGAGATGGTCAGAGACTGTAGGCATGATGCAAGAGATGGTCAGAGACTGCAGGCATGATGCAAGAAATGGTCAGAGACTGCAGACATGATGCAAGAGATGGTCAGAGACATGATACAATCATACAAAATATGATGAGAGACATTAGAATGATACAATAAATGGTAAGAGAATGCTGCAGGAGATTGCAGTGGGGACATGCAGACTAAAGCATGTCCCCACTCTCCAACAACTCTTATGTCACTAGCCAATGACTGTCAGACTGTAAATATGCTATATTGCATGGGATTGCAAGAAATTAGGGCAATAGGGAAACACAGATTAGTGTGCCAAGGGCCGCACAATAAGTGCCAAAGGGCAGCAGGTTGGGCACCAAGGATCTATAGTGAATTATTTTTGCATCCAGGAATTATTACTTGCATGTGATCGATGCATGGTCACAATTGGCTGCGGGATCCAGCAGCCTCCCATTGCTTTCATCTCAGAGTGTGGGTGCTTTCACAGGTGTGAATGCATCCCAATTAATTTTTGCTGCAGAATTTCCTCAGCATGCATGGTTGAATGACACCTAGCATTAGTTAGTCCAGAGGACTGAGGACATACTGTGAGTACAGGTTTTTTTATGGGCCTGCCCTCAGAAGGGTCTTCAGCATAGGGCCATGCACTCACCGTGTAATGATGTAAAATACAGTGACAAAGTCATAACATTATCGCCACACTCTCCATCATCACATCAGCATTATAGGAATAATTCTAGCATCGTCATTCATGGTTAACTATAAATTGATAACCTGTAATGACTTTTAAAGCGCCCCCACCCCAACAATTTTGGGTACTGTTGTTTTTCACCATTTCACAGGTGCATGGAAATTTATGGTACCTTTTTAAAGTTATCTCTAACCTTGGTGCTGGTTACTGCCCTTTATTGGGGTGTGCCATTCCAGGAGGGGGCAGTTCTTGTGACTATGTGATCGCCCTGTAAAACCTCAGATCGTAAGAGGCGATGGGGAGCATTTCATGACCCGCCAGTCACTGTGCTAACGCATGCAAATATGCGGCCCCCTCTGCGCCAAGGCCTAGCTGCCGAGAGGCTGTATATTTGAGTGCGGTTGGCGCTTGGGGGTTAAAGTGTATTTCTTCTTTGCAGCCAAATTTGGATAACACCTACATAAAAAAAAAGGTTACTGTGTGGATGGGGACAAATATAAGGCATAACTTTTGGCAAAAAGTTTTTTTCACTTTGGATTGAGCAAGGGGGTTTTAACCGCTGTCAGGCCGCGTACACACGATCAAATCTGTCTGCTGGAAATGGTCTGCCAGACTGTTTCAGCAGACAGATTTGATCGTGTGTATGGGCGGACAGACAGATTTGGCCAGCCGACAGATTTTAAAGCATGCTTTAAAATCTGTCTGCTGGGAATCCATCCGTCCGACATGTCTGCTGGTTAGTACGCTAACCAGCAGACATTTCTGTCCGCACATGCGTCGAATGGCTTCGACGCATGCGCGGAAGTGTTTTACTTCCTGGTGCGGTGGCGTGGCGGCGTCAACGTCACCGCGCTGTCTGCCGGCGGGGATTTTGGTTTGATCGTGTGTACACGATCAAACCAATACATCCCAGCAGACAAATCAGTTTAAATCGGTCTGCCAGATCGGTGTCCCATAGACAAACAGGAAGTGAGAGGAAATCCCTGCAAATTAAGGGAAGTCTTTGGGCCCCTCCCAGATCACCAGAAATAGTGTCCCCATTAGAAGATTTCCTCTCTACTACTTTTCTGGGGATAACCCACAATTTGGGATTTGCTTTTACTTTCAATGATAATTAGAAAAAGGACAAATGGAGAGGGTGAATCTCCCTAACCGGGGCAAAAAGCACAATAAAACCTGGCAGGTGTTCTAATCCCTCTCCACTCTGTCCAAAACTAAAAAAAGTTCTGCCTTTCGTTATACTTTAGGGCCCTTTCACACTAGCGGACGAACGGTCCGCTAATTACAAGTCCGTTAACGGACTTGTAATGCTTCCCTGTGGGAGCGGATCCGTTAGCGGATGATGCATCCGCTAACGTCCGCTCGATCCGCATCTGTTTTTGTGGACGGAAGAATGTCCTATTTTTCTTCCGTCCGACCAAACGGATCGAATGCAAACGGACAGACGGTCCGTTTCCATCCGACTCCCCATAGGGGAGAGCGGAGGAGAGACGGGGCGGTCCCTGCACAGTGTGCGGGGACCGCCCTGTCCGCCCGACAGCTTAGCGGAGACCCCCCGCTGAGCTGACGGACACACGGAGCGGACCGAAAAACGGACCGCTCCGTGTGTAAGGAGCCTTAAAATTGCAGCTCGCACTGCTACTATGATTACCTTCACCTGATTCTCCAACCATTGGTCCCCCTGGACATTTCTTTCTCTCTCCCTCTATGCCCTATCACTTGTACTAAGTTTATTGTATCTTGTTAATTATCTAATATACCAACTGTAATAGAAGATGCCAAGAATGATTGGGATTTTTAACCTTCACACCAGATAAAGCCAAGCCAAGAGAAGGAACTTGGCCCTGGTTTAGGCTAATGTATTCCCCTAGCTATTCTACAACACATTCACTTTATATTTCTTTATAGGTTCATTCAATTCTATTCTCTTCATAGATGACATAATTATATTATATTATTTCAATCAACTTAATTTCTTAATTACTTGTTGTCAAATAGCTGTAAAATAGCTGCCATGAAGCTATGATTATGACACTTCATGTTACATAATCTTATCCTACAATCCGCTGGGTTATCTATTTTCATTTACATTTATACAAGTTACTTTCCTGAATGATATATACATATTATGTTAATGGAAAATCTATTTATATTATATTACTGTATATGCCCTGTTAAAGGAATGGTGTTGATAATTATAAAATTCAATAAAATATTTGAAACACAAAAAAAAAAAAATTGCAAAAATTGCACCTTTTTTAGTTGCTATTCTGGACTCTCCAACAAGAAAAATAAAATCTCTTGTATTCTGAGGGGGCTATGGCTTCATTTCCACTGGCGTTTTTACAGCCACTTTTTTTACAGCTTAAAAACGCCTGTCCATGTTTATTTTAGAAAAAAAGGCGTTTTTGCGCGTTTAATGTCTGGCGTTTTTACAGCTCTATTGCTGGAGCTTCAGAACGCACTGGTCCCGCGTTTTTTTTGCAGCTTAGCCATCTACAGCTCAAAAACATCATGGTGGGCATGAGGCCATAGACTAACATGGACAGGCGTTTTTAAGCTGCAAAAAACGCTCAGAAAAGTGGCTGTAAAAACGCCAGTGGAAATGAGCCCTAATTAACCCTGTTTGTACTGTGCAGGCAGATGGTCATTATCAACTATCCTAACAAAGGGTTAAAAAGTGTAGAGATTGGGCTTCCGCATTGAATGTTAATGAGGACAGACTCAATTAAACATTGTTCAAACAACTTTGAGGTCAGCCCATGACACCTTGTCCTGAGAAACCTCTAAAACAGGGGTATGTAATTAGCAGACCTTCAGCTGGTGCAGAACTACAAGTCCCATGAGGCATAGCAAGACTCTGACAGCCACAAGCATAACACCCAGAGGCAGAGGCATGATGGGACTTGTAGTTGTGCAACAGCTGGAGGTCCGCTAATTGCATATCCCTGCTCTAGACGGTAAGAATAATTTTTTGAAAGCTATGTGAATGGGATCACATAAACATATAGCAGGGTTTTTTCAAATTTGACCACAAAAGTGGTAATACACATCAATGCAGAAGTATGTTTGGTATTTACTTATACTTGATGCAATTTTATATGAAGCGCCCCCTTACTTTCAGTATGGGTACTACGCTAAAGTTAGTGGGAGAATTATTTTGCTCCCATTCATAATCTGTTATATTTGGGCTGATGTCATTTCTGAACTGTCCTGTGGGTCACTCTGCACTCCAGGGGTGCTGTTCCCACCCTTGGGCGGCAGGTGGCGCCATAGGGGTTCTGACGTAACCACTTTTCCCCAGCAGCCAATTAGAGGAGTTTTCCCTCGCAGGGCATGCTGGGAGAGGGTATCTGTGGCAGACGCCATTTTCTTTGGTTCTTCGCGGGTTCCAGGTGCTGCACCCACCTTTAGGGTGTGCACATCCAATGGGCGCCGGCGATATGGCCTTCCAGGCTGGGGCCACATGCTACGTGGCATTCCAAGCGGATGCTTAAAGGGGCCCCAGTGACTTACTGGGTCCCCAGCTATACTAAAGAGATCCTAAGCTGAAGGCTGTACGATGGGGAATCGGCTCGAGGAGAACCCGGAGGCAGGTTGTCTGAGGGATTTGAGCGAACCATCGAGGATACGGTGACCGAGCAGTGACAGGTATATTTCAACTGTCAATCGGTGATCCTAGCTCAATTTACTGGGAGGATCTGCTCACTTAATCAGAAACTACAAAGTACTAGGTCTGTGGCAGAGGCATCCTTAGAGCCAGGTCCGTGGCAGGGGCCTGTTACCTCCCAGCAATCTAAAGTGACACTTCGGCTGGTGGCAGAAGTCTGTCCGGGGGCACTTCACCCACTTTGGCTAGAGTGGCGACGAACAGTGACTATTTCTACAGAAAGCAGGCTTGCTTTCATGTTTATCCAAGCCTGATACTGCAAGGTTCCTTAACTTCATCAACCTGTCCTGTCTACCTCCTGTTGATGTTGGTCGTGTTTGACCGAACAATAAAGCATTTGGAAAACGTCAACCTTTGGCTTGGACATCCTATTACTGCTCTCACAGTTGCTGCAATCAATTTCCCTAAACTAGTCAAAGGTAACTTAACTTATGCCGATCCCACATCTAACCAGCGGCTCCTGAGGGGGTAGGTGTACATATATTTTTCTCAAATTTACTATTATATTGTGTTTGTGTGCACAAAAATTAATTTTACTATTCTTTTTCAGAAAATTTCGATTTGATAAATGTTTGCGCAAATATAAAACAATTGCAACTGCCACCATTTAATTCTACAGGGCCTCTGCTTTCAGGAAATATCATTGTTTTGCATTTTTTTTGCTAGAAAGTTCCAATGTTAACGTGTGTGTGCTTGGGGCATTGTTCTATGTTGCCTTTCCGCCAATCAGGGCCTGCATTAAGTTTAGTCCACAGTGCAAGAAGCTTATTTCTTTTAACCACTTCCCGACGGCCGTACGAATATATGCGGCCGTCGGGCGGTCCTGAATCTTTGAGGCCTCGTACACACGAGGGGATATGTCCGCTGAAAACGGTCCGATGGACCGTTTCAGCAGACATCTCCGATCGTGTGTATGGGCTAGCGGACAGATTTGTCCACCCGACAGATTTCAAAGCATGCTTTGAAATCTATCGGGTGGAATCCGTCCGCCCGACATGTGTGATGGTTAGTACACTTACCAGCAGACATGTCATCCCGCACCGCCGCCGCCGAATGGATTCGGCGCATGCGCGGAAGTGTTTTACTTCCTGGTGCGGTGACGTGGCGGCGTCAACGTCACCGCCACGTCACCGCGCCGTCCGCCGGCGGGGAACTTGATCCGATGGTGTGTACACGCCATCGGATCAAACTCCTGATCGGACATATCCGATGGAAATGGTCCGCGGACCGTTTTCATCGGATATGTCCGATCGTGTGTACGAGGCCTGACAGGACGCAAATAGGCGTCCTGTGCTCTTAATGGCCACTAGAGGGCACGCGAGCGTGTGCCCGCTGCATTCCTGAGATACCGATGCTCGTGCCTGGCGGCCGCGATTTCCGCCATGCACTCGCAATCGGCGGTTACAGGGACAAGACATGGAGATCCATGTCCTGTCAGGGAGAGAGGAGACCGATTGGTGTCTCTTGTACATAGGGACACAGCATCAGTCACCCCCCTCCCCCCACACAGTTAGAACACACCCAGGATACATATTTAACCCCTTCCTCACCCCCAGTGTTAACCCCTTACCTGCCAGGCACATTTATACAGTAATCGGTGCATTTTTATAACACTGATCGCAGTATAAATGTGAATGGCGCCAAAAATGTGTCAAAAGTGTCCGATATGTCCACCATAATGTCGCAGTCCCAATAAAAATCGCAGATCGCCGCCATTACTAGTAAAAAAAATAATTATAAAAATTAATAATAATTCTGTCCCCTATTTTGTATGCGCTATAACTTTTGCGCAAACCAGTCGCTTATTGCGATTTTTTTTTTTTTTACCAAAAATATGTAGAAAAATACGTATCGGCCTAAACTGGAAAAAAAAAAATGTTTTAAAAAAAAATGGGCTATTTATTATAGTAACAAGTAAAAGTAACAAGTATTTCAAAATTGTCGCTCTTTTTATGTTTATAGCGCAAAAAATAAAAACCGCAGAGATAATCAAATACAACCAAAAGAAAGCTCTATTTGTGGGGAAAAAAGGACGCCAATTTTGTTTGGGAGCCATGTCGCACGACCGCGCAATTGTCATTTAAAACGACGCAGTGCCAGAAGCTGAAATTTCACCTGGTCAGGAAGGGGTATAAGTGCCCAGTAAGGAAGTGGTTAAGATGAAGAATATAGTTTGATAATGACTTGACAGCTGTGATTTATTTTCTAAGCTAATGTCTGCACGATGTCTCTTATATTTTCCTAGTCCTATTTCTGCCCCATGTAAGCTTTTGAACTGGCAATCTTTGCATAGTGGAAGACAGTGTGGACCCTTTTCCTGGCACAAGTGGCCGAGCCCTCTCCCTCCCCATCCAAGCATCTGTCACCCAGCTTGCTCCATACTTTAGGCATCTGCTAGATGGAACAATGCAACATGTGTCCTCAATGCTACATGCCTTCTGCTTGTCCTCACTGCGGCCGCTGTCGAGTGACATTATAGAGTACGGCAACACATGTACAGGGCACAAATGTTTGTAGTGGATAATGGAGGGCACTGTGGGTGAGATTTCCAAGAACGAGCGGATTGTGTTCTGAGATGTCCATGGCATTCCATTATACTACAATCTAGACTGCTTCATGCTAAAGTCATATAATCGCTTCATAGCCGTTGATCATGATGTTTTTTACCCTTAAGTTATTCTTTTTTTTTTATGTGAATAAATAGAGTTATTTTGTTATAAGGGATACAGGAAAGGAAGGGTTGTGCCCCTGCTGCGGCTTTCAGAACATTGGTGTTTTATACAGGCTTTTGAGGTTAGTAAGTAAAATATGAGTTGTTTACTGGTCTTATATTTTTGTCGACTAAATTTTAGTTGTGATTGAATTGGAGCCTCTTAAAGTAAACACAGGAACAATAAACATAAAAGTACCATCATCCTAAATATCGATTAAATAGATCAAGTGTACCTGGGACCCCAAAATGGCCCAGGAGTAACCTGGAAATGAGGGAGTGGGCAAGTGGACTATAGCGGTACTGGATACAAGAAAATACAATGGAAGGATGAAATGAGGTAAAAAATTATTACATTTGTTTATTATACATAATAATGGGCAATTTGAACACACATTATTGGATTATAAAAACAAAGACAACATTAAAAATGTGACACAGTGCATGACCAACCAAACAGCTCACCAAGATGTTAAAGGGCCCTACACAGAGGGGGGCGGTGAGAGGAGTGGGGTCATGCCCGTTGAATCTCGACTAGTTTCGCAAAAAAATAGCTGATAGCTCCTAGTGCGGTTCCATCTTCCATCCACCTGTTTTTGAGAGGTTCCCTTCCTACATTTGCAGCTTGTAGCTCCAGGTGTCCATCTCTAGCTGTGCAGACCACCTCTCCTGACAAAGCAACTTTTGTTGCGAAACTAGTCGAGATTCAACGGGCATGACCCCACTCCTCTCACCGCCCCCCTCTGTGTGGGGGCCCTTTAACATCTTGGTGACCTGTTTGGTTGGTCATGCACTGTGTCACGTTTTTAATGTTGTCTTTGTTTTTATAATCCAATAATGTGTGTTCAAATTGCCCATTATTATGCTTCCATTGTATTTTCTTGTATCCAGTACCGCTATAGTCCATTGCCCACTCCCTCATTTCCAGGTTGCTCCTGGGCCATTTTGGGGTCCGAGCTACACTTGATCTATTTAATAAATTGTAGTTGTCTAAAATCGAATGGGTGTAACTAAATTGTAAAGAATTAGTTAACATTTCTCTACAATTTCCAAATATATTATATACTGCTGGAGTGAAAAATCTATTATGTTATTATTTATGGTATTGAGGTATAAACATGTACTACAGACCAGTGTTAATTTTGAAGTCAAATTTTCAATTTAGTTTTAGTCTTAGTCTTTTGACTAAAATGCCATTTTTGTTTTAGTCCCATTTTAGTCTTTAAAACTAAATGGCATTTTTGTCAAAAGTCGTATTTTAGTCATCTCAGTTGTTTTCGTTTTAGTCGACTAAAATAGTATTAATTTATGTTGTTTTAGTCGACAAATTTAACACTGGGTGTGGGGTTGTTTTTCAGGAGTTGGGCTTGACCCCTTAGTTCCAGTTAAGGGAACTCTTCAGGCCTTAGCATACCAATACATTTTGGACAATTTCATGCTCACAACTCTGTGGAAACAGTTTAGGGACGGCCTCTTCCTGTTCCAACATGACTGTGCACCAGTGCACAAAGCAAGGTCCATAAAGATATGGATGAGCAAGTTTGGGGTGGAGGAACGTCACTGGCCTGCACATAGTCCTGACCTCAACCCGATAGAGTACCTTTTGGATGAATTAGAATGGAGACTGCAAACCAGGTCTTCTCTTCGACCTCAGTGCCTGACCTCACAAAATGCCCTTCTGGAAGAATGGTCAAACATTCTCTTGGACACACTCCTAAATCTTGTGGGCAGCCTTCCCAGAAGAGTTGAAGCTGTTATAGCCGCAAAGGGTGGGCCAACTCATTACTGATGCCATTAAATTTAATGTGTATATAAAGACACGTGTCCCAATACTTTTGACAATATAGTGTATTATTATTATGCATGGTTTATCCAGAGTCAACAGTTTGTGCAGTGCTTTACATTACAATGAAATACAGGAGGAATCGGAGGGTCCTGCATGTTAGAGCTTACAGTTTAGTGTATATTTAATATTATTATACTGTATAACCAGGTAAATGGCAGGTCATTTTTTTTTCATTTTTTATATCTGCCTGAAGTTAATTTCAAACATTTTAAAAAGTGACCCACCAACATCTGGAAACTAAAAAATATGTTATAATATATACAATCATTTTTTTTTCCTGCAATGGAAAGTAACATTTCAATAAACTTGCCCTCATCTGCAGATGTTTACCTGAAAAAACTATTTAATCTGCCAAACAAGTACATTATTTACAACGTAAAAGCTTGGTGTAAAATCATATTTTAAGTGTCTCCATCGATTTTCATAATTTTGGTATCAGCAAATAAAGCCATGTTGGTTACCAGCATGCAGGGACTATCACACAAAAACCTCAGGCGCCGAGGCTCCAGACTTTCCATCAATACGCTATCAGAAGATTTGGTTTATGTTACTATTGTACAACTTCAAGGTTTATTTTCTATTTTTACTAAGATTCTTCCTTTCAACCATTTAAATTGTAAATCCCTTATGAGTTATTGAGTTGGTAAATAAATTAAAGAAATTTAAAAGGGAACATCTTGTATGCTTAAATGTATTGTATGTATGTATATATATATATATATATACACACATATACATACATACATACATATATACATATACATAATTACCTTTTAAAGATAACATTTTTGGTCAACTTTAGGGGTTGTTTTTTTAAGATTTTCACATTTATAAACTGATATTATCTATGCCTTACAAATAAACATAGAATGCATGCATGTCAGTCTCTTAAAGCGGAGTTCCACCCAGAAAAAACAAATTTGCCCATCTAGCTTAAAAAAATTAAATACAAAAAAACGTGAAAAAAAAAATACTCACCCGAAATACCTGTTGCTATGCGGAAGTCCGTAATCTGCCTCTTCCACACCGCGGTGTCTTTTCTTCTGCTTCTTCTGCTTGTGAATGGGGCGCGCTGCTTTCTGGGAACTGTGTGTGTTCTCAGAGAGCAGCCGCCCATTCACAAGCCAGCGTGAGACTCACGCAGGCGCAGTAGGAAATGGGCAGTGAAGCCGTACGGCTTCACTGCCTGTTTCCCATAGTGTGAATGGCGGCACGGGACCTGGAGCGATCGTGGGACCGGCATCGGGGGGGGGGGGGGCCATCAGCGCGGGCAAGTAGGACAAGGTAAGTGTCCTTATTTAAAGTCAGCAGCTACACTGTTAGTAGCTGCTGACTTTAAAAAAAAAAAAATTGCGGCTGAAACACCCCTTTAACAAAGCATACTGGGCTTTCCAACTGCAAAGCCCAGCATTGCTGCACATATGGAGGCACAATGTTTATAGATTGAATGAGATCAACAGTGAACTTATCTGATTTGCTCCCTTGTTCTGTTAAACATTCTATTGAAATTGTTTTGATATATCTGTTTAACCACGTCAGCCCCGGAAGGATTTCCCCCCTTAATGACCAGGCCATTTTTTGTGATACGGCCCTGCGTTGCTTTAACTGACTAACGCGCGGTCGTCCGACTCTAAACCCAAACAAAAATAGACCTTTATTTTGGTGGTATTTGATCACCTCTGCTGTTTTTATTTTTTGCGCTAGAAACGATGTAGGTAGTGGAGGTAGTGAAGTAAGTTTAGAAGAACTTGGTTCCTCTATGATTTCCTTGTGTAGCCTCTGACCGTGTTTGTTTGGCCAAATTTATCTATCCAGATGCACTATACCCACTCTGGCTAGAGTGGCAATGAAAGTTGTCGTTGGAAACGGGACTGTTTCTCGAAACCCAGTTATACGCCTTAATTCATTACCTACCACCTCTCCTATCTTCTCACCTAATACTACTTTTACCATTTTTTACTCCTTTGGGTAATAAAGCACAGAAAAAGATACCTACAGTGTGGACATTGACTTTCTTACAGCTCTCATCCAGTACCCTAGACGGCGGAGATTTAGAGGTAATATGCCACCCAAATCAAACCAGCAGCTCCTTCAGGGGCAGTGCTACACTTAATTACAGGGAGGCAGTTATCCAATTGGATGTTTATGCCCCATGTGACTCTGGTGGCCATCTTGGGTCAGGTAGCATCTCTTTAGGTCTCTGACTCCCTGGCTTGGTGTGTTTTTTGATAGCAAAGGGAAAGGAAATTTGTCTGTCAGTGACGGTACTATAGATAGGGAAAGTTTCCAGAGGAGTAGGTTCAGTGCAGGGATTACATCTGCATTCCAGGAAGCCTTCCTTTTTAAGTGTGGACTGGCCAGACTGCATTTGGCTCCTCCGTGGCTGATGTTGTTAGCATCTTCCATTCTGCAACCTGTGGGTCCACTATTGTCTCAGTTGTAAGTGCCTCTGGTCGGGTGTGCACTCCGCTGGGCCTGTTGCTCCTGCCAAACTATTTTACAATATACTGTTACTACCAAAATCAAACCATGTGTGTTTTCTGCTCACTGCACAATGCTGCACCTATCCCACTTGCAGTCAATACTTTCAATACCTAGAACAAATCTGGAGATTTCTGGTTTTATTCTGACCTACCCGATATGCCTGCTAGTTCCAAGTGAGTTAAGAATCACTGAAGCCAAAAGGCCAGCGTAACTGCCAGACTGCCATTTTCTGAAAATAAAATAAAAGAAGGTTAGTAATGGGAGCCACATAATTCTCTTAATAGGAGTTTACTTTAAATTTAGTTTGTCATACAGTTTGAACCTGCTTTGTTGGATATCGAAGCTGCATAGCACTGTAGGGTGTCAATATCTATTTCTATTTGCAGACTACTGAAAATCTACTACAGTGGCCAAGTAACCTCTGGCCATCTCAGTTCAGCCACAACCAAAAGCAAATACTTGGAGTCTCTTTGAAAGTTTCAAATCTGCTGCCGCACATAACTTAAGCAAAGATCCAGTGGAATCCATGGGGTGGATGCACAGCGTTTAGGACTACAGCCAAGTGTCATGGATGACCTCCTACGCTCCAATAACCTCCAGCTGTTCTTGTGTTTATAGCAATATTTATTCATTACTGTGGTGATTTGCTTGTGTTAGGCCAATGTTAGATGAACAGACTGTAGTAGTGAATCCATTTCATCCTGAGCTCCAAAAGTATGAATAGGGATCGCTGCAAGAGAGGGTAATCCAACCTCAAGAGATTGCATTGAGTCCTCCTTCCCTATAGTAGATACATCTTTCCCATTTAAACCTCTACTGAGCTATTGCAGATAAAATGTGAATAAACCCACCACTACAGACTGCAGATTACAAAGATTGGAGAATAAATCTAATTAAAAGGTCAAATGAGAGCTCAATACACATGTGACAATATTAATAATGACCTAATGGGTTGATTTAACTCAGTGCAGTATTTTTCAACCAGAGTCCTGCCTGGTTTCCGAGCATGGGAACCAATTTTCCCAAGATTAGGGGGTCTCATGTATAAAGGTCAGCCTTTTAGTGTGATGAGGGGCCTCTGATGTGAGATGGGTGAACCTCTGATATGATGGTGGGGGCTCTCATGTGAGATGGATGAACCTTTGATATGATGGGGGGCTTCTGGTGTGAGATGGATGAACCTCTGATTTGATGGGGGGCTGGGCTCTGATATGACGGGACCTCTAGTGTGTGATGGGGGACCTCTGATGTGAATTTAATTTCATTAAGGTGGTTCTGTGCATTGTCCCAGGCTCATGTTCCCATTGATGGTATGTTTTTTACCTTTTTAGACCAAGGTGCCTCTGGATTTTTGCATAGTACTTGAAAAAAAGGTTGAGAAACACTGGCTTAGTAAATGAGGTGAAGCTTTGTTGATTTTCATCATCCAATCCAATGTGCTAGGAAAATTTTTTTTTTTCTTTTTCAAAGACAATTTTCACCATATTCACTAAGCTAAGGGAAACTGCTCTTCCAAAGTGAACAGCCTATTTGCCTTTAGTAAGCCAACCCCAATGTGTTGACATTTTGCCTTTGTATGGGGAGCAAGTGACCCTCTACTAATTCTACTTGATCTTATCCACTTGTATATTAACAAAGGAAGATGAAAAATTAAATCACATGATGACTACGTCTTTTTATGTAGTGATTGCGTGTACATTGTCCAATATGACGTTGGCAATTCCTACAGACAGGTCCCACTATCTTTGGTAGAAAAAGTATAATATTTTTCGTTGGGTGTGCTCAGTCTAAGCCACATACTGTCACGTGCACGGATGTTGGTCCTAGACCTCATATTCACTTCACCTTTAACCCCTTTCCACCTGAAGTTCTCACAGACATACAGTGCATTCATAAAGTATTCAGATTCCCTTCATTTTTTCAATTTTTGTTGTGTTGCAGACTGATACTTCAGTTGTTTAACCTGAGCTAAATTTGAAGTGTTGTTGTAAAGGGTCTGAATGCCAATGTGACATTTCAGTTTTTCCTTCACAGACAAATTCTGTTTTTACCTTGTCCTTGTGGGGTACTGAGTGTAGATTCATGAGAAAACTGTAGTATTAGACATAACAAAATTGAAAAAAGTGAAGGATATTCAAATACTTTACGAATGCACAGTAGGCCTATGTCTGACACATGGTCCAGATAAAAGCTTCAGAAGCCCAATTGTTCACCTGGGGCCCATGGGATATGTGGACCTGGGCCACCTGAAGCATTAAATGCATTCAGGTGAATGAAAAACCTTGTGGTTTTACAACTCCTTTAACAGAGGACAGTGCATTTACAGTTACTTACCTTGTAGGAGGAAGAGTAGGGAAGTGCCTTGCTTTCCTAGGCTATGGGTCTTTGTGTTCCTTTTCCTACAATGGAGACACAACTCTAGACCCTGCATGCAAGGAGGACTCCATATAATGCTGCAAGAGAAGATAAGCCACCCTAAAACAGGAAATCTGGGGAAGCGGTCATGACACCAACTTAAACTGGTTCATAGGCAAGGATTAAAAGATAAAGAAGCTGCATAGTTAGTAAGTGATTAAATCAGCAGGTCAAAGTAGGGATTAATATTATTTTAAGGCCGCGTACACACGATGAGACATGTCCGCTCAAACATGTCCGACGGACCGTTTGCAGCGGACATGTCTCATCGAATTTTGGTCCGATGGCGTGTACACACCATCGGATGAAAATCCCCTTGGGCTGAGGACGCGGTGACGTTGATGCCGCCACGTCACCACTCCAGGAAGTAAAATACTTCCACGCATGCGTCAAATCCATTCGACGCATGCGCAGAGATTTCTGTCCGCTGGTTAGTGTACTAACCAGCGGACATATCCGACGGACATGTCTCCGGCAGACAAATTTCAAAGCATGCTTTGAAATTTGTCCGCTGGGAAAACATGTCCGCTAGCCCGTACACACGATCTGAGATGTCTGCTGAAACGGCCTGTCGGAACAGTTTCAGCAGATAAATTCGATCGTGTGTACGCGGCCTAATTGTAACAGAAAAAGTGGCTATGCTTTCTGGCAGTGGTGTTGAAAATCATAAAAGGAGATGTGCAGAATTACAATTAACAACAAGAACCTGGGGAATGCCCAGGGAATAACCAAGCCTACTTACCAACCAGCTAGCAGAACAACCAATTAACCTGTCTAACAGTGTGCGTTAAAAACAGGGGTTTTGTCCGCACGCATTTGCAAACGCATGCGTGAGCCACAGAGCCGGGCCAAGGCACCCCATAATTCTGTGGTCCTAACACTAAACAGTGAGTGTCCTTACAATGGAGGCACGTGCATTTTAATGGATAGATAGGGGCAGGTGGACCGAAGGGGAGACACCCTTCCTTAAAGGTACAGGAGCACACCAAGCACCCAGCATATAGCACAATGGCTGCAAAGGTGTTGGTGTACTGCTGGACAAATATAAACACCACAGGTGAAACAAAACGTATCCACCGCCCCCATCTATGGCTGGCAATCGCAGTAAGTAGCAATAGAAGGCTAAAACAGATAACAACAAGAACCTGGGGAATGCCCAGGGAATAACCAAGCCTACTTACCGACCAGCTAGCAGAACAACCAATTAACCTGTCTAACAGTGTGCGTTAAAAACAGGGGTTTTGTCCGCACGCATTTGCAAACGCATGCGTGAGCCACAGAGCAGTGCACAGAGCACACTAAACAGTGAGTGTCCTCACAATGGAGGCACATGCATTTTAATGGAGAATTAATTAATTAATGCAGAATTACAAACCTTTTGGGCGATAAGACTGTCTTCATATGTGTTTTGCTACGGTTGCCTAGACTTATGAAATGAATGACCTTGCAGTACAAACGACCCGCCCATCCTATCTGGTCTTAATTTTGGTAGGTTTAGCGTTCTCGTCCAGAAGACAATTTGTGTAATTTTGTATAACGTTATCTTTTCAGGTAACTGCTCATTAAAAAATACATCTGGGTGGACATCTCTTTTAATGGATATGTCTAAATGTTATTGACTGATGGCACCTGGGGAAATAGGTCCTTGTTGAGGTTGTTAAATAGGTGATTATGGAGTCGAATGTCTCAAGCGTTGGACAAAAAGTGATTACATCGTGCTCCCCTGTGGTCGCTCTAATCTCCTTATGAATATTTAGATAGGTCAGAGGTCTCGCCAACACACATCTTTTTATGGAAATCAGGGTCTCTGGCTGTTGTACTGACTTCTATCATTGTAGAAGATATACATGTTTTATTCTTGGAGCTCGTCAAATAATTGGAAGAATAACTCTATAAAAGATTAATCAGTCTTAACTCTAAACCCCAGAGAGATGTAGAATAATACAATAAATGATTCTACATATGTACTTTGTTTCAACTTATGTAAGGTACATATGCTAGCTACGAGTTCAATTAAAAAAAGGTTGTATGTGTTAGGGGATCCTGAAGGAAATGTTGTTAATCTCCCTTAACCTCTTGGTGCCCACATAACACATAGTCAGCAGCAAATAAGGTGGCTTTAACAATTAACATATGTATCCATTGACACACACACTCCTGACACAGTGACCAATCTGTCATTGACAACTCCTGGTCTTTAGTAACAATTGAGAGATAACATGACAGGCTCCCAATCATGTGACCACCAATCACTTAAAGAGAAGCCACTGCTGGGCTGAAGGGGGGTTAAAGAAGAAGTCAAGTGACTAAATTCTCCAGTAGATTAGATGCATGTCGGGAACCAAGAATACCCAGTCTGCCATCTTTGATTCTGTATGGACACATTTTATAGCTTCTCAATGCATGTGACCACCTTTTATATATAATAAATTGCCTCATTTTAAGGAAAAGACCATAGTGCAGCATATTTACACAAATACAATCTCCAATCTCAAAGTAGCATACAACATCCCAATATGTAAGAGATAAACAAAGGTAGAGTCTGAAGGAGAAAGAGTTTCAAAAGCATGCAATATCTGTGCATGGGGCAAAAGGTCTTGGTAAGAGTATATTGGCATGTGGGATATGGCACATGGTCAAAATTAAAGCCAACACAGTAATGGGCGACAGGTTGTCACCATCCCTATTCTATTACATACAAAATACCATCTCAATAGTTAGTCTTCTGATACAACACTAACTGCACATATGTTAAATAACATCCTTGATATACAGTAAAACTAAACGTCTTTTCATACCACAGCATAATGGCCTACCATCCAGAGGGATAAGTCTTAGGTACGCAGAGATATTATGGGGGATCTGCATAATGGGATCCCGGATGTATCCCGGATGTACTTATTTGTATGCTTCATGGCAGCTCTTCAGGTGGACCTGTGCAGTCTCTGTGGGCCAGATCCACATACAATTGCCCCGGCGCAGTGTATCAGAGATAAACTACGCCGCCGTATTTTACCTGGCTCTAAGTCGAATCCTGGAAGATTTCGCACAGTAAGTTACGGCGGCGTAGTGTATTTCTGGAGGCGGAATTCAAATCGGCAGGTAGGGAGCGTGAATCATTTAAATGAAGCGCGTCCCCGCCGTGCATTGCACGAAATTACGTCGAAACGTCATTTTTTTTTTACTAGCGTAAATTACGTACATTCCTATTCACGGACGACTTGCGCAAAAATTAAAAAAAAAATTAAATTTCGACGCGGGAACCATGGCCATACTTAACATGGCAAGTCTAACTATAGACCAGATAATAGCAGCTTTAACTATACGCCGGAAAAAGCCGACTAGCGACGACAGAAGAGAATGCGACGGCCGCTTGTACCTTCGTGGATCGCCGTAAAAAGCGCATTTGCATACCCGACGCAGAAAACGACGCAAACTCCACCCAGCGGGCACAGAAATATTGCACCTACGATCCGAAGGCGTATGAAGACGTAAGCCTGTCGGACCGAAGCCGTCGTATCATGGTTTGAGGATTCAAACTAATGATACGACGCGGGTAATTTGAAAGTACACCGGTGTATCAGTAGATACATCGGCGTACTGGCTCTGTGGATCTGGCCCTGTGTGTCTAAGGCCTCGTACACACGGGCAAGAATCTAGTCAGGAAAAAACATTGTTTTTCCAGATAAGATTCTTGGCAAGAATCTCTTGCCACCAAGTGTACACACAGACCTTTCAAAAGAACCGCGGTTCTCTTGAAAGGCTAGCTCTTGCTTCACCCTACCTATGTCGTGGAAGCTACCGCACATGCGTCAAAGTCATTTCGAGCATGCGCGGGTTTCCAGGCAACAGGTAAATATACTCACTCTCAGGTTTCTCGTTGGGAAACAGACTAATAAGAATCTCGACGAGAAAATAGAGAGCAGGTTCTCTATTTTTCTCGTCGAGATTCTGGGCAGATTTCCAGACGAGAAACCTGAAAGCGTCGTACACACGCTCGGTTTACTTGGCAAGAAAGTTTGCCAGAAGTTCTTGCCGAGAAAACTGAGCGTGTGTACGAAGCTTTAGACTTATCCTTCTCAATGGTCAGCCGTTGTGTTGTAGTATGAAAGGACGTTTTAGTTTGATATCAATGTTATACAAGCTGTACACTCACTACTCGCTACTTTACATTGAAGCAAAGTCTCATCTCTTCAGTGTTGTCAAATGAAAAGATATAATTAAATATTTTAAAAAATGTGAGTGGTGTACTCTACTATATCTTTTATTCTTTTTTTTGTATACACATTTTGAAGGAATTAAAGGTGGAATAAGTTGTTAGGACAGAGATTTGGGAGGAAGAAGTAACTTGGAGTTTCCCATTGAGCTTTATTTGATCCAAATATTTACTAAAGGTTGCACAAAACAAATAAGACCTCCTTACTCGCTGATGCTATGCTTTGCAGACTCCAAAAAAATAAATAATAATAAATTATTATTTTTGCAGGTAAATAAATTAGCATTTATTATTTTGTTGGTTGGTTTCTATGCAGAGCGGCACCAGATTGTGCACTCTCCAGTTTTAGTTTATCAACCCCTATGGGACTATTTAATATGCACTAATATTTAAGCGCAGTGTATATATGCACATTATCATTCACATCATACCTTGAATGCAACCGTTTTTGAAACCATTAAATCGATGGGTTTCGGTCCACTGTAAATCTTCTAAAGACACTTGTTTCTTTTTTTTGTAAATTCTTCTTCTTCCTTTCCCTTTTTTTTCTTTATGTATGATCTCTAAGGCCCCTCAGAAGAGGTGTCAGGGGTTCATGGCCTTTGCCTCATTTATTTCCAAACAAAATGGAGAAAAGAGAATCAGAGAAAATAAATCAATTCATTTAAATACAAATAGCAAACATAATTCACTGAAAACAAGAAGAACGTATGGACAGGTCTCCTGCTGTTTCGGAAGCTTATGTTAGTAGAATAAGAATCATAAATCTTTAGTACAGCTATGGAAATCTTCCCTTACGGGGCTTTTCATGTATATAAACCCAATTTAAATAATTTTAAGTGTGTTGGTTGCACTTTCGGTCAAGGAGCAGTGCAAGAGGACCTAAACCATGGGTGTTCAACCTGTGGCCCTCCAACTGTTGCAACATCTTTTATGTAAGTTGGTGTCCAAAACTGAGCTGCACATTTAACATGGGGGATTACTAATGCTTTGTCCTGGGGCAGAATATGCAAGTATTATAGTGCTACCCATGGAGGAGCCACTGGATTGTATAAGATTATGGGTGCTCAACTAGTGGTCCTCCAGCTGCTGCTCAACTCAACTCATCAGGCATTGCAAGCTGCTGGAGGGCCACAGGTTGAGCACCCATGATCCTAAACAATCCAGCGGCTCTTCCAGGGGTAGCACCATACTACTTGCATATTCTGCCCCAGGACAAAGCATGACTAATTCCCTCATGTTAAATATGCAGCTCAGCTTTGGATACCAAATGATGTTGCAGATCTGATAAGAGTGCAGAGAAGAGCAACTAATTAAACCAGTGGTCCGGTTTAAAAAAAAAAAAAGTCAGCAGCTACTAACACTGTAGCTGCTGACTTTTAATAAGGAGACTTACCTGTCCAGGTTGCCCGCAATGACGGCAGCCGAACCGGATCAAACGCTCGGGTCTCGGCTGCCCTGCCGCCATCCTCGGTGAGGGAATCAGGAAGTGAAGCCTTGCGGCTTCACAGTACGATTCCCTACTGCGCATGCGCAAGCCGCGAATAGGTGATGTCTCCTGAGACACCGCTCCCCCATTCCACAGGAGGCAGCCGAGGAGCAGAAGAAAGAAGACGGACCACGTATCAGGAAGTGGCAGATTAGGACGATGTGCCTAGCAACAGGCACTTCAGGTATGTAAAAAAAAATAAAAAAATATTATTTATATATATATAAATATATATATATTAGGGCTGTTACTGATCAAAATTTTTGTGTTCGATTAATCGTTTTTTATTTTAATCGATTAATCGACTAATTTCGATTAATTATAACGCACATACAGATCCAACTACTTTTAGCTGATCTCCTTGCAGGCTGATTCCCAGTGCAGCCACCAACCACTGGATAAATGGATAGCAGGATACAAAACACACACAAGGCAGCGCTCGATGGGAATACCATTAAAACTTTTATAGTCTTCAAGTAGGTAACAAAATAAATATTGCACTGGAGATAAAATCGATGTAGCTACATAAACTGTAAAACTGGTGCGAGTAATACCAAACGGTACCAAAAGCAGTCATAAAAACATGTAGCTAAGTATGATACTGGTATTAAAATGTGTACAACGATACCACTGCTAAATCCAGATGAGGAGAGGTTAAAATCAGTCCGTCAGCATGTAGATGTCCCATGAAGGGAACTGTCACAAATCCCAGTGGATGGTTGTAGAATCCCAGGTTGATAGAGAGAAATGATAGAGGGAAGTGTAACAGCCCTTGTGTGTGGCAGACAGTAAGGTCCCGCCGGTATGCAGATATGAAGATACAGCAAAGGAGCCCTTCAGATGGACGTGGCAAGCCCCTCCGGTGTCCATGACGTTACCGGATCTCCGACAGAACTCCCTGAAGGCCCAGAAGCCGGTCGAGAGGTGAGTACCTGTCAGGAGGGATGAGAGATCAGACCCGTGTGACTGCACAGAGAGACCAGACAATATGATCAGTGAAGTAAAAGGTGTTTAAGTAAATAAGGACAACCAGTGAAGATAGCAAACAATATATATATAATCAAGAAGGGAATACCGTACACATAGGTCAAGCCAGGCCGAGGTCATACACAAGGGATATCAGCAGATGGGACAGGACGGAGCAGGGGTCGGATGGATGGACTAGCTGCAGGATACAGGCTAAGGGGAGACAGGGATCAGGAAGCAGGGCAGACAAGTCCAGGCGGGATCAGGGATCAGGATCAGAACAGGATCAAGGTACCGAATCAGGATCAAAATACAGGTCAGGGTACAGGCTTAGGTCCAGCAGATATGAAGATACCAGGGCGAGCTCTGCTTGAGCTCGCCGGGTATAAATAGGGGGTGTGTAAATTACGTTCAGGTCACACCTGAACGTAGGAAAAGCTGTGAGCTCCAGAAGACCAGGAACCCCCCGCTGGTGGAGGCCGGTACTGCAGCCAGACTAACAGGCAGATTTACCAACAGGGGGGACCATTCCTGACAGTACCAATCCAAAAAAATTTTGATCGATCAAAAAAATTAAAGATTAATCGATTAATTAAAAGTTAATTTGCACAGCCCTAATATATACAGTATATATATATAGCCAGATTCACGTACGAGTTACGCCAGCGTCTCTCCAGGTACGCCGCCGTAACTCTGAGTGAGCGGCATCGTATCTATGCGCCTGATTCTTAGAATCAGGCACGCATAGATTTGTCTTAGATCCGACCTGCGTAAGTCTCTTACGCTGTCGTATCTTAGTTGCATATTTACGCTGGCCACTAGGTGGTGTTTCCGTTGTGGTGGAAATTTGAAGATGTATTTATTATGTATTGTCATAATTGGCACCCAGTCTTGACACTTCCCCAGCCAGCTCTAAATAGAGCTGACTGTGGCAGTCCTGAGGCTGGTTGACTCTCATCTTGAGGTTGGAGTGTGATGATTGCGGCATGGGCGTATGCCCACCAGCGAGGGGCCCCTCTGTGCATTTAGCACAGACGATCGTTGAGGGGGATGCATTCATTTCGCAAGCACGCTAGTGGCTATGGACAGATGTACGCTCTTATCTGGGTCATGTCTGATCAGCAGGATTTGGGATTCATAGGGTACATCTGTAAATAGCCTCAATAAGGGTATAATCTTTATATGCATTATTCTATGGAATGGCGCAGATTAAAGGTTCTATCAGGGTATATTTTGAGGGCTTGTGAGCGTTTCTGGGGTCAGGGGGGGGCACATGCACACCCTGACCGGACACACCCATAAGACATTGTTTGTATTTCTATTCATTGTATTCATTGTATTATAGTCTATTCATCTATTCAATTTGACTTCCTGTCAGAAGGAATGTTTTGGTGCTGTGTATAGGAGACATCTGGTAATGTCGCCTCCCATGTGGGGAGGCGACTTACTGGTGATGGCTTCCTGTTTTGTGTAAATAAAAGCGCCATGGTCAGCCCTGGGAGGGGAGATGATTTGCAAGGATGGTAACATGAGGACAGCTGTTGTAATGTCTCTTGATTGGTATGGATGGGCATGGAATATATGGTGAGTAAATCTGTTAGCTTAAACATGGCATCATTTCATTTAAGATGGCGAATGTGCTTTACAGCACATGGCAAGATGGCAGTGTGCTTTGCACACCCCATTTTGCCATTACAGATGGCGACCATTGAAAGGGACTATTCAGGTTTTTTCCTATGGCATCAGATGGGGGAGATGGGATACATTCTGATGCATCGGGAAAAACATGCTTTAAAAGAAAAAATTTGACATCTTTTTGAAATAATGCTTGTTTGATTGAGGAAGATTGTGTGTGTGTGTGTGTGTGTGTGATTCTGATTGTATGACTGTTGTGTGATAGAGGTGTGTGTGTGTGTGATTCTGATTGTATGACGTGTGTGTGTGTGTGATTCTGATTGTATGACTGTTTTGTGATTCTGATTGTATGACTGTTGTGTGATAGAGTGTGTGTGTGTGATGATAGTTGTGTATGACTGTTTATGTGTGTGATTGCGTGCATTTGTGAAAAACGATTGGATGCATGTATGTGATTGCGTATGTTTGTGAAATCGAGTGGATTTTGATCGTGTGTATATATGTAGGTGTGATTTTGATCGTGTGTGTATGTATGATTCGTCATCGACTGGAAGTTTGCTTTGTATGTCTAAATGCTGTTTGAAGTGTGGCTGAACAGTTTTGTGTGATGTATGGAGCAGATAGGTTAGAATAGATTCTAACATGGCCCTCTAGCCATGCGGCTTGGGGGGGAAGTTTGTTTGTAACTTGATTGTTTGACCAGATTGAATCTGTTGGAGAAGGCAAGCTTTTGTGTAACATCGCTCCTCTAGCCATGCGGCTTGGGGGGAAGGGCGAACAGTGTTTTGATTTCTGTGTCAACTGACTTTGCAACTTTCAGAACATAGTTAGATATAACATTTTTATGATGTATATGGAAGCTGTATATTGTAGATGTTTCCCCAGTATAGGTGGGGTTATTCAGCCTGTGATATGGGCGGCGGAGCCTTTTTGAATTTTGTGCATTAATGTGGTAGAGCTGATTGAATTGTTTGGCTGATGAAACATGTGCTTTGGTGGGGAGGGGCAACTAGTGTTGGATCTCTGTGTTTCTTGACTGCACAATTTTTAGAGCAAAGTCATGTGTAATATGTTCATGATCTTTATGAGGAATAGAAATTGATAAATTATGCATTTTTAAGTGGCCAGACAATAGCAGCTGCTGTTAGCATGGAAAAAAAAAAAGGTTTTTATTTCGGAAGGTTTTAAATGTAAGCTCACTGTATATATTTTTAAATGGATTGTTACAGGAGCTTTGAGAAAAGAGTTTTTGTTTTATGTTGCTTCATATAACCAACATTTTATTTGAATGTGCTGTTTTTGGCAAAAGGTCAGCTTTGAAGCAGCCTAAAATGCGCTCATTATGAGGGGTTCACATCATAAAAAGGTCAGATTTGAAGGAACCTAAAGTGTGTGCCTTTTAGGTTGGTTGTTTTTAGAAAATGTTTTTTTATTGTTTGTTTTTGATGATCAATGTTTTGTCTTTGTGGAAGAAAGGTTCTAGGCAAGTTTTAAAAAAAACTGCATATGGCGGCCATTTTGGTCATCAGTGGCCATTTTGGGGGCGTAGTCTGTTTGCACTGTGGGTCACCCCAGGGGGGAGGTGCAGCCACCTCTCCTTTTCGGTGTGGTATTTCTCTGGCTATTTTGCTGGTGGATTTTAGCAGCCTTTGGGGCAGATTTTGATGTTTAGTGCGAATTGGTTTAGCGCGCTCTTTTCTGTTAGGATCGGGTGGAGAACATTTTTGTTTTCCTTTATGTGTGTGTAGTATGGTATGTCCTGTGGTAAACAGGTGATTTGGAAGCAGAGTTAAATTGTTTTACTACAAGCGTAAATGGCGCCATTGTTGCTTGGTTTGTTGTCGGCCATTTTGTGACTCAGTGTAAAGCGCTATCTTTTGAGTAGCGTTTGCGGACGCTAGGGCCAATATATACAGGATCTGACTAACCTGTTAGCTGACTTTGCAGTGTAAAAGTGGAGACTTTTTGTGTAACATTTCATTTTTGAATGTTACTGGCGGTGACTGCATTTTTGTGCACAGCGATGTGCGTTGTTTGAATGTTTGGGAGTTGTTCATTGTTTTTGAATAATGGTTGGGTCAGGGGGGATCAACTCCCATTCTGCAGATGGGAGGAGATGGTTTTATTTTCCCTGAACCAAAGGTGTTTTGTTTTTAAGAGAAAAAAATGCAGGAGATTTGAGTTTTGGCTTTGTTTACTACTTTATAATACTTCCAGGGGATATATGTGGTCCATGGAGTTTTTTTGATGTGTTGAGACGAGGCAGTGAAGACAGACTTCCCTCTCTCTCCATCTTTCTGTCATTATGTAAATAAATCAGATTTGGGTTTTAAAGAGCTGAGCATACAACAGGAAGTCCTTTCTCAGCATTTATATATATGAGCAGGAAGTCAGTGGGAGGAGTTTTGAAGTCTTCTGAAAGATGAGCAATGAGATTTGTGTCCTGAAAGGACAACAGAAATATTTGAAAGAGTGTTTTAAAGTTTAATTTCAGTTGTTTTTGTGAAGTTTTATACTGTAAATACAGTTTTGGGTATGAGAGGAAACAGAGGGGCGTCACCATTATTGTTGTATCATGTAGACGCAGGTAGAAAGAAGCCATAATATTGTTTTGAAAAGTGGAGGATTTCATGGTGCTTTGAAGATTGTCTGACGACCACATTTTAGGAGGCTTTATATCGTGATACAGATTTGGCCGTGTATAATAGTCGGAGATCTTATTAGCGATTATATTAGCATAAATGTGTAGGAGTAGTACGCTAGTGGTCCTGCTCAGGCCGTGTAGAATATTCGGAATGCAGGCATCGGTTTTGATGATAAAGGCGCAAGTCAGAACCGCTCCGAAAACAAAGCGCGGTGTGTTCTGGACGCAGAGCTCACTAAAAAAAAGCGATTCGAATCGTCATGGGATGTGCCGCCCATGCAGTGCATCAGTCAGACAGCTGCACCGCACATGAGGTCCGGATTAGGGGCTCGGGACATGAGACCCCTAAAGAATGTCGTAGGTGGTCAGAGGGTACAGTAAGGTGTACTCCTTTGGAAGGTACTCTGGATGGAGGTATGAGACCTCAGAATAAAGATACCTTGGATGTAGATCTGATGTGGTTTCAGAAATCTGTAATGAGTGTGGATGGAGGTGTGGTACGCGCCTCAGGAGAACTTTGTATAGCTGGTCTATGCAAGTTTCTCGCGCTGTTCTCGTATTTTTCCATTGTATTTTCTTGTATTGCGGAAAGAGTGAAGGCAGATTTCCGGCTGGTTTTTGTTTTTTTCATTTTTGTTTTGAAAGCTATGAATATCTCCCCCACATTTGTATTTGAATGTTTGTATGTAGTAACGTGAATGTTTTTTTTATTCAAACTTACCGCGGCGATCTTCTGATGCGTCGCGGCTTTTGTATTTTTGTAGGAACGGGAAAAGTAAGGGTTACAAAGGGTTTTTGTTTGAATCGGTTTTGTGAAGAATGTCACTGACAATGTACAGGAATGTCATTTTTGTTTGCCATTCTCTGCAGGATAAATATGAAGGATGGAGTAATGATTTCTGCTTATAAGTATTTTTCAGGTCCAAAGAGTTTCCGGAAGTGTTTGTACATAGAGAGCAGGTGTATGTAGACAGCTGTACACATGGATAATTACGGGTCTAAGGAGGTGAAAGTATCATAGGCTATTTCATTGTTTCTTTTTATCTTCACCACACATTTCTTCCTCCAGTCTGTAATGAGGAAGAAAAGGGGGGGATGGTAGATAAAATGTAAAGGTGACAGTTCTCCGAACTAATAACACTAATCTTTCTAATTTTAATCAAGTTTTGTGCCAAGATTGTCTTTCTTTGATAGAATTTGAATCGGCAAGCAGCAGTCTGGTGAAGTAGGTTCCCATTTTAGTTGCTAAGAACCTGTCAATGGTTCCAGGTATTACAGGCGCTGATAAGCGATTACAGGCGACGGTGAGCCACGCACAGGTTAAGCAGCGACCACAGTCCCGAGGTCTGGGTTGTTGTCATAAGGTTTGTTTAGAGGTCAACCAAAACCAGGGTCGTACTCCCATTGGCTGTCACTCATTCTTGGGTGATGGGGTGGGTGCGATCCCTGTAATGTGGACTTCACAGGGTTCAGGAGTCTCTCCTGGACCCCGACACGGTAATTGGTTTTCATTTTTCCCCAACCAGATGACTGGGTCGTTTGTAAAGAAGCTTGATGGACGAGACGACGCCAGCCACTGCAAGAAGCGGCTCAACCACATCAAAGAAATGAGGAGTATCTTTGTTTATTTTGTATTTGTTTGTTTAGTAAATTTTAGCAAGGGTAACGATGAAAAGCATCCCAAGTTATTATTTAAAGTGTATTCCATGACTAATTAAGAAGACGAACGGGACCGATTGCTGGGTCTGTTCTGAGTCTCCGTTGAGCTTTAGTCCCCAGCGATGACAGTGGTACATGCTAATTATGAGGATTATTGACAAACGAGTGAAGACTCCAAACAGACACCTGTCAATGGAATTTATTAATATGTTTTTAGAGGGTAAAATTGATTATTGTTTTTATGGCTCCGCCTCTTGTCGGTTATCAGGACTGGGTAGTCCACAAGTGTGTAACTTTAGTTTGGTGTTTATGCAGATTTACAGCTTATAAGGTAATTCCCCCAATGCAAGAGGTTCATGCGTGGTAGTGAAACTGTCCCTGTCCTATGTCGCGGCCGATTGCGAGGATCTGATGGCACGAGAGAAATTGGGAATGGCGGGGACAGCTAGAAGGGAATTGTTCACCAACCCGGACTAGGTCTGGGCACGGTCTCCTGCATGAACAAGGTGGGGGGGTTTGAGCTTATGATACGTTTGAACAATTCACACCTATTGAGGATGGAATGTTTCATGTAACTGTTGAAGCTACAAGGAAGTTCTCACAGCCCAAGGGGGGGTTTCTGGGAATTTACAAGTAAATATTGTTATATCTGGTTTGGGGGATACTGGGAATTGGAGTTCAGGCCCATATGGATAAGGTTTGGGTCCCTACAAGGCAAAGCCAGAGCTGTAACTGAGTGACGGTTGGGAGTCCTTTGAAGGGTCTGGGAATCTGAGGGGATTTAATTCTTATTTTTCAGCGGATCGTGGTTGATTGAAATGGGAATACATGTACTCATGTCGTTTTTATTTCTATTCTTTCTATGTCGTGATGAGCGCTCCTGTTGCCTGATTGGACGCGTGACCAGAGCCGGAGCAGATGACCACGTACCAGATGAGACGCCCCGGAGCAGATGACCACGTACCAGATGAGACGCCCCGGAGCAGATGACCACGTACCAGATGAGACGCCCCGGAGCAGATGACCCTCGTACCAGATGAGACGCCCCCGGAGCCGGACTAACGGACAAGACACAGAGGATCACTACCCAATCTGCGATTACCACAGCTCACCAAGTTGTGTCCTCCTTATGTCATGTCTTCTGAAGAACAGAGTCTACATGTCAAGCCGTGTTTTCCTTTTTATGGACTGTAAGGACTGATTAGTTTCTAGGTGTAAGAAGACTATCAAGATTTGAAGGACAAGTGGGAGCAATATGACAAAAAGGGAGGACTGTGGTGGAAATTTGAAGATGTATTTATTATGTATTGTCATAATTGGCACCCAGTCTTGACACTTCCCCAGCCAGCTCTAAATAGAGCTGACTGTGGCAGTCCTGAGGCTGGTTGACTCTCATCTTGAGGTTGGAGTGTGATGATTGCGGCATGGGCGTATGCCCACCAGCGAGGGGCCCCTCTGTGCATTTAGCACAGACGATCGTTGAGGGGGATGCATTCATTTCGCAAGCACGCTAGTGGCTATGGACAGATGTACGCTCTTATCTGGGTCATGTCTGATCAGCAGGATTTGGGATTCATAGGGTACATCTGTAAATAGCCTCAATAAGGGTATAATCTTTATATGCATTATTCTATGGAATGGCGCAGATTAAAGGTTCTATCAGGGTATATTTTGAGGGCTTGTGAGCGTTTCTGGGGTCAGGGGGGGGCACATGCACACCCTGACCGGACACACCCATAAGACATTGTTTGTATTTCTATTCATTGTATTCATTGTATTATAGTCTATTCATCTATTCAATTTGACTTCCTGTCAGAAGGAATGTTTTGGTGCTGTGTATAGGAGACATCTGGTAATGTCGCCTCCCATGTGGGGAGGCGACTTACTGGTGATGGCTTCCTGTTTTGTGTAAATAAAAGCGCCATGGTCAGCCCTGGGAGGGGAGATGATTTGCAAGGATGGTAACATGAGGACAGCTGTTGTAATGTCTCTTGATTGGTATGGATGGGCATGGAATATATGGTGAGTAAATCTGTTAGCTTAAACATGGCATCATTTCATTTAAGATGGCGAATGTGCTTTACAGCACATGGCAAGATGGCAGTGTGCTTTGCACACCCCATTTTGCCATTACACCGTTGATTTACGTTTTGAATATGCAAATGAGCTAGATACGCCGAATTCACAAACGTACTTGCGGCCGGTCGTATTTTTTTACATCGTTTGCGTAACCGCAAGTCCGGCGTATAGTTACTGTTGCTATATGAGGCGTACGTAATGTTGGACGTCGGGCTGGTGTAGAATTTTCCGTTGTTTACATCATTTGCGTAAAATGTTCGCGAATAGGGCTTTGCGTAAGTTACATTCACATCGAAACCAATGAGTATTTGCGGCGTAATTTTGCGTTTGGCGTGTCATTTACGTGGGGTCACGGTTAATTTCAATACAACATGCCCCCTACATGCCTAATTTGAATTACGCACACTTACGCCAGCAAATTTACGCTACGCTGCCGCAACTTACAGAGCAAGTGCTTTGTGAATACAGCACTTGCCTGTAAAAGTTGCGGAGGCGTAGCGTAAATAGTATACGCTACGCCCGCACAAAAATACGCTCATACCTAAATCTAGCCCATATTTTTTTTTTACAGCATTTCTTTTTTTCTTGGTGGAGCTCCGCTTTAAGAGGCACAAAAAGAACTCCGCTATAAAGAAAGTTTTTAAGTGAACTAAACTGATTCAGAGGAGAAAATTGAGAGACTATGATTACCTAGTGCAAATACACAAGTAAACTATATAGTATATGTGGTGAATTGTGCTTCATTTTAAAGTATAACACAACTTTTGTTGAGAAAAAAAAAACAATCCCCTTTTGCTGCTCCTGTAGCCAGATGCTTGGCTAAGAATGGAGTGAGAGAAACACTTGCTGCTCTCAATAGCTGCTGCCCTGCAGTGCTGAACTGGTTAACAGTCATATCCGCAACAGGAGGGAGCTACTGAGCACCAAGAGTTCAATAGACTGATTCAGACAGCAATGCACTGTGGGGACTGTATTCCTTAGGAGAGAGACTCTACTGTTATCAACAGCTTTTGAATCACATTTCCCAGAGTGATTTCCAGGAGGAGGGGAAGGAGTTGCATTTTCTCAGGCTGTGCAGGACACAGGTTTCTCTCACCGTGAGGGAGGCTGAAGAGTGCACATCGCTGTCCAGAGTGCACTATCATTGCTTCATAGTGTCGACCTCAGCAGGACCTGGATTGCTAAGTTCAGGTGCGCTGACCCATCTTAGTGGACTATTCGTTGTGACCTGATGGTAAGCTGCCATTTTGCTGGTAATGGTGAGCTGCTGCTGTGGGTATTTACTATTTGTTGCTAGACAGGTGGAGCCCTTTAGGAACTGATAATAAAGCCATCAAGTAGCCTAATTGCTACCTGCAGATGTGACTAGGACTATTCTTGCAACAAAGGCACAACTGGGCCACAACTCTAGCCGGCTGAAGATTTAGAACTAAAGACTGTCCCTTTATAGCTGTTACACATAGTCCTTTACCTATTGCTTATGCCAAGAAGTACCTCTCAGGGGACAAGGCACCATTCTCCTAGAGTTCACTCAAGACTAGTTATAATATTATTATTAACATTGCAGTTAATGCTTATATGCAGTTTTTTGCTAAATCATTAGTTACTCCAAGTCTAGTGGTACATAACTATATTCTTAATGTACTTTGAGAGGGGATTATACGGTCTAGAGGACTGTGCCTGAACCCACCTTCTGTGTGTTCATTAATGCTCAAACCACCATTTATTCTAACTTCAACCAGGTGTGTCAGAGTGTCTGAGCATATTTTTGAGTCAATGTGCAGAACAGAGAACCCAAATTACAAAGTGGCTCCTTCGGGAGGTGTTACTTGTGTCTGCTTCAAGACATTCCATTGTCCATTGTGTGAGACTGTTGAGATGCTAACTAAGACTACTACTGTGGATTGAAACTGAGAGTAAGCCTGGCTCCTAGACCTCTTATTATGTATGTTAATACTGTTTTATGTGTGGAATGTGTCTCATCAGCTGTAGTAATTAAGTCCTGTAATTCAGGGGCTTGAAACGTCTGACATAGGCATGTGTATTCTGCAGGTGAATAGCTGTTGTCAGAGACAGGACGTCTGGGGGATAATTAACTCACCTGAATGTCATTATCTAAAAGAATGTAATTGAAGCCACACTGTGTGATGAGGGGGGTGGAGAGTTTCTTTGATCCTTTCATGCTTGAACTGTATAAAAACCTGAGAGTGTACCATTAAAGCGTTCATTCATTTGAAACCAGAGAGAACGGAGCTTAATTTTGATGAATGGAATGGATTGTGTCTACAGGGATTGTCAGAGTGTCGGCTAAGCTGTCTTGTCTTGGGTTGATGGAAGATTGTAAACGGTGGTGACCGTTACACCGATTGTGACGTGATGACGTAAAACTCTACAACGAGCCGAGAAAAATAAAGTTCAATGCTTCCGACTATGCGTCGACTTGATTCTGAGCATGTGTGGATTTTTTTTCGACGAAATTCCGCACAGACAATTAGAATTTCCCATCGGATTTTTCCATCGGAAGAATTTAAAACAAGTTCTATTTTTTTACTCTGATGGGGCTCACACACAATCGGAATTTCCGATGAAACAAGTCCATCTCACTTTTTTTCATCGGAAAATCTGATCATGTGTACGCGGCATTAGTGTGCAAAGGTTTCTTTTTTTGGGGGGAGATTCTTTTGGTTAAATGTAATGTTGTTTGGTTTTCCATATGACTAACCATTTAACTATGTAACTTTAAAAAAAAAAAAGACTGGGGTTAGCTGTTTGAATAAGTTACACCAAGTCCACTTTCATTTAAAATATGAAGTGTGAGTATAAGTTGTGGGTTTTGTTTGGGTGCATGCTAATGATGGACTGTTCTTGTTCTTTCATACATGGTCTCCACTTCAGATAAACTTCAAAGAAATTCCTCTCTTTCACTAAAGGCTTCCAAACACTCCCTCCAGGACCTGATGAGTGGCGTTAACTCCTTCTCCCCTGCACCACCGTATAATATAATACATCTTTTCATTCTCTGTACCCAACCCCATGCGTCCTGTAATTGTATCAGCTCTGAATACTTCAAATAGGTTATTATTATACCTTCCGTATAAAACTGCACATTCCTTGGCAGTACTTAAGCTAAAAATATCTGGACAGTGAATGGGGAAGGGATAATGAGCATGGTCGGTCAGAAAAACTATTTTTAAGAAGTTATAATGACCACTACCTACTTTCTTTAGTCATTGGTTCTGGGGCCATACTGATGGACCATTTTGGCCACCAAGACTCAAGACCTCCACAGCAAAGACACATACAGGCAAGTCAGCTTAGTTATATAGAGCCTCAGGCCGCGTACACAGGTGGCAGCAGTGTGTTCTGAGTTCAATCTACAGATAGAATAGAGGGCTAAGGCCCCATGCACACGAGACGCTGGTAAACTCAAGTTCAGAGGCATTTGGGCATTTTTTTCAACTGCCCCTGAACACATTTAATGTTATCCTATGTGTCCATGCACACATCCACGTTTTTTTGCGTTTTAAAGCAGTTGGGTTTAGGCTCGTTTTTTCAGAAGCAAAAAAATGAGTTCAGACGCAAATCGCGGCAAAACGCCGCTAATCGCAGCAAAACGTGGTACCAGAGTTTTGCCGCGATTTTGTTTATAGGCGTTTTTTTAAAGGTGACCTATTTTTTTACATTAGAAATCTCAAAAATGATGGCAAATGATGAAAAACCATTAAAAAAACTTAAACAACTGTAATTGCTTGCATTGCATTGTGGACAATCCACAAATTGTAGCAGTAGTAGTGATGTGGCCAGGTGACGTGGCCAAGTCACATGGCAAGTGGACAATCCCCAACTTGTGGCAGGTGACATGGCCAGGTGACGTGGCAGGTGATGTGGCCAGGTGACATGGCAAGTGGACAATCCACAACTTGTGGAAGGTGACGTGGTCAGTGGACAATCCACAACTTGTGGCAGGTGACGTGGCAAGTGGACAATCCACAACTTGTGGCAGGTGACGTGGCCAGGTGATGTGGCAAGTGGACAATCCACAACTTGTGGCAGGTGACGTGGCCAGATGACATGGCAGGTGACGTGGCCAGGTGATGTGGCAAGTGGACAATCCACAACTTGTGGCAGGTGGTATGGCCAGGTGACGTGGCAGATGACGTGGCAAGTGGACAATCCACAACTTGTGGCAGTTGACGTGGCCAGGTGACATGGCAGGTGACGTGGCCAGGTGATGTTGCCAGTGGACAATCCACAACTTGTGGCAGGTGACATGGCAAGTGGACAATCCACAGCTTGTGGCAAGTGACACGCTAAATACAAATATACTGCTGCTCTTTCAGCTGCTACTCATTTTGGTCTCACAAAATGGCTGAAATGGTTAAATAATATTGTTTTTTGAGCTTAGGGAGGGTCTTATGATGTTTCTTAACTAAACGCTTATAAACGCAAACACGGTAAAACGCCTTTGAAAACATGCGTTTAGATGTGTTTGCATTTGCGTCTCGTGTGCATGGGGCCTAAAGAATCTCACATGTCCAAGATAGTAATCGTTCATTCAGCAGACTGTTAGCTGAGTGGACCTCCTGCTGCCACAGACTTCACACTGGCACTGCTTGCTACTAACTTCGGTCAGGAGGTTCTGGTGGCTGCAGATATGGCCAACCCACTTCATGGACAGCTTCCCCAAATGGACTGTAACAGAGTCCTCTCCAGTGACTGGGGCTTGGAAAGATGCGGCGTGTTCTTATGCTCACTGCTGGTGGCCCACACACCAGGCTTAACAGGGGACCCAGCACTTGGTAACAGCTCACTTGCCCAGATACTGCTGTCCCATCAGGCCAGATCTCTCTGAGCACCGGAAGCTGGGTGGAGCTGACATTTATAACCCCTGGGCGTGTTCAGGAGCTCAGAGGATTGTGGGGAGTTGAGTTAATAGGACCTGCACCGGAATCTGGACAAAAAGGAATCCCACTACACTTGCTGACTTTTAATAAACACACACCAACCTTGTCCCACAATCCAGCGATGTAGCTGCCCAAAGCCTCAGGTTTTCTCCTCTGCCTCTCCCCAGCATCAGCATCACTAGATCATGTCTTAGGAGAGACTAGCCAGCATATTAACAGACATGGACCCAAAGCCATCTGGGAACCTTGGTCCCTACATGTGGGGGTTCCGCTTTGCCCAGGATTTCAGTCCCAATCAGAATTTGCTGGGGACAGACACTCGGCCCCCCTCCCGCTAACTTTGTGATGGGGGGGGGAACCCTCTGGGCACAGTTTGTGTGGTTTTCTCCCCATGATCCTGTACCAGCATCTGAACAGCAGGACAAGGTATCTAGAGTGAAAGTACTGGTCAGTGGTCAACTTATCTGTACTGATTGGACTTGTAAATTGCCATTACATATTGTGGTCTTATGTCTGGAAGGAATGTACTAATTGTTTATTGTGTCTTGGTTTTATAAAATCAATAAAAATCTTCGAAAGTAAAAAAAAAAAATGGGAAAATGTATTGACTTAAGTATAAGCCTAGGGTGTCCATGTGCATGCCTCACTGTGTCCATGCCTCACTGTGTCCGTGCCTCACTGTGTCCGTGCTTAGACTGACGTTTAACATGGGGAGTCTATGGAAGGGATACCCGGCTTTGAATAATCAGTGCTCCCCAGTCATAGGTCCCCCAGACACACACTTGTAAAGGAGAAATGGGGCTACATGTGTGCCAAGTTCCTGGTATGACCGGCCGGTCCTGGGTCCCCAAAATCACCAGAGAAATTACCCTTTAACATGGGAGTCTATGGAAGGGGTGGCCGGCTTTGATAAATCGGTGCTCCCCGGCCGTAAGTCCCCGGACAACAAATTTTGCACACTTGTAGAGGAAGAGTTGTGCTACATGTGCGCCAAGTTTAGGGTCCAGGGGACCTACGGCCGGCCGGTACCGGGTCTCCAATGTCAGGGAGATCAGGCACAAAAAAGTGACTTGAGTATAATGCCGCGTACACACGGCAGAGAACCTCGACGGGCGGAACACATCGTTCCGCCCGTCGAGGTTCTCTGCCGGCCGTCAGAATCGGCGACCCGCCCGTCGGGAAAGACAACCAGCCATTCATCCCGACGGGCCGCCGAGCAAATAGAGAACCTGTTCTCTATTTGCTCGACGGGTTTCCCGACGGGCGGGGCTCGCCGAGAGCATACACACGGCCGAGGTTCTCGGCAGAATGCGGCTCCCAGCGAGGTTCTCGCTGGTTTCTGGCGAGAACCTCGGCCGTGTGTACGGGGCTTAAGACGAGGGGGGCATTTTCAGCACAAAAAAATGTGCTTAGAAACTCAGCTTATACTTGAGTATATACAGTAAGTATTTTTTAACCTTTTTACTCAAATTGTTTAATGCTGCACTTTGAAGAAATGGGAAAAGAACAAAAAGGTGCCTCAGGGCAGCACTCAAAAGAGGAGAAGCGACTCAAAGTGTCGCCTGCCTCCATTACCTGGGACCAGGTATTTATCCTCACAAAAGTGGCCTTATCACTCCTTACGCTATAAAATTATATAAAAAAAACATGTATTTCATATTTATCTACTGTAAACATTTACCAAGTATGCAAAAAATCAGTGTGAGCTTTTTTGCATAAGCTAATGTGTTCTAGCCCTTCAAGACTTTTATTCTATCTACCTTGTGGTTTCTCCTCCAGGTCAGAATTCTATGCAGAGCCCTTTTTTTTAGATCTTCGCCTCCAGGGCTATTCAATTAACACAACACACCCTTTTGGTGGCAGTGTGACCACTGAACGCCCGCGAGGCTTGTGTTTCCCAGGATCACATTAGGGAAAGGCTAAGAAGCCAATGCCTTGATTATTGCAGTTTGCAGGGGAGGAGGCGCTCCACTGAAATATATTTAACTTGCATAGATTACATCCTGGATTAAATGTACCCATATAATGGAGGGTGTGTGTAATGTTTATTAACAATTAGATGGTAGTTTTAGTTTTCTCAAGAGCATGAAAGTCATACGCCGGGCAGTGAAGGTCATTTTTATTGTCAGAAAGATAAGGGAATTCACAAGGGATTTTCTACATAATTTTTCTTTATTATGGTTAAGAATAAGGTCGGGGTTTGCTTCTACCGTGAGTTTGAAGAAAATCCCATGGGTTCCCGAAATTTGTGTTCCGGATGAATTTATGCAGAAACTCGCCACAGTGAATTAGTAACTAGTGCATTGCCTGGCTTCTAAATTGGATAAGCCCCTTATTATAAAAGGATGAGGTCACATCGGTCATTTGACAATGGCTGTGAGAGGTAAATCATAGGAAGTGCTGCTGACAAACTGTATAGCAAATGATTGGCGTAGGGTTTGTAGGCACTGGCAGGTCTGTTAAAGTAGCTTTTACTCTTACACAATTGTTGGCAAACAAACACAAACGTAATGACATACTAGATGTACTACGTGGTTTTTCAGTTCTTAAGCTCCACCCTTTGGACATCTTCTGCTAATGTCGTGTTTTGTGAGCACTGATTTCGAGCATGCGTGTTTGTACTTTGGACTTGTGTACACACGATCGGAAAATCTGACAACAAACCGTTGTCTGCGGAGAATTTTAAAGCTTGCCATCCAACATTTGTGCGCGGAAAATTCGAGAACAATTGTCGAATGGAGCGTACAAACGGTCGTTTTTTGGGCCAACAGTCTGTCAACACACAATTCCCATTGGAAAATCCGATTGTGTGTACGAGTCTTTAGGCAGCACTTCAAGAGGAAAGCAACGAGTCTGAATAAACAAAACAAAGAGGAAGGCGCCACCAAGTGCAGAAACCTCTTAAGGCCCATACACACGATCGGACTTTCCGACAACAACGGAACCAATGCTAAACATCAGACAACAATAGCAGAAGTTGCCCAAAGGGTGGCGGTAAAGAGATGAAAAAAAACGTGGTTTGGTGAATGTTGGTTGAAAATGTTCTACCGTGTGTATGCAGAACAAGTTCATGGCCAACGCCCTTTGGACAAAATCCACGGAAAAGTCTGATGGAAGTCCGATCGTTTGTATGAGGCTTAAGACTCTTCCACATGATGAGCCTTTTAACCACTACTTTTTAGTAAATGTTTTTAACCCTTTTGACTAATAGTCAATAAGTCTTTGGGTCAGATTCAGAAAGAAGATACGAGGGCGTATCTCCAGATACGCCGTCATATCTCTGCGTCTGAGGCGTCCTATCTATGCGCCTGATTCATAGAATCAGTTACGCATAGATTTGCCTTAGATCCGACTGGCGTAAGTCACTTACGCCGTCGTATCTAAGTTGCATATTTACGCTGGCCGCTAGGTGGCGTTCCCGTCTATTTCCGCATTGAATATGCTAATGAGCTTGATACGCCAATTCACAAGCGTAGTTGCGGCCCGTCGTATTTTTTTACGTCGTTTGCGTAAGCGTAAGTCTGGCGTAAAGTTACTCCTGCTATATGAGGCGTACATAATGTTAAGTATGGATGGCGGGCCGGCGTATAATTTTCCGTCGTTTACGTCAAAAATTTGCGAATAGGGCTTTGCGTAAGTGACGTTCACGTCGTTTTCATTGATTATTTGCGATGTGATTTGGAGCATGCGCACTGGGATACATTCACGGCATGCTCAGTACGTTCGGCGCGGGATCGCGCTTAATTTAAATACTACACGCCCCCTACCCGCCCAATATATATTACGCTGGCTATTTACGCTACGCCGCCGCAACTTTGCAGGCAAGTGCTTTGTGAATAAAGCACTTGCCTGGAAAAGTTGTGGCGGCGTAATGTAAATGACATACGTTACGCCCGCACAAAGATCCGCTCTCCATCCTGAATCTAGCCCTTTGTGTTCTGCACTTAAGAGACGCCTTCCTTTTTGTTTTGTAATGTATCCAGGTAGAGTAGTCTGAACTTTGCAGACACAAACAAGGCAAGTGAGTTTTTCACAATAAAATGTAACGATTCACATGTGAAAAAAAGTAAGCAAAGGCAGGACAAAAGCTTTCTCATCCAGGGTTCCATGGAACCCAAATATTCCTCTAGAGTCTAGAGGTTGCTAGCGGTTCCTTGAGCAATCACACATTTTTGCCTCTCCGATAAGACCCCTCTGACACCATTGATTTTTTTACTATCTATAAAAGGAGGTAATTCCTCCCAATGGCCAAAAGTGTAATGCCTCATACACACAATCAGGATTTTCAATTAAAAAAAAAAGTCAGACGGAATTTTTTCATCGGATATCCTGACCGTGTATATGCCCCATCTGACTTTTTCTGTCGGAAATTCCGACGGACTTAGAATTTTTTTACGTCAGAAAAAAAAGAGAAAAAAAAAATGTTCTCTTGTTATCAGAAATTCCGTTGGTCTGTATGGAACTCCAACGGAGGAAAAAAACACGCATTCTCATTCGCATTCTTAATTTTTCTCGGCTCGTTGTATGTGTTGTATGTCACTTCATTTTTGACGGTCACAATTTGGAGTGACCGTGTGTATGCAAGACAGCTTATATGGAATTCCGTCAGAAAAACCGGAGTTTACTCCCACAGAAAAAACAATCGTGTGTACAGGGCATTAGTAACATTCTTCCCACTGACCATCACACTAATGAATCTTGAGTTGTTCTTCCAGGGTTCCTCTGTGTTGAAATTGCAGGTTTCTAAGTTTAGCGCGCACACACACTTTTATTGTCCTTAAATTTGTGGACTTATGAAGGCTATAGAGTAGACTAGTAGAGGCCATAGAGTAGACAAGTAGAATTTTGTTCAAACATTTTTATTCTAATGATGTGTTTTTTACTTTCTAATTGTTAGCAGGGTCAAATTGAATTTCCTTTTTACTGCAATCAAAAACGAACATCGAAAGACAAGGATAGAAAAAAACTAATTTCTAGAGCCGCGTACACAACGTTTTTCTGGACGTGATTGTTGTCAAGCCTGCCTTGCATACACATGATCGTATAAAAAAAAATGCTGGAGCAAAGCGTGGTGATGTACAACATGTACGACGGCACTCTAAAGGGGAGGTTCCATTCAGATGGCGCCACCCTTTGGGCTGCTTTTGCTGATTTTGTGTTCGTAAAAGTCTGGTGAGAGACGATTCGCGCTTTTCAGTCTTCGTACTTTTCAGTCTGTTACAGTGTGACGAATGTGCTATCTCCATTATAAATTATAGTTTTACCAGAACGAGTGCTCTTGTCCAGTGCCGATCCCGACCTCCCTGGGGCCCTAAGCAAAATGACATTTCACATTAAAAATGAGAAGTGGGGGGCGCTGACGACAGTGACATGTCACATTAAAGAAAGTTGAGAAGCGGGGGGAGGGGGTGTTCTGCTGTTGGAAATGACTCAGCCAGCGAGTTTAGAAGCGGTATGAGGGGGCGAAAATTACTTCTCTCCAGACGAGGCCTCTAGTAATTTGGGGGGCCCTTTGCAGCTTTGCGGGGCCCCCTAAGCGGCTTGCATAGTGAGCCTATAGGGCAGATCGGCCCTGCTCCCGTCTCACAACTTGCTTCTGAGCATGCGTGTTTTTTTCCTGTCCTTAAAGCCTACACACAATCATTTTTCACAACACAAAAAATTAAAGCATGTTCTAAATTTTTAATGCCTATTTTTCACGTTGAGAAAAATGCTCTGGAGCCCCCACACAATCATTTTTCATAACATTTAAAAAGAAAAACGGTTTTGTGTATGTGGCATAACAATTACCGTATATACTCAAGTATAAGCCAAGTTTTTCAGCAAATTTTTTTGTGCTGAAAATGCCCCCCTCGGCTTATACTCGAGTTACCTTTTTGCGCAAAATCTCCCGGACTTTGGGGACCCAGTACGGCCGGCCGTAGGTCCCCTGAACCCGAAAACTTGGCACACATGTAGCCCCAGTTCTCATCTAAAAGTGTGCAAATTGTACTGCCTGGGGGACCAACGGCACCCCTTCTATATACTGCCATGTTAAACGTAAGTCTAGTCATGGGCACAGTGGGGCATGCACATGGACATCGTGAGGCATGCAGATGGACACCCTATAAGTATGTTTTCCCATTTTTTTGTGGTAAAATTAGGTGCCTCGGCTTATATTTGGGCCGGCTTATACTCGAGTATGTACGATAATGTGTGTTTTTTTCGGGAATGCCATTCACGCCAAAATTAAACTTTAAATGCAATTTTTTTTTAGCTACTTTTGAATAACTTTAGTCATGTAATTGAATATACAGTGAGAATTTTCATATGAATGTTCATACAAACATTTACAAGTGTATGGCTATCTTCAGGAGTTTAGTTAATCATGACCTCCATGAAAGTTTTCTTTCAACTATAAAACTAAAAAAAAGTTGAACTCTTTTGTGAAGATTTCAAAATAAGATCATCTATCATAGTGCATGAACCTTGGAGATACAGCGCTTCCCTCTGTTTGCCTTTATTAGAATGAATGGGATCTGCCAATAAAGACACCGTAATATGAATTTTTGTCATTAAACTTTAATATAACTGCGCCTTAAGGAGTATTTTATTACAGTTCTGTAGCCTGTAATGTAATTTTCCAAGAATTATAAGGGATTTTTCCCTACTAAAGTAGAGCATTTATTATTTTACATGACATTTGCAGTCTTTTAACACTGTGGTGGATGCAAAAAAAGATTTCAGTGCCGCTTTCTGCCCCCAAATTTACCACTTTTGCAGTTTAAAAATAGAAAATATGAAAACAGAAACGTGCAGGGCTCCAAAAAAGTGACCAGGAATTAAACATGACCTAACTTGTGCTATACAGTACATCATATAAAAACATAAAATGATGTGTAGCAAACCAAATTCAACTAATCCCTACACTTCTGAGTTTTGCTTCAGTTTATGCATTGTGTTTTATTTGTATTTTTGAACAGTCATAGGTATTTTATAGGCCTAAAGTCCCCAGAGCAAGCTAAAGTAGCTTTTTAAAGGACACGCCACCCATATGTAGCAGTTGGAAGCTTGCCGGAAGTATATGACCGTTAATTAATAGTGATCAAAACGCACTTTTGGTAACTATTGGAATCCACAAGTCCTCGCCACATACTCAGAGCATCGATCATAGATCCTAAAATGTACATCTCCTGGACCGCTACTTGTCTGACAAGGGCAGCGTTTCCCAGCAACTGTCAGCTTATTTGGTCTGAGGCGGCGTACACACGACCGAGGTTCTCGCTAGAAACCAGCGAGAACCTCGCTGGGAGCTGCATTCCAGCGAGAACCTTGGCCGTGTGTACGCTCCTGGCTCGCCCCGCCCGTTGGGAATCCCGTCGAGCGAACAGAGAGCAGGCTCTCTATTCGCTCGACAGCCCGTCGGGATGAATGGCTGGTTGCCATTCCCGATGGGCGGGTCACCGATTTTGACGGCCGGAACGATGTGTTCCGCCCGTCGAGGTTCTCGTACATGTGTACAGGGCTTTATAGATCAAACAGAGGGGTTGGGTGGGCAGTTTTTACTGCCCCCTTAAGCTGCACAGGCAGTCAAATGGGATTGTCCACATGACGCACCAAAGGCAAAAATGATGCCCCTGTTGCATTCAGTGGTCAGTACCACTAGTGAACAATTTACATTTCTTAAATATTCAGGTTTGAGATTTGTTAACACTTTGGATTGACCAAGAGCACTGTAGTTGTTCAATAATGAAATGAATCCTCAAAAATACAACTTGACTAATAATTGTGCACACAGTGAATGTGCCAGCCCTTGCATAAAGTAATGTAGCGCCCCCTTACTTTGAGTATGGGCACTACGCTAAAGTTAGAGGGGAATGGGAGAGTTTTGTTGCGCCCGTTCATAATTTGTTGAAATTTATGAGCTGCTGTCATTCCATAATCGTCCTGTAGGTCAGTCTGCGTCCCAGGGGTACGGTCCCACCCCTGGGCAACAGGAGACGCTAGAGGGGTTCTGGCAGAGCCGCTTTTACCCAGCAGCCAATTGGAGGAGTTGAGCCTCGTGGGGCATGTTGGGGAAGGGTATATTTGTGACAGGGGTCATCTTGTCGGGGTTCTTCTTCTTCTTCCCTGTGCAGGGTCTACGTTCTAGGTGCAGCATCCACCTTCAAGGTGCTCGCATCCACGGACCCCGCCGGCATGGCCCACCTGGCTGGAGCTGCCTGCTCCATGAAGACCCATCCAGATGTTGAAAGGGGGCCCCAGTGACTTACTGGGTCCCCAACCTTACTGAGAAGATCCCAGGCTGTAAGCCGTTCGGTTGGGGATCGGTTTGAGGAAAATCCGGAGGCAGGTTATCCAAGAGGGCTTGAACGAACCATCGGGGATCTGCTCACCGGGACCTGACGGGTATATGTCAGCTGTCAGTCAGTGACCATTCATTGCATTTACTGGGAGGATTCGCTCAAATATAATTTGTTCTCTGAAGTACTAGGCCTGTGGCAGAGGCCCGAGCCAGGTCTGTGGCAGAGGTCTGTTCCTCCCAGCAACCTAAAAGTGACACCTCGGCTGCCAGGCTTGTGGCAGAAGTCTGTCCGGGAGCACTTCACCCACTCTGACTGGAGTGGCGACGAGTTCTACATATAACTGAAAGCAGGCGTGCTTTCCTTGTTATCCAGATCTGATACCGCACTGTTCTCTACTGCTTCATCAACCTTTCCTATCCTATCTCCTGTTGATGTTGGCCATTGTTGGGCCTTGAAATAAAGCATTTGAAAACCCATTTGATGACTGGACATTTGCTCGCTGCTGCTACTTACTGCCACTACCCCTAGACACACCACAGGGTAACTTAATACGCCGATCCCAAACAACAACCAGAGGCTCCTTCGGGGGGAGCACTACTGTAACAATAGATTCCTCATGAGGATGGTGGTGGTGGAATGGTTTGGGATAAGCAATTTTCTATTTTATTATAATGTGGCCATAGAAGGCCCTACACGTTTTTATTCAAATGGCTCCAAACCCAGTCTTTGTCAACCTTTTCAACACAGAGGAACCCTTAAAATTACTTTCTCTGGCTGAGGAAACCTCTGCTAAAAATGACTATCTACAACTCATGACTAGGGTGACCACATTTCCAAACTGCCATTCGGGGACCCCCCCCCCCCCCCCCACTTCCTAAAAAAAAAATGATTTTTTTAACTTTTTTGTGACCCCCCCCCCCCCACCCCATAGTTTTTACTGGTTCATCCTGGGACCTGTGGTTCTTAACTGGTTGTGGGTCACATCTTCAGATCTGAGGGGTTCATAGTGGGACCTGTAGTCTTTCACTTTTGGGGGTCACATTCCCCCCAAAGTGAAGGACTACAAGTCCCAGCATGAACTCCTAATATCTAAAGATGTGACACCCCCCCCAAATTTGAAGTACTACAACACCCAGCATGACCCCCTGAGATCTAAGGGTGTAATCCCATAGATTTCACAGGTTTATGCTGGGACCTGTAGTTCTTCACTATTTGGGGGGCAGGGGGTCTCGCATATTCAGCTATGGGGGGGGGGAGGTCATGCTGGGACCTGTAGTCCTTAACTTTGGTGAGGTCACCCCCCCCCAAGTAAATGACTACCAGTCCCAGCATAAACCGATGATGTCTAAAGATGTGACCCCCCCCCCCCAAATTTGAAACTTCTAGCATGAACCCATGAGATCTAAGGGTGTGACCCCATAGATTTCACAGATCTATGCTGGGACCTGTAGTTCTTCACTAGTTTGGGGGGTGTCACATCTTAAGCTCTGAGGGGTTCATGCTGGGCAATCCGGGACACGTGGTCACCTTACTCATGACACATTAGTGTGATGGTCAGTAGGAAGAGTGTTCTTCACACTTGTGGTCATTGGGAGGAATTATGTCCTTATAGATCAGTGGTTCTCAACCTGGGGGTCGAATGATGATTTGCCAGGGGTCACCGAAACCTGGGCTGTTGCTGCATTACTCTCCCAGCCTTTTTGCGGCCACCCAGCCAGAGCGCTCAAACCGCCCACTCATCCACTTTGCAGCTGCCCATTCAGTTCACGGCATGGTTGAGGGGCAAAGACTACCGGTCAGCTGACTGGTGAGGAATGGGAAGTGAGAGGGGTTGGAGTAGACCCCATCTCCTGATTTCAGCCTAGGTGTCACTGCTACGAGACACCACAAAATCAGAAACAATGAGTGACACTACTTGTGATTATAGTTGCAATTAAAAGGACTCAGGGAACGCTAAATGTCTGTGGGTTAGGGGCGCAAATTGTCTTGGGTGCCGATAACCCACACTACGAAAATAATTTTACTGTTAGGGGTCCCCACGACTTGAGAAATTTTATCTAGGGGTCGCGGGACTAGAAGGTTGAGAACCACTGTTATAGATGGTGAAAAGATCTATTGTATCAGTGAGAATCAGAAATTGGTCATTGCTCAAAGAACTCCTAGCAATCTCTGAAGGAACACTGGTTAACAAATCCTGTTCTATCCTAATAACTATGATGATGGCCAACACTGTAAAAAATGATGTGTCAACACTAGCGCCAATGTTATAAAGAACAATTGTGTGTCAATGTAATGCTCTAAAAGATCTGACTCCTAAATCTCACCACAAAGATTATACTGTGGAATTGAAAACTATTGCTCACGTTTATGGAACTTGGAAAACACTGGAGAAGTGTGACTTGATCGGCTGCTGTGGACAACATTACAGATATAGCAATTTTTACTGTATAACAATGTAAGAAATGAGATGTTTGTGGTAAATCCAATGACGAGGAATATGAGGAGAGGGTCAAATCTCACTCATGGAGCCCAGCAGATGGTGGGTGTTTATACTCTGAGACGTGGAGGGAAAAATCCCCTTCTTCTATCAGAGGTGATAGTAGAAAGTTGATATTTGGGATGTGACAGATGTGCTGGGGAGGGAGCGGGGGATAGGGGGGAAACCTAGGCAAGACACAACATATCTTCGGTTTCCAAGCCTCCCTGTCAAGCTTCACTGGCTGAATATACAAGAGGAAGCACTCCTTAATCTGGCAGTTATTTTCCATTGTGTTCCTTTCAGGTCATTTTGTAAAAGTAATGCCCCGAGGCATTCTCGCACAATCAGGAATGTCTTCATATACACACAATATCCATACCTATCTTATCAGGTATGAAGAGGTGTACACAACACGAACACTGTGAGGAGCAAAGAAAGGTTGACAACTTATCATTTTAAAGCAGAACTCAAGGCAAAGCTTTTTCTTTTAGGATATAGAGTGAGGAAGGATGGGAGCCCTTGCTAGGTTTTATTGTTAGCAGAGCTTTTTTTCTCAGAAAATAGGTGCAGGAACTCAACCACGACCCGTTCAGATTTCACAAACAGTAGAAGGGTCTTAAAGGGGCATTAAATACCAGAATTGCATTACATACAGTGTGCAGAGTTCAGGGGGTTACAAAGCAGTCACTTGTAAACACAGAAACCAGACTTGTGGTGAGCGGGCACCAAAGGGTCTGAGCCAAAGGTGGTGGAACTGAGTTCCCCCAAGTTCCAACAGAAAAAAAGCCCTGATTGTTAGTATCCACACTTGAGATATTTCCTCTCACTTCTTGTTCTGGTGATTACACAGTAACGCCCTGTACACACGGCCCAGAATCTCATCAGGAAACACATTACGCTTTTCCTGTAGCGGTACCCCCAAAGGGGCTGCTGATTAGTTTTGGGTCTACTTTCTAATCTATTCACCCCCTTTAAGTGACTCGAACCCTCCCTTGGCACACCAGGCAAATGCAACTATATTGTGAATCCCACATTGGCTAGGACCACAATAACACACACATAAAATACACAGTAACATGCAATATTGTCGTTACCTTTCTCTGATTGCAGTCCTCAGGAGCAAACACACCTCACACAGTCAATGTAGTAAACCAAGGGTAACTTTACTTGGCATATATTAAGAAAAGATAACAGATCAACAATAGACCACAAACATATGCATATATACAGCTGACTCTGCAAGGGCCCTTGCGAAAGTCAGTAAGAACCAATGAAATACTAATATTATGGAATCTGAAAGTAACTATAATTGTCTATGCTCGCAAGCTTCCCCTAGTGGGCAATTCCTTCAAGTACAGTTGCGAATAACCTTGACCAAGCCTGGCCTAGATAACTCCAGAATGTTCCTCGGGGGTGAGAGCTACTGTAAATACGTTGGTGCACTAAGACTTAGTTTGACTACCCCTTTGGATTACAAACAAGTTAAAGGGTACAATCAATACTGGTGCTTGCGGAATCATCCTTAAAGTGATACCGGTCACCTTGGCTAGCGTGGCTTCCAGATGTTATGTCTTGGGGTAATTTTTGACACCTACATGACAATGGACGCACAAATAGGGTCAGTAGTCAGCAGATCTCACCATCTACTACGCAGACTTATTCCATTTATTCCCAAAAAAGACGTACCAGTCGTGGTGGGAACAATTGTGAACTCCAAACTGGACTATGCAAATGCTCTCTATCTCGGACTCCCAAAGTACCAAATCGCTCATCTGCAAGTCATTCAAAATACGGCCGCCAGACTTGTGACTGGGAAAAAACCCTGGGAATCAATCTCACCTCACTGAGATCTCTTCATTGGTTGCCAGTAAAAGACAGAATTGCTTTTAAAGCACTCTGCCTGACTCATAAGTGCATCCATGGAAAGGCCCCGCAATATCTATGCGAAAAGATAGAAGTCCACAATTCCAATCGCGTTCTGCGATCCACCGACCAAAATTTGGTCAAGGTACCCAAAGCCAGATACAAGTCCAAAGGAGAAAGAAGGTTTGCTTTCCAAGGTCCCAGACTATGGAACGCTTTACCAACCAGCATTCGGTTGGAGGAGAACCACCTGACCTTCAGAAGACAGATTAAAACTCTGCTCTTTTGAGGCCATGAGAGACAGGAACAACCAGCGCCCAGAGGCGATTTCGTTTGCATGTGCCGCGCTATATACGTTTTTCATTCATTCTCTTGAGTAAATCGACAATAGTTTGCTATTCCGATATATGAAGCACTAAGAAGTCACAAGGCTAAAGTAGTATTGAAAGCTTTGGGCCACTGCCCTCTCACCCAAGCTCACCCAAGCAGGCCTAGTAGTTCCTCAGGACAGACATGCCGATTGGTGACCACTCTGCAACACACAATCTCCGGTCTCTTGCTCGCCACTGTTACAATCGTCACCTGGTGGAAGACTCCGGTCTCTTGGAAGCACTTGATCTTGTCTTTCTCCGGATAGCTGGCCTTCCGGTGAACACAGGCCCAGGCTTCAGGCCTAGGTACTCGGCTGTGGTGCTCTCCCTCGTTCCACAGAGGGAGAAGTGCAGGTCCCAAGAGAGTGAGTTGGCTCCTCCCAGTCTTTAAATAACCTCCCCCATAACCTCCCCCTGTGCGGAGGTGTCATGTGCTCCAGGAAGACAAGGCAATGTGGGAACTGTAGTCTATTTCTACTAATGTCAATGGAGTCCGTTTCTCCTGGTACCTCTAATCCCACAATGCATTGCTTTTTAGAAATAAATAAACACATATATACAATGTAACTGGAACTCCCGGGGAGAGATTTAGGTCTGCAAGATTACCAAAAGTCTTTGACAGTGTGACCCCCGCTACATTTCTGACGAGATTCTTGGCAAGATTCTCTTACACACACTTAATTCTTTTGAATGTCACAAACACAGTGACGTCACTGAGTACGACAAGCATGTGCTCGTCACATTCGATGCCGTCGCCGCCATCTTGCTTCACCCTACCTATTCCTTGGAAGCTACCGTGCATGCGTCAGTCATTTCGAGCATGCGCGGGTTTCTATGGAAAGGCAAGTATACACACGCTCGGGTTTCTCGGCAAGAAAACACTGTCAAGAATCTCACGAGAAAATAGAGATCAGGTTCTCTATTTTTCTCGTTGAGATTCTGTGCAGTTTTCTTGACGAGAAACCTCAAAGCCTCGTACACACGCACAGTTTACTTGGCAAGAAAGCTCCGTCACATCCATTACTAGTAAAAATATAATAAAATTAGTTTTTTAAGCTAAAAATTTGTAGAGGAATACATATTGGCCTAAACCGAGGGAATTTTTTTTTTAAAAGATATTGTGTTTGTTTGTTTGTTCAAAATTGTCGCTCTTCTTTAGAAAAAAATACATATTGCAAAGATGTACACATACCACCCAAAGAAAGCTCTATTTGTGGGAAAAAAAGGGCGTCAATTTTGTTTGGGTACCATGTCGCACGACCACACAATTGTCAGTTAAAGCGATGCAATGACCCCATTGGAATTTACGATAATACACTGTGCAGTTGTAGTCAGCAAATAGAAGATTTGCAGGCTGTTGACTCTGTTGCAGCTGTGACCATGGCATGCAGAGGTGGGTAGCTTACGTTGGGTCAAGGGAGCTAGGCATCACTTTAAAGATAAGTGTACTTTTTGTGAAAATGCTCTGAATTCCAAGCAGATGTAGCGCTCACCCCCGAAGGAGCCGCTGATTAGTTTGGGATCGGCATGCTGAGTTACCAGTGATTCTTGTCTAGGGTAATATTGGTGAAGGGGCCCAGACGTCAACTTGAGTTTTCAAAGCTTTATTCCAGGGCCCAACACGGCCGACATCAACATGGCACACAATAGAGAAAGGTTGATGAGCAAAGAGAGAACTGTAGTATCAGGCCTTGGATATCAGAGAGAGAGCAAACCTGCTCTCAGCATCGTCAAGTTCAAACGTCACCACTCTCGCCAGAGTGGGTAAAGTGCCCCCGGACAGGCGATTAACTTGAGCCTGGCAAACAAAGGCCACTTTCAAACAAAGTCACTGGGAGGAAACAGGGCCTCTGCCACAGGCCTGGTAAATTTTTAGGTTGTCAACCAAATTGTCACCAATTGACAGCTGAAGTGTACCTGTCGTGTGGCGTGGTGACCGGGTCCCCGGTGGTTCGTCCAGGTCTTGCAGGCAACCTCTGTCTCTAGGTTCTCCCGAGCCAATTTCCCACCGTGCAGCTCCCAGCTTAGGATCTGGGACCCAGCAAGCCGCTGGGGCCCCTCTCTGCATCAGAGTGAAGTTCCGCTTGATGCGCAACCTCGGCCAGGCGGGCCTCGATGGCGGGGGCCCATGGATGCGCACACCCTGAAGGTGGATGCCGCACCTGGAACTCGGGCCCCGCGTAGCACACACACTAATGGCGGCTGCCCCAGATATACCCCCCCGCCAGCATGCCCAGAGGGGGAACCGCTCATCTGATTGGCTGCTGGGGGAAGGTGGGTCCGTCAGAACCCCTCTAGCGCCAACTGTCGCCCAGGGGTGATAGCACACCCCTGACACGCAGACCGACCTACAAGGCAGTTCCAAACCGGCAGCAGCACCAATCTAAGTAATTTGCGAATGGGAGCGAACTTAACTCTCCCATTCCCCACTAACTTTAGTGTAGCGCCCCACAAAATAAGGAGGGGGTGAGCGCTAAACAGATATATTAAAATACTCCAATTATTGCAACTCTCTATTCATTACTTTTGTTAAAATTGGTTCACACTGATACAATACAGGTAATGCATTAAATCCTGTGCATTTCCCACACCACATTGCAATCGCACAGAATCCATGCGATTTGCTGCAATTATCAATGTTAGATTAATGACACCCCGAAACAAAATGCAGTGCGATTGCCAGACTCGGATCACATGGGTGTGAACATCTATGTGATTTGATCCAGGTGCGGAAAAAAAGGGTCCTGGACGGGATGCGATGCAATTTGAGACATATGAAAACATGGCTTAAATCGCACTGCACAGACAATTGCATGCAATGTGCACAGGAATGTGGTGTGATTCTTGTGCGAATCATATGCAGTGCAGTGTCCGGCACCGCACAAGTGTTAACACAGGCAAGCAATGTAAGTGCCTCAATTTGATCTGGTGTCAGCCTTTTACAATCTATTGCATAGCAGAGATTAGACAGCGATAGAGAAAAATCAGTAGAAAGAGACAATTGGTTGTACTTACGTATTGACTTACGTATTGGGAGCGCTACCCCCCGTAATCTATGTGCCAGATTCAGGTAGGAGAGCGAATCTTTATTTTGGAGTAACGTTTCTCATTTACGTTACTCCGCCGAAACTTTAGGAGCAAGTACTGTTATTCACATAGCACTTGCTCCTAAAGTTGAGGCGGCGTAGTGAAAATGAGCTGGCGGAATTCAAATTTGGCGGGTAGGGGGCGTGTATTATTTAAACTAGGCGCGATCCCGCGGCGAACGTACTGCGCATGCGTCGACTGTCAGTGCGCATGCTCCAAATTCTGTCAGTGAACGTCAATGACGTCAATCCCCATTCACGGACGTTTTACGCAAACGACGCAAAATTTTTTAAATTTGACGCGATGACGACGGCCATACTTAACATAGGATACTCCACTAGGGGGCATGTTTTTCTTTACGCCGCGTATCGCTTACGGAAACGTCGGAAAGTCACTGCGTCGGGCCCGAGTACGATCGTGAATTGCCGATTCTCGCTGATTAACATATTCTCGGCGTTAATCAGCGGGAACGCCCCGAGCGCCATTTTTAAAATTGCAGTTCCGATACGACGGCGAAATTCAATTACGCCGCTCGTATCTGAACTCAATCCCGGCGTTTCTTGTTTTCTGCATACAGAAAACAGATAAGCCGGCTCAAAGTGAGAGTTATGCTGGCGAATCACTGATACTCCAGCGTAATTCTACCTGAATCTGGCCCTATGTGCCCAGCCCCTAATTTACATGCAGGGTACCGGACGCATGGATTCCAGTGGCTTCATAAAGGGTGGGCTCGGGGTGCAGAGCACTGCGCCCTGAGCCCACCTCGTTGTGTGACATTAGCGAATTAATATTTGCTACTGACTTCCTGATTCTCCTCTGGCCAATCAGGAAACGGGTCCCCAGACCCAATTGGCTACGGAGTCTTAGGACCCACTTCCTGTTCGGCAGGTGAAGAGAAGCACCCTCTGATCGTCCGTCTCCCGGAGGGGGGGGGGGGGGGTTGCTGCCTGCACTTCTTTCTTATGCGGGTGGGGGATTGCCACCTTACCGATCGTCTCCCGCTTGGTCAAAATATTGAGCACCAGCTGCCACTGTGTATTAGTAAGCAGCATGCTGATTGGAGGAGAGAGCAGAGAGACGTTTAGAAGAGATTGTCACTTTGTTGAGTGTATGTACCTGCAATTGAATTGGTATTATTCCTGCCCAAGGAATTTATATTTCTGTCCATCCTGCAATTTACACAGCATAATCCTGTCCAACAGGAAAGGGTAAATTAACTTTCTCTGCTGCAGTTTCACTTTCACTCCATGGCTGGACAATACATTTTAAAGCAGCAGACCGATGAGCTTATCTGTCACTCTGCTCTCTCCTCCTATCAACATGCACCCTGGCTGCACTGCAGTACATCTTATTGGCTCCTTATGCTGTGTTTCCCTTCCTCTCTCTGAGCTTGGCTGTCCAGACTGTATAGTAGACTGCAAGAGGTTGATACAAGGTTATATTTGTGTACTTACACTGTATGAATTCAGAAAAAGTTATTTAATGATGAGTAGGAGGGAGCTGGATATATACATATTGCTGCAATCAGAAGACACTCTGTAACATTGCTGCAGTGACATTTTTTCCCTCTAGTGGCAGCAAGACTGGGTTATCACATCCTGCCAACAGAGTGATTAACACCAGGAAGCAAAGCATACTGGGAAATGTAGTCCCGGGGGTCAAGTGACACATTCTATTGAACTTCTGGGGAACTACATCTACCAGCCGGCTGGCAGAAACAGAACAGAACTGGTGGAAGAGACTATAAGAGGGATGGATTAAGGCCTAGCGTGCTCTCTTGGGACTGCCATGGATGGAATCTGTGACAGGGTGGCCTGCTGTTGCGGACTTACCCAGCGGATATCTGGAAGGACACCTGCGGACCATTCCCCTTCACTGTCCAGCGGCAGCCTGGAAGCCGTTCCTGTTCCATCCACCCTGCAGGGATATGGGATTTGTGTGAGCCGTGGTGCTGTGGAGACTGCAGGTCATCCCTTGAGCCACATTCCTGAGAGATCATCCTCATCCTCCTATGTTCCAGTGTGGTGAGCAGGCGCTAGCCCAGTCTTATAGACACTGTATATAGACATTGTTTCCTGGGATCTGTTCCAGCATATCACAGACACTATACACAGACATCTATGCTGCCCATTGTTCTGCTGTTGCTTGTATTTCCACAGAATTTAACATTTTTAAGTCAGCGATCACTGTGAATTCAATTACAGTTTCTACTTGCACATGGATATAGTCTGCTGGTTATACCCCATCTACCGGATCGGTTATTTTGCTTTACCATTCAATATTCTTTGCATGCAATTAACCATCTGAGAGCTAGCTGAAGATTAACTGCATTGTCACACAGCAACACTGGACTACTTTCACTTCCCTCCCCACTTCAGGGTATTGTTTTGCTGAAGCTTACAAAGCTGCAGTTAACCAAGAACTCTCTGTAAGAGCAGGTTGCATTGCATTACAGTTCTTGTTTGCTGAAGTTGTACTTGTTTATCTACAGTTTTTCCCATTTATGTGTGTTGGAGCAGTAGGTAAAGATCTGATGTGCATAAGAGCCATTCATCTGCCCTCCTGTAACCTGTTCACATAGGCATTGTATGTGCCTTGATGTGTACCGAGGTTATAGTTCTTACTGCTAAATGTCCAATAGTTCATATGGCCATTTGATTATTGATCCTATAAGATGGTGGTCTCCAAGCTGTGGCCCAGAGGCAAGATACAGCCTTTTGCTTGCTTTTATCCGGCCCTTGGACCAACGATGGGCACAATGACACAAATAATGGGGCATTTTGCCTACCAAAGATACCAACAGTGGGGCACAGTTGCTCCCAATGATGCCAACAATGGGGCCCAATGACACCAATGATGGGGCACAATTATTTTAAATGACATCAGTGATGGGGCACAATTCCTCCCAATTACACCAAGAATGGGACGCAATTCCTACCAATGAAACCAATGATGGGGCACAATTTCTCCCAATGACAAATGATGGGGCATAATTCCTACCAAAGGTACCAACAATGGGACACAGTGATGCCAACAATGGCGCCCAATAACATTAATGATGGGGCACAATTCCTCCCAATGATGTCAGTGATAGGGCACAATTCCTCCCAATAACGCCAACGATGGGTCCCAATGACGCCAACAATGGGGCACAATTCCTACCAATGATACCAACAATGGGACCCAATAAATGATGGGGCACAATTTCTCCCAATGTTACCAATGATGGTGCACAATTCCTCTCACTGACACCAACGATGGGGCATTGTTTACTCCCACTGATGCCGGGACATTTTCTACACCCAATGGCTACACTCTGGCCCACCTAAACTCTGAATGACCCTTTGTTAAGTGGCCCTTTGTTTAGAAAATTTGGAGACCCTTGCTATAAGATATATCATTCTAAATATGCAATTGCCATTTGATTATTGATTACATTCCTATAAGAAATACCATTCTAAACTGTAAGAGATTGTGTTTCTCACCTTTTTCAATCTGCAGCCGCTGTCATTTTCTGAAAATGCTATTTCCTGCTTGTGTGATAGTCAGACTTCTGGGAAAATCTCAGACATGCTACAGGAGACGGTCAGAGGCTGCGGAAATGCTACAAGAGACGGTCAGAGGCGGCAGACATGCTACAGGAGACGGTCAGAGACTGCGGAAATGCTACAGGAGACGGTCAGAGGCGGCAGACATGCTACAGGAGACGGTCAGAGGCGGCAGACATGCTACAGGAGACGGTCAGAGGCGGCAGACATGCTACAGGAGACGGTCAGAGGCGGCAGACATGCTACAGGAGACGGTCAGAGGCGGCAGACATGCTACAGGAGACGGTCAGAGGCGGCAGACATGCTACAGGAGACGGTCAGAGGCGGCAGACATGCTACAGGAGATGGTCAGAGGCGGCAGACATGCTACAGGAGACGGTCAGAGGCGGCAGACATGCTACAGGAGACGGTCAGAGGCGGCAGACATGCTACAGGAGACGGTCAGAGGCGGCAGACATGCTACAGGAGACGGTCAGAGGCGGCAGACATGCTACAGGAGACGGTCAGAGGCGGCAGACATGCTACAGGAGACGGTCAGAGGCGGCAGACATGCTACAGGAGACGGTCAGAGGCGGCAGACATGCTACAGGAGACGGTCAGAGGCGGCAGACATGCTACAGGAGACGGTCAGAGGCGGCAGACATGCTACAGGAGACGGTCAGAGGCGGCAGACATGCTACAGGAGACGGTCAGAGGCGGCAGACATGCTACAGGAGACGGTCAGAGGCGGCAGACATGCTACAGGAGACGGTCAGAGGCGGCAGACATGCTACAGGAGACGGTCAGAGGCGGCAGACATGCTACAGGAGACGGTCAGAGGCGGCAGACATGCTACAGGAGACGGTCAGAGGCGGCAGACATGCTACAGGAGACGGTCAAAGGCGGCAGACATGCTACAGGAGACGGTCAGAGGCGGCAGACATGCTACAGGAGACGGTCAGAGGCGGCAGGCATGCTACAGGAGACGGTCAGAGGCGGCAGGCATGCTACAGGAGACGGTCAGAGGCGGCAGGCATGCTACAGGAGACGGTCAGAGGCTGCAGGCATGCTACAAGAGACGGTCAGAGGCTGCAGGCATGCTACAAGAGACGGTCAGAGGCTGCAGGCATGCTACAAGAGACGGTCAGAGGCTGCAGGCATGCTACAAGAGACGGTCAGAGGCTGCAGGCATGCTACAAGAGACGGTCAGAGGCTGCAGGCATGCTACAAGAGACGGTCAGAGGCTGCAGGCATGCTACAAGAGACGGTCAGAGGCTGCAGGCATGCTACAAGAGACGGTCAGAGGCTGCAGGCATGCTACAAGAGACGGTCAGAGGCTGCAGGCATGCTACAAGAGACGGTCAGAGGCTGCAGGCATGCTACAAGAGACGGTCAGAGGCTGCAGGCATGCTACAAGAGACGGTCAGAGGCTGCAGGCATGCTACAAGAGACGGTCAGAGGCTGCAGGCATGCTACAAGAGACGGTCAGAGGCTGCAGGCATGCTACAAGAGACGGTCAGAGGCTGCAGGCATGCTACAAGAGACGGTCAGAGGCGGCAGGCATGCTACAAGAGACGGTCAGAGGCTGCAGGCATGCTACAAGAGACGGTCAGAGGCTGCAGGCATGCTACAAGAGACGGTCAGAGGCTGCAGGCATGCTACAAGAGACGGTCAGAGGCTGCAGGCATGCTACAAGAGACGGTCAAGAGGCTGCAGAGACATAGTACAGGACAGTCAAGAGACTACAGACATAGTACAGGAGACAGTCAGCAGGTAAATATGATATTTTTTATTTTTAAGGAAAAAATAATACCCTTTAGTCTTTTGGCAGCAACTTAGTAAACAGGTCAACATCACTGCAAAAAAAAAGGGGGAACGGCGCCAGACGCAGCCAGCCGATCTCTACAGTGTCATGACCGGAAAAGACACTGCTGTCCGGGCGAGGGGGAGGGGCCAAAATGACGTCATTAATAATCGATTATGCTGCATCCCCGCATCGATGCAGAATCGGGAAAGGAATAATCTCGATGCATCGATGCGGCGATCATTTTCAACACCCCTACTATACACCCCCCTAGGTACGAATATTTAAATTGTATTGTTTCACTTTAAGCATTATTAAAATCACTGCTCCTGAAAAAACGGCAGTTTAAAAAAAAAATTGCATTGATACATGTCCCCTGGGGCAGGACCTGGGTCCCCAAACACTTTTTAGGACAATAACTTGCATATTAGCCTTTAAAATTAGTACTTTAGATTTCAAATGTTCGAGTCCCATAGACTTTAACAGGGTTCTAAAGTTCACACAAACTTTTGGTCTGTTTGCAGGTTCTGGTGCGAACCGAACAGGGGGGTGTTCGGCTCATCCCTACTCTCCAATTATTAATTTTTTATTATTGTTTTTATTTTGTTTGCTCAAAATAAAAATGTTTTATTATAATCTACTTGATATGACATGTTTTGCACCTAAAAATCTCATTCATACCTTTTTTGTCTTGCAATGTACAGAGATCACTCAGAGGGGAATGATTTTTTCTCAACAAAAGTGGAGTTACACTTTAAGCTTTTAAGTGAGCTGGAGAACAATAACACATAAAACTGCCATAAAGTCCCAATACTATGCGAATCATCAATAGTTAAATGGTATAGCGCTGATGAAGGGGGTGCACCCCCTGAAACGCATCAGCTTACCAAACCTGTGGTGCATCAAGTCAGGCCACTTGCTATCCCCACTGGATCATTATTTTATGTACTACAATCCATGATCTTTCATCTAGGAGTGTGTGCCCTGCTGTGTACATTGTTAATTTATTTTTTCTGGCCTTGTGAAAACTATGGAGGAATCCAATGGTGACCTGTCTCAAAAAATGGCTGAATTTTCAGTGCCCTTATGTACGCATGAACATTAGCAATGTTTTTTTACAAATTGGTCTAAAAAAGAAAAAAATCACAAAAATTGACCAGTGAAAATGTGTATTTTTTTGGACGGAGTAACGAGTTCGAACTTTTGGTTGAAGCTCATTTGGCATTTGTGCTATTGCCTTCCCATACATCACAATGACAGATGGCGCAGCTCACAGACAATCTTCTGAATGGGCATAATGACAGGTTCTCTTGAGTTCTTCTTTCATCTGTCTCAGACTGTAACTGAGTGCTTTCCCTGTTTGTCAGTACAGAATGGTAGTATTGAATTGGAATGATAAGATCATGCTGCAGGCTTTTCTTCTAAAGACTCTTTGTTAGTACAAGCTAGTCAGGATTTGCGGGAATAAAATAAAACGTAATCTCTGGCTGATCCAAATTTTCCGATAAGTTAAGAGCTCCACCTGTACGGCATGCAGAGAAATTCATTGCGTATCTCATGCCACCTCCTGCTGCCAAGAGGAGATTAAAGCATCAGGCAGATCATAGGCTGCACTCTGGCCGGCTGATGGCAGATCCCACAGGATGGGGCTTATTGAAGTAATTAGGAGGGCTTGGTCATACGTTATGGGGAAGTGCAAATATCACTTCTTTTTATATCAACGTTTAATGGCTTTTTCATCCTGTGTACTCTGTTTTATTTCCCCAGCCGACATGAAAGGTTTTGGTATATGGACCAGTGCCATGAAGCTTTACAGAACTCTCACAATGATCTTCTTAACCTCAAGAACAATACTTCTTAAACTTTCTCAGCTGGATTCATTAAACTCAAGTTCACCTTTTTAATAGCTTCTACCTGCAACAAATCTGCTGGGCATTCTTCTTTTTACTATAAAGGAAAACTTCATGTACTATTTATTTTACAATATCCCTCTAGAAGACCTGAAATCAAATTACTATTATACAGGATTTATATAGCGTCGGCAGCAGGGCTCAAGTCCTGCAGGGAACACGTGGGAACGGAGTTCCTGCACTTTTTTCATAGCAGGAACGCAGTTCCCTTTGCAGGACTAGAGCAGCCGAGCCGCCCGAGCCAATCCTTCACTAAGCGGCGATGCCCAGCTCGAGTCACTGTCAGGGGCAGGCGAAACGTATAATCCTTTGTTACTGGCCCCTTCCTGTATATGGATTCATCAGGTAGTGTGCGGGTAACTCGTCACTTCCTCAATGACGCAATGTCTCATGGGAGCTTTTGTCATTGTTCCCAGGAGACATTGCGGAGGTCTGCCGTGAGTTATCGCGGGATTTAGAAAGAACTTGCAGTGGATTTAAAAAAAAAAACATGTGGTTTATTAATTATGCATATGAGTGAGGGAGTGGATCTTGGGTGGGAGTTCCCACACTTTTTTCCCCAGAACTTGACCCCTGGTCTACAGTATGTGCGGTACTTTCCAATATAAAGGGAGACAGTACAGTTGCAATACTATAACATACAAGAGGACCCTGCTCATAAGAGCTTATGTACCAATAGGATGGGGCAAGTGGTAGAGAAGGTAATAACTCTGATGCCGCGTACACACGACCGTTATTTATGTCATGAGAAAAAAAAAAAATTCTCAACGTGATTTTGTCGTGATTCCTCTCAAGCCTGCCTTGCATACACACGTTCATGAAAAAAAGTTTGAGCAAAGCGCGGTGACGTACAACACATATGACGGCACTATAAAGGGGGAGTTACATTTGAATGGTGCCACCCTTTGGGCTGCTTTTGCTAATTTCCACCATCTCATAACTTGCTTCTGAGCGCATGCACGTTTTTTTTTCGCCCTCGTTAAAGCGTACACAAAACTGATCAATCAAAATAAATCAAGTAATAAAAGTTCAGTTAGTTAGTGGCAGCGATAGGCTTGCCTTAACCACTTCAATAAAGGGCGTTTTAACCCTCTTCCTGCCCAGACCAATTTTTAGTTTTCAGCACTGTCGCAATTTGACAATTGCGCGCTCATGCAAAACTGCAGCCAAATTAATAAATTCTTAATTATTTTGAGTTTTTTCCCCCACAAATAGAGCTTTCTTTTGGTGGTATTTGATCACCTCTGTGGTTTTAATTTTTAGCGCTATAAACAGAAGAAGAGCGACAATTTTGGAAAAAAAAAAAAAAAAAACACAATATTTTTTACTTTCTGCTTTCCTGGCTCTGTGTCTGGCGGACATCGTGGCCGCCAGGCACGCGCATCGACACTCGAGTGAAGCGGCGGACCAGCATCGCGCACCCCCAGGTGGCCGGGAGGCCAGAGGATGTCATATGATGGCCGCCCAGGATGGCAGAGCCACCTTGCGGCTGTTATATTAATATACACGGGATAGGAAGGAGTTAAGAGATTAATTTTCAGGGATCGACTTAAGGCAGAGTGGTAGAGAGTTCCAGAGGATGGGAGAGTCTTTGGAAAACTCCTGGAGATGAGCATTGGAAGAGAAGGAGAAAAGGGACCTAGAGAGCAGGAGGTCTTGGAAGAGGACAGTTTGGGTGATATTTGGAGACAAGGGCCTGGATTCACAAAGCACTTGCGCCGACATATCTCCAGATACGCCGCGTAAGTGCAAATATGCGCCGTCCTAACTGTGCGCCACACCCACAAACTAAGATACGTCTAAAAACAGACTTCATCCCACCAACGTAACTTGCCTACGCCGGCGTAGAGTAGGCGCATATTTACGCTGGACGCATGTGGCGCTCCTATTGATTTTCTATTCAAATATGCAAATGAGGGAAATACACCGATTCACTAACGTACGTGCGCCCGGTGCAGGCTCTACGCAACGCGCGTAAGGCCTCTTTCACATGTCCGCCTCCGTTAGTCCGTTTTTACAAGTCCGTTTACGGACTTGTAATGGACGCCTATGGGGTCGCGTCCGTTAGCGGATGATGCATCCGCTAACGTCCGCAAAGATCCGCGTCCGTCTGGATCCGGTTTTTCGGACAGAAGAAAACCATATTTTTGTTCCTTCCGGCAGAACGGATCGGATGAAGACGGACAAACGGTCCGTTTTCATCCGATTCCCCATAGGGGGTGGCGGAGGAGAGACAGAGCGGTCCCTGCACAGTGTGCGGGGACCGCCCTGTCCGCCGACAGCTGAGCGGGACCCCCCGCTGAGCCGACGGACACACACGGAGTGGACCGAAAAACGGTCCGCACCGTGTGAAAGGGCCCTTAGTTTTCCGTCCGGCGTAAAGTTGTTCCCCATAAAGGAGGTGTAAGTCAGCACCAGACATGCAAAGGTCTGCACCGGGGAACTCAAGTCTACGTATTTTACTTGGGACGTGGGTCGGCTGGGCGTGGGTTACGTTAATTGCGTACACAGTGATCCGGCGTATCATAGGCAGTTGTTCTGACGTGGTTGTGAGCATGTGCATGTGCAGTTCGTTTTAAGTACTTGCCTGGCCCCTGGCCCATCATTTGCATGGGGTCACGCTTCATTAGCATGGATCACGCCCACTTCCTCTTACGCCAGCCTGCGCCTTTGAAATGTACGCTACGCCGGCACAGAGTTGGGAGCAATAGCTTGCTGAATTAAGCGCATGCCTCTCCGCGCTGCATGTGTGCGCTACGCCAGCGTAAATATGCGCCCATCTCTGAGAATCCGGGCCAAGATGTGTCATGTAGCTCGGGGAAGGCTTAGATGCACCGGCCAGGAAAACTCTCTTAGAGGCTAAAAGGTATGCCACTGAATGATGCACCAAGTGATACTAACATTTAAGGCTGTATGTGCCCAAGGCCAAATTCTTGAAATGCAGGCATCTTACATTCCAGGCATTCATCCCTGGGAGCATACTGTCCTAAACATTAACACCACTAGGAACACTGTCCAGCCATAGAAGCTTTCTGATGGAGTTTTACAGGCTACCGGTAGGGGGCCTGCGTGGTGCACCTGTGCCTTCCACCAACACGAAAAGGTCGGAATCTCATGCACCCGGGGCTAAACACTTAGGCCGCGTACACACGATCGGTCCAAACCAATAAAAACGGACTGAAGTTCAGTTTCATCGGTCCAAACCGACCGTGTGTATGGCCCATCAGTCTGTTGTCCTTCAGTCCAAAAATGTAGAACTTGTTTTAAAATCGGACCGATGGATGCCTACCGATCGGTCAAAACCGATGGTTAGTACAAAAAAAAGCATCGTTTCAAAACCCACGCATGCTCAGAATCAAGTCGACGCATGCTTGGAAGCATTGAACTTCATTTTTCACTGCACGTCGTTGTGTTTTACGTCACCGCGTTTTACGTCACCGCGTTGGACTCGATCGGTTTTTTAACTGATGGTGTCTACGCACATCAGACCATCAGGCCGCTTCAGCGGTGAACCGATGAAAACGGTCCGTCGGACCATTCTCATCGGATGGACCGGTCGTGTGTACGCGGCCTTAGTGTGCATGAGGTCTAAAAGGTTTCACAATATTCTTTATCTTGCTTCTTCCAAGAGAGTTGACATCTTTTTTTATGGTCAACATCTACTTCCCGGATGGCGTTGCCAGTTCAGAGATAAGACAAATAATTGAATTTCGGTGCCAATGCAAGCCTTGGTGGTGTGCACACATTTCTTGATCGTCCATTTTCTGAAGCCTTTCATGTTATGACTTGCCACAAAGTTTTAATGTTGCAGTTAGTAATGAACTGAGATCATGGCTTGAGTTCCGTCTGAACACAAGTACATCTGAGCTCCGAAATTAGCTGTCATTGCTGGGTAAATGAGCTGTAGGTGGGAGATTCCTTGCCATGAAGCTGATGTCACAAGCATCCTTATCCCTTTGTGTACATCTTTTGCTTAATATTGGTGTAGCACCCTCTATCATAGGTAGGTACTAGAGTGAGGATTTTTGTGCAGGTAAATTTAGGAAGGCCTAGGCCTTCTTGTTTTCATCTGGGGTCAGGGAGTGGTTAGCGTAGCAGTGGGTGTGGGTGTGATCAACTATGCTTCAGTGCTTGGGAACCTGCCCTGCTTCCAGGGGGAGTGTCCTGGAAAAGGGGCAGGGCCAAGAGCTGGAGTGACTGGCAGTTCATGTGAGGAGCCCTGACCAATCCCCACTTGGAATTGGCAGGGGGCAGGCCTCCCATATAAGCTGAGGTCACATGTCACTGGGGAGGCCTTGTCTGCCGGAAGACGTGGAGAATGGAGTGATAGATAGCAGCAGGGGCCCCATCCCCATCTGGAGTGAATATTTGTTCTCTTTTGGCGCATGCCCATTCAGCTCCGCTCGCACGTTCTTCTGCCCTGGCTCAAGTCCCCGACAGACGTATCCTTGCCTTCCATGGTGGAGTGATCTTCCTCTGCTCCCCACCCAGTAGTATCCAGGGGGCCTGGAGAGTAAGACTTGACAGGCTGTGAGGTGGGCGGCGGTGATGAGCAGAGAGTCGCTGATTGCTGCCATTACTAGTAAAAAAATATGTCCCCGTATTTCATTTAAAAAATCTGGTCACCTTAATGTAAAGGTAACTTTCACTTCTTCCCATTCCTGGCCATATGGCCGTGGCACATATCTGGTGATGGGCAAGCCTCCTTCACTCCCCAATAAGATCTGTTCTGAGTGGGCAGCCTCTCTCCCAGCACTCTTCCCCCCATACTAGGCTGTCATTGGAAGCAGGATAGAAAGTAATCCTCAATTTAGCAGACACCACAGTCCTGGCTTTGCCTAACAGAAATGACAGCGCCATAATTTCTGTCGCCAATCAGCTAGAGATTTGAGCCTGGCAGCCAAAGTTCCGGTAATCATATTTACCTGTTCTTGTAGCTGCTGGCTTTTAATTTTTGCAGAATTGACTGAAGTTCCTCTTTAGGCTCCATGCACATTTGCGTTTTTTAATGAATGAATGAAAACTTATATAGTGCGGCACATGCGAACTTAATTGCCTCTGGCCGCTTGTTGTTCCTGTCTCCTTTGATATCAAAAGAGATAAGTCTTGATCTTTCTCCTGAATGCTAAGTGGTTCTCCTCCAACCGAATGCTGGTTGGTAAAGCGTTCCATAGTCTGGGACCTTGGACCGCGAATCTTCTTTCTCCTTTGGACTTGTAAATGGCTTTCGGTATCTGGAGGAGATTTTGATTGGTGGATCGCAGAACGTGATTGGGATTATGAGCTTTTATTTTTTCACATAGATAATGGGGAGCATTCCCATGGATACATCCATGCGTTAGAATTGCTTTTAAAGCACTCTGTCTGTCTTTTACTGGTAACCAATGAAGGGTTCTCAGTGAAGGTGAGATTGATTCCCAGGGCTTTTTCCCAGTCACAAGTCTGGCGGCCGTATTTTGAACGACTTGCAGACGAGCGATTTGGTACTTTGGGAGTCCGTGGTAAAGGGCATTTGCATAGTCCAGTCTGGAGTTCACAATTGCTCCCACCACTACCGCTATGTCTTCTTTGGGAATAAAAGGAGTAAGTCTGCATAGTAGGCGCAGCAGATGGTGAGATCTGCTGACTACTGACCCTATTTGTGCGTCCATTGTCATGTAGGAGTCGAAGATGACCCCGAGACTTTTGACTTTGGCGCTAGGGGTGATGATTTTGCCCAGAATGGGCGGGGCTATCCACGTTGTTGCAGGTTGATTCATACGCTTGGCGTAAAACCCCTAAGCCCCTAGAAGCTGTTATTAGCATTTTTTCTGCTCCTAGAAGCCAAATAGTGTTATCCTATGGGTCCATGCATACTACTTTAAGCGATTAGCGTTTTTTTGAGCTTCAGAGTCTAGGAGCAGAAAAAAAATTGTTTTTGTAAAGTATTTGGGAGCATTTTCCCAGCAGAAAAAAAAACCCGCTAAATACTCCTTTTTTTGCGAGCAGTGTTTTGTACTGTAAAAAAGCTAATAAATTCCTAACGCTCCTAAAAGCTGGCACAAAAACATCATCATCAGCGTTTTTCATCCGGTGTTTTTTCTATTTTTTTTTTCAGCTTGAGTGTGCATGGAGCCAAATTAAACAATGAGATAAACAGGTGGTGTAACCTTGAGTGGAGAACACTTTATTTGGCAACCTCTGAGAATACGCTTGTAAAAGGCTTGTAACTGATGTATCATTGGATTCCTCTCCCATATTGTAATCTCTGGATAGTACTTTCACCCATGAAACCTCAAGTTCCCGTGTTTTATTCACTTAGGCCGCGTACACACGAGGAGACATGTCGGATTAAACAGGTCCGACGGACCGTTTTCATCGGACATGTCTGAAGAGGTCTTTTGGTCTGATGTGTGTACACACCATCGGACCAATATCCCCTCGGGCAAAGAACGCTGTGACGTAGAAGACACTGACGTGCTGAAACACGGAAGTTCAATGCTTCCACGCATGCGTCGAATCAATTCGATACATGCGCGGGATTTCGGTCCGATGGTTGGGCGTACTAACCATCGGACATGTCCGACAGACAGGTTTCCAGCGGACAAGTTTCTAAGCATGCTTAGAAACTTTTGTCTGCTGGAAACCTGTCCGCTAGGCCGTACACACGATCGAACATGTCCGCTGAAACTGGTCTGCGGACCAGTTTCAGCGGACATGTTCGATAGTGTATACGCGGCCTTACAGACCCTGTAAGTGCAGAAAAATACCTGCTGATGTGTCAGAAGTGCTCTCATTCCTGTTGTGAGATGACAACACACAGCGTTTTTGTGGACTGAATGATGTCAGCACTGCCCACTTACTGAGACCCACCTACTTTTTTATCTGCAGAAAATAGTACTTTGGATTTTAGTTGGACAGACTTGTGTACACATGATCGGATAATCCGACTTAAGGGTCCTTTCACACGGAGCAGACCGTTTTTCGGTCCGCTCCGAGTGCCCATCAGCTCAGCGGGGGGACATTCTTCCGTCCGCAAAAACGGATGCGGATCTAGCAGACGTTAGCGGATGCTTCATCCGCTAACGGATCCGCTCCCATAGGGAAGCATTACAAGTCCGTAAACGGACTTGTAATTAGCGGACCGTTCGTCCGCTAGTGTGAAAGGGCCCTAACAGATTTATTGTCAGACAGCTGGTGAGCATTAACAGCCAACATTTGTTGTCGTTAATTCAGCCAACAATTGTCTGATGGAGCATACACACGGTCGTATTATCCGACACAACACGTCCATCAGACAATTATGGCCAAAAGACCAGAGATGGTGTCTAGTGTTGCTCACGAATATTCGCATTGCTATTTTTTTTTTTTATAAAATATAGCGAATATTCGTAAATATCGAATATTCGTGATATTTTATCCAAAAGAAAATAGCGAAATTTCGCAATCATTTTCGCTTTCGCATATGCGAAATTTCGCTATTTTTTTTTTTCATAAAATATAGCGAATATTCGTAAATATCGAATATTCATGATATTTTATCCAAAAAAAAATAGCGAAATTTCGCAATCTTTTTTTTTTTTATAAAATATCACGAATATTCGATATTAACAAATATTCGCGAATATTCTTCGAAATATTCGCGAAATATCGCGAAATCGAATATGGCGTATTCCGCTCATCACTAATGGTGTCAAAAAGAAATTAAATTCCAAGTTTCTCCTCTTAGTCCTCAATTTGACACTTATTGTACCAGCAAAATTGCTCATTTATCCAAAAGCAGGTATTCTGAAGAAAAAAATTGCTTTAACCACTTACAGGTACGTCCTCTTTAAGTGCCCAGCCGTGGGACTCGGGCGCGCTCCCACTACCCGATCCGAAGCTCTGTGACCGCGGGACCCGATCGCCGCTGGAGTCCCGTGATCGTTCCCCGCAGCTGAAGAACAGCTTTACTGTGGTGCCGTCATTTATCGTGTGTTCCCTAACATAGGAAAACACAATCAATGACGTCACATCTACAGCCACACCCCCTACAGTTAGAAACACAGATGAGGTCACACTCAACCCCTTCAGCGCCCCCCTTGTGGTTAACTCCCAAACTGCAATTGTCATTTTCACAGTAATCAATGCATTTTTAATGCATTTATTGCTGTGAAAATGACAATGGTCCCAAAAATGTGTCAAAATTGTCCGAGGTGTCCGCCAAAATGTCACAGTCACGAAAAAAAATCGCTGATCGCCTCCATTAGTAGTAAAAAAAAATGGCCCAGATTCAGGTACATCTGCGCATTATTAGACCGGCGTAGCGCACCGCCTTTACGTTAGACTTTCGGAATTTTGCCGCGTAATCACCCTATTCTCGTAGCTTTTGCGCAGGAAATTGCGCATAAGTAAAGTTTTTTCAGAGGCGTAAGGAGGAGTAATACAAATTGGGAAGGACGTGGGCGTGTTACATTGAAATGAGCCGTGACCCCATGCAAATGAAGGGCCGGCCAGCTCGCGCATGCGCGCTTGAACGAGACCATGTCAGCTCCGATGTGCACATGCTCACAACTCGGGAGCGGCGCAATCAGTGAAATTGGAAATGGACTAGGGCAACGTTGTGAACTACGCAAACAGCATAAATAGACACACACAAACGCAATTCCTTTGCAAAAGTACATCCCTTTGTCCCTTCCCATTTAACCAAGTGCTTTTGTTCTTGTTGTTCGTTGCGGTGTGTTTTGTAGTTGTCAGATTAGTGTTCTGTGTGATCAGGTGTTTGTTAGTAGATTTTTGAAAGTGGTTTTTGATAAGTGTTTGAGAGACTGTTTGTTTGATTGATATATTTCTTTTTGTTTCTTTTCCTGCTGTATTTTTGTTTTGTTTTTTGGGGACTGTTTCTTGGTGAGTAGTTTTCTCTCTGTGTGTGTGTTTTTTTGTGATTGGTTGTGCTTGTTTGTGTGCGTGAATTTTGTTGACTGGGACTGTTTTTTTTTGGAAGGATGACTGAGAGAAAACGAAAGCTTCATTTTACAGTTGTGGAAAAACAGATTCTTGCCCGGGCCATTAGCGAGTATGGGCGTTTCCTCCACGGCCCGGACAGTGCCAACACCACCCCGGCCAGGAGGAGGGAGATTTTGGATAGGATCACTGACCAGGTGAATTCTGCGGGGCAGGGGGAGACACGGACCAGGTCTGGGATTGACAAAAAAATCAATGACCTCCGGCGTCTGGTCAAAAAGAAGTTGGCCAGAATGCATGCCCATGCCAGGGGCACAGGAGGGGGCCCACCATGCCGTATTAGCCTGACAGCGGAGGAGCGTGCGGTGGCCCTGACCTTTCATCGGCATGAAGTTGAGGGCCTGTCCGGCTTTGACTCCAGTCCCCAGCCCGTGGTGCCAGGTAAGTTGTTTTATTTTTTAATATCAGGTGTGTAGCATGTGTGGGGGAGGGGGTGAAAGGGAATATGTGGCAAGTGTGTGGATCCTCCAACCTGTGAATGTTTTGTGTCATCCACAGATGTGCAAGAGGGTGCAGGGCCATCTGGCCTGACCGCACCAACCCCAGGACAGCAGCCTAATGAGGCCCCCCCCAACAAGGCCGGAGTCCGCGGAGGAGGTTCAAGAGGAGCAGGAGAATCATGAGGAGGAGGAGAATCATGAGGAGGAGGAGTCCATGTCAGGCACTGGACGTTTGGGTTTTGAGGACTCCTCCCCTCTGGCTGGCAGCAGGCAGGCCTCCCTAAGGGGGAGCCCCCCCCTCCTCCCCCAACATGGCTCCCCTCACAAGGGCCTCCCCTTCTCCCCGGCCACGAGCATCAGCTGGAGGCAGGATGTCATCCCAGACCACCAGGGGGTTGGCCGATCTCCTGCCCGCCACCCTGAGAAGGGACCAGTTCCTCCAGACCCGCCATCTGGGACAGGTCAGCCAGACATTGGTGCGGATGGAGGAGAGCCTGTCCTCCATCAAGGATACGCTGGGGAACCTGGACTCCCACTCCCGGGCTTTCACAACCTGCCTAAACGAACTGCAGACGACATCAGCAGGCGTTGGGCAGGATGTGAGGGCCCTTACCCTGGCTATCCAGGCCAACACGGCAACACTTGGTCCCCGGTTTTACCCCTTCCCCATGAGTCTCCCCTGAGAAGCCGGGGCCGTGGCCGGGGGCGCCCCAGGCGTGGCTCACGCAGAGGGCAGTAATTTGTTTTTCCCCCCCCTTTTTTTTTTGTCTTTTTTTTTTTTTTGTTGGCAATTTTTTGCTTTTGCTGGTCATTTTTTTTTGTGTTGTGAATGCTGTGTGAATGTGGGGGTGACATTGTGCAGCATGCAACATGCACCGATGATCTGGCACACGAAGTTTGGGGAATACAAGAGGGTACCCCCAGACTTATCCAGGCATCGGAAACGTGACTTTAGGAGGCCAAAGGTGCGCTCCACCACTGCTCGTGTTTGGGCATGTGCTTGATTGTATCTTTCCTCTCCTGGGGTTTGGGGGTTCCGGATAGGAGTCATGAGATGGGGTCCCAGTGGATATGCAGAGTCACCTGTAAGGGAAAAGACAGGAGGATGTTAGTCATGCATGTGCCCCTTGTGATGTGCATCATGGGAGGGGATAGTCATGCCTGCCACCCATGTCACTCACCAACCAGCCAGCTGTCCCCATACACGTTCTGATCGAATTCCAATCGGATGTGGCATTGATTGTATATGTAGCTGTCATGGCTGGACCCTGGGTGTTTGGCACGGACGTGCCATATGAGGCCTTGGGCATCGACTATCACCTGTACATTGATGGAATGCCAATGCTTCCGATTGCGGTATATGTGCTCTGTCTCCTGGGGGGGGCTGGAGTGCCACATGTGTGCAATCAATGGCCCCCACGGTGCGTGGGAATCTGGCAATTCTGTAGAAATCTGTCATTGCCTTCAGCCGCAGGTCCTCAGTGGTGGGTTTGATGATTTGGTTGGCCATGCGTCTGAGGATTGCAGGGACAACCTGGTGCACACATCTGCTCATGGAGGATTGTGACATCCCAGCCACCACTCCACTTGTACGCTGAAAAGAGCCACTGGCAAGGAAATGGAGTGTTGCCATGACCTTGACCAGTGGCTGCACTGCATGTGAGCGGTGTGTTGGGCTGGTGATGTCCTCCTGCAAGGTTGTGGTTAATTCCAGGATGGCATGAGGGGTGAATCTGAAGATGTGAAACACCTCAGAATCACTCATGCCAAACAGGTCTATGCGGGTACGGTATATCCTCTCCCGTGCCATCCTCCATGCCATCCTCCGTGCCCTCATCCTTCTTTGTTCATCTAAAGTGAGTAGTATAGCTATGCGCGACGATGCCCCTGGCATGTTGGCATACAGATTGTTGTGCAACACGTGTGACTGCTGAGCTGCTCACTAACAGTGTTGCTTTATCTAACAAGTAGACTTTTTTTCTTTTTTTAGACCAGCTTTTATCAGCTCTAATTTTAGACAGGACATTTTGCTGTTGCGCACACTGCGTCGCCTGCGCTGCCCCAACGTTGTTTTGTGGATCCCCGTAAGTCCCTCATTAGCATATTTGACTAGCAAATCAATGGTGTGTCTAGCGCACTTTTGCGCGGATGGATGTGCCAGTCTAACGAAATTACGCGGGACAAAAAAAGTCGATTTTTTGCGTATCTCGTTCTGGGGATGCCGCGCAACGAAATGCACGCGCACATTTAGACTTACGCACGCGCATCTCCTGTTGCGCAGGCGTAATCGCTCTGTGAATCTGGGCCAATGTTTTTAATAAAAATGCAATAAAACTATCTCCTATATTGTAAACGCTATAAATTTTGCGCAAATCGATAAGCGCTTATTGCGATGTTTTTTTTTTTTTTTTTTTACCAAAAATAGGTAAAATAATACGTATCGGCCTAAACTGAGGAAAAACATTTTTTTTATACATTTGTGGGGGATATTTATTATAACAAAAAGTAAAAAATATAGATTTTTTTTCAAAATTGTCGCTCTATTTTTGTTTGTAGCGCAAAAAATAAAAACCGCAGAGGTGATCAAATAACACCAAAAGAAAGCTCTATTTGTGGGGAAAAAAGGACGCCAATTTTGTTTGTAAGCCACGTCGTACGACCGCGCAATTGTCAGTTAAAGCGACGCAGTGCCGAATCGCAAAAACTGGCCAGGTCCTTTACCTGCCTAAAGGTTCGGGTCTCACTTGATTAATGACCACAGAAAAGGACACTTGATACTAAAACTGATTGAGCTTTACAGAAAAAAGAAAGACAAACTTCCAACTGAACATGATAACTGTTTATGGCCAAAACTGGCTATTGTGGAAATGTACCAGACACTAAAGGAAACAATTATATTTGTGAAAATCATTTCTATTTATACTGCAATTGGCACTGAAACTCACACAAAGCTGCAGTTATTTTCCCTCACCTCTTGTTTTCATGACGACTAAAAACTTTTGGATTTCCCCTCGCTTTCTGTCTCGGTGACAATGGTTATCAGGACAAAGAGGTACATTTCCACAGTAGAGACCAGTAGTGTATTTAGTCAGGCCTAGGGCGGCACAAAACCTAAACTTGTGCGCCCCCTAATTTAAATATGACCCACCTTCTTGTCACGGCCACACCCCTTTCCATTTAAGACCTGCCCTGAAATTCTTGAGTGGGGATAATAGTTTTAGAGGGTTTAGGGGGCAATGGATTCCCTTAATTTGCTTGAATTTCCTCTCACTTCCTGTTTGGTTATGGGACAGGAAGTGAAGGATCTGCAATGGGACAGGGATAGTAAAAAATAAACCGACAGGGGTTATAACCGTCCCTTACTCTATCCAAAATGAAAAAAAAACAAAGTGTTGCCTATAGTTTTATTTCAAGCACAAATTTCTGATAATATTATGGAGAGGACTAAGAAGATATAACCATGCCAGTGGTGCAGCAGAAAACATATAGCACAGTGAGGAAGCTTTGTGGTCCAGGATGATAGGACAGTCAAAATTAGAAGCAGCGCCCCCCCACATTTGCAGAATGCCCGCATACCGGAAGCGGTGCAGACGCTTTTTGAGGATGCAAGACTAATTTGCCTCCCAGCCCAGTCTACCCCATAAGACTGGCACTACACTTACAGTGTGGCTTAAGCCGGCGGAAAATCTTTTTGCGCTGCCCCCCCTGCAAAGTGCTGCCCTAGGCCTGGGCCAGGATACAGTGTTGGTGGAGACACAGACACACACACACAACCCTTTCTGCAATGAACTCCATCAACCTGCTTTGGGATTTTTAGGAATCCTGCATTCTTGTACATACAGGTTGTGCCATGAGACAGGTGCCTAAGCTCTTGTTCTAGCACTTAACTCTAGATCTAGAGTGAGTCTACATAGTCCCAGCAGTAGTAAGAAGAGTGGGACTTGGACTGCAGTGCAAGGTAAGTGGTGTCTTCTATTGTAGGGAGGCTTCAGTTGGTGGGATTTTTATGCAACTTGCAGGATCAGTTTGAAGGCTACTGTCCTATGCCTGTGTCAGCCCCATGGTTGATAGAACTTGTGTGTAGCTACTTCTCCTCACCATATCTATTAAAAATTTGGTATTTTAAGAGTTACATGCCAGGGATGAGCTCAGGCGTGTTTTGATCCCACCAGGAAGCTGTCCAACTTGGATCCCTGCCAATATCAGGCACTGTTTGATATGAATCTTGAGGGGGAACTCCATGCCAAATTTTAGGAAAAAAAATGCCATGTGTTCCCCTTCAAGAGCATACCAGGTCCATGGGTCTGGTAAGAATATAAAGGGGAACCCCCTACGCCGAAAAAACGGCATGGGGGTCCCCCGAAAATCCATACCAGACCCGTATCTGAGCAGCAGCCTGGCCAGTCAGGAAAGGGGGTGGGGACGAGCGAGCGCCCCCCCCTCCTTAACTGTGTCAGGCCGCATGCCTTCAACATGGGGAGGTAGGTGCAATGGGGCAGGGGGCGCACTGTGGCCCCCCCACCCCATAGCACCCTGCCCTCATGTTGATGAGCACAGGGCCTCTTCCCCACAACCCTGGCCGTTGGTTGTCGGGGTCTGCGGGCGGGGGGCTTATCGGAATCTGGGAGCCCTTTTAACAAGGGGGCCCCCAGATACCGGCCCCCCACCTTAGGTGAATGAGTATGGGGTACATCGTACCCCTACCCATTCACCTGGAAGAAAAGTGTTAAAAAATAAACATGCTACACAGGGTTTTAAAATATTTTATTAGTCCGCTCCGGGGCACCCCCTCTCTTCTTTAGCTCTTTTACGAGGGGGGCTTGCTTCTTCAACGTCTTCTGGGGGGGTCCCAGTCTTTACCGCCGTCTGGTTCTCTTCCGCTGGGTGGGGGCCGCTTTCTTCTTTAGCTCTTTTACAGCGGGGGGTGCCCAGGCTTCTGTCGGATTTTTGGGGGACCCCCATGCCGTTTTTTCAGCATAGGGGGTTCCCCTTTAAATCCTCACCAGACCTATGGGCCTGTTATGCTCCTGGAGAGAAACCCATGCCGTTTTTTTTCTTACAATTTGGCATGGAGTTCCCCCTCAAGAGCAGTAGAATACAAGTCGCATGCCAAAGTCAGAGCGTGCAAGACTGCATTCCGACTTTGATCCTACTTAAATGCTATTCAATGGAGTAAAGTAGGATCAAAGTTGAACCAAAGTAGTACAGGGAGCGTCTGCAAAGTCGGACCGACGTGTCGGACCAGCTAAGACGGCTCTCATAGGGAACATTGCTTTTCACACGTCATGCGACATAAGCTCCCAATGAGAGATGGATGCCGGACTGGGCAGGGTGACAGGTGAAAATAAATAAGACATTTCCTTTTTAGGGAGGTGTGTCCTATGCCTACATACTTTTGCTAAAGGGTGGCCCTTGTTCCCATCTCAAAAAGTTGGGAGGTGTGCCTTATATTGGTATAAATTATAAAAGCATGAATCCTTAGATCACTAAAGGAAAAAAACATTTTTGCTGAAATGACTGTTTACAGGGTATAGAGACATAAAAGTTAACTGATTCCTTTTAAAAATGATTAAAAAAAGAGATAAAAATCAATCATATAATATGCCTCTAGTTTTGTTTTTAAACTGGTTTTGTGTTTATGTGAAGTAGAGAGAGAGACAGAACAAAAACAAACAAATCCAGGGCAGTGTTTTGTTTTTAAAATGAATCTGATTGGTTCTGAGGAGTTTTAGACACACAGCTTGGACCACAGTGAAAAGCTGCCATGAGATTTTTCATAAGGAGCCAGAGCAGAATTACAGCAACTTCAAAGCAAAAAACGAACAATGAGAACATGAAAACAGCACTGCATTAAGGTAAAGGAAGCTATTTAGCTAAAAAAAAAAAAAAAAATCCTTTAGTGATCCTTTAAGATCAACAAGGCGCTAAAATCACATTGCAGCAAGGTAAACAGATTGCAAATCCTCCATGGCAGATTGGATTGCAATCAGTCTGGGCTGTGGGAGGGCCACACCTGCATTGTCTGGAGGATACAACTTTCTGCCAGACAATGAATTACTCCCCACCCAAAACTGTTTAGATGATGGGTGCAGTTCTGTTGCTCCAGGGCTCTGCTTTTCATATCAGGTGTTTGAAGGAATGATGCCTCTCAGCTGCCAAGCACCTTAAAGACTTCCTTCAGGCTGTGTTCCCACTCCCAGTATATTATTAAAGCAAGTTAGCTGCTTTATTCTATTAATTTAGTTTTATGAGCTCAGACAGATATGAATAATACTAAGGTTAAATAATTTCACATAATTAGTTTTCTTTGTCTATTACAACCCTGTGCATGAGATAGGATTATCATAAGACAACTATAGACCTATACACCTATAGACATAAAAAGATAGTTGCCCAATGCCTTCCTTCCCACCCTTTTCATTGACACAAGTATGTATGCTAGGCTTATGGTGACATTCAGGTTTTTATATAGCCTCTGTTGAGTGTTTGGACATGCAAACATCTTCCAGTTGTCCTCGGCCAAAGTCTGCAGGAAACAAGAGATGGCGGTCAGAACAGAGCTCAAGTCCTGTGGGAACGGAGTCCCTGCACTTTTTTCACAGCAGGAACGCAGTTCCCTTTGCAGGACTAGAGCAGCCGAGCCGCCCGAGCCAATCCTTCACTAAGCGGCGATGCCCAGCTCAAGTCACTGTCAGGGGCAGGCGAACCTTAGGTAGTGTGCGGGTAATCTCTCACTTCCTCAATGCCGAGGAAGTGACAGAATACCCGCACACTACCCAATGAATCCATATACAAGAAGCGGCCAGTAACATAAAGGATTACTAAGGTACAGTGGTTTAGTAAAAATGCATATGAGCGTATAATTTTTAATTTTTTTTTGGTGGGGGAGTGGATCTTGGGTGGGAGTTCCCACACATTTTTCCCTAGGACTTGAACCCTGGGCCAGAAGCATACCTTCCAACCATCTCGGATTCCGCAGGACCCTCCCGCAATTGTGTCCCGCGGACTAGACTAGAGTCCCGGAAAACAGTGCCGGTCCATGTTTGGCCACTGAGTTCCAACCAGTGACCCTGACTAAATTCACTAAGAGGATTTGCTCATTCCAAATTATGCTCATTTAAGTACTAGGCCTGTGGCAGCGGCCCAAGCCAGGCCTGTGGCAGAGGTCTGTTCCTCCCAGCAACCTAAGTGACACTTCGGCTGCCAGGCTTGTGGCGGGAGTCTGTCCGGAGGCGCTTCAACCGCTATGGCTAGAGTAGCGACGAATTGTGTTATCATTGAAAGCAGGCTTGCTTTCTCTAAATTTCCTGGGCCTGATACTGCAAGTGTTCTCTTCTAATTCATCAACCTTTTCTATCCCACTACGTGTTGATGTTGGCCGTGTTGGGCCTTGGAAATAAAGCATTCAGAAAACCCATTTGCTGACTGGACATTCGCTCACTGCCTGTACTCACTACTATCACCCCTAGAGAAGCCACCTGAGGTAACTTAATACGCCGATCCCAAAACAACCAGCGGCTCCTGAATGGGGGAAAAAAAAAAAACATACTGTATATATGTAGCACTTGATTTGGGTGGCCCGTTACCTCTTGTCTTCTCGCCGTCTAGGGTACTGGATGAGAGCTGTAATAAAGTCAATGTCCACACGACAGGTGTCTTTTCTGTTCTTTTATTACCCAGCCCGGTAGAAACGGTAAATAGTAGAAGGGTGAAGGTATAGAAGGATTGAGAAATGACAGATTCAGGGTTAACTGGTGTGGAAACAGTCCTGCTCCCAATGATACATTTCTTCGCCACTCTAGCCAGAGTGGGTATAGTGCACCTGGATAGACCACTCTCACCAGCCTAGCAGCCAGAGTGTCACTCGGAACTTTAGGTTAAAGTCTCTGCCACAGACCTTCCCAAAGGTGGAGATAACTTCAGTCCAAAATCCGTCAACTGGATTCAGCACCCGGATCTCCTTCACATAGCCTCAATTTCAGCAATAACTGACAGGCGACCACCGTCCAGCCTCTCGGGTACGAAGTGTTCTTCGATAAGCGAATAGGCCTCTCCTGCGACACCAGCCTTGTGCTCGGTGTCCCTTAGACAGGTTCCCCATTGACCACCTTCTCCACTTTGGACGGACAGCACAGGACCACTTGTAGGTTTGTAGACTCAGTCTGCTTACTGAGCCTACTAGGTAGATTAATGCTCCGGACCAATGTGGTTCTGAAGCCAGCAGCAACACACACACACACACACCCCGGCCAGGAGGGCCACACACAGGATGGTGGGACGACTGCCCAAGTGGAAGGCGTGGGACGACGACGACGACCCGCACCAATGGTGTCTGCCCCTTAAATACCCCTCCCACCATGCACACCGAGGCGATCAACCCTCCTGATTGGATGCCGAGGTTAAGTATCCACACAACCCTGAATTTAGTGCTGTCCCCTATTGTCTGGGGGTAACTGAAGTCCCCAGACAGGGGCAGAGGTACACAGCCAGAACTGGAACAGAGGCCTTAAATTTAACATGACCAGAGTTTATTAACTCTCTGACCCCTCGTTCTAAATTTAAAATAGCACCTGCATTAAAGTAGCCTGGCGCTACTTATAAATAAATATATACGTATATGTACCTGTGACTCTGATTGCTGTACCACAACACAAAAGTGTCTATAGACCCCAACACCAGGTTTGCCAACCTCCCAAGCATTTCTTTACTGACAAAACATTGAAAATTTACTGACGGAGCACATTTTTTACTGGCAACCTGAGAAATTACAGAAATCCTATTGAACCGTATAAACATGATATAGAAACACTGACATACCTATAACAGGGTAAATTGCTTGAAAAGTCAACACAGCATGAAATTATCACACCCTGATATTTATGGCAGTTGTAAAAAAAAATCACAGCTTTTTACAAACTGTCAGTAAATTTACTGGCAGTTAGCAACCCTGCCCAGCACACATAAAAACAAAAAAACGCCCCTCCCTCCTGTTGAGTGCCCCTACAGCAAGCGGTTTGCTATCTGAGCCGAGCCGCAGCTCCATGTGTCCATTTAGACACAGAGCCACGGTTTGGCCCGTCCCCCTCTCTCTCCTAATTTGCTAACTGAATTTGATTGACATTGGGAGCCAATGGCGCCACTGCTGTGTCTTAGCCAATCCTGGACAGCAGAGGCACTCGTGCACATCTCTGGATCGAGATTGGGGCTCAGGTAACTATTAGGGGGGCTGCTGCACACAGAAGGTTTTTAATTCTAATGCATAGAATGCATTAAGATGACAAAAAAAATAACTTCTGCCTTTTACAACTACTTTAACAAACATCTTCTTTTCCCTTCCTCAGCACAAGTCCCCTTAACCCTCCCAAAATCCCCTCTCTGTGCAGTTCCCTTTTTTCCCCCTAGCCCCACCTCTGTCAATTCCCCCATCCATTTACATCCGTTCTGTTTATGTATTTAAAGGATCACTAAAGGAAACATCTTTTTTAGCTAAATAGCTTCCTTTACCTTACTGCAGTACTGGTTTCATGTCCTTATTGTTCGTTTTTGCTTTGAAGTTGCTGTAATCCTGCTCTGTTCTCCACACTTCCTGCTTGTCTGTTTCCTTATAACCACAGTGCTGGGAGGTTTCTCACTGTGGTCTAAGCTGTCATTACTGTGTGTCTAAAACTTCCCAGAACCAATCAGATTCATTTTAAAAACAAAACACTGCCCTGGATTTGTTTGTTTTTGTTCTGTGTGTCTATTTCTACTTCACAGAAACATGAAGCCAGTTCAAAAGTGAAACTAACCTGCAGGAACATTATATAATTGATTTTTATCTATTTTTAATCATTTTGAAAAGGAATCAGTTAACTTTTACGTCTCTATACCCTGTAAACAGTCATTTCAGCAAAAAAAATATGTTTTCCTTTAGTGACCCTTTAACCCAGGGGTCTTCAAACTATGGCCCTCCAGGTGTTCAGGAACTACAATTCCCATCCCATCTGCCTAGTCATGTCTGTGAATGTCAGAGTTTTGCAATGCCTCATGGGATTTGTAGTTCTGTAACAGCTGAAGGGCTATAGTTTGAGGATCCCTGCTTTAACCACTTGCTACCCAGCCAATTCCTACATGTAAACATAATGTTTGTTTGTTTGCTAGAAAATTACTCTGAATTCCCTAACATCATGTAGCACTACCCCTGGAGTAGCTGCTGGTTTGTTTTGGGTCTACGATCTGTGATCAACCCCTGAAAGTGGCTGAAACCCCTCCCTTGACACCCCTGGTAATATGGGAGTTGTGGACCCCAGTAACTCGTTGGGGAGCACAATATCCTGTTACACTACTACAGATTATGCAAATTAAAGGTTACCTTAAATGGAATGGATCCTGCAGTATGAAAGACAGACCTCAGAGTAACCAAAGTGGTACTTATGAGATGAAAACAAAAGAACAAGGGTAAAAACACTGATAACTATCTGCAGAGCCCTGCAGAATCAGTAACAATAGTAACACATAGGTGTAAACTAAACTATAATATCATACAGACCTGTGCAAGCACACAGCATGGGGATTCCCTTAACAAGAAATACACATTGAAGCACCCCCTTGCCAAGCCTTACCCAGCTCACTGTCTCTCTACAGTACTGTACAATGTAATAGAACCAATTACTCGATCAACGAGTATAAAAATGACTATCAACAATGTGCAACACTAAATAGGTAGGCCCAGATTCAGGTAGATGAGAGTATCTTTCCTCTGGAGTAACGCTTCTCATTTACGTTACTCTGAAGACCCTTTCAGCGCAAGTCCTGTAATTCACATAGCAGTTGCGCGTAAACTTGCGCCAGAGTAACGATAATGCGCTGGCGTAACCCGACGCAAGTGGAAGTGGGTGTGATCATATGTAAATGATGGGCGGAGCCCAGCGCAGAGGCTTACGTTCAGCGCATCATCCACGGAGCATGCGCAGTGAGTGCGGCTCCACTCGCCCCCCTTGTGCGCATGCTCACAACTTCCGTCGGCACCACTTCACAGGAAACGTCAGCGCAATGCCTTCCGTTGGGCGTTTAAATGCGCCCGTAGAAGCGCCATTCCGGCACTAAAGTATATCCTGCTCCCCCTCCCCGCAGTGATGTTACTTTTGTTCTGAGATGGCTGCTCCCGTTCCCCGCAAACACACAGGAGATAGCTGAACTTTAATGGCCAGGAGCTGTCAGCCGTCATCTCGGCTATGGAGACCTATGATGTCTTCCTCCATGGCTGTAAAATTTGACAGACAAGCATGGACAGAGGTGTTGTCCTGCAAGTGGGGGTGCTCAGCTAGCTCTTATCATCGGTAACGCTGCTGTAGCTGCTCTCCTGCTGACCTGTGGCCATCTGGAGTAAAGATAAAGCAGCCTTTTGTAGAAATAACTTTGCGCCGGACGGACGAGATACGCGCGGCGCATGTAGCCAGCGTATGGTGCTAATCCGTTCGTGAATTGGGAAAAATCCCTCATTTGCATATTTGCAGGGGAAATCAATAGGCGCGACTGATGCGCCCAGCGAAATTAAGCGCTGACGATACTCTGGCGTCGGAACGTTCCGCCGGTCGCAAATGACCCGTTATTGGGCGCATCTAGTTTGGTGGGTACGGGCACATAGAAACGTCGGCGCATCAGCACAGTTACGCGGCGCATATCCAAATACTCCAGCGCAAGTGTTCGTGAATCTGGCCCGTAGTCTTTGAGTAATATAGCTAACCAATGTGGTTTGGCGGGTCATGCCAAACCTCAATATAATTTATCTTAAAAGTTTATGCACGTATGCGTTGGCGCGCAAAGAAGGAAATAACACAATTTATAATCCAAAAGGAAGAGAAGAAAAATAGTATCTGGTAAAAACTTCCTGAACATTCAAACCACAATTGATAATTATCAACAATCCACCCTCCTGCAAGACAGTCAGTACGCTTGGGCAGGTGCCCATCTGACCCAACCGATTCAGGCCTTATTCTCCTGTGGTACTCCCTCCACGATCTCCGGTCACAGTCTTGCTAGACGGCAGCCTCTGGTTCTCAGACAGGTCGCAGGGATACTGTAAGCCCGTCCGAGCACTCCGTTAGAGGTTCCGTCTCTCCTTCTCAAAGGCACTCCACTCAGCTGCGGCCTACACCCCATGGAGACACTTCTGACAGTGTCCTCCTGGGTTGAAGAGGCGGTCCAGAGAGAGAGAGAGAGAGAGAGCCAAGGACGTCCACTTCCTTAAATTACCTCCCCCAGAAGGCTGTGCAAGGAGCAAATTATTCTGGGATTGTACAGTTGCTCTCTGGGAAACGTAGTCTCTTTCTCCCTGTACTCAATGCAAAAGTAAAAAAAAAAAAAACAGGTGGCTATAACACAACTTGACCACCGGAGGGAGCCGAGATCCTTCTTAATCAGCAGATGATAGTCTTTTATATCACATAAAAAGTGTGATATCCCGCTACAATTATATATGTTTTTTTAGCAAAGATCCTAGGGAACAAAATGGTGGTCATTGCAACTTGCGCAGTAATTTTTCAAATGCGCTTGTTTCGTGCATTAAAAAAAACAAAAACAGTAAAGTTAGCACAATTTTTTTGCATAATGTGAAAGATGAAGTTACGCCAAGTAAATAGATACCTAACATGTCATGCATTTGAAATTGTGCACACTCATGGAATGGTGCCAAACTTCAGTATTTAAAAATCCCAATGGTAAGTTCTAGACAGCCGCACTCCAATAAAAACACCTTTATTGTATAAAATAACAAAAGTACAAACCACAGCATCCCCAACATCACAAACCACAGCATCCCCAACACCACTGTTACAAGCGTAGCACCCTCGTTCTAGAACAGGGCTGCAGGTAAATTTAGTTATGTTGGGTGCAGGAGCGGATCCAGGGGGGGCAATGGGTCAATTACCCCCCCGAGAAAATAGCAAGCAGGCTGTGCTGATGCCGACCCCACATCAGCCATTGCTGCCACAAGACACAGGCAGAGACACACCTGAGGGGGATTTCCATGGTGTAACATATATATGTGTGTGTGTGTGTGTGTGTGTATAAAGAAAAAATGCATTTCATAGTGACTGGCGACTGTGGCAAGTGACAAACTGCATCTGCTAATAGGCGTCGTAGCAAGTGTCAATCCCCATCTGATAACAGGCAACGATAGCAAGTGACACGCTCAGGGCTCCCACTAATTCTGCATACTGGTGAGTTGAACTATTTAATTTCATATTAAAATGTAATATAAATAATGCGCTTCAATCATCCTGACACCATACAATCATGGTGCCGCGGCGATTGAAGCACCACCATCAGCTATTGCCTGACAAAATTTTGACAGTGCCCCTCCCGAGATTATACTCTGGATCCACCCCTGGCTGGGTGGTAGAAAGCCTGGCTAAATTTGTAGAGTTTAACGGTCAACTAACTTTTGTTCTAAATCCTATTCAGTGTGGCTTCTCCCTTTTGTCAGTAGGTAGTGTCATGTTACATGATATTGTTTTTATTATTATGTACTGCCTTTTTAATGTCCATCTAGTTTGTCTCTTGTGGTATTCCGTAGTTACCATGCTGCTGAGTTTTCTCCTCCCCCTCTCTTCTGTATGAGTCATTTTTATGCTGTACTTCATGTGACCTGTTTGCATGGAAGAATCGTTCTTTTACCTGTTGTAACTTGCATTCTACGGATCATAAGACGAATAAACATCTCCAGATCTTCTCTCATGTGAGTTGTGACTGAGTAAGCTATCTGAAAGGTGATTTGGTATGAACAATCTTTTCAGAGCATTTAAGAACCATGTGCTTATGAAAAACCACATTCATAGCCTTTGCAGCCGATTCAGAATAGGTAGCACTGTTGCCTTTGACATTAGTACAGTACAGTATATGCACGTTATGGATAAACATACTTTTCCCAGCCAATTATATTTGCTGCTTTGCAGGCTGGGAAAAGCTATTTAAGGGAAAGAAGTCAGGTGATCAGGGTCAGTCTTCCCGCTCAGGGTTTCGGCCTGGGAGGATGTGTGTACAGTTTCTGGCTGCTAGGCCTGAAGCCTGAGGCCTATCCAGATGGCTGCCGGCTGCTAGGCCTGTCCGAGGCCTATCCGGGTGTTCAAGTTTATGCAGAGGAAAGCCTGCCAAAGATTCTAAATTGATTCTGAGTGGGATGGAGTTCTAAGGAAGCACCAGAGGGGACTCCTAATGAGCTGGAGGCTATGAAGTGGCTGGGAGGACTTCATGTCAGATTCCCTTGGATGAGTTCCTATTCTACAAAGTACAGATGTTCTGGTTCTGCTTAAAGGCTATTTTTCCTGTACTGCTGTCTACCTTATCTCACCTATTTTTTCTAAGGAGTCTGCCAATCTGCCTGTTGCTGATCGTTATTAAGGGTGCCCAATCCCCTCTCTCCCACATTTTTCCTGTTAATAAACTTCACTCTGGTTTAAAGCATAAAAGTGACTGGCACCCAATGTTCTTTGTTCATCACCCATCATGTCAACAAACCTGCAACCAGAGAATGTATGCCAGCCATTCCTACCCCTGATAGTCACCAACAGGCTCCCAGAAAATGGGGGTTGGCGCTGCACAAGGTTTATACTACTGGTGCTGCTTATTTTAAAAAAAAAATGTTTTACTTGCAAAGATCTATTAAAATCCTGAACAAGCAAACAAATTCTGCTAGAAAGCCCAACGGCCACAATGGGGAGCCAATGTCAACATTTCTGTTATAGTTTCTACTTTTAGTGCTGCTCATTATACATGCATGGTGCCATCTAGGTGGGGGGGGGGGAGAACAGTCCAACTATGTTGGAAGGGTGGAAAAGGATGCAGGCTTTAATATATTTTGAACATTAAGAGCTTTGTTGTTGTTTCTCTTCATTTTCACATTTTAAGGCGACAATTCAGATGACCAGGCGCTATGTCAAATTTAGAGGTTGTCTGAGCTGGTAGTTTAGCCCAGACTTTGTTAATTGGGGCTAAATCGGCCTCTGTTCCGGCTATGGCTGTGCCTGGAGGGATTTCCCTTTTGTTTGCCTGTAGGTGGCGATGCCACCACAGGCCAATGTTGGAACTAAGGCAAGCCAGGGTGTATTGGGTGTCTTTCCTCGGGAACAGCCCAGTGGGAATGGTCTCCCCGCTGGGCATGCTGGGGAAGGATACTTGAGGGGCAGACACCATGACTGGGGCCTACACTATGGAGGTGATCCTGTGCTGTCTGTCCTGTGGGAGGAAGCCAGGGGAGGACCTGTCCCGAAAAGGACCGAGCGGAAGGCTGGGACTTTGGGAGAGGTCTGGTAACGTATTGAAGGATGCACCCTAGCCTAAAATACCTTACAGTGTGCCGGGTTGGCTCAAAGGCTCTAGAAATGTAAGGCTGGATTGTGGCAGGCGCAGCACTATGAAGTGCCTCATGCACTGTGGCATTAGAAGAATTGTGATATCTTTGACTGTTCAGTCCAACAAGACTGTCTATTACTCTGAAATTCCTCTAGCGCCGTTCTATGGAAGCAGTAGGTTTAAAGAGCACATCAAATGCTTAAAATAACTTATTTTTTAACTTCACTTCTCTTCATATATAATGCTGCTGCTTTGCAGCAGACAGTCCATGTACAAAAACACGTGATGAATAAAGTATAACAGAAAATGGTGGTTCAAAAATTCAATCTTGTCATTTTTTTTTAAGTGTATTTTGTGCGTGTACTCAAGAGAGGAGCCGGACTTCAGGAGTTGGGAGTAGGCAGGCCTCCCCCAGTGGCAATCTGCCATCTTTCTCCATGCCCCCGGGTGGCAATGGAGGGTGTGAGGGGGTCCTCCCACACAGCCTGCCCTACCTGCTCCGCTTTGAAGCCCAACGGGATAGTGGGACTCCCCTATAAGGGAGTGAGAGGACCTAGCCCGCTCAGCCAGTCCTGTTAATCCTTCGCCTCTCTTTTTTAGAGACCGCGTGGCCAAAGTGCATGCATGTTAACCCAATTTCGAGTGCGTGCAAGTGTGGTGGTTTTGTGGGCGTACTAAGCGCAGGCTTACCTCGCATAGCACACCCACCGGGAGCCGGGCTGAGACCACCAAACTCAATTCACATGCAGCCGAGACCGGGATCCGAACCCTTAGCTGCAGAGGTGAATGGCTTGTCAGTGCAGTGCCAATCACGTTGAGCCACCGCAGCTCCCTTCAATCTTGTCATTTAACATAAGATAGTGGATACATTTCTTCAGTATTTACTCTCTCTCTCTCTCAGTTATTAAAGCATTCTCTGATTTCTCTGAAAGGTATAACTGTGGTTTGCAGGGTTGCTTTTGCAGGGCTAGCTTAGTTGGGTTTGGATTGTGAATTAGTTTGGTGACTTAGTTGTTCTGTGGAGGTATGGTATGGTATGATGAGTGAACACACAACTAGATCAGTATACAGTTCTAACCACACTATTTACAATAGGAACATTTATATAACTGTATCACATAACTATTTTTAGCCCCTGGCTTCCATAAAACACAACTTTGGCCTTGTGTCTGTTCTGCTCTGCTCTCTGTCTCCATGTCGCTCTCTGTCTCTGTGGTGGAATAATCTAGCAGCACATGGAGTATTAGGAACCTCCCAGACAGAAATGGATGTAAAGGAGGCTGTGATAGGTCAAGACTCTGCTCAATGTGAGATTAGCTGTGATTGGGCCAAGGCTTCTGATGAGTCACAAAAGCTTAACTCTATGCTTTCTGGCATGAATTCAACTGTGAAAAACTTTGCTTTTGTCTCTCACATATAAACATGTGCACCACACTAGGTTCCCAGCAGGCTTAGCTGTGTATACATGTAGGTTATATTAGCTACCTAGGACAGGTTCTAGCTGGCCAGCTACATGGATCTCCAGGTACCAAATCCTTCGGAATCCCTCATTTGAACTTGCAACCAGTCTGTGGCAGAGACTGAGATTATTCTTGTCCGTGCATCGTCCCGGGTGCTAGGCCAGGTGAGAGGGGTCTATCCGAGTGAGCAGTACCCACTCGCGAGAAAGTGGTGAGTGTGACTTTGAAGTTTAGCAATTCCCCAGTGATCTGCCTTGTGCACCTGAACCTTCCCCTGATCCTTCATCCCTCTACTTCTACAAGTTGTTTGAAAATGTATATCTCCTTTTCTTTCGTTTTTTTAACTTGTAGACATTGAACTTTTTGCAGACTCTTAACCCCTAGACGACGAGGAACGAGGTAACGTGCAAGACCCAAAACTAACCAGCAGCTCCTACAGGGGTAGTGCTACAATTCGTTCTTGCTGGAATTCTCCTTTATGTTTTGCAAAGAATTCTCTGAAATAAATCTATGACCCCTAAACTTTCCTTAACTTTCCTTCACTAATATCCCTGTATCAGTCCTAGACACAATTGTTCAAAACAGAGTAAATGGTGAAATAATTGATGCATAACGATACTATCCTGGAATCAGACAGTAACCTGAGATCTGGCTAATGCATTCAGAGGGAAAAAAAGAGCTTTAGATAGTATTGGATAAACAGGCTGTGAATCATTACTCACTAATCCTTAGTATAGACTCTCTTGAAGTGGAGCAACACAGACAAAGGAGCATGTTTGGGTAGATTTATAATACACCGCACTCCCTGGGAATCTCCCCTAGCGGCACCTGGTGACTGGATAGGACCACTGTTGGCCAAGTGATGCTACAGAGTTCTAGAATAAACCTAAAAGAGAGAAAATGTGTCTGTGTACATCGTCACCCTATTCACCAGAGGATCAATAAACAATAAAGTGGTCTTAACAGACCATTAACAGTCTGGGTGCTGCTGACCAGGTGCAGAGGAGGGTTTACTACTTCTAACCACTGCAACACCACTTACAGCTTAAAGTGCACATCTACTCCGTTTTGAGCATTTAAAAAGTAAAATTCTTGCCTAAAGCCAGACACAACGACATGCAATTACCATTGTTAGCCATAGAAGCATCTGTGCTTCTATCTGATTGATTTAGCCTCTCTTTTTGTTAATGGGGCTTCATGACTTCATGGCTAAGCCTTATAAATAGTGCAATACTTTTGATGCCCTGTACACACGATTGCAAATTCCGACAGCAAAAGTCTGATGTGAGCTTTTGAAAAGAAATTTCGACCGTGTGTATTGTGACAGGAAGTCAGCTAAATCTGTGTGCGTTGTCACAGACGGGAGATACATTTCTGCCTTGTTTAGACAATACACCAATTACTATTAGGCGTCGTCTGCAGAAATAGCCAGAAAGGTTTAGGGCGTTGGCAAACTTCAGCTGTTCAGAATGAGGTAATTAAGGCCTCTATAAATCATCCAAAAAGGATGACTATTGATTGCTGCATCCTGAGGCTTTTTGAGTGAAGGAGAGCAGTGACTTCTGACGAGGTGAGGTGCTTGTTGATATTTCTGTGTGATAAATATCAAAGAGACTTTTTGTTTTCTGCTGTATGAACAGCAGTGTCTGCCCAGTAGTAGGCTGTGCCAGACTCCATAGGATAGGTTCCTGTGTTGTGAAGATAGAGTGGCCAGGGTTTATTTTTTAACCATATCCTTTGTTTTCAACCATCCTGAACTGCCTTTCTGTATAGTTCAGCGTGTAGTGAACCCATCCAGGGGGTCACACACACCCGCTACCGAACTAATCCCTCACAGTATGCTCCATCGGACTTTCAGAGCTGGTTTCTCAAATTTTTCAATGGAAAACATTCCTATGGGAAAATTTGATTGTCTGTAGCAATTTCGATGCGCAAAATTCCGATGCATGCTCGGAAATAATTTTAGGCATGCTCGGAAACGTTGAACTTAATTTTCTTGGCTCGTCGTAGTGTTGTACGTTACCACGTTCTTGGCGGTCGAAAGTTCAGAGAACTTTTGTGTATATGCAAGCCAAGCTTGAGCGGAATTCCGTCGGAAAAACCATCCAACTTTTTTTTCCTGATGTAAAATCAGATTGTGTGTACGGGGCATCAGCCATAAAAAGGAGTGGGATATTCACCGCTGAATCAACACAAAAAAGCCAGCCATTCTCCACCACAGTTCCACAGAACGCTAGGGTTCCTTTAGGGGTTGCAAGGGGTTTCTTAAACAATGGCTGATTGACTTCCCATCTGATGGGACTTCCCATCACAACACCAATTTATTTTTTTAGCTGACTGAATGGGTAGAATTCTGGCCACCATTAAAAAGGGCCATTCTTGTTAATAGAACCACCAATATAAGGGGGCATTCCATTCACTACTCCCACAGAGGTAGTTGTAGTGGGGTGTGACAGGAAGTCAGGTAAATCTGTGGGTGTTGTCACAGACGGGAGATACATTTCTGCCTTGTTTAGACAATACACCAATTACTACCAGGTGGCGGCTGCAGAAGTAACAGAAAGGTTCAGAATGAGGCAATTAAGGCCTATATAAGTCATCCAGAGGATGACTACTAATTGCTGCATCCTGAGGCTTTTTGAGTTAAGGAGAGCAGTCAGAAATTCTTCTGAAGAAGTGAGGTGGTTCTTGATTTTTCTGTGTGATAAAAATCAAAAAAGACTATTGTTTCTCTGCTGTATGACCAGCAGTGTCTGCCCAGCAGTAGGCTGTGCCAGACTCCATAGATAGGTTTCTGTGTGGTGAAGGTAGACGCCCCAAGTGGCCAGGGTTTATTTTATGTTTTGTTTTGTTTATGCTGTTTGGATGCTTGCACTTGTTTCCAGCAATATGGAAGAATAAACTATAATCTTTGTTTTCAACCGTCTTCAGGTGCCTCTCTGTATAGTTCAGTGTGTAGTGAACCCATCCAGGGGGTCACACCCCCCCGCTACCGAGCTAACCCCTGGCTGACGTACCATCAAAATCAAACATTTTAGGTAAAAAAGTTGAAACAGGCTGCAAAAAGCAGTAAATGATATGCACACCTGATGGGCCCATTTTGACTTTGGGCTGTCACAATAAAAAAAAAAAAGCAAGCTCTGACCCCTCAGGCCTCTATTTTGGATGCACTCCAGTGCCAATCTTTATTACTATTCCTGGCTACTCACATCCACCGCCTCCTCCTCCCTTACCAAATCACTGGCAATAAAGGAAATTACCTATTTATTGCTATCCTTCCATATGACCTCTGAGCTCCTAAGTGCTGTATTGTAGGTAGGCACATTGTCAGAGCTGGGGTCTCAGCCCTTCCTTTTCGTTGCTTAAAGGGTAACTAAAAGATTTATTTTTTTATCTAAATAGCTTCCTTTACCTTACTGCAATCCTGGTTTCATGTCCTCATTGTTCGTTTTTGCTTTGAAGTTGCTGTAATCCTTCTCTGATCTGGACACTTCCTGCTTGTTTCCTTATGAAAAAAGACATGGGAGCTTCTCTCTGTGGTCTCTAATCAAGGAGGTGTGATTACTCTGTGTCTAAACCCCTCAGAACCAATCAGTTTAATTTTAAAAACAAACACTGCCCTGTATTGGCTCTATGTCTCTGTACTTCACAGAAGCATGAAACTAGATGAAAAAAACGAAACTGAAACTGCAGGCACATTATATGATTGATTTGTATCTATTTTTAATCATTTTTAAAAGGAATCAGTTAACTATTATGTCTCTCTACCCTGTAAACATTTCAGAAAAAAATGTTTTCCTTTACAACTCCTTTAACTGTCAGTTAATTGCCAGCACTCATCGTTCCACAGTGGCTCACCTGTTGATCATCTCCTGCTCATCAGCCAAGCCCACATCCATCCCCTTCTGGCTATTTAAACTGCCTGGTTCATTTCATCAATTGCCTTTGCCTTGGTCAAACATATCTAGAAACTCTGCTGTGTTCCAATTGAAGATTTGCTTGGCTGACGTCCAGGGGCGGACTGACCATTGAGTCACTCGGGCACTGCCCGAGGGCCCCATGCCACTAGAGGGCAGTAAAACCAGGGACAGTATGTAAAAATCTGTGTTTTTTTACATCCGTCTCTGAAATGTCCAAAACTGGCATGCTTTTGATGTGAAAATCCTGAGATTTTAGCTGCCCCGCCTCTGCACTGCCTCCTGGCGTGGTGGCCATCTGTAAGCCCGGGGGCCCCATAATCTTCTATTGCCTGGGGGCCCCATGAGTTGTCAGTCCGCCCCTGCTGACGCCCCTTTTGGTTCCTGATCCTGTCTGCTGACCTCTGGCTTCCTGATTTCCTGGCTTGTTCTGACTACCCGATTTGGCTACCGAACCCTGGCTATGTTTTTACTATGTTTACCAGTTGTACCATTTTTACCATTTTATTAAAAGGTGTGATTTTTACTGCATTTTCTGTCTCCGTCTATTTCATGTAACATGTGATGTGTTTCCAAATACCCAGAAATACTGAGCAGCAGTGATTGCAGCACATCATTCATTTCCAGGTGGTTGTTATGTGTATTTGCTCACCCAATGAATGAAATTCAAAATGCCAGCTACATCACTAGCCTATTTTCAAAATACCAACCTAATAGTTCTCTTCGTTCCTCTCAACACTTCCTGCTCTCTAGCGCCCTTGTCACCTCCTCCCATGCTGGCCTCCAGGACTTTTCCAGAGCCTCTCTAATCCTATGGAGCTCCTTACCCCAATCTGTCCGATTATCTCCTACTTTATTAGCTTTTAGATGATCCCTGAAAATCCTCCTCTTCAGAGAATTCTCTCCTACTCACACCTAACAACTGTACTTTCATTTTCTCCATCAGCTCATCCTCCATGCTATGACTAAGCACTAGTTTCAGTGCAAAACGCATCAGCAGTCAGGTTTTATTATATTTTGTTGTGACTTGTAGTGTTGTCCTTCTTTTAATAAAAGGCTACAATTTGTTCAGAGTGCGGCTGTCCGGAGACAATCTTTGTTCCTGCTTAGCTCATCCTCCACAGTTATTACCTTTCTGTTTCCCTTGACCCTCCCTTCAAGTTTGTAAGCTCTAAGTAATGAGCAGGGCACTCTGATTCCTCCTGTATTGTATTGTAACTGTACAGCGCTTTACAACATGAGGGAAGACAGTACAAACTGTTCGCACTATATAAATCCTGTATAATAATTTGGCATGAATCATACATATATATTACCAAAAGTATTGGGACACGTACATGAACTTTAATGAGTGAGAAACTTATAGCGCAACACATGCAAATTGAATTGCCTCTTAATGGCGTCTTAGTCTGTAGGCTTCAATATTGAGTTGGCCCACCCTTTGCAGCTATAACAGCTTCAACCCTTCTGGGAAGGCTGTCCACAAGGTTTAGGAGTGGGTCTATGGGAATGTTTAACCATAGACACAAAATCGCATTTTGTGAGGTCAGGCACTGATGTGGACGAGAAGGCCTGGCTCACAGTCTCGACTCTAATTCACTGACCTACCTGACCACTACACTATCTGAGGAGGAGATGTGACACCGGGGAGCTCAGCGGGACACATCAGGAGATAGGCGGCACCTGCAGAGGGTGTGTTTCGGCAGTAAAAAGGGCTCATAGTAATCAGGAGAGGAGAATCAAGCTCACCCACACCTGGGGCTTTACCGGGACAGAAGCCATGACTGCGCCCTTGGTTGTAGTGCGCCCTAGGCAGCTGCCTAATTTTCCTAGTGGTAGCGCGGGCCCTGGCCATGAAATATGAATAGCCCCGTCCATCTGTAATTTACAGTTCAGGTGGGTGGTCAAGGGGCAGTAAAACTGTGGCTCAGCTGCCTGTTTTTACCACCCTTCTGAAAGAGACCTATAAGTTAGATTTTACCCATTCCTTCCATCTCCCTTATTGGTCAATTAGGACACCCAACAGTAAGGCAAAAATTTATTTGCATTAAGAGGTGGTAAGCTTGACTTTTTAATGAAAAGTCAAGATTTGCATATAACTTTATTTGCCTATATCTCTGGATCAAACGATCATTTTCACATATGGTTTTTAACTGCAGGTAACCTCAGATTAGTCAGGTTTACTTTTAAACATGAAATCTTATCAAAGCCTCAAACATTCAAATGGCTTTGCAGAGATTTGCACTTTAGACATCCACTTACTCACTCCATGGAGACGCTCCACAGAGCCAACACACCTGTGCCGATGGAGCCCCTACACTCCTCTTCATCCTGGAATCTCAGGAATGTGACATGAGGGTCTCATGACCGTGTAATAACCTCCTGTAAGATTACCTGGTGCTAGGCTCTCATTACTCATAAATAACTGTGCACTTTGTATACACACTTCACCCTGTGCCAGGCTATTGGTCATCATGGCTCACCATGCAGAATGTGTGCACAAATCATTGTAATCCAGGCTGCTGTCACAATCACATGTAATGCTAACCATCGGGCCTCATTCATCGTAGATTTTTTTTTGGAAAACTGCATATGAAATACATTTAAATGCATATACACAATCCAATATTCATTTTGTGACGGGACCCATTCCACGTATTCTAAATTTAATTTGAATTTTAATTTAAAATGCATAAAAAAAACATTTTCAAAATTCTGCTTGGTTTTTGAATAGCAATGTCACTCCCAATAAAAATAATTTAAGATATGTGCATAAGAGGCGCTAGATCTTCTATTAATAATTTCTAGTACTGTAAATGATGAATTTAACCTTTAATTTGATTTTTTTTTTTTTCCAAAAAACAACTTTAAGAAAAAATAAATAAATAAATGCACATATTTTTGCAGGTTATAAAATTGCACCTGCAATAGATAGATAGATAGATATCGGGGGGAGGATTGTCAGGTTCCTGCATACACCGCATAGGGCTCTCTGTCCATACCTCTGTATACCTGTATACTCTTGAAAAGGTATTCATACCCCTTGAAATCTTCCACATTTTGTCATGTTACATCCAAAAACATAAATGTGTTTTATTGGGATGTTATGTGATAGATCAACACAAAGTAGCACATAATTGTAAAGTGGAAGGAAAATGATAAATGGTTTTCAATTTTTTTTCCCAAAACAAAACGTGTAAAGTGTGGCGTGCAATTGTATGGGCCCCCCCCCCCCCCCGAATCAATACTTTGTAGAACCCCCTTTCCAGTGCAATTACTGCTGCAAGTCTTTTTGTCTCTACCAGCCTTACACAGAAATTTTTGCAAAATAGCTCAAGCTCTGTCATATTGGATGGAGAGCGTCTGAACAGAAATTTTCAAGTCTTGCCACATATTCTCAATTAGATTTAGGTCTGGACTTTGACTGGACCATTCTAACACATGAATATGCTTTTATCTAAACCATTCCATTGTAGCTCTGGCTGTATGTTTAGGGTCGTTGTACTGCTGGAAGATGAACCTCTGCCCCAGTATCAAGTCTTTTGCAGACTCTAAGGCCGCGTACACACGATCGAACATGTCCGCTGAAACTGGTCCGCAGACCAGTTTCAGCGGACATGTTCGATCGTGTGTACGGCCTAGCGGACAGGTTAGAAACCAGTGGACTGAAATCCCCCGCATGCGTCAATGATTCGATGCATGCGTGGAAGCATTGTACTTCCTTGTTTGCGCACGTCGCGGCGTCACCGTCACCACCAAATATCCCAGGAGACATGTCCGATGAAAACGGTCCACGGACCGTTTTCATCGGACATGTCTCCTCGTGTGTACGCGGCCTAACAGGTTTTCTTCTAATATTGCCCTGTATTTGGCTCCATCCATCGTCCCATCAACTCTGACCAGCTTCCCTGTCCCTGCTGAAGAAAAGCATCCCCACAACATAATGCTGCCACCACCATGTTTTACGGTGGGGATTGTGTGTTCAGGGTGATGTGCAATGTTAGTTTTCCGCCACATATAGTGGATTATTTACTAAAGGCAAATCCACTTTGCACTACAAGTGCAAAGTGCACTTAGAATTGCACTGAAAGTGCACTGGGAAGTGCAGTCGCTGTAAATCTGAGGGGTAGATCTGAACTGAGGGGAAGCTCTGCTGATTTTATTATCTAATCATGTGGAAGCAAAAATGCTGTTTATTTTCCTTGCATGTCCTCCTTGGATCTACAGCGACTGCACTTCCAAGTGCATGTTGCAGTTGTAGTTTGCACTTGTAGTGCAAAGTAAATTTGCCTTTAGTAAATAACCCCCATAGCATTTTGCTTTTAGGTCAAAAAGTTAAATGTTGGCCTCATCTGACCAGAGCACCTTCTTCCACATATTTGCTAAATAAATATATATGCTGCACTTTCCAAAGTCATACACAATACCAGTGTAAAAAGTAACATATAAAAACCTCCAATAGTGGAAAAAAAAAGAACGAAAAAAAAAAAGAGTCTTAACTAACAGTGGAAAGTGACAATAGTGCAATAGATGAACACATATATTAAATATAAAAAATAGATATAAAAAAGATGTGTATATAAAATCATAAACGATGATAATTAATATAAAGTGCTAGTGTGCAAAGGAGTGCAATTCCCACTTTTATGACCCTGTAAGCCAATTAGGAGAGAGAGGGGCAGGTCTGAGCCACGGCTCTATGTGTGAACTGATATGCAGAGCAGCAGCTCAGGAGTGAGCCTGCTTTGGTATCCCCATAGCAAGCTGTTTGCTCTGGGGAACTCGGCAGGAGGGCGGGGCCAGCGAGGGACCCGAGAAGGGGAGGATCGTGGCTGCCCTGTGCAAAACCACTACACAGAGCAGGTAACCTGGGAACATACCGTTACTGGATGATTTTTGCACTTTTTGACATGGTTTGCACTTTATTAATCAAAATCCATACTTATGTAATGTAAGATGGTCACATGTTCGATTTTATGTAATTTTTTTTTTTATACATGCCACTTTGTTTGAAGTACTGTAGCGCTACCCTTTTTTTTATTGAGTTTTATTATAAGGCTAGTCAACTTTGTGCTAGTACCTTAACCTCTGAATCGTTCACCGTGTTTTATAGGCCTTAAATATTGTATAACTTTACAAAGACCTAAACTTGGGGAGATATGCGAATTCCACTATGAATAGAACTCTATGTATAAAGAAACTCACTGTACAAGTTTGTCAATCATTCATATTTGCAATTTGAAGAATTAGGAACGTTCTTTTTTTCTTGCTGAATTACTTAAACACACTTCTTTGAAGCTAGCCAAAGTTTGTTGAAAACAATTTCTATAAAAGTGCACGAGCCCAAGGAATCCATCAGAGGAACACCATCATCTGTCTTTGCATTCACCAAGGGTGGAACTTAATATTCTGGCAGAAATTTAGGATTCCCACATTTGAGTCCCAGAAGGATTTAAGATCTTAGCTTACAGACGGCCATCTAAATACCAGTTTTGGGTGGAATTACTGTAGGTATTAAAAGTAGATTCAAACCTTTGGTGGATGGCATTTCATTTTCTAAAGCACTTGTGTATAATTAACAGTTGCCATGTTTTTTTCCATAAAATACTTTTCACCTTTTTTTTTTTATCCAATTGTTGCATCTCAGTGCTGCAGATCTCTTCTGCCTCTTTTAGAGCCGGTTCACACAGGGGCAACCCGACTTACAGCGCGACTTTGCAAGGCAACTTCAGCACGACTTGGAGCAACTTACAACGCCTCCAGGACAGGCGACATTGGCTGTGGCCAATCACAGAATAATCAGCTCTGTGGGAGGGAGGGGTTTGCCTGAGTAAACTATTTTCTCTACCTGTAATGTTGCTTCAGTTAAGATGGTGATCCGACTTTGGAGGCAACTTCCATTGAAATCTATGGGTACAAGTTGCCTTGAAGTAGTACAGGAACCTTTTCTGAAGTCGGAGCGACTTCAGTAGTGTACATTAAGACGGCTCAATTCACTTAAATTGATTTTCTCATGTCGCGCGTCTTGGGGCGACACAAGTCAGATCCCAAGTCGCGGTAGTGTGAACCGACACTAAGACCAAGAAACTCGACAGAATCCATCAAGAAACTTGGTGGGAGAGCTTTTTGCTGAGGAAAACGGTCGTGTGTACGATTTTCATCGAGAAAACTGCCGAGGAATTCGACAAGGAAAAAAGAGAGCAAGTTCTCTTTTTTCTCGACGGGAGTCTCAATTTCCTCGTCATGTTCCTGGTCGGGCTGGTTTTTGTCAAGAAACACGTTGGTGTATATGCTTAGAAACCCGCGCACCTTTGGTAAAAGTAGCGTTTGTAATGGAAATAGCACATTTGTCACGCTGTAACAGACTGAAAAGTGCAAATGTCTCCTACCAAACTTTTACCTAACACGCAGTAACATGAGATTAGCAAAAGCAGCCCCAAGGGTTGTGCCAGTGGAATCGAACTTCCCCTGCCATCGTATGTGTGGAAGTCACCGCATTTGAGAATGAGGAGATTTGGTCTTGACAGTGTGTACGCAAAAATAGAAAAGCCCGGAGCAAAAGAAAAAGAAATGCCATAGGCGGAGGGCTGGCATGACGATGGGAACAGGGCACTGCAGTAAGGGGTGTCAGGATTGGAGGAAGGAGGTGGGAGGGGAAGGAGGGCTTATAAAATAACTAGTCCCGCCCACCTCTGTAACACAGTTCCCGCGGAAAGTTCCCGCCCACCCTCCCTTAATATACGTGGTTGGAGTTGTTGGGTTTTGTACAGTTGTGTTGTTTTTCTTTGTTTTGTCTTCCCAAAAATATGCAGATTATGACGTTGCCAAAGTCGTGGCAGTGGCGGGTGTCTGGTCGTTGCAGGAGAAGGAGGAACCTTGGAAAACATGGGTCAGGACTCGTCGTTGGTATGGGTCTTGAGGTTTGGGCTTTCAGTTAGCGGAGTTTAGCTGGAAGCAGTTGGAATGGGGCACTGTGGTCAGCATCGTCTCTGAGCCAGCATGTCGGCTTGAGGATTTTAAATGAATGAATCAGTTTCCTGAATTCCTAAATGGCATGAGTCCATAATGTCTACATGGAAATACTCACACCAATTAAAAATTGGTCATTTGGTTGTTCTTCTCTTTGGGTCATTACTAGACAGGATTACTAGGACATACTGCAAGCTTTAGAACCTACAGACAGCAAACACATATTTTTAGAATAAGACCAGGTGGGTTCATTGGAGGCAATCGTTTTTGAAGTTTGAATAAGGAAATATGATTTTTTTTCACACTGCTAAACAGATCACAGCTTTTACACTCTACTCAAGCATTGATTAACCATTATAATATACAGTAAAACCTTGGATTGCGAGCATAATTTGTTCTAGAAACATGCTTGGACAGTAATCCAAAGCACTCTTAGGCCGCGTACACACGATCAAATCTGTCTGCTGGAAACGGTCTGCTAGACCGTCCCAGCAGACAGATTCGATCGTGTGTACGGGCGAGCCGACGGATTTGGCCACCCGACAGATTTCAAAGCATGCTTTGAAATCTATCGGGTGGGAACCCGTCCGCCCGACATGTCTGCTGGTTAGTACACTTACCAGCAGACATGTCGTCTCGCACCGGCGCCGAATGGATTCGGCGCATGCGCGGAAGTGTTTTACTTCCTGGTGCGGTGACGTGGCGGCGTCAACGTCACCGCCACGTCACCGACACGTCAGCGTGCCGTCTGCTGGCGGGGATTTTGGTTTGCTCGTGTGTACACGCGAGCAAACCAAAATCCAAAGAGACAGATTTGTTCAAATCGGTCGGTCCGACCGATTTGAACAAATGAATTGCCTCGTGTGTACGAGGCCTTACTGTATAGCAAAGCAAATTTCCCCATAAGAAATAATAGAAGATTCGTTCCACAACCGTTTATTCATGAGTTTCCAAGTCCTTCACTTTATATTCCATATAAAAAGATTATAGCAATGTGATAGGTTGTGTAACCATAAAATGTCCCCGCTCGGTTCATAAGAGGTCCCCGCTCAGTTCACTTCGGCTGTTCGCGTCTATTCTCGGGCGGTCGTTATTGACGTCGGAGGTACAGTCACAGTGATATACCAGTAACATGTAAGCACTGACCGGCAAATGTATTAGAAGAAGTATGCTCACTATGTCCATAGCCCCTGTCCATGTCTGCAGCCCCTGTCCATGTCCTTGTCCATGTCTGCAACCCCTGTCTCTGTCCTTGTCCATGTCTGCAACCCCTGTCTCTGTCCTTGTCCATGTCCATGTCTGCAACCCCTGTCTCTGTCCTTGTCCATGTCTGCAACCCCTGTCTCTGTCCTTGTCCATGTCTGCAGCCCCTGTCCCTGTCCTTGTCTGCAGCCCCTGTCCCTGTCCTTGTCCCTGTCCTTGTCCCTGTTCATGTCTGCAGCCCCTGTCCCTGTCTGCAGCCCCTGTCCCTGTCCATGTCTGTAGCCCCTGTCCCTGTCCATGTCTGCAGCCCCTGTCCCTGTCCATGTCTGCAGCCCCTGTCCCTGTCCATGTCTGCAGCCCCTGTCTGTCCCTGTCAATGTCTGCAGCCCCTGTCCCTGTCCCTGTCTGCAGCCCCTGTCCCTGTCCATGTCTGCAGCCCCTGTCCCTGTCTCTGTCCCTGTCCATGTCTGCATCCCCTGTCTCTGTCCCTGTCCATGTCTGCATCCCCTGTCCCTGTCCATGGCCACAGCAAATATTTTAGTACACCATTTGGTTCAGAATATATTTGTTCTTGTTTTTCTCCTCTAAAACCTAGGTGCATCTTATGGTAAGGTGCGTCTTATAGAGCGAAAAATACAGTATTTTTAATTTTTTTTATTTAATCTTGGCCAGGACAAAGATACACTATACATCAGAACCAATAGCATTTGTACTACTTACTCATGTTTGTTATCTCTTGCCTAATTACATCCAACATCTTCTAGATTGTAAGCTCTAATGAGCAGGGTTCTCTGATTCCTCCTGTATTGATTTGTATTGCAAATGTACTGTCTACCCTCATGTTGTAAAGTGCTGCGCAAACTGTTGGCGTTATATAAATCCTGTATAATAATAATAATTGAGAATGGTAACATCACTTTGAGATGGTGATGGGAATCCAAGTTCTGCGTCCTGCAAGGATCACATATTCCTTAGTGCCTTTACTATCGCTGCCTTGTTTCAGAAAATGCTACTTTCCTGGCTGACTATTTCTGGGACACAAACTAAAACTAGCATGCAAATCAGGAAGCACATAAAGATCTCAGAGTTGCTATTCTGCATACTAATTCTGGGTCAGTGACTCAAGTCATTGGCACAGAAAGACAGCCAGGGAATTTGTATTTTCAGAAGGGGAGGTCAGCAATGGCACCCTTCATATTTGAGCAGCTGTTTTTCTTTACATGGCATGGCTTTGTTTTCCTTTAGTTATTACATATGCAACATTTTGGCTTAGTTATATTAAATCCCCCTGTGCCAAGCTGGTATTTTTCAAATAGGACTCTCACCCAATCTGTGCCAGACTGTTGTTCAAACACTAGCGGAAAACATATTATTATCACAGGCAATATGTTTAATTAAACAATCTAATTAGTAATTTGTATATTTGTATCATGTGCCAGGATGGTGTTATACAAATAACACGGGTAAGCAGGCAGCTACAATACAAACAGGACTATATGCCAGTCTATTAGACAAGCAGTTCTGTGTGCCAGTCTGTGACTGTATTATTCTGAGCATAGCAGGGTTTATGCAGAGACACGAGGCTATGCCAGACGGGCACATATGGCTCAGTGCTATTATAACAGAGGACAGCCTTAAAGTGGATGTAAACCCGATTTTTTTTTTTGTAAGTTTGGGGCCTATAACATTTGGGGTCTGGTGAGTGTTTCTTCCAGCCGTTGGTGGTGGCACAGTTTTGATGGGTGGAAGAGACAGCTGTACCTTACACGCATGAGACATAACACCAGGATTGATCGCCCTAATTATTTCCTCATTGGATTTCAACTGTGAAGTGGTGTTTTTCTTGTCACACCATTTGGGATGTGATATGTAAGAATGAGCTTCGGCGTGTTCGCATGAAACACGTGCAGAGCTCGCCAGGAAGACAGCGCGGCGCTGCGCTAATCACAGCTGGGGAGACATTGTCTTGATGCTCGGCTGCAGAGATCGGGAAATGTCTCCCTGGCTGTGATTAGCGCAGCGCCGTGCACACTTCCTGGCGGGCTCTGCACGTGTTCCATGCGAACACGCCGAAGCTCATCCTTAGTGATATGAACTTTAATTTGACAATTGCATACACATCTTATGACCTTGCAATTTATATTTATATTTGTTTGTTGGCATAGTAGTCACACATAGCATTACGCACACTCGATATGTTTAAATGCTTGAGAGAGCTGGATATTGCCATTCACATATTTACCTATTTATTGTGGTACATCACGTACATAACTGCACTTGATTTAGCACTTTTTATATGTTTTTTTACTAACCAAGTGTAACGGTCAACACTGTTTACGACCTTCCATCCACCCACGACAGCTTGCGAAACTCCACAATCCGGCAGACACGATCCATTCCATTCCCCAGAGTAAAGACGAGACGCAGCTACGTTCCCTCTGGTTTCAAAATCTATGAACACTTTATTGGGTTTTTCTCAGCTTTTTATGTACTTACAGCATGTGACAGTAATCACAGGACAATGCAATCTCCACCCCCTTTTTCACACACTGAGGCCAATTATCGAATCAGTAGCTAGACATTTCAGCACCGATACTGACAGATCTGTCACATTCCAAACTACAATTACACAATGCCTTGACCTCAATCAACATTATCTAGACAGACGTACTGTCTCTGACACCTGGGCATCAATACATTCCTAAATATAATTGACATGCTAATTCAGTACATCTGAATGGAGACTTTAACACATTGTTTTAAACACAATGAATCACACAATCAAAAGGTCTTTCACACACACACAATAGATCAATTAACCTTTGGGATAGACAGGTCCATGCATTAGCATACCTAATGAGAGGTTTTAGGAGCCAGGTTGATTCAGTCCTAATCTACATCTAGACAGAGGATTTTTTACACCTCATAATATCCCACTGCATGATTATTATAGATGTACAGGCAAAATACATAGTTCCGTTACACCAAGATTAAGGGGTTAATCAGTATTCTATGTCATCGCTTATTTAGACCAGCGCAGTAACAACATTTTCTCGTTTCTACACCTAAACCTCCTTGAAGGTTTACACAGTACTGCGGCAGGTCACTATAATCAATTATTTTGCGCTGGTGACACCTACTACACTTTTTTATAACAGAGGACAGCCTTAAAGTGGATGTAAACCCGATTTTTTTTTCTTTTGCTGTCACAATGTAGAGTATAAGATTTCCTATCATCTGTGCCCAGTCTTGCCACACAGAGTTAATCCAGCTCTGTGCAATCCTCTTTTATTGTTCAGTGAAATAAAATGGACTTACAGAGAAAAACCTTAGTCCATTCCGCCCCCTTGCTGTGAGTGACAGGTTATTTAAATATCTCATGCACTAGCCTGGAGACGGGCATTATTTTTTAATTCCCACCCCCACTCCTTTTCTGAAGTCATGTGGTTACTTTTTTTTCTGGATTTTGACTGGATGTTAGTGATCATACGTTCGTGCGTGTGTACGAGGCTTTCAGTGGAAACCCGCACATGCTTGAAATCACTTTGACGCATGCGCGGTAGCTTCCAAGGCATAGGTAGGGTGAAGCAAGATGGCGGCGACGGCATTGAATGTGACGAGCGCATGCTCGTCGTAGTCGATTACGTCACTGCGTTCGTACCATTCAAAAGAAAAGATTCTGGGTCGTGTGTACAGGGCTTTACACATTTCAATATGTTCTCTTGACTTTTTACATTTTTTTTTTTGTAAACATTTAAGTTTATTGGAAATGTTTAAAAAAGCTGGACAGCAATCAATTACAGACAACCAAATCAAAAAATTATACAGATATTGCATCGACAGCACGTCATTTAGGCAAAGACCTAGAATACGGGAAAACATCAAGTAGTTCTGGAAAAAGAAAAGGAGAGAAAAAAATGTATAAAGAAAAAAAAAAAAAACACCTGACAAAGATTAGGCAATGCAGGTAGGTCCAATCGGTCCTCAGTATCAAATAAAAGCTGCGTTAATTCGCTTGACAGCGATGATACAGTATCTGCTAGGTTGTCTGTGAACAGTTAACCATAACAATGTAGATCAAGAAGAGCAATAAGAAAAGTACTGGGAAGAAAAAAAAAGTAGGGCTGTGACTGATTAAAATTTTTGTGTTCGATTAATCGTTTTTTTTTTTAAATCGATTAATCGACTAATTTCGATTAATTAACGCACATACAGATACAACTACTTTTAGCTGATCTCCTTGCATTGCAACTCTGCATTAGTCAGTGGTAAATGTGGGGGCAGCATGGGGGCAGATGTGTATATTCTTGCAGTATGGGGGCAGATGTGTATATTACAGCATCTACCCCCATGCTGTAAAATATACACACATCTGCCCCCATGCTGTAATATACACACACATCTGCTGTAATATACACATTTGACCACATGCTTTAATGTACACATCTGCCCCCATACTGCAAGAATATACACATCTGCCCCCCATGCTGTAATATACACACATTTGCCCCCCATGCTGTAATATACAGTTTGCCCCCATACTGCAAGAATATACATATTTGCCCCCATACTGCAAGAATATACACATCTGCCCCCATGTGTACATTACAACATAGGGGCAGATGTATATATTCTTGCAGTATGGGGCAGATGTGTCTATTACAGCATGGGGGCAGATGTGTCTATTACAGCATGGGGGCAGATGTGTCTATTACAGCATGGGGGCACATTTGCCCCCATGCTTTTCATATACACATTTGCCCCCATGCTTTTCAATACACATCTGCCCCCATGCTTTTCAATACACATCTGCCCCCATGCTTTTCAATACACATCTGCCCCCATGCTTTTCAATACACATCTGCCCCCATGCTTTTCTATACACATCTGTCCCCCATGCTTTTCTATACACATCTGTCCCCCATGCTTTTCTATACACGTCTGTCCCCCATGCTTTTCTAATACACGTCTGCCCCCATGCTTTTCATATACACGTCTGCCCCCATGCTTTTCATATACACGTCTGCCCCCATGCTTTTCATATACACGTCTGCCCCCATGCTTTTCATATACACGTCTGCCCCCATGCTTTTCATATACACGTCTGCCCCCATGCTTTTCATATACACGTCTGCCCCCATGCTTTTCATATACACGTCTGCCCCCATGCTTTTCATATACACGTCTGCCTCCATGCTTTTCTTTACACGTCTGCCCCCATGCTTTTCTTTACACGTCTGCCCCCATGCTTTTCTTTACACGTCTGCCCCCATGCTTTTCTTTACACGTCTGCCCCCATGCTTTTCATATACACGTCTGCCCCCATGCTTTTCCTTACATGTCTGCCCCCATGCTTTTCCTTACATGTCTGCCCCCATGCTTTTCCTTACATGTCTGCCCCTATGCTTTTCCTTACATGTCTGCCCCTATGCTTTTCCTTACATGTCTGCCCCCATGCTTTTCCTTACATGTCTGCCCCCATGCTTTTCCTTACATGTCTGCCCCCATGCTTTTCCTTACATGTCTGCCCCCATGCTTTTCCTTACATGTCTGCCCCCATGCTTTTCTTTACACGATGATGTTTATCCTCTCTTACCAGGAGGACCCGTCCGGAGAGTAGCTGACACGTCCCAGGGAAGATGCAAGCAGGCGGGCGGGTGATGATGACGTCAGCGCGCCGCTACTTGGTTGCCGCCGGGTGGACCAAGATGGCCGCGGCTCCCGAGCTAGGCCGAAGCCGCGGTCTTTCCTATCGGCGAGACCGCGGAGCTCACTCCGCGGATCGTCGATCAAAATTATTTTACTCGATCAAAGAAATTAACGATTAATCGAACAATTAATCGTTAATTTCCGCAGCCCTAAAAAAAAGGGGACATAAAGAGGGAGAAGAGAGGCAAGAGAGAGGTAGGTGGGGAAGGATGGGTAAAAAAAGGGGGGGGGGAGGACAGATATCCGACTTTTCAAAGTTCTTATACAGTACACATAAAGATCACCAGAGTATGGAAAAATATGCCCAGGGAAGAGGGAAGAGACATTTCTGGGGAAAGAAATTAAAGAAAAGGGAGTGTAGCGGGGTATCGCACTTTCTGATGTGAGACAAAAAGACTACCTTTGCTGAATGTGAAATATCTCAGCTCCCTCCTGTGGCCAAGTTGGGTTAGAGCCACCTGGTATTTACAATTCATCCTGGTACCGCAGTGAATGTTGGGGAATGGAGTTCAGAAGGTGAGAGACTCCATTTGCCCTGGCCTGTAATGAACTGTATTACCCAGAGAGCAGCTGGGCCACCCCAAGATGCTTTGCCTTCTGCACCGCCTGCTGGGGAGGTAATTTAAGAGAGAGGGCGTGTTTGGCGCTCTCTCTCAGGGCCGCCTCTTCAACCCAGGAGGACAATGAGAGGAGTAGTGTCTCCATGGGGAGTAGGCCGCAGTTGAGGCCTACACCCGGTCGGAGTGGCTTTGAGAAGGACGAAGTTTCTGCCGGAGTCAAGTAGGGGAAAAAAGGAATTAAAGTAGAGAAAGGAAGGAAGGAAATAAATCGCTTTGCCTTAAAAAAAAAAAAAGCCTATAGTGGGAACACAAATTGTGGCTATGATATGGAATGGCAAATTGGGCAAATCAACTACTGTATTTATTGGCGTATAACACTCACTTTTTTACCCTGAAAGTAGCAGGTAAACTGTGCCTGCGTGTTATACGCAGGGGGCTGTGGAATTTTTTTCCCCTGAAACTTCCCTCTTAACCCCTTCCATACAGGGCATTTTCACCCCCTTCCTGCCCAGACCAATTTTTAGTTTTCAGCGCTGTTGCACTTTGAATGACAATTGCGCGGTCGTGCAACACTGTACCCAAATTAAATCATTATGTTTTTTTCCCCACACAAATAGAGCTTTCGTTTGGTGGTATTTGATCATCTCTGCGGTTTTAATTTTTTTTGCGCTATAAACAAAAGAAGAGCGACAATTTAAAAAAAAACACAATATTTTTTCCTTTTTATTTAATACATCTCACAATATTTTTTAAAAAAAAAACTTTTTTCACCTCAGTTTAGACCGATACGTATTCTACGTATTTTTGGTAAAAAAAAAAATGCAATAATCGTATATTGATTGGTTTGCGCAAAAGTTATAGCGTCTACAAAATAGGTGATAGATTTATGGCATTTTTATTTTATTTTTTTTACTAGTAATGGCGGGGATCTGCGGGTTTTTTTTTGTGACCGTGACGTTGCGGCGGACATATCGGACACTTTTGACACGTTTTTGGGACCGTTCACATTTACACAGCGATTAGTGCTATAAAACTGCACTAATTACTGTGTAAATGTGACTGGCAGGGAAGGGGTTAACACTAGGGGGCGCTGAAGGGGTTAAAATGTGTCCTAAAGTATGTTCTAACTGTAGGGGGAGGGGGACTCACAGGGGGAGGAGATCGATGTGTGTTCCTCTGTACTGGGAACACACATCAGTCTCCTCACCGCTGACAGGAGGTGGATCTGTGTGTTTACACACACAGATCCACACTCCTTCCGTGATTTCCGGAAATCGCGGGTGCCCGGCGGCAATCGCGGCCGTCGGGCACGCGCGCGGGATCGCGGGTGTTGCCGCGGGCGCGCGCGCGTGCGCCCTAGAACGCCGTGAAGACAGGACGTTGTGCAACGTCCTGTCTCATCGGCGAGGGGATCACCATGACGTGATTCCCCTATGGGCTGGTAGGGAAGGGGTTAATGTTAGGGTGCGTGTTATATGCCGATAAATACAGTAATTCTTAACCACTTCAATACTGGGCTTTTATATACACCTCAATATCGGGCCTATTCTGGCACTTCTCTCCTACATGTACAAATCATCATTCTTTTGCTAGAAAATTACGCAGAACCATATGTTTTTTTAGCAGACACCCTAGGGAATAAAACGATGGTCATTGCAACATTTTATCTTGCACGGTATTTGCACAATAATTTTTCAAACGCCTTTTTTTTAGAAAAAAAAATGTTTTATGAATTAAAAAAATAACAAAACAGTAAAGTTAGCCCAATTGTTTTGTAAAATGTGAAAGATGATGTTACAACGAGTAAATAGATACTTAACGTGTCACACTTTAAAATTGCACACACTCATGGAATGGCGCCAAACTTCAGTACTTAAAAATCTCCATAGGCAAAGTTTTGTCATGTTACCAGTTTATATTTACATAGGAGATCTAGTGCTAGAATTGTTGCTGGCACACTAACGCATGCGGCGATACCTCACATATATGGTTTAAACAGCGTTTACATATGTCGATGGGACTTAAGTGTGCGTTTGCTTCTGCGCGCGAGCTACCGGGGACAGGGGCGTTTTAATATTTTTTTTTATTATTGTTTTTTTTTTTTTATTTATTTATCTCATGATCGGTGTTGCTCACTAGCCGCAACCGCGGATTTGTTTACTTACGGGGACCCGTCATCACATCACGTCCTCCGACGGTCATAGAGATGACTGGTGACCATTTGGTCACCAGTCATCTCTATGCTTCCTTCCAGCGCCGGACGATTCTCTATGCTTCCTGCCAGCGCCGGACGATTCCTTCTCCGGGCCCCCGATGGCACAAGAGAACCCGGAGAAGCACCAGATGGCGGCGGGAGGGGGATGTCCCCTCCCGCCTATAAGAACGGTTCTGCCGATATGATCGTTCTTATGGTGTGCAGGATCACCGGCTGAAGATGCAGTCATCATTCAGATATCCCCTGGCAATCCACCCAGGATGGGAGATCCCATCTGTGGACGTCATATGACAATAGGCCGGTATTGAAGTGGTTAATTACACAATGGGGGGAGATTTACTAAAACTGGAGAGTGCAAAATCTGGTGCAGCTGTACATGGTAGCCAATCAGCTTCCAACTTCAGCTTGTTCAATTAAGCTTTGAAAAAAAAAATGGAAGCTGATGGTATCTATGCAGACAGATGCACCAGATTTAGCATGTTCCAATGTTAGATAGGGCGACCCCGCTACAGGTTAATTTACTGAGTCTAGTGACAGGCCATCACGCTGGAACTTTATGCATAATTTGTAAATATGTTAGACATTGTTGTGAAGTCATGCATTGCGGAATTACCAGTAGAGGGAGATATGGACTCCATTGACTCTTAGGAGAAACGGACTATATTTCCCGCAATGCCTTGCCGGTTGGAACATGTGATACCTCCGCACAGACTTGTGGGGGAGGTTACTTAAGGAAAGGGAGTGGCGCCTAGATTTACAGAGAGACCAGCCATCTGGAGGGGCAAAGGATCTCCAGTATCCTGCCCGTGTATCCGGAGATTGGAGAGGCAGCCCAGCTGACAACTGGAACAGTGGAGCACCCTGGTCCGGAACCTTTGTGCTGTGGAGCAGTGTTTTTTCAACGCACCTCCTGTCAGGGACTACAGGCGGATCGGCCTGTCGGGTGAGGGAGCACAAGCTCAACTTCTAAACTTTTCTCTTAGATAGACCTTTTAGTATCACCTCACAGGTCACACACCCCCTTTAGGCCCCTCAGTTCAGACTTAAGGGGCCTGTGTTGTCTATAGTATCTACACCAAAGTGATTGACACTGGACAGTGATCAGTTCACCTACGTGCTGTTCAGGATACTTTGCTTAATCAACTTTCGTTGATCATTTGCCCTCTGTGGATTACAAATTTTAAAGTGCACCAACCGGCCGCATTATGGACATTTACTGCCCCGCAGAACTGCCTGCTAGAGGGCGCTCACGAACATAGACTGCCTGTTTAGTTTAAGTGAATGGTACCATTTTTACGGTTTTGATCTATTTTTTTGTATTAAAAGTCTGATTCTTGCAAGGGCTCTTACAAATCAGACTGACTCATTATTGATTAGTTGTGTTGGTGTTAAACTCTATGCCTGTCTACCTTAAGTTTCAATACAGTAAACTTACCCTCTTAGATTTAAATATATTCACTGTGTGGAGTGTATTTTCTCATCTGGAGGGACCATCCATAACACCAGGTATTTCACTGTCATATTGTCATTGCATGTTGTATGCCTGTTATTGTGACCCCAGCCCAGCAGAGGTCATAATATCTCACTCCCCAGACTTCTGATGTGTCAAGGGAGGGTTCGAGCCAGTTAAACAAGGATGAGCTAAGCCAAAAGAGAGTAGATCCCAAATTACTCAGCAGCTTCTCCTGGGGTAGCACTGCAAACCCATATGTTGCTTAACGTTATAAATAAATATATAAATATATGCCGATTGCCCCTTGAATTATGCTGCCTCTGAACACATGCCTAGTTTGCCAGGATGACATCACAGTTCTCTTTTCATCCATCTATTTAAATTGACACACCTGACTCCATAGTTCTGTGCCAGCCAGGATCCTCCTTCACCCGGGGCCAGGAAATCATTACATGTTAGTGGCTGCTGGGCTCTTCTACAAACAGGCCATTGTACCAGGCTGCTATTACGCCTGTGCCAAAGTATCATTAAAAGCACATTCCTTGACAACAATATATCAATGCCAGGCTATAATTACCTCCAGCTCTGCCCCCTGACAGTTTATTACACACACATAATCCTCCATCACACCCTTGAAAACACATTAATTACCTGTGATAGTGTTACCCTTTTCCAGGATAACATTACATCTGTAACAGGCTGTGCCAAGGGATCCCACACAGCACTACATCAGTGTCAATATATACCAGTGGGTGTGTGTTTATATCTATACACTTTAAATTATATCACCCTTTTACTGTCTGAAAATTCCAGTTAAAGCGGCCACTTGTAGTCTCTATTGTGAGCCCATGTGATAGGGTGACAACACACTGTCATTGCCTCTCAGTTATGTTAGAGTGTTGTCACCCAATAATAGGACATCCCTGAACAACAGCAATAACTTTTTATTTTAATGAAAGCTGCAGATTTAAAACATATAAAAAATTACTTTAAATGATAGTAATGTGTTTAAACTTATATAAAATGTTACCGATTTGTTTTTCATATATTTTACCGGCTGTATGGGGTGCTTTGTATTCAGCATATTCTTTTTTACTTAAAGGCCAAGTTCACCTTTTTTATTTTTAAATTCCAGACCCCCTATGTACAGACGTGAACCTTAGGGCCAAAGGTTCAATTGCTTCCTTACAGACTGTAGGTCATGACACAGGAAGGAGTTGACCAGCTGACCTCATTAGCACACACCCTGCATCATCCACCCTCCCATTCCCAGGGGCACGTTTTTTAAATGAGATGCAATCAATCAGTGACCACCCCTCTCACTAAGTACACAATATACATATATGCTGTCAAGCCCTGTTCACATCTCTGCATATCAGGAACTCCCACATGCAGTTTTTTATTTTAGAGAGGTGGAGCTTGGTGTGTTTTTACTAGATTTTTGGTGCAGCGCATTTCTGAAATACAAGAACAATGAGGCTCCATTCACATCTGTGTGTTTCCTTGCATTATTGCACCAATTTCATTTTCAGGACCCATTCACACCTAGCATTGTGGGAGCGCACATTTTGTGTCTCGTTTTTCCTGCGACACGCATAGGGCAACCTGCTGATTTCAATGGGCTGTGCTATATGTGGCTTGTGGGACATGTTGGCGTTTTGTGTGTTGTGTGTTTTTTTACTGTGCGTTTTGCAGCATTTGCAATTCTTTTTTTCACATGTCAAAAAGTGTGTTAACAATTAATGACACTGAAAGCACAACTAGTAAACAACACACCAAATGCAGAAACAATTTTAGGTGTATAAAGGTGGCTATACACTATACAATCTGATTGTACAATCTCCTTTAGATCTTCCATCAGTTATGTAGTGCAAGGGCCTGCCTGATTGGATATAAAGTAGATTTACCAAATGTATATAATAGAAGGAAACACCTATCCAGACAATCAAAGGAGCTTGTGCAATCAGAATGTTAAAATACTAGATGTAAATGGGGCCTGAAGCGAAATTGGTGTGATAACACAAGAACGGTGAAGCTCCATTCACATCCGTGTTTTTTCTTGCATTTCAGAAATGCACTGCACCAAAAGTTGCAGTAAAAATGCACCAAGCTCCACTCTAAAAAAAAGTTCTGCAGCTTCTTTGGGGCCGATTGCTGCATGTAGGGCAGCCCATTCAGGTGGATAGGCTGCCCTATGTGTGATGAGTAAAAATGCTCCAAAACAAGTCCCCACCTCGCAAAAAATAAATAAACGCAAGTGGTGTAATGGCAAAATGGGGTGTGCAAAGCACACTGCCATCTTGCCATGTGCTGTAAAGCACATTCGCCATCTTAAATGAAATGATGCCATGTTTAAGCTAACAGATTTACTCACCATATATTCCATGCCCATCCATACCAATCAAGAGACATTACAACCGCTGCACTCATGTTACCATCCTTGCAAATCATCTCCCCTCCCAGGGCTGACCATGGCGCTTTTATTTACACAAAACAGGAAGCCATCACCAGTAAGTCGCCTCCCCACATGGGAGGCGACATTACCAGATGTCTCCTATACACAGCACCAAAACATTCCTTCTGACAGGAAGTCAAATTGAATAGATGAATAGACTATAATACAATGAATAGAAATACAAACAATGTCTTATGGGTGTGTCCGGTCAGGGTGTGCATGTGCCCCCCCCTGACCCCAGAAACGCTCACAAGCCCTCAAAATATACCCTGATAGAACCTTTAATCTGCGCCATTCCATAGAATAATGCATATAAAGATTATACCCTTATTGAGGCTATTTACAGATGTACCCTATGAATCCCAAATCCTGCTGATCAGACATGACCCAGATAAGAGCGTACATCTGTCCATAGCCACTAGTGTGTTTGCGGAATGAACGCATCCCCCTCAACGATCGTCTGTGCTAAATGCACAGAGGGGCCCCTCGCTGGTGGGCATATGCCCATGCCGCAACCATCACACTCCAACCTCAAGACGAGAGTCAACCAGCCTCAGGAATGCCACAGTCAGCTCTATTTAGAGCTGGTTGGGGAAGTGTCAAGACTGGGTGCCAATTATGACAATACATCTTCAAATTTCCACCACAGTCCTCCCTTTTTGTCATATTGCTCCCACTTGTCCTTCAAATCTTGATAGTCTTCTTACACCTAGAAACTAATCAGTCCTTACAGTCCATAAAAAGGAAAACACGGCTTGACATGTAGACTCTGTTCTTCAGGAGACATGACATAAGGAGGACACAACTTGGTGAGCTGTAGTAATCGCAGATTGGGTAGTGGTCCTCTGTGTCTTGTCCGTGGGTCCGGCTCCGGGGGCGTCTCATCTGGTACGTGGTCATCTGCTCCGGGGTGTCTCATCTGGTACGTGGTCATCTGCTCCGGGGCGTCTCATCTGGTACGTGGTCATCTGCTCCGGCTCTGGTCACGCGTCCAATCAGGCAACAGGAGCGCTCATCACGACATAGAAAGAATAGAAATAAAAACGACATGAGTATATATATTCCCATTTCAATCAACCACGATCCGCTGAAAAATAAGAATTAAATCCCCTCAGATTCCCAGACCCTTCAAAAGACTCCCAACCGTCACTCAGTTACAGCTCTGGCTTTGCCTTGTAGGGACCCAAACCTTATCCATATGGGCCTGAACTCCTATTCCCAGTATCCCCTGAACCAGATATAACAATATTTACTTGTAAATTCCCAGAAACCCCCCCTTGGGCTGTGAGAACTTCCTTGTAGCTTCAACAGTTACATGAAACATTCCATCCTCAATAGGTGTGAATTGTTCAAACGTATCATAAGCTCAAACCCCCCCACCTTGTTCATGCAGGAGACCGTGCCCAGACCTAGTCCGGGTTGGTGAACAATTCCCTTCTAGCTGTCCCCGCCATTCCCAATTTCCCTTGTGCCATCAGATCCTCGCAATTGGCCGCGACATAGGACAGGGACAGTTTCACTACCACGCATGAACCTCTTGCATTGGGGGAATTACCTTATAAGCTGTAAATCTGCATAAACACCAAACTAAAGTTACACACTTGTGGACTACCCAGTCCTGATAACCGACAAGAGGCGGAGCCATAAAAACAATAATCAATTTTACCCTCTAAAAACATATTAATAAATTCCATTGACAGGCGTCTGTTTGGAGTCTTCACTCGTTTGTCAATAATCCTCATAATTAGCATGTACCACTGTCATCGCTGGGGACTAAAGCTCAAAGGAGACTCAGAACAGACCCAGCAATCGGTCCCGTTCATCTTCTTAATTAGTCATGGAATACACTTTAAATAATAACTTGGGATGCTTTCCATCGTTACTCTTGCTAAAATTTACTAAACAAACAAATACAAAATAAACAAAGATACTCCTCATTTCTTTGATGTGGTTGAGCCGCTTCTTGCAGTGGCTGGCGTGGTCTCGTCCATCAAGCTTCTTTACAAACGAACCAGTCACCTGGTTGGGGAAAAATGAAAACCAATTACCGTGTCGGGGTCCAGGAGAGACTCCTGAACCCTGTGAAGTTCATGTTACAGGGATCGTACCCACCCCATCACCCAAGAATGAGAGTGACAGTTGAGGGAGTACGACCCTGGTTTTGGTTGACCTCTAAACAAACCTTATGACAACAACCCAGACCTCGGGACTGTGGTCGCTGCTTAACCTGTGCGTGGCTCACCGTCGCCTGTAATCGCTTACCAGTGCCTGTAATACCCGGAACCATTGACAGTTTCTTAGCAACTAAAATGGGAACCTACTTCACCAGACTGCTGCTTGCCGATTCAAATTCTATCAAAGAAAGACAATCTTGGCACAAAACTTGATTAAAATTAGAAAGATTAGTGTTATTAGTTCGGAGAACTGTCACCTTTACATTTTATTTACCACTTCCTCCCCCCTTTTCTTCCTCATAAGACTGGAGGAAGAAATTATAAAAAGAAACAATGAAATAGCCTATGATACTTTCACTTCCTTAGACCTGTAATTATCCATGTGTACAGCTGTCTACATACACCTGCTCTCTATGTACAAACACTTCCGGAAACTCTTTGGACCTGAAAAATACTTATAAGCAGAAATCATTACTCCATCCTTCATATTTATCCTGCAGAGAATGGCAAACAAAAATGACATTCCTGTACATTGTCAATGACATTCTTCACAAAACCGATTCAAACAAAAACCCTTTGTAACCCTTACTTTTCCCGTTCCTACAAAAATACAAAAGCCGCGACGCATCAGAAGATCGCCGCGGTAAGTTTGAATAAAAAAACATTCACGTTACTACATACAAACATTCAAATACAAATGTGGGGGAGATATTCATAGCTTTCAAAACAAAAATGAAAAAAACAAAAACCAGCCGGAATTCTACCTTCACTCTTTCCACAATACAAGAAAATACAATGGAAAAATACGAGAACAGCGCGAGAAACTTGCATAGACCAGCTATACAAAGTTCTCCTGAGGCGCGTACCACACCTCCATCCACACTCATTACAGATTTCTGAAACCACATCAGATCTACATCCAAGGTGTCTTTATTCTGAGGTCTCATACCTCCATCCAGAGTACCTTCCAAAGGAGTACACCTTACTGTACCCTCTGACCACCTACGACATTCTTTAGGGGTCTCATGTCCGGAGCCCCTAATCCGGACCTCATGTGCGGTGCAGCTGTCTGACTGATGCACTGCATGGGCGGCACATCCCATGACGATTCGAATCGCTTTTTTTTAGTGAGCTCTGCGTCCAGAACACACCGCGCTTTGTTTTCGGAGCGGTTCTGACTTGCGCCTTTATCATCAAAACCGATGCCTGCATTCCGAATATTCTACACGGCCTGAGCAGGACCACTAGCGTACTACTCCTACACATTTATGCTAATATAATCGCTAATAAGATCTCCGACTATTATACACGGCCAAATCTGTATCACGATATAAAGCCTCCTAAAATGTGGTCGTCAGACAATCTTCAAAGCACCATGAAATCCTCCACTTTTCAAAACAATATTATGGCTTCTTTCTACCTGTGTCTACATGATACAACAATAATGGTGACGCCCCTCTGTTTCCTCTCATACCCAAAACTGTATTTACAGTATAAAACTTCACAAAAACAACTGAAATTAAACTTTAAAACACTCTTTCAAATATTTCTGTTGTCCTTTCAGGACACAAATCTCATTGCTCATCTTTCAGAAGACTTCAAAACTCCTCCCACTGACTTCCTGCTCATATATATAAATGCTGAGAAAGGACTTCCTGTTGTATGCTCAGCTCTTTAAAACCCAAATCTGATTTATTTACATAATGACAGAAAGATGGCGAGAGAGGGGAAGTCTGTCTTCACTGCCTCGTCTTAACACATCAAAAAACTCCATGGACCACATATATATCCCCTGGAAGTATTATAAAGTAGTAAACAAAGCCAAAACTCAAATCTCCTGCATTTTTTTCTCTTAAAAACAAAACACCTTTGGTTCAGGGAAAATAAAACCATCTCCTCCCATCTGCAGAATGGGAGTTGATCCCCTCTGACCCAACCATTATTCAAAAACAATGAACAACTCCCAAACATTCAAACAACGCACATCGCTGTGCACAAAAATGCAGTCACCGCCAGTAACATTCAAAAATGAAATGTTACACAAAAAGTCTCCACTTTTACACTGCAAAGTCAGCTAACAGGTTAGTCAGATCCTGTATATACTGGCCCTAGCGTCCGCAAACGCTACTCAAAAGATAGCACTTTACACTGAGTCACAAAATGGCCGACAACAAACCAACAATGGCGCCATTTACGCTTGTAGTAAAACAATTTAACTCCGCTTCCAAATCACCTGTTTACCACAGGACATACCATACTACACACACATAAAGGAAAACAAAAATGTTCTCCACCCGATCCTAACAGAAAAGAGCGCGCTAATCCAATTCGCACTAAACATCAAAATCTGCCCCAAAGGCTGCTAAAATCCACCAGCAAAATAGCCAGAGAAATACCACACCGAAAAGGAGAGGTGGCTGCACCTCCCCCCTGGGGTGACCCACAGTGCAAACAGACAACGCCCCCAAAATGGCCACTGATGACCAAAATGGCCGCCATATGCAGTTTTTTTTTTAAAACTTGCCTAGAACCTTTCTTCCACAAAGACAAAACATTGATCATCAAAATCAAACAAAAAACATTTTCTAAAAACAACCAACCTAAAAGGCACACACTTTAGGTTCCTTCAAATCTGACCTTTCTATGATGTGAACCCCTCATAATGAGCGCAGCACAGGGATGGTGGGAACCCCTCATAATGAGCGCATTTTAGGCTGCTTCAAAGCTGACCTTTTGCCAAAAACAGCACATTCAAATAAAATGTTGGTTATATGAAACATAAAACAAAAAACTCTTTTCTCAAAGCTCATGTAAACAAGCCATTAAAAAAATATATACATACAGTGAGCTTACATTTAAAACCTTCCGAAATAAAAAACTTTTTTTCATGCCAACAGCCAAAAGGAAAGGCTGATTAACAAGCAGCTGCTATTGTCTGCTATTGTCTGGCCACTTAAATGCATAATTTATCAATTTCTATTCCTCATAAAGATCATGAACATTTTACACATGACTTTGCTCTAAAAATTGTACACTCAAGAAACACACAGATCCAACACTAGTTGCCCCTCCCCACCAAAGCACATGTTCATCAGCCAAACAATTCAATCAGCTCTACCACATTAATGCACAAAATTCAAAAAGCCTCAGCCACACATCACAGGCTGAATAACCCCACCTATACTGGGGAAACATCTACAATATACAGTTTCCATATACATCATAAAAATGTTATATCTAACTATGTTCTGAAAGTTGCAAAGTCAGTTGACACAGAAATCAAAACACTGTTCGCCCTTCCCCCCAAGCCGCATGGCTAGAGGAGCGATGTTACACAAAAGCTTGCCTTCTCCAACAGATTCAATCTGGTCAAACAATCAAGTTACAAACAAACTTCCCCCCCAAGCCGCATGGCTAGAGGGCCATGTTAGAATCTATTCTAACCTATCTGCTCCATACATCACACAAAACTGTTCAGCCACACTTCAAACAGCATTTAGACATACAAAGCAAACTTCCAGTCGATGACGAATCATACATACACACACGATCAAAATCACACCTACATATATACACACGATCAAAATCCACTCGATTTCACAAACTCACGCAATCACACACATGCATCCAATCGTTTTTCACAAATGCACGCAATCACACACATAAACAGTCATACACAACTATCATCACACACACACACACACACAACTCTATCACACAACAGTCATACAATCAGGATCACACACACAATCATACATCTATCAAATTCAGACATACAATCAGGATTTCACATGTGCACACACACACACACACACACAACTCTATCACACAACAGTCATACAATCAGAATCACACACACACACACACACACACACAATCTTCCTCAATCAAACAAGCATTATTTCAAAAAGATGTCAAATTTTTTCTTTTAAAGCATGTTTTTCCCGATGCATCAGAATGTATCCCATCTCCCCCATCTGATGCCATAGGAAAAAACCTGAATAGTCCCTTTCAATGGTCGCCATCTGTAATGGCAAAATGGGGTGTGCAAAGCACACTGCCATCTTGCCATGTGCTGTAAAGCACATTCGCCATCTTAAATGAAATGATGCCATGTTTAAGCTAACAGATTTACTCACCATATATTCCATGCCCATCCATACCAATCAAGAGACATTACAACCGCTGCACTCATGTTACCATCCTTGCAAATCATCTCCCCTCCCAGGGCTGACCATGGCGCTTTTATTTACACAAAACAGGAAGCCATCACCAGTAAGTCGCCTCCCCACATGGGAGGCGACATTACCAGATGTCTCCTATACACAGCACCAAAACATTCCTTCTGACAGGAAGTCAAATTGAATAGATGAATAGACTATAATACAATGAATACAATGAATAGAAATACAAACAATGTCTTATGGGTGTGTCCGGTCAGGGTGTGCATGTGCCCCCCCCTGACCCCAGAAACGCTCACAAGCCCTCAAAATATACCCTGATAGAACCTTTAATCTGCGCCATTCCATAGAATAATGCATATAAAGATTATACCCTTATTGAGGCTATTTACAGATGTACCCTATGAATCCCAAATCCTGCTGATCAGACATGACCCAGATAAGAGCGTACATCTGTCCATAGCCACTAGTGTGTTTGCGGAATGAACGCATCCCCCTCAACGATCGTCTGTGCTAAATGCACAGAGGGGCCCCTCGCTGGTGGGCATATGCCCATGCCGCAACCATCACACTCCAACCTCAAGACGAGAGTCAACCAGCCTCAGGAATGCCACAGTCAGCTCTATTTAGAGCTGGTTGGGGAAGTGTCAAGACTGGGTGCCAATTATGACAATACATCTTCAAATTTCCACCACAGTGGGAATTTGAGTTCCCTCTATGCAGAGTTGTGAACGAGGCTTGACAGCCGAGAGTTTCTGTCCACTCCCTCCTATGTACTTTGTATAAAGATGACCATACACTGTGCAATCTGTGTATAAAGATGGCCATACACTCTGCAATCTGTGTATAAAGATGGCCATACACTGTGCAATCTGAGTGTATATTGTGTATTTAGTGAGAAGGGTGATCACTGATTGCATTTAATTTAAAAAACGTTCAGCTGGGAATAGGAGGGTGGATGATGCAGGGTGTGTGCTAACTCATGCAGCCCCAGACCATGACACTCCCACCAACATGCTTGACTGTGGCAAGACACACTTGTCTTTGTACTCCTCACCTGGTTGCCGCCAGACACACTAGACACCATCTGAACCAAATAAGTTTATCTTCGATTACTAAAACCATGTCCTTGTCTTCAGCAAACTGTTTGCACGCTTTCTTGTGCATCATCTTTAGAAGAGGCTTCCTTCTGGGATGACAGCAATGCAAACCAATTTAATGCAGTGTGTGGGGGATGGTCTGAGCACTGACAGGCTGCCCCCCCTTTCAACCTTTGCAGGAATGTTGGCAGCACTCATATGTCTATTTCCCAAAGACAACCTCTGAATATGATGCTGAGCAAATGCATTCTTCTCTGGTTGACCATGGTGAGGCCTGTACTAAGTGGAACCTGTCCTGTTAAACCGCTGAATGGTCTTGGCCACCGTGCTGCTGCTCAGTTTCAGAGTCTTGGCAATCTTCTTATAGCCTAGGCCATCTTTATGTAGAGCAACAATTCTTTTTTTTTGGTTCATCAGAGAGTTCTTTGATATGATGTGCCATGTTGAACTTCCAGTGTCCAGTATGATAGGGTGAGAGCAAAAATACCAAATTTAACACACCTGCTCCTCATCCACACCAAAGACCTTGTAACATGAGTCACGTGACACCTAAACCCTATTGAGCATCTGTGCGGCATCCTCAAACAGAAGATGGAGGAGCGTAAGGTCTCTAACCAGCTCCGTGATGAAGTCATGGAGTAGTGGAAGAGGACTCCAGTGGCAACCTGTGAAGCTCTGGTGATCTCCATGCCCAAGAGGGTTAAGGCAGTGCTGGAAAATAATGGTGGCCACACAAAATATTGACACTTTGGGCCCAATTTGGACATTTTTACTTAGTGGGGTACTCATTTTTGTTTCCAGTGGTTTAGACATTACTGGCTGTTTGTTGAGTTATTTTGAGAGGACAGAAAATGTACACTGTTATACAAGCTGTACACTGCTACACTGCTACAATGTAAATTAGTGAAAGCGTAATTTCTTCAGTCTTCTCACATGAAAAGATATAGTAAAATATTTCCAAAAATGTTAGGGGTGTACTCACTTTTGTGAGATACTGTAAAGGTTTAGAGGTGTCGCATAATCACAGAGTGGCATCAATGGGTGCTATTGAGATACTAAAAGTGCCACATCCTAATTCTTGAAATCTATAAGTAGCTACAAACATAGGCTTTATAGGCACGACCTTTGGTTAAAAAGCATATAGGTTTATTCCAAATGATTAATAACATTAAAGCGGGGTACCGGGCATAATTTTATTTTTGCAAGCTAAAATTAATCACATTAAATCGTCCCTAAAACATATTAATAGCTCCCCAATCATTCCAGAAATCATTGCAAACACTTGCCTTATATCCTCCAGCTCATGTTTTGGCCGTATCCATCATATGTGTGGGCATGTGAAACCCATTTCCTTTTTCTTCCTGGTTTTCAGGGAGAGGTGTATGCTGGGTGATTTTTAGGCACATTAATGCCCAGAGACTCCTGGGAAATTAGTATCATCATTTCCCAGGAGGCAATGGGGTCTTAGGACAGGAAGTTGAACCACCTAGAACCAGGAACTAGCCAGACTACGAATACTGCCTAATAACAGCCAGATGGAAGTGAGTAAAAAACATTTTTTACATTTTTTTTACATTAAAGGCAAGCTGTTAATGGAAAGTACATTTTTAGAGTGGAACTCCTCTTTAAAAAAGAAACGTGCATAAATCAAAATTTCACCCCAAACCACCACCTACAAGACCCCTTTCAGTAAGATGTACACTATTACAGGTGAAAACTTATGTTATAAACACAGAGGGCCAGATTAACAGAGCCATTACGCCGGCGTTACACGAGATGCTCGGCGTAAGTCTAAATTTGCGCATGCGTTTCGATGCGCCGAGATCCGCAAGAAATCTACTTTTTTTTGGACCAAAACTGCACTAGACACACCATTGATTTGCTATTCAAATATGCAAATGAGGGAGTTACGGGGATCCACAAAAGAACGTTGGTGCAGCGCAGGCTACGCACTGTGCGCAACAGCTGCATGTCCTGTCTAAAATTAGACCATATAAAAGGTGGAATAAAATTAGACAATCCGTCTACATGTCAGCTAAAGCAACACTGTTAGTGAGGAGCTGAGCAGTCACACTTGCTGGACAACAAACTTTATGCCAACATGCCAGGGGCATCCTTGCTCATAGCTATACTAATGACTTTAGATGAGCAAAGAAGGAGGAGGGCACGGGAGAGGATATACCGCACACGCATAGACCTCTTTGGCATGAGTGATTCTGAGGTGTATCGCATCTTCAGATTCACCCCTCATGCCATCCTGGAATTAACCATAACCCTGCAGGATGACATCACCAGCCGAACACACCGCTCACATGCAGTGCAGCCACTGGTCAAGGTCATGGCAACACTCCATTTCCTTGCCAGTGGCTCTTTTCAAAGAACAAGTGGAGTGGTGGCTGGGATGTCACAATCCTCCATGAACAGATGTGTGCACCAGGTTATCCCTGCAATCCTCAGACGCATGGCCAACCAAATCATCAAACCCACCACTGAGGACCTGCGGCTGAAGGCAATGACAGATTTCTACAGAATTGCCAGATTCCCACGCACCGTGGGGGCCATTGATTGCACACATGTGGCACTCCAGCCCCCCCTCATGAGACAGAGCACATATACCGCAATCGGAAGCATTGGCATTCCATCAAAGTACAGGTGATAGTCGATGCCCAAGGCCTCATATGGCACGTCCGTGCCAAACATCCCGGATCCAGCCATGACAGCTACATATACAATCAGAGCCCCATCCCAATGGAATTCGAACAGAACGTGTATGGGGACACCTGGCTGGTTGGTCAGTGACATGGGTGGCAGGCATGACTGTCCCCCCCATGATGCACGCATCACAAGGGGCACATGCATGACTAACATCCTCCTGTCTTTTCCCTTACAGGTGACTCTGCATATGCACTGGGACCCCATCTCATGACTCCTATCCGGAACCCCCAAACCCCAGGAGAGGAAAGATACAATGAAGCCCACGCCCAAACACGTGCAGTGGTGGAGCGCACCTTTGGCCTCCTGAAGTCACGTTTCCAATGCCTGGATAAGTCTGGGGGGACCCTGTTGTATTCCCCCAACTTCGTGTGCCATCGGTGCATGTTGCATGCTGCACAACTTCGCAGTGAGAAAGGGCCTGCAGATTGACATACGTGATGACCTGACTCCTGAACCAGACAATCCCCCCCTTCTGAGGGAAGAGCAGCCAGGAGACAGCTCACATTAGGCATCTTTGCACGGTAAACACACACATTATTCATGGCACAATGAGAATGCATGCATGCACACCACTGTGGTCCCTAGCACAGACACATCACATCCTCATCAAATTGGATTAGCACAAGCCCACCATGCAGGACTTGTGAGCAGCAACGCCACGCCACGGCTCCAATTATGTCACTGTACATTCATACACCATTCACACGGACCTGGGGATCACTTCCCCCTGGTCCTGGGGAACCCTTCTCCACCACAAATGAGGGTGACACCGCTTTTCCGGCAGGAATGTCACTCCCACATTCCGAAATTATTCACAACACAAAAAAAATAAAAATTGACCAGCAAAATCAAAAACATTTCCAGCAAAAAAAAAAAAAAAAAATCCCCCCCCCAAAAAAAAAGTCCTGAAAAAAAAAGTCCAGAAAAAAAAAAAAAAGGGGGGGAAACCAAATTAATGCCGCTGGCGTGACCCACGCCTGGAGCGGCCACGGCCCCAGCTCCTCAGGGGAGACTCGTGGGGAGGGGGGGGTAATCTGGGGAAGGAGGAGCAGCCCCTGGTCTCTGCCCACCTGGCGGGCTGCCCTCCAAGGCCACGGCAATTCTGGTCAGGCCAGCACTTAGTGATGCCGTATTGGCCTGGATAGCCTGGGTGAGGGCCCTCACATCCTGCCCAACGTCTGTTGTAGTAGTCTGCAGTTCGTTTAGGCAGTTTGTAAGAGCCAGGGAGTGGCAGTCCAGGTCCCCAAGCGTATCCTTTATGGAGGACAGGCTCTCCTCCATCCGCACCAAAGTCTGGCTGACCTGTCCCAGATGGTGGGTCTGAAGGGCCTGGTCCCTTCTGAGATTGGCGGGCAGAACCTCGGCCACCCCCTGGTCTTCTGGGACGACTTCCTGCCTCCAGCTGATGCTTGTGGCCGGGGAGAAGGGGAGGCCCTTGAGAGGGGAGGAGTGGGAGGGGCTAGCCCTTATGGAGGGCTGGCTGCTGCCAGCCAGAGAGAAAGACTCCTCCAAATACAACAATCCACTGGCTGACATGACATCCTCCTCCTCCTCCAACTCCTCCGAGGACTCTGGCCTTGTCTGGGGGTCCTCATCAGGTTGTTGTCCCGGGGATGGTGCGGTCAGGCCAGATGGCCCAGCACCCTCCTGCACATCTGTGGATGACACAAAACATTCACAGGTTGGAGGATCCACACACTTGCCACATATTCCTTTCCCCCCCTCCCCCACACATGCTACACACCAGATAGGGAAAAAAAACCTTACCCGGCATCACGGCTTCCTGACTGGAGTCATAGCCAGGCAGGCCCTCCACTTGTTGTCTATTAAAGGTGTGGGCCACCGCACGCTCCTCCACTGTCAGCCTAACAGGGCATGGTGGGCCTCCTCCAATGCCCCTGGCATGGGCTGCCATTTTGGCCAGCTTCCCACGGACCACACGCCGGAGGTCATTGATTTTCTTTACGATCCCCTCGCGTGTCCGGGTCCCCCCCCCCCCCAATGCATTTATCTGGTCGGTAATGTTCTGCAAAATCTCCTTCTTCCTGGCCGGGGTGGTGTTGGCAGTCTCCGGGCAATAATTTGTTTCTCCCCCAAAGAAAAATTGATCTTCCGCTTCCTCTCAGTCATACTCATACAACAACTCTCTCCCAAACAATCACCAAAAATCACAAACAAGCAGGAAAAATTAAGCAACAAAACAAACAAACAAAATCTATCAACCAAAAAGTCTCACAACCAGTCACCAAAACACACTATCAAATAGATTCTACAAAACACTGGATCAACAGTCAACAAATATCACAAAGACAAGTCACAACGCAACAAACAGAACAAAAGCACCTTGCTGTATAGGAATGGATACAAAGGGATGTACTTTTGCAAAGGAAGTGCGTTTCTGTCTGTCTATTTATGCTGTCTGCGTAGTTCACTAAGTTGCCCGGGTTTACTTCCAATTTCACTGATTGCGACCTTCCCGAGTTGTGAGCATGCGCACAGAGGTGCTGACCATGGTCTGCTTCATGTGCGCATGCGCGAGCCGGCCGGCCCTTGAATTACTCCGCCTTACGCCTCGGAATTTACGTTACACCGGCGCTAATTTCTGCGCAAATACTACGAGGATACGGTGATTGCGCCTCTACATTGCGCCGGTCTAACGTAAAGAAGGTGCGCTACGCTGGTCAAAATATGCGCCAATGTACGTGAATCTGGCCCAGAATCTTTAGCATCATCCAAGTCCAAAAGGGGACAAATACTGTAAAATAACCTTGTGACATCCTCCCACCCCGTCCAATAATAAACCGAATGCCCCATGTTGTAAAGCGGTGCACAAACTGTTGGCGCAATATAAATCCTGTATAATAATAATAATTTTCCAGTGTATAGTAACAGGCAACCACCAAGTGAACTGCCCACTTCTGGTGGGATCTGAACACAAGACCCAGTTTACAGTTGCAGTGTCTCCTGTCCAGAATATTATAAAATAATCTCTAAAGAACCCTAACTTGGTATTCCTAATGTGCTAATGTATTTTTACACAGGAATGTCCGATCCACTTAAAAAAAGCAAATCAGCATCCAGAATGTTTTGATACACCACAGAGGCACGCTGTGAATGCCAGTTCCTGCCTCTTGGTTTCTGTATATGTGAATCATCCAGTGCCAAGGCATCAGTCCAGAAATCTCAGTGCCAGGCCAGCTAGTGACTACAGCAGTGATTCATGAGGAGGTGACTTGCTTTTTTAAACGTGATGCATGAGTCAGGAATCTCTGGGAACTATGCACAGAGTTCAACATAGGCTAAGAGGTTATGTACTAGCCTAGCCTTGGGCATCTGAGTTCCCGAATTTTAGAGAACATCCTAGTTCTCAGCTCAGTGCAAAACGTCGCTGTATTGTTTGTTGATCGTGTTCACAATAATCCCACATTTTAATGAGAAGAAAGGAAATTCTCTAGAGAAAGATCTTCAAACCTAATGGCAGATCTTAGATGCCTATCTAAAGGCCAGTGTGACAAGACATTCATTTGGTCATTTTGATGAAGACAGATGTCAAACTACTAAATTTAGGAATTGTTAAAAGTATGGAAAAGGATAGAAGTAAAGAGTAGAAAAGTATTTTGTCTCTAAAAATAAATATCATATTTGCATAACCACTTAAGACCCGGACCAAAATGCAGGTAAAGGACCTTGCCCCTTTTTGCGATTCGGCACTGCGTCGTTTTAACTGACAATTGCGCGGTCGTACGACGTGGCTCCCAAACAAAATTGGCGTCCTTTTTTCCCCACAAATAGAGCTTTCTTTTGGTGGTATTTGATCACCTCTGCGTTTTTTTTTTTTTTTTTGCGCTATAAACAAAAATAGAGCGACAATTTTGAAAAAAATGCAATATTTTTAACTTTTTGCTATAATAAATATCCCCACAAAATATATATAATTTTTTTTTTCCTCAGTTTAGGCCGATACGTATTCTTCTACCTATTTTTGGTAAAAAAAAAATCCCAATAAGCATTTATCGGTTGGTTTTCGCAAAATTTATAGCGTTTACAAAATAAGGGATAGTTTTATTGCATTTTTATTAATTTTTTTTTTTACTACTAATAGTAATACTACTACTAATAGTAATAATAATGACTGCGACATTATGGCGGACACTTCGCACAATTTTGACACATTTTTGGGACAATTGTCATTTTCACCTAAAAACATGCATTTAAATTGCATTGTTTACTGTGAAAATAACAGTTGCAGTTTGGGAGTTAACCACAAGGGGGCGCTGTAGGATTTGTGTGTTCCCTGTGTGTGTTTACAACTGTAGGGGGGTGTGGCTGTAGGTGTGATGTCATCGATCACGTCCCCCTATAACAGGGATGACGTGATCGATGCTTCGGCCACAGTGAAGCACGGGGAAGCCGTTTTTACACACAGCTCTCCCCGTTCTTCAGCTCCGGGGACCGATCGCCGCACTCCAGCGGTGATCGGGTCCGCGAGTCCCGCGGTCCCGGTCCCCGGAGCTTCTGCTCACGTGGTTTTTCTGCTCTTTTCTGCTCTTTACTGCCACCCTTTGGTTAACTTCTGCTATGTTGGTTGATTTTAACATTGGTTCTGAGCATGCGCATTTGTAATTTGTCCAAAAGTCCGATGGTTTGCTGTACACACGCTCGGACTTTGCACCATCAGACTTTTGTTGCCTGAAAGTGACTACCCTCCCATTTGGCAGGACTGGCTTTCCCTGACTTCTACCTCTACTACCAAGCTTACCGACTGGTGAATATTCATGACTGGTTACACCCTGACTGCAATAATATGTGTACTACCACGGAAGGGGCTATAGTCACATCGTTCGAGACATAACACAACATTGTCTACCGCGGGCGTACCCCCCCAGGACCGGGACTGACTGTGCTGCAAACATCACTGTCCCTGTTTAAAACAGTGACTCTCAAACATGCCCCAGGTTCCTGGGTGACCTCTCCAAATAATCCGCTATGGTTCAATACATCACTTCCAGAATTGTATTCTTTACCTCACCCTCAGAGATGGATATCCGAAGGGGATTAAGTACCTATGCCACCTATATACCTCAGAAGGCTTTAAGTCCTTTTCCCAGTTGAGGGACGACTTTAATCTTCCCCACAATTATTTATTCTTTTATTACCAGTTAAGACACGCCGCGCAGGCCCAGTTTGGCTCCTTGAACAATCCACTTGCGATTCTTGACCTAGAAAAGCTTTTGCGTTCCCCGGATCGAACAAAACTCATCTCTAACTATTACTTAGCCTTAACGGTGAACTCTAATCCTAGATTTAAGGCAGCGCAGAGCAAGTGGGAATCCTTAGATATTACCATGACGAAAGATGACTGGACTGAGTTCTGTGATACTTTTAAAACCTCTGTTATAGCCTCCAGAGACACAGGGTAATTTAACTGAAAAGTTTTCACCAATCACACTTGACCCCGGCCAGGATGCACAGAATAGGCATACTGGCCTCGGCGGATTGATTCTGCGGATGTGGGCAGGTGGCTGATTTTATCCACTGCTTTTGGAGTTGCCCCGTTGTACGAGACTTCTGGAGAAATTTAGGATCCTTCCTCTCTTCTGCCTTGGGGCTCCCCAATATACTGGACCCTAAAAACTGTCTGTTGGGGGTCTTTGGTGACCTCGCTGTTCCCTCCCAGGTCAAAAAATTGCTTCGAATCCTATATTTCTATGCTAAGAAATCCATCCTTTTGACCTGGAAGGGAGCGGCGACCCCGACAAGAGGCCTATGGTTGAAACTAGTCAATGACGCCCTCCTGCTTTACAAGCTCATTTTTGAAATTAGGAAAATAAATAAGTCATTCGATAAGATCTGGGGCAGGTGGCAGGCTAGCCCCCTGACCCTATCTCCTATACAGCTGTAAAAAGTAGTGTTGGTGGTGTAGTCTCCCTTGGCTAGAATAACCTTAATATGCAATCCCACAAAGTGGTAATACTGCCTTTATATATTGTTGTATGTAGCTTTCTACTCTGACTTATTACTTCTTTATAAATATGCTGTTGATAATGGTATGGAGTGATTAAGGAGCAAACTTTTAACGATGTATGTTCTGTGTTGTTTAATTTTTTTTTGTGTGTGTGTGTGTGTTGCATTGTTGGTTCTTGGGAAAATTTCAATAAAAATATATTTTAATAAAGAAAATTGGGAAGAATGTTCTTTTTTTTTTTTTTAAAGTCTTGCAATCATTTAGCATAAAATCACTATATAAACACACAAAATACATAAATATATACATATTTACATTAATGAAAATAAATATAGCAAATCCGCTCTCAAACAAAAAGACTTCACAGAAAAAGAAAAAATCATGTAATCACGGGGAAAATAAATCTTAATACAACTCACACCACTACACCAGACAAACCTGCAAGGTCAAGAAACAAACCCACACCCATTATGCATGCAGCCCTTCTTCGAAAAGACACTAACCAACAAAAGCTAAGGGAGTGACAGACACAGAAAAGGAAAAGAAACCCTCACCCAGAGATGGGCAGGAAACGTCCAACACCATGCATCTACCCATTACTACCTCAATTACCCGCCAACACGTTACCATATCGGTTTTAAAAAGGACCGCAACTCCGCTGCAGGGCTCAGCCGCAAGAGACCAAAAGGAGGGACCGCATCTCCACTTCTTTTTTGCCAGATGGACATTGGCCAAAGTATGGAGCCAGGTCTCTTGCAAAAATAAAATCTTGGCATCAACTCGCTGAGCAAAAATAAGGCCCCACCCCCATCCAGCACCCCCACATTCCCCTGACCACGCTTGCACTGCCGAGGGGCAGGGACTGGAGGCTGAGTGGGAAGATCTGCTAAACCTGCCCCCCCCAGCAGCCTCCGCCAGTCTGGAGGATCTACAAATAGATGGATTAGGGATAGGAGGGACAGATTTAGGGACCACATCACTAGGGGGAACAGAAACAGGTGACACAGGAGGGACAGACTCAGGGACCACATCACTGGGGGGATAGAAAAAGATGTCACAGACACAAAAGGGACAGACTCAGGGACCACATCACTGGGGGGAACAGAAACAACAGATGTCACAGACACAGGAGGGACAACAACAGTTTCAGTGGCCTCATCCTCCTTATCCAGCATCTGCAGCTCAGCCTCCAACCCTGGCAGGTTATGTAATGCCTCCGGGCATTGACTGTAGGGGTGACCAAGTTTTTGGCACAAATTGCACCAAATATCAGTACAGTCTTTAGTCAAATGGTCCAGCTCCTGGCACAAAGAACATTTCCTACGGGTGCAAGTGGAGGCAAAAGTGGCCCTTGTCCACACATTTATTGCACACTTTAGGCTGGCCCTGGTAAAAAATGGTCAGCCTGTCCCTCCCCAGAAAGGCTGTACAGGGCAGATGTTGAACTACATTTCCCTGCACCCCCAATTTTAATGACACTGTCCAGGCCCCTGTCCATATCCAATGCTGATCAAGGACCTTCCGCAGTGGAGCGAGGACCTTACCATATCGGCGTAACCATACTATTAAATCAGCCTTACGCACGAGGATCGTCACTGATTTTATTAGAGGCTGCCTGGAAACCACCTTTGGCATACAACCATTCCACTGCGGAAGGTCCCTGCGCCCCCTAAAACGTTCCCAAAACAAATCAAGACCCTCAGGTTTTACAAAGGATAAATCAAATTCAGAACTCCCAACGGGACAAATCAAAGCAAAAATTTCTGCGACTTTGAACCCCATTTCCAGGATCAACTCTGCCACCCTCCCCCTTACTGGTGGGGTCCCCTCCCCCTCCCATTTCAACTGGACCACGTTTCTACTCTTGTGACCAAATTGTGACCACCAACATTTGCACCATTCCCCCCACCCTCCCTGGTGCGATTCTTCAAAACTGCTGCATAGCTGCCGGTGTTCACAAACCTCCCTGCAGAGGGTCCAGTTGTGCGTTTGGCAGATGATTGCACAGATGAGTCTTTCCTCTGCTGAGCAGGAGGAGAAATGTCATTGTTACCTGAAGCAGCAACGTTAACCCCTTCACCACCACCCACCACATTCATTGCTTCATCAATACTATTACTGTCATTCTCTGGCACATTCATAGTTCCTGCCGTGTGCACATTCACAGCGGTATCCACACACACTTCACCTCCAGGCAGACTCTTCTCCATCAGGACAGGATTGTCAACTGAGCAAGATTGTTCTAATACATGACTGGTGTACTACTAGTGTTTGCTAAATAACCAACCACCCACCTCTTAACCACCTACATTAAACACTCGACACCTTCTGGATTAAATGGCCAACAAAGGCCCCTTTATTAAATCCAAAAGGTAAATATAAAATTAACTTTTAAACAACCATTTTAAAATATATATAACCGTATAAACTTTTTAACATTTACCAACATTCTTTTTGAATAAATTAACCCAAACAACAACCACTGTAGACACAACACTGTAGACACAAAAACTGTAGACACAAAGGTTCCTGAGAGAAAGGGAAATAAAAAGTGCAAGGCAATGGGCTGTCCTCCAACAGAAAGTGTCCGGGCCTCTAGCCGTACGTCATAAGCTCAAGAGACCATAGCTTCCTCCTTCATTTACTCTTCAGCCCGATTGCCAGTAGCCCCCACCTAACCGGATAGGGAAGGTGCCCATCCCATGACAGGCCCCAACTCCTACCAACCATCTCAGGTATATCGATCTTATATCTCTATACCACCCCCACCCAATTCTCAGGAGCCCCAAAACCAATGCCACAGACGCATACGGTGACACCTCACACGTGTGCGGCCCGCCACAGCCCTAAGGCCCGTTGCAACCCGTCCTGGAGCCCCAGGACCCACAAGTCAATGCCCACAGGGGTCAAGTGCACCCCGTCACCCCTGAGGAAAAAGGGCGAACTCCCTTTTTTGGCTCGCAATGGCGAACCACCAACCCCCCGTGATGGGCGACAAACTTAGAGACGGCCTTATTGGCCTTAATCCTGGCCCAATTAACCCTGTCTACAGGCCGAGCGCCTCTCCAGAACAACCTCCCACCATTTCGGACCAAACCACCAACGTGTCGAGGAATGCGCTCCTGAGGTGCATAAAGTCCCACTTGATGACCCGAATCAGATCTCGGGAAGCTCTAACGCACAGGTCATTGCCCCCGAAATGCAGCAATAGCACTTCCAGGGCCCTGTCCAGCCTAGCATAATGCTGAACTTCCGGCACCACCCTGGACCAAAGCATACCAGGGATGCCGATCCAACGGACAGTAGCCTACTCCCGCGAAAAACCCAACTGCCTGCCCTCACTCCTGACCAATGAACATAGGAGTGATCCAAGATCCAGACCAAGCACACCGAGCATGAAAAGAACAGGGAACACCAGAACAGAGAATCAACACTGAACAGACAAACCACCACCCAGCACACCACACCCCGACAAAGAATTGACCAACAAAATCACGAACACTGACGAACAGGAAAAGAAAGTAACGTTGACCTCCCACCCCCTCACAAAAACTGCGGACGCACATACAACCTGAACCGGCGGGGCTCCCAGCGACCGATCCGCTGCAGGACCTCATCTCACAAGCCCCACCGCGGGCCTTCTGTCGCTGCCCCGATCCGAAAAGAATGAGAGGAATACTCCGCTGAACAGAAACCACCTGCCACCAAACTACGTTTGAAAAACTGCCCCAAATTGGTACCTGGTCAACGGAAGCCCATCCGCATGAACCAGGAACGGGCCCACCCCTGGTGGGCGCAAACCCAACCATTCGCAAACAACTTCCACCGGACAAACCCCGAGCCCCCGGCACCTTACCCTGGATCACCTTGGTGCCCTTGCCCACTTGATCGTTTTGTGACCTGCGAATAAGCAACGTAACCGAGTCAGCGAGGACACGCACATCGGACACATGCAATCCACCCGGTACCTTTTTAGAAGGGCTAACCAGTTGACCAACCCTCAAAGCCCCGAAAAAAGCCAACACAAACGCCGCCCGAAACAAACGAGCCTCAAAAGGTGAAGAACACACCACCTGCAAAACGCCAACAAACGACTCCAACATGTGAAGAGAAACCGGCCTCCTAGAATGCGGACGCATGCGACCTTTCCGGTAACCCCGCAAAGCCTTGCAGACCACAAACGACTTGGTCACATCCTCAACACCATTCAACTGAAACAGGAATGCCAAGCCCGACATCTTTGTGTTCAAGGAGGAAACTGACACCCCCTCCTCACAACACTTACCCAAAAAATACAACAGTACATGTAACCGGTCCTCAGCCGAGAACCCCACCCCAAGCTTACTCACCAAACTATGCCATTCCTGCCACACCCGTTCATATGATCTCCAGGTGGAGTCAGCTACTGACCTCCGGACCAACTCCATCACCGCCCCCACACGAGGCCCCACAAGCCACTGGGGCACGGAACCCCCACCCGATCCGCCTCCGGAGCCAGCTGCCGGAACCTGTCCCACCGCAAACGAGAGAGTGCATCAGCCACCTCATTGTTGACCCCGGGGACATGCACAGCACAAATAACGATACTCAAAGCCAAGCATTTTAAAACCAAAGCCCGTAGCAAACGAACCACTGGCATCGACGAAGCCGAAAATGAAGAAATAGCCTGAACCACACCCAAATTGTCGCAGTGAAAACGCATCAAATCATCTAGTGCAACACTAAGGCCAAACCCGACAGGTCCCGAACCACCCATTCCCAAAAAAGAACTGAACATCTCAACATATGGGCACGAGATGGCGCAGCCCATGGGCAAAACACAGGTCCACAAAATACTGACCCTCCCAACAACATCCCAACAACCGCACACTGTCTGGATGCACCGGCAAGAGCCGAAAGGCCGACTCAATGGCGGTCTTGGCCAACCAGGCCCCCTGCCCAAACGTTGAACCCACCGCACCGCCTCAATAAAAGATGCATAGCACACTGTACACAATGCCGGATCAATGGCCTCGTTCACCAAGCCCCCTTTCGGGTACTATAGGTGGTGGATGAATCAAAACTGATTCGGCTCCCGTTTAGGAACCACCCCAGCTGTGACACCATCAAGTCTCCCGTGGGCGGGGCCTCAAATGGCCCCGCCATCATGCCCAAACCCACCTCCTTCTGGAGCCTAACAGTCACCACCTCCGGGCGAGTCAACGCAGACTTAAGGTTAGCCGCCATGGAAGGTATAACACCCAAATGCTCGGAATCGGGAAACCATCCTTAAAGCCCAACGACAACGCCGGCGCAGCTACCCTATTCGGGTATCTACTTAGGCACGGCACCATTTTGTCCACCCTCACCAACGTCCTCCCTTTTGCCAGCGTCACCAAACCTCTTTCCTCTCTTAAAACACTTCAACAAGGGATGGGCTCCCCCACAACCGGAGCACTCGTGCCTGAAGCAACACGATCCTCCAAACTTACAGGAGCCCTCGTTGGACTGCCAACAGAAACCCCTGCGTTTTTCGGCCGGCAGCAAGGAAGCCCGAGCACCCCTGGCCCCCTCCCGAAAGTGCTGCGGCACAACCCTGGCCTGAGTCATTAGTCTCATCCACAGGGCGATATCTTTTTGGTTCCACCGTATCTCCGGACGAACAGTTTTTTTTCTTTCGAAACTGCTCATCATAGCGCAGAATGTAACAAAATAAACCCGTGCACTGGTCCAGCTGCTTTATCCCAGTCACGCTAGCTAGAATGTAAAACGCATGCTCCCAATTCGCAAAGGTACGAGGAATCAGGCGATAACGCCGCTTCTCTTCTTCCTCTCGTCTGGCATCACTTTATCTAAATTAAACTTCGAGGGGGAGCAGCGAAATTATTTCCACATACTCCCCCTTCCAAATCCGCTCCTTCACCTCAACCCTCAAATGAGCCCCCAGAGGCGCATCATAACACAGATAAACCTCGCACCGAGCCGAGTCCGCCAACCTTACCCCGTCTGCCATTAAACCTGACACCATGTCCGTCACCGCCCCACCTGGAGTAGCCCCAGCAGGAGAAACACCCTCAGCGGGACCGTCTACCGGTGGCGCTGGCAGAGGTGGCAACACCCCCGTGCCAACCCGGGACGCGGACACCGTCCCCACACCCGCTAACTGAACAGTCCCCACCCCCCCCAACAGAACTGCCTAGGGCCTGAACCAACACACACAGCACTGGGATTAGCCAGCCCGACCCCGGGCGGAACCAACCACGCAGCCGAAGGAGGTACTGCGACAGCCGGAGCGGGCCCAACGGGCCCCCATCAACCAGGGGCCTGCAACCATTTAATAAGGATGACAGCAGCTTCTGCAGCAACAGCGCACCCGCATCAGGGACCCCCCCCCACTGGCAGAGACACCCCACCCAACTGAAGTACACCAGAACCCAACGCCCCCCCCCGGCAAAGAACCCCCAGCAGTGACAGCAGAAAGAAGTGTAAGGGAAGGAGGGGGAGAAGAAACAGCTGCAGAAGACACAACAGACAGTGATATAAAGGACGACTTACCCTGCTGCCCAGTGGAAACTGTCCGACTGGCCGTTGCTCCAGCTCCCAGCTGACGCCCCGACGGGCCCGCTACTTCCTCTAGACCATCCGAGTCCGTGTCCGACAGTTCACCCTCCGACGTTGATCCCCTTGCACCGCAAGAGACGCAGAGCCCGCCGACAAGGCCACCGATCCACTGCCCAATTAGAAGCCAGAAGCCCTGCGATCAGGCCGCACCACGTCTAACGATCTCCCCCACAGAGCCCCCCTGCGATCCAGCAGCAGCCGCTCCCGAATCGCTGTCGTCACAACGCCTTGGACCTCCGCTTCCCCCTGGATAGCTGCAGCCGCTCTGGTTGATGGGCTCCCAGCCGCACACCCCGATCTCCCCCGCCGTGAAGGGACACGCGGGGGCGGGAGTACCCGCCTACGCCACCGCTCCAGAAGTCCCCCGAGATGCCCTGCCAGGCGACGGGGATGACACCCGCCCACGCGCTTTTCCTTGCTGCCTTGCCTTCTTACCAGCCTCACACGAAGCCGCCTGCCGTTTTTTGCCCCCCCGGGGAGGGGGGGTGCATGTGGGCTACTCCCCCGCTGACTGACACCCGATGAAACCCCCAGGGCTGTATCACAGTCGGCGGCCTTGAACGCCTGGCCCAGCGCGGCGAGGGGGGGCGGGGGGGGGGGGTTTCTCAGAACGTACCTTCACCCGGGCCCGCCAGTAGCAATCCAGCCGCTCCTCATGCCATTGAGCCCCATTTAGTCTGGCCGCAGCAGGAGCCACTCCAGCATGCCCTCCAGCTGATCCATAGCTGAGGTAACAATACAGGAAAAACAGCCTGTTTGTTACCACAACTGCAGATGACTCCCGAATGACTGGCCCCGCCCCCTCCTCCTTTTATGTGACCCTCCTCATGTGCCTAAGCCCCGCCCCCCGGCCGGACTTTTTACCAGCCATTTCCTCTTCCTGTGTGCGCTCCACACAGTGTTCCCCCAGTCATGTGGCCCCTGCGCCTGGGTTCCCCTTACTTCGGGGCTGTCTGCAACAGGTAAATCAGTGCAGGAGACTTCCATCGCTGCTTCCACTCCACTTGCTGCACTGTGCTGCTCCCCTCCCCCACCTGAATCAATAAACCCAGGTGAGGCTGAAACAGACTCTTTGGAGCTGGCAGACATATTGGTTGTAGAACCACAGGTCCCAGCAGTCACTACAGCCGGGACACCGTCCACTTTAGCTGGGACACCATTCACTACAGCTGGAGGGGCAGACATGTTGGAAGGCGGCAGCACAGTACACTGGGATTTCTCCACCAGTGCTGGTCTGCGACCCCTCTGCGACTCCACAGCGACTTCTGATGCTTCACCAGCAGACCTGTCTGCCCTTAGGGGTGACTCCATCCGCTGGATAAACTGTAGGGTGCCATGTTCACCCTCAACCCCCTGGCTGGTTGCCGCTGGTGATTCCCCAGCCTGACATGGGGGGAGAGGTGCAGAGGCAGATGGACCCGGGTTGTCTGTAACCTGCGACTGCTGCTGATCCACAGAGGTCTGGCTGGCAAATCTCCTCTCATTTTAAAAAATTTCTGCAAACGCTCCACTTCCATCTTTTAATTTCTCCAACAATAAAGATTGTTTCTTCACTTTCTCCTCCATGTCCAGTAACTCAGGCTTCATGGCCGAACGGTTCTTACTCCAGGCCTGGAAGTACTTGGTTTTGAAGTTTTTATGTTCAGCTTTCGAACATTTAAGTTTCTCCTCCGCTCTTCCGATCGATGATCTTTTGTCTGTATACATCAACATTCTCACCAGGGCCTGGACCCACAGTCAGATCCTGCACCAACTCCTCCTCCTCACTAGGCCCCGTATTCTCAGGGGAACAGTCCCAGGGCCTCCCCCAGGATCAGGCATTGTTCCTGGGCCAAGCTAGCACGCAAGGCCCAGGCTTGAAAAAGGTTGGTTCTCTCAGAGAGCTCCTTGGGTGTGTCGTCGTCCTTCTTCCCACTGACCACCAATGTAAGGAACATTCTTCTCACTAGTTAGAAGGGTTCCCCCAATTAAGGGTGGAGTGTGATTATAGGGATTCTTGCTGATGCACAATGGTTATATAAAGAATGAATGAGTCTGATCAAACCCAAAACAACTGAGTCATGAAAACAGATAATATTAGTATAAAATTAACAAAAATTTATTAATACATAATGAACAAACAGTATGTTAAAAACCATTCAGGTTTAGAATTTAGGGAAAAGATGTTTGATAGAGCAAAATTGTTTGCCAAACAGCTTCTTCATTCCTGTGATTGGTTCTACTAGTTTCGCCCTAACGGGCTTCGTCAGGAACTCACAATGGAAAGTATTCTATGTAGATGAAAAGTATACAGTGAGAAAACATATCGGAAACAATATTAATACAAATCATTAACACTGACATAATAAATATTGGTCCAAAGTTACGATCAGAAAAGTACAATATAACATCCTCAATGGAAAAATCAATAAATAAAGAATAATGATCGTATGATGACACATCGTACTGTGAGTCAGGAAACATAGAGCATACCTTGACTGAAAGGAAGGGAGAACCATGGAGGGGGATGCCCACTAGGGCGTGTTCTCAACAAATGATGAAAAGACCCCTGGTGGGTGCGATGGATAGTGACCAGGTGGTAGGTCGCTGTACAGGTGTGTTGCTGTGTGTAAACCTGATTGGAGGAAACTAGGTTAAAAGGGGATGTGAGGTGTTATGTGTCAATACGCGACAGTATTGGCATGATGAAAAACGGATTTGCTTACTGGAGCACAGTAGTCAACGAATGTGGTTATTCCATAAGGTCGTTTGTTCCGGGACAGCAGGTGCAATGATCCCAGCCGTTAGATAGTAATGTGGCAGTTTAAACCATAAGCACTAAAGAATAAGAAAATTATTTAATAATAAACTGTGAAAAACAGTGATGCACCAACTTGAGAAAAATCATGAACTCTAGATAAAGATATAAGGAATAAAATAACTGCCCATATTAAAGGACAGAAAATAATAGTCATTAGCACATCTCCCAGAGAGTATATATATATATCTCGGGGAGTGCTGATATAATAAGCTGCAGCAGTGCTTGACTATAGAAAGGTACATAAAGATGTCACTGTTAAGATTCTTTTTATGTTTTTAATTTACTGACCTTGCGGCTGATTGATGAAGAGTGGACTCTCAGTGCTATGATTATCAAGATAAATACTAGCCCTGATAAGTTTTAAAATGAACAGGGAAAGAAGAACAAAGTTTGAAAGAAATTAGAGATCACTATCAGGAAGGAGCAATCCAAATTTGTTGTTCCCAATGATCAGTACCTGTATGCAGCATAGGTTAGAAAGACACACATCCAATCTCTCCATGAGCTCAGCGCTGAATGCTGACAGCTCATGGAGCTTTTAATATAGTCCCTCCTATCAGGTACAACGCGCCTCAGCTGTTAGAAGGGCGGAGAGCCTGGTGGTATTGGGCGGAGAAATGACATGTCTGAAGGGAGTTCCCTGGGAAGCCCTGATGGAGGCGCGCATACGTGCTGGCGCGATGTGCGCGCGATTGAGCCGACAACACTCGGGAACACCGGAGACCGCCCACGGGAGGGGCGCGAGTACACCCCAACCAAAAGGGGCCTGAACCGATGCTTGCTGGCTTAGTTTCGAATCCGAGCGGAGGCCCGGATGTTGTTCAGGTCCGCCCCTTGACAATCCCCTTTTGGTTGGGGTGTACTCGTGCCCCTCCCGTGGGCGGTCTCCGGTGTTCCCGAGTGTTGTCGGCTCAATCGCGCGCACATCGCGCCAGCACGTATGCGCGCCTCCATCAGGGCTTCCCAGGGAACTCCCTCCAGACATGTCATTTCTCCGCCCAATACCACCAGGCTCTCCGCCCTTCTAACAGCTGAGGCGCGTTGTACCTGATAGGAGGGACTATATTAAAAGCTCCATGAGCTGTCAGCATTCAGCGCTGAGCTCATGGAGAGATCGGATGTGTGTCTTTCTAACCTATGCTGCATACAGGTACTGATCATTGGGAACAACAAATTTGGATTGCTCCTTCCTGATAGTGATCTCTAATTTCTTTCAAACTTTGTTCTTCTTTCCCTGTTCATTTTAAAACTTATCAGGGCTAGTATTTATCTTGATAATCATAGCACTGAGAGTCCACTCTTCATCAATCAGCCGCAAGGTCAGTAAATTAAAAACATAAAAAGAATCTTAACAGTGACATCTTTATGTACCTTTCTATAGTCAAGCACTGCTGCAGCTTATTATATCAGCACTCCCCGAGATATATATATATATACTCTCTGGGAGATGTGCTAATGACTATTATTTTCTGTCCTTTAATATGGGCAGTTATTTTATTCCTTATATCTTTATCTAGAGTTCATGATTTTTCTCAAGTTGGTGCATCACTGTTTTTCACAGTTTATTATTAAATAATTTTCTTATTCTTTAGTGCTTATGGTTTAAACTGCCACATTACTATCTAACGGCTGGGATCATTGCACCTGCTGTCCCGGAACAAACGAACTTATGGAATAACCACATTCGTTGACTACTGTGCTCCAGTAAGCAAATCCGTTTTTCATCATGCCAATACTGTCGCGTATTGACACATAACACCTCACATCCCCTTTTAACCTAGTTTCCTCCAATCAGGTTTACACACAGCAACACACCTGTACAGCGACCTACCACCTGGTCACTATCCATCGCACCCACCAGGGGTCTTTTCATCATTTGTTGAGAACACGCCCTAGTGGGCATCCCCCTCCATGGTTCTCCCTTCCTTTCAGTCAAGGTATGCTCTATGTTTCCTGACTCACAGTACGATGTGTCATCATACGATCATTATTCTTTATTTATTGATTTTTCCATTGAGGATGTTATATTGTACTTTTCTGATCGTAACTTTGGACCAATATTTATTATGTCAGTGTTAATGATTTGTATTAATATTGTTTCCGATATGTTTTCTCACTGTATACTTTTCATCTACATAGAATACTTTCCATTGTGAGTTCCTGACGAAGCCCGTTAGGGCGAAACTAGTAGAACCAATCACAGGAATGAAGAAGCTGTTTGGCAAACAATTTTGCTCTATCAAACATCTTTTCCCTAAATTCTAAACCTGAATGGTTTTTAACATACTGTTTGTTCATTATGTATTAATAAATTTTTGTTAATTTTATACTAATATTATCTGTTTTCATGACTCAGTTGTTTTGGGTTTGATCAGACTCATTCATTCTTTATATAACCATTGTGCATCAGCAAGAATCCCTATAATCACACTCCACCCTTAATTGGGGGAACCCTTCTAACTTATACTTTACGAAGGGATTCCGATGCAGATGGTCTCTTTATGCATAACATATAACAAAAGGTGGTTGCTCTAGAATCTTTCTATATTCTTCTCACTAATCACCAATGTAAGGAACATTTATCCCACTGACCACCAATGTAAGGAACATTCTTCCCACTGATCTCCAATGTAAAGCGCATTCTTCCCACTGATCACCAATGTAGGGAACATTCTTCCCACTGATCACCAATGTAAGGGACATTCTTCTCACTGATCACCAATGTAAGGAGCATTCTTCTCACTGATCACCAATGTAAGGAGCATTCTTCCCACTGATCACCAATGTAAGGGACATTCTTCTCACTGATCACCAATGTAAGGAGCATTCTTCTCACTGATCACCAATGTAAGGAGCATTCTTCCCACTGATCACCAATGTAAGGGACATTCTTCTCACTGATCACCAATGTAAGGAGCATTCTTCCCACTGATCACCAATGTAAGGAACATTTTTCTCACTGATCACCAATGTAAAGAACATTCTTCCCACTGACCACCAATGTAAGGAATATGCTTCCCACTGACCACCAATGTAAGGAGCATTCTTCCCACTGACTCCTAATATAATGGACATTCTTCCTGCTAACTACCAAATTAAGGGTCATTCCTCCTACAGACTTCAAATGTTGACCATAACAGTAATGTACCATGAGCTGTAGCAATTATTAGCTGTCGTCCCCTAAAACCAGAAAGTTGTTTCTAGTGTTCCTCCATGTAATTAAAAAAAAGTTAAGAAACACTGCTATAGGGGGGTTAATTGAGAAGCATTCCTGAGTCTGCTGACATTACATGCAAGATAGTGGTGCCCAACAGCAACTCCGACCCTTTGATTGTCAAGACAAGGGGTGCTTTTACAGGTGACTAATATGCATAAAAAAATTTGAGCATATGATCCTATGGGAAGATTGTTGGTGAAATGAATGGTCAGGGGACAGGATTTCTTTAAGTGACCAATAGAATCCAGATTTGGTGCTTCGGTGACTCCCGTAACCCAGTCTGATACATTAATTCTTACTTGATATGTCCCGCCGAGTACAGTACACAATGTCTCTGACTGTATTATTTTTTAATCTTGTTGCTGTGGCTTATATTACTCATGTCTGAGTGCTCTATGGTCATTTTGTGCGTTTTTTTTTGAGAACACAGATATGCAGTTTTATTATCCTTCTCTTGTCCATTTGTCCTTCATAACAATACATTGAACTAAGGAAATGCCTCATACATATGTAGCACTACCCCCGTAGGAGCTGCTGGTTTAGATTTAGGTTTTGCACGTTACCTCCCTTTGTCCAGAGAAGAAAGTCTGTAGAAATCCACACAAGATGTAAAACCTTCAACTGTTAGGTTTTATTTTTTTGCTGCATAAAACTTATGGAGAAAGTGGAGAGTAGAGAGAAGGGGAAGGTTCAGGTACACGGTACAGAATGCAGAAAGATAGCTCAGTTCCAGTATTCACCACTCTCTCTTGAGTGGGTATTGCTCACCCAGGTAGACCCCTCTGACATGGCCACATACCGTCTGAGGCGGCGTACACACGACCGAGTTTCTCGCTAGAAACCAGCGAGAACCTCGCTGGAAGCTGCATTCCAGCGAGAACCTCGGCCGTGTGTACGCTCTCGGCGAGCATCCCGTTGGGAATGCTGTCGAGCAGAAATAGAGAGCATGTTCTCTATTTGCTCGACGGCCCGCCTGGATGAATGGCTGGTTGCCATTCCCGACGGGCGGGTCGCCGAATCTGACGGCCAGCAGAGAACCTCGACGGGCGGAACGATGTGTTCTGCCCGTCGAGGTTCTCACCCCTTAAGAGTGAAATATGGATAGCCAAGAATCCTCTGCCACAGCATTTTGAGTCCCGAACTTCCAGCCTAACAATAAAGAGCCTTTAAGCCGATGTAAGACCAATAGAGTAGTGGATCCCTTGTTAATGGAGTCACCAGGCCTATCCCAAAACATTAGCTTGCTTTGCTTGGTCTCCTCTAGGGAAGGTCCTCCCCGGTCTCCTTCGTTAAGCAGCTTCCCCCACTTGGATGGACAGCTTGGAATCCCCTTTAGAACCATAGGCCCCATCCACCATATCTGGGCCTACTCAATAGAGATGCAGCCTCAGACCAACGTGGTCCCGGGCGGAAATCGCATGCACATACTTTGCGCCAGGAAGGCCACGAGCCGAAGGACACCGGAAAAACGTGTCTGCCCCTTAAGTATCCTTTCCCAGCATGCACAGCGGGGCACCACTCCCACTGGGCTGTTGCCGAGAAGGGCCAGTTAACATACCATGGCTTGCTTGTGTTCCAACATGGGCCTGATGTGGTAACGCCACAACAGGGGAAAATCCTATCAAGCATCTCCATAGCCAGAACAGAGGCTAATTTGGAAGAGATTCAACAAAGTCTGAGCCCACTATTGGTTCAGACACCCTCTAAATTTGGAATAGTTCCTCTAGTAATTGGGAACAGCGCGCTACACATGCATTGATTAAAAAAAGGTTATTGCAAAGTGCAAAACCCCTTTCTAGGTTTTGGAGTGTGTTACAGTGTAACTTAGAGATACACTCCAGGTCATTTTGAGTAATTATTTGCAGCATCCATGTCCACGTGATAGACACACTGCAGCCAGACACATTACACAACAGTCCTTTTCTAGATTCCAAATGGGTCAGGTTTATCTAAACTGTGTTTGCAGTTAAATCCATACATGTGTCTGATTACCTGCCTAAGTAGACTGTGGCCTAGAAGTAGGAAAGTGGTTAGACATCTAGGCACAATCTTTCATGTGAACTCTCTCTTGGCTAGGATGAGCATTTATGTTTATGTCAATGGGGGTTGGGGAAGAATATGTTGCCAGAACCGTTTACCTAATGTGGGAACAATTATGTTTGGCACAATCTTTCTTACCTTCTCCAAATTATGTTACTGTTAAAGTAGAAGTTCTGCCTAAAACAAACGAACTCTAAATCTACAGGCAGCCACATTCTTAGACTTAAATGGCAAAGATGGCTATACATATAGTGCCTTGCACCCCCCTTGGCATGTGTTGTGTTTTGTTGCCCCACAACCTGGAATTAACATGGATTGTTTGAGGATTTGCATCATTTAATTTGCAGAACATGCCCACGAATTAGATTTTTTTTATTATTATTATTATTGTGAAGCAAACATCAAATATGTTGTCCTAACTATTCACCCCTCTAAAGTCAATACTTTGTAGAGCCGCGTTTTGCGGCTATCACAGCTCCAAGTCACTTTGGATAAGTCTCTATGAGTTTGCCACATCTTACCATTGGGATTTTTGCCTATTCCTCCTTGTAAAACTGCTGTTCACAAGTGCAAACCATCCAACCTGAAGGATCTGGAGCAGTCTTTAAGTCTGACCACAGATTTTCTATTGGATTGAGATCTGGGCTTTGACTCTGCCATTCCAACACATTTACATGTTTTCCCTTAAACCACTTAAGTGTTAGCAGTGTGTTTGTGTGATTTGAGGCTAGGACAGAGGTTCACCTTCCAGCAGGACATTGACCCCACCAAGTGGTTCAGGTTTTGCTCAAGAATATCCCTGTATTTAGCACCAATGCACCATCCATCTTTCCCTCAACTCTGACCAGATTCCCAGTCCCGACTGCTAAAAAATATGGTGTTCTTTGGGTGATGTGGTATGTTGGGTTTGTGCCAGACATAGCGTTTTCTTTGATGGCCAAAAAGTTAAATTTCAGTCTCATCAGACCAGAGCACCTTCCTCCATACATTTTGGGAGTGTCCCATGTGCCTTTTTGCAAACTCAAAACATGCCATTTTGTTTTTTGCTGAAAGTAATGGGCTTTATGGCAGAGTGGCCGGAAGAAATCCAACTCATTGGAGCGTACTACGGCTTATTATCAGCCTATATGCAGATACTCAAGTCTCTGCTGTGCAACTCTGCAGCTCCTCCAGGGTTACCGTAGGTCTCTGTGCTGCCTCTCTGATTAATTTTCCCTCCTTGCCCGGTCCGCGAGTTTTGGTGTGTGGCCTTTTCTTGGCAGGTTTGCTGTTGTGTTATAATAGATTTGATGGTACTCCTAGGGATCATCAAAAATTTAGATTTTTTTTTTTATAACTTCACCCTGACTTGTACTTCTCAACAACATTGTCCCTTACTTGTTTGGAGAGTTCCTTGTTCTTCATGGCAGTGTTTGGTTAGTGGTGCCTCTTGCTTAGGTGTTGCAGCCTCTGGGGCCTTTCAAAAAGGTGTGTGTATGTAATGACAGATCATATGACACTTAGATTGTACACAGGTGGACATCATTTCACTAATTATCTGACTTCTGGGGGTAATTGGTTGCACCAGAGCTTTTTATTGGCTTTATAACAAAGGGGGTAAATACATACGCATATGGCAATCCAGTCTGAACTATAGCGGTGGAAGAGACAGCCGACAACCGTTGGAAAGTGACGTCCCCTATAGACTTACTATGTGCCTTCCATTGTCTGCTGCCTCTCCTGCACACTCCTACACAGAGAAGTCGCTGCTATAAGCTCAGCTGGGGACCAGCGATTGTTGCTTTACAGGGTAAGATTAGTCTTGGAATGTTCCTGCCAATAGATTTAGAGTCTGTTTTAATCTGAAATTCTGCTTTAAGAACGGTAGGCAAGCTGGCTTTTTCCTAAGCCCATACACATGAAACAGTTGACCATTAACCGCTTCAGCCCGGGACCATTTCGCTGGCCAAAGACCAGGTCACTTTTTGCGATTCGGCACTGTGTCGCTTTAACTGACAATTGCGCGGCCATGTGACATGTCTCCCAAACAAGATTGACGTCCTTTTTTTCCCACAAATAGAGCTTTCTTTTGGTGGTATTTGATCACCTTTGCGATTTTTATTTTTTGCACTATAAAATATTTTTGGTTAAAAAAATTACAATAAGCGTTTGATTGGTTTGCCCAAACGTTTTAGCATGTACAAAATAGGGGACCGTTTTATGGCATTTTTTTAAAAATGTATTAGTAATTGTGGCGATCAGCGATTTTTATCATGACTGCGACATTATGGCGGAGTCATCGAAAACTTTTTACACCATTTTGGGACCATTGTCATTTTTACAGCGATCAGTGCTATAAAAATGCACTGATTACTGTTAAAATGACACTAGCAGTGAAGGGATTAACCACTAGGCGGCACTGCAGGGGTTGTATTCCCTAGAAAGTGATTCTTACTGTTAGGGGGTATGGCTACATGTGACACATCACTGATGACCGTTCCCGATCACGACATGACTGGGGTGTAAGTTGGGCAACGGAGGGTTAACAGAGGAAGGAGGAGGAGGGAGTGTGATGAATAGGGGCAAAGGGTAGGGGGGTGGAGTCATATATAAAGGGGGCGGGGACACATGAGGAGCAGTTCGGGAACGGAGTTGTACAAGGAGGCAGTTTTTCCCACCCACCCTCCCTAGTTGTTGTGTGTCTTTGGTGTTGTACGTTTATTTTATTTTATTTCAGGTTCGATGGCAAGGGTCGTCATAGCAGCGTTGGCGGTGTTCTTTGGTCTTTGATGGTGGCGGTTAACAGATGTAATGGAAGTGGTGGGGGCTCATCTGTGGGATGGGCCCCTTCTGGGGGTTATTCCAGTGGAACCGTGTCCACTGGAATACGGTTATGGTTGCACTGTGGGGTAAAAGGGGTTGTCTCCGAGCTGGTATACGGCTGGAGGCCTGTTATGGTAATGGTACCGCAGTGTAGTGGTGGAAAATCAAGGTTAAGCCGGGTTGCCTTCAAAGACCAATAGACTGGTGTTAATAAAGTTGTTTTGGTTAAAATGTTAATGAAGAAAGATTTGGAATTATTGAATTATTTTAATTAATTATTTAAGTGTTTAAAATCAATAGGCTGTTATGGCCATTTTACTCCAACATCTGTGTCTCTGGTTACTGGTAAAAGGGGGATAAGATAATATTGGGAGGGGGGGGATTATGTTTAAGGGTAAAGGTTCTGAACTACACTAGTCATGTTTCTGTACATACACATTTATGGCTATACTGTGTGCGGCTAAGGGCCTGTCCACATGGACACTAATAACAGGCCTATGGTAATTTCCTGTAAGAGAAAACAATGGGAGTGCTTCTCAAATGCTTCTTAAGCCCATATAGTATTTGGGAAGTGTTTTAGCTGTTTTCAATTTTGGAGGCTATAGTTAACATAACTAACTGTGACAGGCATGAAAAAGCCCACCAAGTATTTGCTGGATGCATCACAAATGCATGTTAAGACTTAATAAAGACATGGGGCGTTTGGTGGGTTCTGGTGCCAGATGCCCATGTGAAGCAGCCCTAAGTGTTAGACCAATCCTCATTTTCCCATTGTTTAAAAGAAACTTTGCCAAACATGAACTATTCATCTTACTGAATGGTGCATAGTATAGGACCGAAGTTTCTACTCTGGTCTTTAGTCTGAGACCCCATTATTTCCCAGTTGGGTGCTTCTACGTTGTCACCACATTGTGAAGCCACATTGTTGCAGTCACAGGAGGAAAATCCAGGACACCACAACTCTTCCTGTTATGGTCATTTGTAGGGTTGTCCCGATACCGATACTTGTACAGTCAGCGGTGATCAGTGCGTAGGGAAGTTACAAGCACCGATCACTGCTGTATAGATTTAAAAGTAATTTCTCTACTTCTCTCTCCCCGCGTGGCTTTCAGCTGCTTTAAAATCAGCGGTGATTGGTGCTTGTAGCTCACCCACACACGATCCCCGCTGACTGTCCGGTGTCCTCCTCCAGCCCCCCTGTCAGGAAGGGCATGCCAGTGCCCAAAATGGCGGCCGTAGAGGTCGGCCTGTGACTTCGGTTCCTGCAGGGGCGCCTTCGGCACGCCCACGTGCGCGCACCGCGGCGTGCACCCCTCGAGTGTTTGGCGCCCGAGAGGCTATTTAAACTGGGCCACTTCCCGGACTCAGGTGCTGTCCGTTCTATAACGTTTGGTGTACTTGACCCTGTTATCCTGATTCCTGTTTCTGTTTATCTGACCCGGCTTGTCTTTGACGCTCCTGCTCTCTGCCTGCACCCGACCCGGCTTGTCTGACCCTGCTTCCACCTGCCGCTCCTGCTACCTTGCTGCCAGCCCGCTACCGACCTGGCCTGCACCTTGACTTCGATCCTGCCTCCGCTTTGGTTCCTGACGTACCCGATAGTGTATGACCCGGCCTGCCTACTTCTGCTACCTGCTGTCAGCTGCTCCTGGGCCTTCCCTGCACCAGTGTCTTCCTGCAAATCCTTCAGCAACTCCAGCCCAGCGACTCACCAGCGAACCTGCCAGGCACTCGTGCGACTTTGCACTAGTGAGCCTCCTGTCTGCTCTATCAGCAGCTCGGAGTCAGAGCTGTAAGAGAGGCCGTCCTCCGCACACCAGGCTCTACCGCCAGGGATGTGACACCCCCTCCGTTTTGCTGCAGTCTCTCTCCCTCCGTGTCCCCCTCTGTGTTTCCTTCTCCCTCCGAGGCCCCCTCTGTGTTTCCTTCTCCCTCCGTGTCCCCCTCTGTGTTTCCTTCTCCCTCCGAGGCCCCCTCTGTGTTTCCTTCTCCCTCCGTGTCCCCCTCTGTGTTTCCTTCTCCCTCCGTGTCCCCCTCTGTGTTTCCTTCCCCCTCCGTGTCCCCCACGGTGTTTCCTTCCCCCTCCGTGTCCCCCGCGGTGTTTCCTTCCCCCTCCGTGTCCCCCGCGGTGTTTCCTTCTCCCTCCGTGTCCCCCGCGGTGTTTCCTTCTCCCTCCGTGTCCCCCGCGGTGTTTCCTTCTCCCTCCGTGTCCCCCGTGGTGTTTCCTTCTACCTCCGTGTCCCCCGCGGTTTTTTTTTTCTCCCTCCGTGTCCCCCGCGGTGTTTCATTCTCCGTCCTTGTCCCCCTCGGTGTTTCCTTCTCCCCCGTGTCCCCCCCTCCGTGTTTCTCTCTCCCTCCGTACTCCTCCTCCACCCCCTGGAACTGTCAGGTGGGGAGCGGAGGTAGGATCCGGTAAATCCGGCTCCTTATTGTTTTCCAAATTGACAGAGTCAGTGATTACTGACTCTGTCCATTCACATAACTGAAACATCGTAAACTGTGTTTACAATGTTTCAGTTTATGAATGAAGAGAAGAGGCTGTCTTCTCTCCATTCATTTTCAGTGCAGCTGAGGCTGCTGAGAAAGGGACTGGGGAATCTGTATCCCTAGTCCCTTTCCCTGTCTCAGAGGGGAGATGTCAGAGGTCTGTTAAGACCCCTGATATCTCACCAAAGCCCCCCAACAAGGCTGATAAAAAAAAATACTTTTTTTTTGCAATAAATAATTTAAAAAATAAAATGTAAATAGTAATAAAAAAACAAAAAAAAAACAGTGACAATCCACTACCCTCCCCCCCTCTAAAAAAAAAAAAAAAAAATCACTGTAAAAAATAAATAAATATATATATATATATATAACGCCACTGTCACATGACATTAAAAAAAGTATCGGTATTCGGTATCGGTGAGTACTTGAAAAAAGTATCGGTACTTGTACTCGGTCTCAAAAAAGTGGTATTGGGACAACCCTAGTTATTTGTCACTGCTCCCTGCTGGGCATATGTTGGTTTGCCGGAGGGTCTGTATAGAGCAGTGCTGAGACAGGTTCACCCAGGGCTATAGGTGTGCGCAGCCTATTGCATTAGGGGGTGCACCCCAAATCTCAAACACACATGCCTTTCTCTGCAGCCTCAGATGCACTGGAAATTGAATGCATAGGAAGTGCTGTGTGCTGAGCACTGTTTACTATGCTTCAGATATTAATGAACACAGTGAGTGTGTTCACTGTGTTCATTTAGAAAATGAAGGGGCCGGTAAATTACATATTTATTAGCTCCTTCCCCTGCTCTCCATTCTGAAACATCCCTCATAGGAGCCGGGGGGAGAGAGGAGGGAAGCCATCAGCACTGCTGGGGGAAGAGTGACACAAAAGCCTGGGAAGTAGGAAGAACCTGTACGTAGTGATTGGGAAACACCTGGCACACCCCAGGGCGAATATTTGGAACTGTACCCCCCTCTTCCCTAATACTTGATGTAGACCAGTGTACCTCCCTGTGTGCTATGGTGCATTCTATTTCCTCTTGCCCAAAGCTAGTATGAAGGGTATACAGGGCCGGTGCTAGACTTTTTTGCGCCCTAGGCGAGACCAGCTACTTGCGCCCCCCCCCAAAAATGTTTTTTAAAATAAAACTTGTATACTGCTAAAATATAATTTCTATATCTTATAAGGTATAGAAAGGGCTCAAAAGTCTAGCACCGGCCCTGTCTATACCCCCCTGTGATGTTTGTTGACCCTCATTGAACTGCCGTACACAGCAAACATAGTTGCCAACAATTTTTTTTTTTTTTTTAGAGAGAACTGGGTGACAGCAGGGCAGAGAACTCTGGGTGACAGCAGGGCAGAGAACTCTGGGTGACAGCATGGCAGAGGACTGGGTGGCAGCAGGGCAGAGGACTGGGTGGCAGCAGGGCAGAGGAGAGGACTGGGTGACAGCAGGGCTGAGGACTGGGTGACGGCAGGGCAGAGGAGAGGACTGGGTGACAGCAGGGCAGAGGACTGGGTGACGGCAGGGCAGAGGACTGGGTGACGGCAGGGCAGAGGACTGGGTGACGGCAGGGCAGAGGACTGGGTGGCAGCAGGGCAGAGGACTGGGTGGCAGCAGGGCAGAGGAGAGGACTAGGTGACAGCAAGGTGGAGGACTGGGTGACAGCAGGGCTGAGGACTGGGTGACAGCAGGGCTGAGGACTGGGTGACAGCAGGGCAGAGGAGAGGACTGGGTGACAGCAGGGCTGAGGACTGGGTGACAGCAGGGCTGAGGGACTGGGCACAGCAGGGTGGGGGACTGGGTGACAGCAGGGTGGGGGACTGGGTGACAGCAGGGCGGAGGAGAGGACTGGGTGACAGCAGGGCAGAGGAGAGGACTGGGTGACAGCAGGGCAGAGGACTGGTTGACAGCAGGGTGGGGGACTGGGTGGCAGCAGGCCAGAGGACTGGGTGGCAGCAGGGCAGAGGAGAGGACTAGGTGACAGCAGGGCTGAGGACTGGGTGACAGCAGGGCAGATGAGAGGACTGGGTGACAGCAGGGCAGAGGACTGGGTGACAGCAGGGCAGAGGAGAGGACTGGGTGACAGCAGGGCTGAGGACTGGTTGACAGCAGGGTGGGGGACTGGGTGGCAGCAGGGCAGAGGAGAGGACTAGGTGACAGCAAGGCTGAGGACTGGGTGACAGCAGGGCTGAGGACTGGGTGACAGCAGGGCGGAGGACTGGGTGACAGCCGGGTGGAGGACTGGGTGACAGCAGGGCAGAGAACTGGGTGACAGCAGGGCAGAGGAGAGGACTGGGTGACAGCAGGGCTGAGGACTGGTTGACAGCAGGGTGGGAGACTGGGTGACAGCAGGGTGGGGGACTGGGTGAGAGCAGGGCAGAGGACTGGGTGACAGCAGGGCAGAGGAGAGGACTGGTTGACAGCAGGGCTGAGGACTGGTTGACAGCAGGGTGGGGGACTGGGTGACAGCAGGGTGGGGGACTGGGTGACAGCAGGGTGGGGGACTGGGTGACAGCAGGGCAGAGGAGAGGACTGGGTGACAGCAGGGCGGAGGACTGGGTGGCGGCAGGGCAGAGGACTGGGTGGCGGCAGGGCAGAGGACTGGGTGGCGGCAGGGCAGAGGACTGGGTGGCGGCAGGGCAGAGGACTGGGTGGCGGCAGGGCAGAGGACTGGGTGGCGGCAGGGCAGAGGAGAGGACTAGGTGACAGCAAGGTGGAGGACTGGGTGACGGCAGGGCAGAGGAGAGGACTGGGTGACAGCAGGGCTGAGGACTGGGTGACAGCAGGGCTGAGGGACTGGGCACAGCAGGGCGGGGGACTGGGTGACAGCAGGGCGGAGGACTGGGTGACAGCAGGGCGGAGGACTGGGTGACGGCAGGGCGGAGGACTGGGTGACGGCAGGGCGGAGGACTGGGTGACGGCAGGGCGGAGGACTGGGTGACGGCAGGGCGGAGGACTGGGTGACGGCAGGGCAGAGGACTGGGTGACGGCAGGGCAGAGGACTGGGTGACGGCAGGGCAGAGGACTGGGTGACGGCAGGGCAGAGGACTGGGTGACGGCAGGGCAGAGGACTGGGTGACGGCAGGGCAGAGGAGAGGACTAGGTGACAGCAGGGCTGAGGACTGGGTGACAGCAGGGCTGAGGACTGGGTGACAGCAGGGCTGAGGACTGGGTGACAGCAGGGCGGAGGACTGGGTGACAGCCGGGTGGAGGACTGGGTGACAGCAGGGCAGAGAACTGGGTGACAGCAAGGCAGAGGAGAGGACTGGGTGACAGCAGGGCTGAGGACTGGTTGACAGCAGGGTGGGAGACTGGGTGACAGCAGGGCGGAGGACTGGGTGACAGCAGGGCGGAGGACTGGGTGACAGCAGGGCAGAGGAGAGGACTGGGTGACAGCAGGGCAGAGGACTGGGTGACAGCAGGGCAGAGGAGAGGACTGGGTGACAGCAGGGCAGAGGAGAGGACTGGGTGACAGCAGGGCTGAGGACTGGTTGACAGCAGGGTGGGGGACTGGGTGGCAGCAGGGCAGAGGAGAGGACTAGGTGACAGCAAGGCGGAAGACTGGGTGACAGCAGGGCTGAGGACTGGGTGACAGCAGGGCGGAGGACTGGGTGACAGCCGGGTGGAGGACTGGGTGACAGCAGGGCAGAGAACTGGGTGACAGCAGGGCAGAGGAGAGGACTGGGTGACAGCAGGGCTGAGGACTGGTTGACAGCAGGGTGGGAGACTGGGGGACAGTAGGGTGGGGGACTGGGTGACAGCAGGGTGGGGGACTGGGTGAGAGCAGGGCAGAGGACTGGGTGACAGCAGGGCAGAGGAGAGGACTGGTTGACAGCAGGGCTGAGGACTGGTTGACAGCAGGGCTGAGGACTGGTTGACAGCAGGGTGGGGGACTGGGTGACAGCAGGGTGGGGGACTGGGTGACAGCAGGGTGGGGGACTGGGTGACAGCAGGGCAGAGGAGAGGACTGGGTGACAGCAGGGCGGAGGACTGGGTGACGGCAGGGCAGAGGACTGGGTGGCGGCAGGGCAGAGGACTGGGTGGCAGCAGGGCAGAGGACTGGGTGGCAGCAGGGCAGAGGAGAGGACTAGGTGACAGCAAGGTGGAGGACTGGGTGACAGCAGGGCAGAGGAGAGGACTGGGTGACAGCAGGGCTGAGGACTGGGTGACAGCAGGGCTGAGGGACTGGGCACAGCAGGGCGGGGGACTGGGTGACAGCAGGGCGGAGGACTGGGTGACAGCAGGGCGGAGGACTGGGTGACAGCAGGGCGGAGGACTGGGAGACGGCAGGGCGGAGGACTGGGTGACGGCAGGGCAGAGGACTGGGTGACGGCAGGGCAGAGGACTGGGTGACGGCAGGGCGGAGGACTGGGTGACGGCAGGGCGGAGGACTGGGTGACGGCAGGGCGGAGGACTGGGTGACGGCAGGGCGGAGGACTGGGTGACGGCAGGGCAGAGGACTGGGTGACGGCAGGGCAGAGGACTGGGTGACGGCAGGGCAGAGGACTGGGTGACGGCAGGGCAGAGGACTGGGTGACGGCAGGGCAGAGGACTGGGTGACGGCAGGGCAGAGGACTGGGTGACGGCAGGGCAGAGGACTGGGTGACGGCAGGGCAGAGGACTGGGTGACGGCAGGGCAGAGGACTGGGTGACGGCAGGGCAGAGGACTGGGTGACGGCAGGGCAGAGGAGAGGACTAGGTGACAGCAAGGCGGAGGACTGGGTGACAGCAGGGTTGAGGACTGGGTGACAGCAGGGCTGAGGACTGGGTGACAGCAGGGCTGAGGACTGGGTGACAGCAGGGCTGAGGACTGGGTGACAGCAGGGCGGAGGACTGGGTGACAGCCGGGTGGAGGACTGGGTGACAGCAGGGCAGAGAACTGGGTGACAGCAAGGCAGAGGAGAGGACTGGGTGACAGCAGGGCTGAGGACTGGTTGACAGCAGGGTGGGAGACTGGGTGACAGTAGGGTGGAGGACTGGGTGACAGCAGGGCAGAGGAGAGGCCTGGGTGACAGCAGGGCAGAGGACTGGGTGACAGCAGGGCGGGGGACTGGGTGACAGCAGGGTGGGGGACTGGGTGACAGCAGGGCGGAGGACTGGGTGACAGCAGGGCAGAGGAGAGGACTGGGTGACAGCAGGGCAGAGGACTGGGTGACAGCAGGGTGGGGGACTGGGTGACAGCAGGGTGGGGGACTGGGTGACAGCTAGGAGAAATTGAGTTAAAGATTGCTCAGTCAGTAGATACCATCTTGATCTTTGTCAGCTAATAGCACTATTTACTTCTATGTAAAAGTCTAAAGATATAAGTCCTACAGATTACAAAGATCAAGATGATATCTGTGTTTTCCTGTAGCCCTATCCTGACTGAGCAATGTTTACCCAATTTCTCCTAGTCCAGTGGCTTCATTAAAAACAAAACAGCATTTTTAGAACCATTTTTTTTTTTACCTGCTGCTCTGCCCAGTGCCTAGAAAGACCTGCGATCATCCCCGAGGCCGCCCACTTTGCTCTCCTTCCCCCAGTGACAGGCGGGATCGTCCCTTGGCTGGCCACACCCACTCACGAGTCCCGACCAGTGACTGTGAAGGAGGCGGCTCAGCTCCTCGGCATCAGAGCCCTGAGCCCATCTATCAACTCTGACGCTGTGGGAGCGGGGGTGTCGCGATCTATCAGTGTACTGCTGCATGTGTGATAGTTTCCTCCCCGCGCCCCTGCACTATCCCCGGCAGCAGACATTCCCTCTCCTCCGGACCGCTCCAGTACAGTGTACACTCATAAAGACACACCGCACAGGGACCGCACCGCACCGCTTCAGAGGTTACATCCAGCGGGGATGAGTAGGTGACTGGCCATGGCTGCGCTCTAGGCGGCAGTGCGCTCTAGGCGGCTGCCTAATCCGCCTAGTGGTAGCGCCGGCCCTGAGGGTATACTGTGCATATTTGCAAATTTTCTTGCTTGTAGTAGTTAGGGGTAGGCGGTCATTGTGTGTGTCTTTGCACTGTGGGAACTTGGAGCGAGGGGGTGTTTTGCTACGTGGCGTGACAGCCTTAGTTATCAGAGCAGACAGAACAGCCTGGTAGAAGAGAGGCTGCAGTCCACTAGTAGCTCATGAAGGACAGGGCCCACAGGCATGTGGTAAGGGTACTGCGCCCCCCTTGTTTCGGCTCTGATATAGGGATAGAGATGGGGGCTTAGCTATTGACAAAAAGTCAGAATTATACATACTAGTAACAATGCTCTTTAACCTGTACAGGCTTCACATTCTAGGCAACCCAGGCAGTGGTATCTTCTTAATGGAGAACATTATAAAGATATCACTATGTTTACTTGCTTGTGGAATGAAAATATTCACCTAATACAGCAGTAATTGGGCTCATATTTTTTTTTTTTTTTTTTTTTACTATATTCTGAGAAAGAACTGACAAGTGCATTTGTGAACAGTCATCTGCTTTTCTCTCCTTCCAAAGACATGTCAGTTCAGTTTTAATTTATTAGAGAGATGGACCTTTGTTACCATGTATCTGTTCTTGCACTTGTTAGCTAGTTGGCATAATTAATTGCCGGGAGTGTTGTGTTTATATAAGCTGAAAAAGAGTACCAGGCTGTGCTATTATACATACTGTATGTATACAATGCATATCTTTAAATCTCACCTCCCTTGCTAAATCCACAAAAAATTAAAGAGGTATCTACTATGTATCTGAGGAGCCTAATGTAAGGCTGACTAGAGAATGAATTAAAGGGTATGTGCCAGGAAAAATACACATCTTATATCACTGGTACAGTAAGTGCCTTGATCTTCTTCTTTGGAGGGCCCACATGTTGGGAGTAAAGTGTAAAGCCCCGTACGCACGGTCGGACTTTTGCCCAACCAACATCAAAATCCGACACTTTTCGCATTTGTCCGACCGTGTGTACGTTCCATCGGACCAAATTTTTTGGCTTTCATCGGACTAAAAGTTTGGCCTGCGAACGGACCAACTTTCAGGCAACAAAAGTCCGATGGTGCAAAATCCGATCGTGTGTACAGCAAACCATCGGACTATTGTCCAAAGTTAAAATGCGCATGCTCCGAAGTAAAGAGCAGCCGGAAGCCTTCTGTCTAGTAAAACTAGCGTTTGTATTAGAAAAAGCACATTCGTGACACGGCAAGTTTCGAAATCTAGAAAAGCAGCGCATATTATCATTTTCTTTATAATGCCATAATCTTAAAACCTGCTTTGCTGGTGATACGGACGGATTAAAAACAAATGTATTTACTTTTGATTAGTGTATTTTGTTTATATGAATCAAGCTAATTTCAAGATTCTTTTGTGTGTCAACTTCTAACAACCCCATTATCCCATATTATTTATGATGGTCAAAGTACCAACTACTCTATTTGTGTCCCTTTAATTTGAGCAAAGGACCTGCCTACTCACAAACTGACATTTGACTTTACACACATAATCCAAGACACCTTCACATCATCCATTTATTTAAAATAAAATCTCCTAAATTATGACAGATCCAAAACAACAGGAAGGCAGCAATAGAACAAATGGTGGACTTTGCAAAGCCTCTGTACCCCAGGGCATACATAAATAATTTTTTTTTAATCTCAAAACTTGGGGACCTGAGAATTACATTAACTATAGGGAGCACCAGAAGATCGTGGACTCAAAAAGATGGGGAGCAGCAGCAGAAGACATGTCTGTCCCCAGGCTGTGGTACTTCAACAGGCTGATATTTTTTGCCTACCAAACTGAACCACGCACAACACTATCCACACTTCTATCCCCATCAGCTGAGGCCATTTTTTTTCTTTGTCGCTCCCATCACAATAATACAATCCACAAAAATATTAAAGATACATATTTTCGGCCATTTCTCGTTCAATTTTTGAAGCCAAACATAAAATTATCCCTAAAATGGATCTAAATGGATAAAGTTTTCCACACAAATTAACAACCCATCCAAATATGGTCCAAAGCATTATCTTGGTGCCCAAATTAGTAGCCTCTAAAATCTGGGCTCTGAGTTGGCCACTGACCCCCATGCTGCTGGGGTGGGTGGGCTTGCGGGGGTGGGTAGGTTGGCTGTTGTGGGTAGGATGGCTGTTGTATGTAGGTTGGCTGGTGTGGGTAGGCTGGGTGGGCTTGGTAACTTGTCTGGGTTTGGTAGGTTGGCTGTGGTTGGTAGGCCTGTTGTTGAGTAGCTGGAGGTGTGTGATCTAAATCACAGACATGGGAATTAGGGTTTAGCTCACGTTTCCTGGCCTTGCTAAGGAGCTGTACCATGATCCCCTCACATAGCTCCCTTTGATCTGCCTCTATTTCTCTCAGCTTGTTGGCAATGATACAGTCAAACCCTTCTGCACTATCGGGTGCTGAGGTGATGACCGATGTGGCCCTACTTAGAAATTCAGCAGTGGCGTCATCTAGCTGTTGCCTCTTCTTGGCCCTTTTTCTAGGAGGGTTTAGTGTAGGGATTCGGCATTGTGTTGACAGGCTGCTGGGCCCAGCCTCTTCTTGGCTGCCAAGGTCCTGTGTGTGAAAAAGGAGCATCATTTGAGTTTTGTTGCCATCATAACAACACATTAACATCATAGTATATTTGAATGGCCAGTTTTGGAATAATACTAGACCTGGGTAAAGCTGAGCTCCTCCTCTGTTGGTTCTGCCTCTGTAGCTGTTGAAGTACCACAATTTGGGTACATAAACATCATCTGCTGCAGCTCCCGATCTTTTCGATCCCTCGACCTTCTTTAGCTCCCTGAGAAACGTGCTCCTCAGGCTCCCAATTTTAGCTTGAATTTGTGTTGCGTTGGCCCTGGGGTACATAGTCTTCGCTTCTGCCACCAATGTATCTATTGCTGCCTGTCTTTTATTTTTATTAGAATAATCTCTATGTTTGGACTGCCACAGACAGGTTTGGGATCTGTAGAGTTCGATAAAAGCAGTGACGAATGCACGTGAATTTAGTTTTCCACCCTTAGCTTTTGGCATGATTTTGACCAGATCTCTGCAATAAAGGTTACAATACAACCAATAAGTGCTTGCTTTGAGTTCCTAACATGCTTATACAATGTATGTTTGGTTCTCTAAGCTAAATCATGCAGTAACCACTAGTGTCACAATGTATTCACCTACCTTTGTTCAGTGTATTCCTTTGGCTTGACGTGGAGTCGCAACGATGGATTCGTTCATGCGCCCGGGACCTCGACCGCTCGTTATTGATTTATATAGCCTGCGCATGCGTGAAGCTCCACTCTACGTGCGTCATGATGCTGGGGGGTACATGTGTGAGGGAGAAGATGATGGCGCAGTCAACGAATACGAACAGGCCCCGCAGTGGAGGAGTTTATATTAAGCACAAGGCCACCCCCATGAGCAAGGGGGAGATGGTGGAGATGGTGCGCATCTTTGAGAAATACGATTACGATTGCAAAATGGAGAACTATGATAGACCCAACAGCCATAAAGACTGGGTTCTGGAGAAGGTCCTCACAGTATTGGAAGGAGATTATGGGGTAAAACGAACGAAAGACCAAATCAGAAAACGATGGTCAGATTTGAAGCACAGAGAGCAAGAACATTTGGACTCCATTCACCGCACCATTATCAAAAAAAGTAAGTACATGTAATAATCTAAATATGGGTCTGTACATTAGAGATGGATTTAATTTAATGGGGATTTGTTATTGTGAGGGCTCCAGAAGAAGATAATGCAAGTTTTAATGTTCTGTAGTTCATTATAATTTGAAAGTTGTTCTTTCTGTCTTGGCTACTTTTCTGGAATAATTAATATACTGTATTCTAATGTTTTTCACAGAGAAAAACACCACAGGTGACAAAGGGAGGCTTCCCTTGGCCGGGCTCCAACAGGGGAGACAACATGCCCAAAATCACCCCCAAAACGTAAGCACAAAATTATATAATTAGCATTTTCACAGCGACAGAGGTGTTTATAGGTAGGACAAAGACCATGGGCTCAGGCCATATCTTAAGGGGTAAAATCAACTTTATGTCAGATGTGTGGCTCATCACTGACCATTAATGATGCATTTGAATGCTAGACATGGGTAGAGGAGAGACCCTGGGGATCAGAGTCACAGAGAGTCACGCCTGCTAGATTTTACATTATATTGCCATTGCAAACGAGTGATGTGTGTCATCTGCCTGATTTTTTTAATGTGGCCAATATAGAGATTTTTACCCACTTTTTAAATGACATCATACTCCTGTTCCATAACATTTTGTATATTATCATAATGCATAGTGTAGTGCACTAGTCTCGAGCAAACTTTGTCACCAGGGCAAGGTTGGTATACTTAAAAAGCAGCAAATGTGATTCTGGTAATATAATGTAATTTAGGGGCGGCTTCATGGATGTTTTATTGTTTAATTTTAGAGGATCAGGAGGGTGGTCAGCACCAACCTTTGCAGGATAATGATGATAGTGCCGAACCCAGCAAAGAGCCACCAGTGGACAGCACATCCCCAGACACCAGATATGCTGAGGGTGAAGGAGTGCAAGAAATCCAAGATGAGCCTTTTGGAGGCTGTTGTTTGCCCCAGTAAGTTTTTTTAACATGTGCCTTCCAATATCAATACATGGTTACTGATTATATGTCCACTACAAACACGCCCACAACACAGTAGCAAATTATGTAGTGCATTCAACATTTGAGCATGTAGAAGGGAGAGGTGGCAGTGTTGTTTAGGTAGCTGCAGGTGAAGACACATGGATATGCACCTGGTCCAAGATTTTCTGAGTATATCTGTAGTGTGCAGTGTTGTAAGTAACAGAGTTACAATAAACGCAGTTACCTAACGCAGCCCCTTTTGAGGGTAACGAGTAATCTACCCGATTACTCTTCCCCTCACAGTAACGCAGTTCCCATTACTTAGGTGGCATTACCGAAATTACATCTTTTTTTTTTTTTTCACTTCAGACTCCACCTCATAGAGATATCGTAAAAGTTACGTAGGACGCTCATTTTATCCCTTTGTAGCTGTCTAGAGCGTCTCTCTTTTGGTTTCGCATCATCAGTGAGAGGGTTATTTTATATTATTTTTCCCTTTTCATTCTTTTTTTTTTTTTTTTTTTATATTAACAAACATATGTCTAGGCCGGCACCATATAATCTATTCCTTTTACAGCACGATATTTTATTTATATTTATCGTTACTATGACCCCCTAGTTCTTCTCCCCCCGTCTCCCCATCCCCCCCCCTCCCCCCCTTATTTCTCACCAAATTTTTGCCCCCTCTCTTTTTTCTTGGTTTACCTTCTATTTTTTCTTATCTCTTTTCCCTTAGATTTTCAGCGTAACTCCAGGTCCTCTTAAATCTCTTCCATGTATCCCATTTCTGGTTTTGAATCTTTTTACTGTCTTCAATACTATTTTTTAAATCTTCCATACTGTACGTCCATTCGACCATATCAATCCACTCCCATATCTGAGGGCATCCGATCTCTTGCCATTTACTAGGAATCAACCTTTTGGCCGCATTAAGCAAGTGCGGGACTAGGGAGTTTCTATACCTTTTAATACTGTCTTTCCCTCCATGGAAGAGAACTATCCATGGGTCCATCTTAATTTTTTCCCCAGTAATCTCCTCTATCAAACCTATAATCGTCTCCCAATATTTCCTGATTTTGGGGCATTCCCACCACAGGTGTGCCATTGTACCTAAGGATCTGCACCCCCTCCAGCACTCCGCTGATTGTTCTTCTTTATATTTACTTAGTTTATCTGGTGTGATGTACCATCTAGACAGACATTTAAAATTCATTTCTGCCGTCCTAGTGTCGGTCGCTGAGGTGTGTGTCAATTTCAGTATTTTCTTTATTGTGCCCTTATCCCTTTGTGACCCTAGCTCTCTTTCCCATTTTTTGATAAAAGGGGGAACCTCCTGCTCATCCATCTTCAGTAAAATCTTATATAATTTTGAGATCGTTCCTCTAGGATTTTCTGTAGAACATAATTTTTCCAGATCAGTTAGCTGCTCTCCTGTCCTTAAGGGTTGTGGTAATTTTAATATGAAGTGTCTGAGCTGTTGGTACCTCCATTTATTTATATTCATTAAAGAAATCTTTTTTTTTTCCATTTCGTGCAGTGAAATTATGTGGCCATCCTTTATGATTTCTCTCAATTGTGCCGTGTCCTTTTTTATCCAGTTTCCTCCCACTGAGACTTTGCCTGGTTGGAAATAGTCATTATCCTTAAGTGCTATAAGAGGTGAATTATATTCTTTGTCAATTCTTTTGTGTATAGTGTCCCAAACATTAAGTGCATTTCTTGTGATCTCGTGTGTGGTTGAACCTAGAGCCCTGCTTTGAGGGGGGTTCCAGATTATTTTTTCTAACTTTACCTCTGATAGTGCATTTTCCATTGTAATCCACCGTTTTTCTTTGTTTCCTCTAGCCCATTCCACTACCCTCGACACCACGACAGCGTCATAATATTTTTTAATGTCAGGGACTGCCAGCCCCCCCTTCTCTTTAGGTTGTGTTAACACCTGAAATGATATTCTATGTTTCTTGTTCCTCCAGATGTATTTCATAATCACATTTTTTAAAGTTTGGAAAAATACATTTGGTAGGGTAATAGGGAGCATCTGAAATTTATATAGGATTTTAGGTACGAGTACCATCTTACAAAAATTTATTCTGCCAATCCATGATATTGTCCTGTTCTTTACCCTTGTTATTTCAGCTTTGATTTCGTCTAGGAGGGGGATGTAGTTTATCTCGTAGATTTTTTTTGTAGAATTTGTTAACTTAACCCCTAGATACTTAAGATTTTCTACCCACGGGAATTGGTACTTGACTCTAAGTTCCTGTTCCTCTGCTCTAGATGTGTTTACATTTAAGACTTCTGTTTTAGTTACGTTTAGTTTGAAGTTTGATATTTCTCCGTATTGGCTGCATATTTCCAGTAAGTTTGGGATTGATGTTGTGGGATTCACAATATAGAAGAGGACATCGTCCGCAAATGCGGAGAGCTTATGTTCCTCGTCTTTTATTTTTACTCCTTCAATTTTTAGGCTACCGCGTATCCTGGCCAGCAGGGGCTCGATTGATAATACAAATAGCATTGGTGACAGGGGGCATCCCTGTCTTGTTCCGTTTTTCATTTTGAACACTTGGGAGAGGCTTCCATTTATTTTTATCCTTGCTGTCGGGGTTTGGTATAAAGTTCTAATCCACCTCATTATCGTTTGTCCGTAGCCCATTTCTTCTAGTGTGTATAACATGAGTCCCCAGTCTACCCTATCGAATGCTTTTTCTGCGTCGATCGACAGGAGTAGACTGGGGAGCCCATTTTCTTTCATTTTTTTAAGGACGAGAAGGGCCCTTACCCCATTATCCCTTCCCTCTCTCCCCTGGATGAACCCCGTCTGGTCAGGATGGACGAGTTTTGACATCTCCTGTTTCACTCTGCCGGCCAGTATCTTAGCGAATAGTTTGGTGTCGGTATTCAACAAAGATATCGACCTATATCCTGAGCAGGTTCTGCCATCTTTTCCTTCCTTGGGAATGACGGTAATAGTTGCCTCTGCTGCTTCTCGGCTTAACGGGTAATCTTTCCCCAATCCGTTAAAGTACTGACAGAGTCTAGGAATGAGTATCTCCTTAAATTTTTTGTAGTATAAGACAGTAAAACCGTCCGGACCTGGGCTTTTTCCTACCGCTGAGTCTGCGAGTGCTATCTCAATTTCGTTTTCTGTGATGGGCCTATCCATCATTAATGCGTCAGTTTGACTGCATTTTGGAACATTCGCTCTTTTTAGGAAATCTGTTATCTTCTTCTCCTTCTCTCCCTGTTTCCATTCCCTCTGTTCCACTGCATATAACTTCTCGTAGTACACTCTAAAGGTTTCTGCGATTTCTTTTGTTGTATGTACTGTCTCCCCTTTTTCATTTTTAATTTTTTCTATGTAATTTCTTGTTTTTTTTTTCCGAACCATCCTGGCCAGATGCTTATTTGTTTTATTTCCCCACATATACCTTTCTTTTGCTATTAGGTTAAATTCTCTTTTTGTTTCCTGGTCCATTAGCTCTTTTAGTTCATTTCGCTTGATCACTAGGGCCTGGAATGTCTCTCGTTCCTTTACTGATTTTTTATGTTTTTGCGCCACTAGATGGCAGCAGAGTAATTGCTTCTGCCGGCGCTGTGAACATAAATATGTGTGGAACTCCGCTTACAACACAGTGTACACAGCAGCATCTAGTGGTCAACATGGTAAGTGCAGGACACCTATACAGACCAATGATCAGCAGGTTATTTTTGGTCAGTGATTTCATCTCTTCATCAGACAACAAAGAAATATCTGACATCCCCATTCCAGAACCCTTGCATCTAATAAAGCTTATATAAGATAAATAAAATAATAAACAATTATCTATAGAAAATTCTAATAAAGCCTAATATAAGATTTTAAATTACAGACTCTGTAAAGGTCAAGGGAATGTATATTATTAACTCACTGCTCCCTGGCAAGTGCCCGTCACCTGCATTCTAGAAAGGAAATCATCTCAACAAAGCATTGTAGAATATTAAAAAAAAAGTTAGTTACTTTGCTGAGTAACTAATTACTTTTTCAATGTAGTAACTGAGTCACTAACGCAATTACTTTTTTGGAGAAGTAATTTGTAACTGTAACAAATTACTTTTTTAAAGTAAGATGAGCAACACTGGTAGTGTGTACATTACCTAGTAGTGTAGCTGTATTTAGAAGAGCAAGCAGTTTGCAAGCACCAATTGAGTGTCTATGTTTAGGTAAGTATTTTCATAAAGTAGCCCTGATTAATAATGTGTCCCTATGTTTTTTTGCCTCAGTCACTTGACCATCAAACCCATTCTAATTTATTATCTTCTTCCAAGGCCACCAACTACCAGGATGCTCTATTGGTCGGATCAGTGCTGATATGCTGCAGGCAATGACAGAGCTTGAAAATCTAAAGGAGGCTGCCACTGGTGTTCAGAGACGAATCAGGGATTATTACGACCTGTTAGCTAAATTTTAGCAGTTTTTTGGACGTAGGTTTATAGTTTACATTTTTCCCTCCTGTTATTTTACTTTTCAGGGAACTTGATGCAACTAGACTTGTTAGCACAGGCTGAGTTTTGTTATTTGTTTAGAAATGGTACTAATTCACTTTGCAATACGCAGATGTTAGCAAATGTGACTTTTTAGGCTATTTCAATACTGTAATCGCTTGTTATTTTCCCAAATTTTTTTAATTTATTTTTTGGTGTCATTTAAGTGTCTCAGCTGAGTTTTTATCCACTCCTCTTCTTTTGGTGCTTTAAAAAAACAGTATTGCAATTTTGAAGGGCTATACCTGAAAAATTGTGACATATGCACATCCAAAAAAAACATCTTGTCAATATGACCCTGGGAATGCACCAGGAGAAGGAGAGTTGAGAGACTGTGCTAAGGGGCATTTTGCATCAAACGCAGTTCCGTTCATTTTGGGGTGCATTTTTGTATGCGACAAGGATGCAGGCACAGTGTTTGACATGCACTCCATTAAGGTTCTGGTTGGCTCTAGCTCACAACATGGTAGTCCATCTCAGGTGCTAAGGATGACTGCATGTTGTGAGCTACAACCAACCAGAACCCCCGGAGCGCATGGAGTGCACTGTGCATGCACAGAATGATACACAGCTGCATCTGGTCATACATTGTGTGTCTATAATAATATTTTGTGCCGAGAATTAAGCCAAAAATGTTTGAATTTCTGCTGTAAACACTTGGCAAGGTATATTGCTCTGTTGGAAAAGATGCATGTTTATCGCAAAAATAATAGCAACCTAATTATTGTGTTCTTTATGACCTACCACTGTTTTGTACTTTTGTAAAAGGCAAAAATGGCACATTGAATTGTGCTGGTTTAAAAAAGAATGGTTTTGCAAAAAAAGGTGTGGCTTCTTATTTATATGATCAGTACTACCAGTATATGTTAAATTTAGGGTAAGAACATTGACAGTGTATTATTCGAAAAGGGGTGTAGCAGAGCCCTAAAACATAATAATACTCAACATAGATGTATTGAAGTTTAGAAAGGTGATTTTGCACATCTGCTTGTTTTCCTAAAGTTTAGGCAAATCTCTCAAAACTTCAAAGGACATAAAAAAAAGAAGAAGAAGAACCACAGATAACAGTAGCTCAAAATTTTAATTTTTAAGAGGAAAAGAAACTATATAGAACAAACTCTACAGGACATTTTGCTGCCAAGGCACTGCCCCTCTATGAACAAAGTAGTCCATATACTGCTCACGCACAAGACGTGCATTCTGGGAGGAGACAGCAGGTCGGGTAAGTTGCAGGGCTGGCATTACTGCGTCTTCAGCTGCCCGTCCACCTGAGGGGTCATCAGTATTGCCAGACCCAATGTAGTTGGTAGCATTCCTCCGTAGAAAATTGTGGAGGATGCAGCAGCACAACAACACGTGGTTCAGCTTGTATTCAGCCAAGTGAATGGCAGTAAGAAATAGCCGAAAACTACTTGACAAAATGCCAAAGGCGTTTTCAACCACCCTTCTGGCACGTGACAGTCTGTAGTTATAGATCCGTTGCTCAGGGGTGAGGTTCCTCATCGCAAAGGGCTTCAACAGATGTTCCCCAAGAGCAAAGGCATCATCTGCCACAAAGAGAAAGTTGAGGCCCTCCACGTTGTCCTGCGCAGGTGGCAAACTTAAGGTGCCATTCGTAAGACGCTGGTAGAATTCGGTATGAGACATCACACTTCCATCAGAATGACGCCCATTCATACCAACATCAACATAAAGAAACTCATAGTTTGCAGAAACGATAGCAAGAAGAACTATGCTGTTAAAGCCCTTGTAGTTATAAAAATAAGAGCCAGAGGCCGGCGGAGGAACAATTCTGACATGTTTGCCATCAATGGCACCCCCACAATTGGGAAAATTCCACAGATTGGCAAACTGGGCCGCAACATCCTGCCATTGCTCAGGGTTGGAAGGAAACTGTGGAGTCAAACAAAGAACAATTAGTTACTACTTGAGCATAATAAATTGCAAGCTATTTTTACACATACATTATAGGGGCAACATAACAAGGAAACAATTCAAGCAGTTTGTGGACTAAAAATTAGATATAATTCTAATTTATATGCTTCATGACTCCCTCTGGTGGCACATTCCAAAAATGTTAGGGAGATGAGGTTGAATGTTTAAAGTTTGGGGAGTGGTAAAAAAAATCACCATATTGGTCACATTGAAAAGGAGAGAACAAATGAAGGTTCATGTTGCAAGCAATTCTGGTTTTTGGGATTGGCACACCAGAGGCAACAGAATAACATAACATATACAAAAACACACAAAAAAAACCCATATAATTCTCAAAAAATTGGACAAATATGACAAGCAGAAAAGGGGTATAATGCAGATATGTTTTGCTAGAGTACACAAATAGTTGGATCAGGTGATTCAGTATTTGGGGAAGGGGAAGGTTAATAAACAGTTTGTGCACCCCCAAAAATTAACTCTTCCACTCTGCTGGCAGTTAAGGATAAAAATTTGAAGATGCCCTAGTTTATAAGGGTTGTTAAGGGAAGGCCAATAACAAATTGGGGTCCCAGGGTAGCTTGCTAGGGAGGTAAGTGAAGGCAAATATCTATTTAGGGCAAGGAAAATTAGTCAGCATGCCACCAAATTAAAAATGTATTGGACAGATTATAACAAGAATGGGACAGAAAAATCAGGAAATGGATACAATGTGATATCAAATAAAATAACTTACCCGAATATAGTCCTTCTGCAGGACTTGAATAATGGCACAGCAAGTTTCAGGAATTATGTGTCCCAGAGCCTGGGGAGAGATCCCAGTCATAAATTTGATGTCCTATGAGCCGTTGCTCTGCAGGAATAGCAGGCCTCATACAGGTGTCCTTCTTGGTGATATACGGGGACAGCAAGTTTAAAAGACGCTGGAAGCAGGAATCTGACATCCTAAGATAGTTCCTAAAATCATTAGGATTGTTTTCTTGCAGCTCCCTGAGCAATGGCATATGGGAAAATTCTTCCCGGCGAAGCAACCAATTTCTGGTCCAAACAGTCCTCCTCCCACTCCTGGACCTGGACCTGGACCGGGCTTGAGCAATAGCCAGAACTCCAAGACCATAAACAGCACGCTCTCTCGCAGGATCGCGCAACATCTCGGAATTTGGCGAACGGACACAAACGATCAGAAACGCACAAAACAGGAAATGTGGAAAGCACTCACACGAAACCTCAACTAACTATAGAGTAGCTGAAGGAACGCAACGGGTGACGTCGGAGAATTTCACTTCCTCTTTTAAACGCTCTGCATTATGTTGAAACGTCACTACGTTCGTGTTGGTTGCCGGAAAAGTCCGAGTGTGTGTATGCTATGGGTGTGATCGGACAAATCAATTAGGACAAAAATCCAAGGGAAATTTTGTTGGATGTCCTACCGTGTGTACGGGGTATAGGGGTGTTCGCCGCACCCGGGGCCCTTCTCCCGTGGCCCACGGCTCTGATCTGTCTCGGCTGTCTCACACAGCCACGCAGAGTGAAGCCTCTTTCTCCTCCTCCATGTAGTCTACACATGCTGTCACTGTGCATCATGTCCAGCGCTAATCATCTGAGCCAAGGTACATTATGGGTCTGTATTGTAGGGGGTGTGCGCTATAGGGGGGTCAGCACTGTAGGAGGTCTGTGTAACATAAAGGGGGTCCAGAGGTGCAGGGTGATGTGTAATGTAAAGGGTTCCAGAGGTGCAGGGTGATCTGTAATGTAAAGGGTTCCAGATGTGCAGGGTGCCATGTAATGTTAAGGGGTCCAGAGTGCTGTGTAATGTAAAGGGTTCCAGAGGTGCAGGGTGCTGTGTAATGTAAAGGGGTCCAGAGGTGCAGGCTGCCGTGTAATGCAAAGGGGTCCAGAGGTGCAGGCTGCCGTGTAATGTAAAGGGGTCCAGAGGTGCAGAGTGCTGTGTAATGTAAAGGGGTCCAGAGGTGCTGTGTAATGTACACAGTAGTGACAAAGAGATATTTAAGGATGCAGAGGTATGCAGGGGGCACAGTGGGGTGGTTTTACATTTTAAGGTGCCAGATATAGGATCTGCCCAGGTGCCTAATGCACTAGGTTCGCCCTTGCACACATCATACATTGGTTACCACTGGTCACACTTCCTCACTGCTCTATGCTATGTTTTATGGAATATGCTTACTGGAGCTTACAGCAGACATCGGGCTGAAGGGAGGAACTCACTGCTTGGAGCTGTTAGATGGAATGATCTGACTTTCTTAGCAGAAAATTAGATAAATCAGCCAATCAATACATCAGAACAAAAAGCTTTCTCCTAATCAAAAGCCCAACAGAGAATGGAGCCCAAATTCAATAGCAAAGGTGTGGTTAGATGAGTTTCAAGAGAGTAAGATGAGAAGTAGAATAGGATGGAAAAAAATGCAAAATAGAGACTGAGAACATGCACAGAAAGACATTGAGTTCATGCTTAAATTGTATCTAAATCCAAGGACAAATATGTAATATTTTTCAGACTTTCTTACCCTTTTTTTTTTACCTGGCGGACCTGCCATTGAGACATTTTCTGCCCTAGGGTGATAACGCTCACTCGTTATCTTGTATTCGGTGATTGTTGCACTAGGTCACAGGGGACTGTATAATGCCTCATGGGACGTGTAGTTCTGCAACAGCTGGGGGTTTGTAGTTTGGAGACCCCTGCACTAGGACATGACGCCTCCTTCTACTCATCTCCATTGCTTTTGTCATGTATTTTGTTATTTTTTCTATTAGGTGTAGCACTACCCCCGAAGGAGCTGCTGGTTTGTTTTGGGTCTACGCTCTGGTTATCAACCCCTGAAATTGGCTCAAAACCCTCATTTGGCACAACTGGTATAGTGGGAATTATATAGTGGAAATAGTATACCTAACTAACATAGTTTAGTTGATCAGACCAAACCTCAGTTCAAATTATCCCAAAGTCCATGCACTGATGCATTGGCGCGCAAGGGGTAAATTGTAATCCAACAGGGTAACAAATAAAACCGGTGGAAAAGGCCCAAATAGTCAAACCACAATGGCTAATGTAAACGATCCACCCTTCACTAAGGCGGCGTACACACGACCGAGGTTCTCGCTGGAAACCAGCGAGAACCTCACTGGAAGCTGCATTCCAGGACCTCGGACCTCGGCCGTGTGTACACAGAGCGCTCGCCCCGCCCGTCGGGAATCCCGTCGAGCGAAAAGAGAGCACGCTCTCTTTTTGCTCGACGGCCCGTCTGGATGAATGGCTGGTTGCCATTCCCGACGGGCGGGTTGCCGATTTCGACGGCCGGCAGAGAACCTCGACGGGCGGAACGATGTGTTCTGCCCGTCGAGGTTCTCTGCCGTGTGTACGCGGCTTAACACAGTTAATAGGTCCTGGGCAGGTGCCCGTCTCACCCAACCAGTTCAGTTCCTAACAAAACACTCCGTCCGCGATCTCTCATCACAGTCTTTCAAGATGACAGCCTCCGGTTCTCAGCCAGGCCACAGGGGTACTGGAAGCCTGTCCGATCACTCCGTCAGAGGTTGTGTCTCTCCTCCTTAATGGCGCTCAGCCCGGGTGTAGATAGGCCGCAATTCCAGCCTAGATTTCCGGGAAGACACCTCGCACAGGTGTCCTCCTGAGTTGAAGAGGCGGTCCAGAGAGAGCGTGCCAAACATGTCCTCCCCCTTAAATAACCTCTACCAGCAGGCTGTGCGGGGAGCAAAGCACTCTGGGATTGTACAGTTGCTCTCTGGGTAACGTAGTCTACAATAAGCCTGGGCAAATGGAGTCTCTTTTCTCCCTGTACTCAATTTCCCTACATTCTCTGCGGTATCAGGACAAAAAGTAAGCAGCAGGTGGTTATAACACAATTCAGCCATAGGAGGGAGCTAAGATCCTTCTTGATCAGCAGATGGTAGTCTTTTATATCACAATAAAGGGGGATATCCCGCTACATTAGGTATGGATGATCCTTGTACAGGTTGGAGCCTCTGTGTAGAGAGCATATAGAGAACGACAATGGAGTCACCTGATTATACACTTAGAAGCACAGTGATCTTTGCCTGATCCTCACCCTGCCTGCTAATTTGTTTTTCTTAGTTATCAATCTTGGATTGGACTTTGGACTACTCTCTGAGCTCTGTCTGCCTTTTGACCACAGATTTGACTCAGGCTACTCTATGAACATTGCCCTTCGTGGACCCGGACTGCCATTGAACAACTCTGCCTGTCTGCCAACCACAAGTACATGTTTGTTGTGCTAGCCAGGCACTATAAAATGGTGTATAAGACTTGGGGTCAACAAAGTACTGGTGGGCCTGCTTGGGGCTGCTATAGGTGAAGACCACAGGCTATAGTTCCTGACCACCAATGGTAAAAGTTAGGCATGGCAATAAGTCATACAGTGAGTGAATTATTTACAATGAGACAGATCCACTGACTTCCATTTTGAAAAGAAGCTGTTAAGGCCCGTACACACAATCGGATTATCCAACAACAAACGTGTGATGGCAGTGTTTTGATGGAAAATCTGACCTTTTGTACACTCCATCAGACAATTGTCGGAATTTCCGACAAAAAAAGATTTTAGCATGATTTAAAACTGTCCGACGACAAATATGTACACACGATCGGATAATCCGACAAGACACAAGTTCGTTAAAAAAAAGACAACATTAGAAGAAGTTGCCGAAAGGGTGGTGCTAAAGAGCAAAAAAAAAATCATGTAGTTCCTGTATTTTGGCTGAAAAAGTTCTGCCGTCTGTGTGCATACCAAGTTCACAGTCAACGCCCTACGGACACAATTTCATGGATTTGCCTGATGGAAATCTGATCGTATGTACAAGGCTTAAGACATAACAATAGTGTAGCACTGCAAGGCTAAAAGCAGAATCTGCAAATAGTCAGTACATAGGTGTAGTGATATGTATATGGTCGCTATGCACACATACTGTATCATTATCAAAACCTAAAACAAAGATTCTAAAACTTTAATACATTTTGATATTATAAGCTGATCTAGCTGAACCACAGTAGGCTATACTTTCTTATTATAGATGGCATTCAACATGCATACCTCATACCTGTTGTGTTGTCCCTAGAATCTAGGTAAGAAAGAATATAGACTATTTAGGTTTCTGCTGAAACTGTTGGCAATTTACTTTTTTTTCTCTACCTTGTGGGAATTTTTCAAAGCTTGGAAAATTTCCAATGGGAACCACGCAGATGTTACATCGACTCCCACATTCAGCGCCTGCAGGTACAGGGTCTAAAACCACCTGGTGGCTTCTTGTGTTTCTCAGGAACTGTGGTGGGGAAATCTCTGTGCTTGACTTGCCATATTTGCATGCCATTGACTATGTTATTTTTGTTTTCTTTCCAAAATGTGTTTTATATATTTACTTAGAGGATTATTAGTGTAGTTTAACACATTCCATGTATTGATATTAATATTGAAAGACATCAAAGAAAAGTAATATTCACAATGAGTCACAGTAAAAAATTAACAACTTTTGTTTAAGCAGACTTTGCACTAAAAAAACAATGTCTGCTTATTTGATAAGCCCCCCCCCCCCCCCCAACTAGATCCAAATCAATTCAGTAAAGTTTAAAAAACTGTGTGGGGAGTGGGAAGCCAAGTAGCCCAAAGCTTGCAGGATGAGCCCGCACAGTGCAGAAGCATTTACGTACAAGATTTAGGGTTACACAACATTCCCCATAATCTCACTGGTGATTTCATCCTCTGTAATAAGGAATCCAGGCAATATGTAAGCATATTTACTAAATTCCTATCCTTTTCATGCTTTTTTTTTTTTTTACTCCTATGAAGCTTTTGCCCATTGTGGGGGGGAGGCTTCAATACATAAGGTGACTTTTGGCTTTATGAATTAAATATAATGTCTTAAACACCAGGATACGGACCTGTAAAAATCTCAGTCGCATAGCTAATAATAAAGATCTTTATGCTTGTGTAAATCTTTATGAATTAAGCATCTTTTTTATTTTTTTAATGCAAAAAATAAATACAAATAAATTTGGTATGGCAATGACCAACCTTGATTAGCCTTTAATATTTTGCTATTTTAAAAAATATGAGTGATTAGAATCTTGTAAAAGAGAATAAAATTTGATTAGTTTCCCATCAGGGATTAACTATCATTAGTTATACAAGGCTTTTTCAATACATTTGGTCACTAGCATTTAAAGAACTCACTGATGAAGGTCAAGCACAGGTTCTTCAGTTTTTATTTTTATTTTAACAAATGTTTAGGGGAAAGCAACAGGGGCCGTGATAATGGCCAATAGTGGTCAGGAAAACCCAGTATCACCATTGAAGCCCCCAAGACATTTATTAAACCAGTGAGTGATTCAGTCCCTATAAATGAAATATCACGTTTAGGATCGGTCAGTAAAATTTCAGTTAACTGCAGTCACACCTGCTAAGTGATGGTTTCTGATTGGTTTGCTATGGGTTACACTACCTTATTAAATATGCCCAATTAAAACAATGGGGAAAGATAATATATTAAAGATAATGGGAATTACACTAAGCATCTAGATAAAAAGAATGGAGTGGAGAGAGGAAGAGAGAAGAGCCAGCTTTTGCCAGTAAAGCAATTACTGAGAGTGATGAGCGAACTGGGAGGGGTAATGTGGCCGGACAGAAACAAAATCGCTCCCCTCCTGCCAACCACATCAAAAGACACAACAAGGACACGGCTCAATGTCTAGCTATTCTGGGACAATCACCACCTGGGATGATTTTTATTGGTGCACCGGAAGAGCCAGGAAAACATATTAATTTGACAGCTTGATGCGATAGCAGCATATTGACCTGTAGCATCTACCGTCAGCGGATATTAAAAAAAGAAAGTACTGGGTAAATAAAACACAGATCAATAGTTTCAAATATACACATTGCATTTTCTCTCCAAGCAGGATGAGGAAAGTAAACTGTTAAGATAACTGATTGTCATCTTATATCTTCTGAAGCAAAGGATAAACAGTCCTGGTTTCTAGTAGAAACCAAAGACCTCTATTTTTGATCTTATGTACTGTTGTGGAAATTTTATGAAGATGTATTTTCATAGTGTTGCCCAGTGTTAGTACTCCAGCAGCCCACTCTAAAGAGCTGAATAGGGCAAACTGACGCTGGTTGAGTACCGTCTGGTGGTGGAAAACTACCTGAGGTTGGAGAGAGGTGTTTGCAGTGTGGGGATATGTCCGCCAGGGAGAGGGACCCTGTGCGATGCACAGATGTTCGTCTGGAGGGGATAGGTTCACTCTGCAAGAATATTATCGGTTATAGGGGATGAGTGCTCTTGTCAATGCTGTGTGTCTTTTCAGCACATAGCAAAACACGTAGCGTACACCTGCAGATAACCTCCCATCCACAGGAATGGTAGTATAATTTGGGTATGCGTTGTTCCTTTCTGAACAACACAGAATAAGGATTCACACCAGCTGTAAATACGGGAGTCTTTGCATTGTTATGGTTAGGGACAGAGTTCATGTTTGTTAGCCATGTGGCTTCCTTTGTTTAGTTGAATGACATAGCTTCCAAGTAAAGCATACACCCTATCTCTGCTCAGACACGCCCATAAGACTCCTTTAGCCATTATTCATTGGTTGTTTGTATTAACTCATGCTGCTGGAAGGATTTCCTGTTAGGTCATTTCCTGTGTGGAGGTAATTTCCTCCGATGTCACTTCCCATGGAGGAAGCGATTGGCTGTTAGAGTAGTTCACTTCCTGTTTGTCATTGCTTTAGTGGTCTATGAATAAAAAGCCAAGTACGGTGCTCGTGGGGGGCAGTCGTGCAATGGAGCTGAGAACGTAAGCTGTGGTGATGTCTGTTTAGTTGGGGATATATACAGGAAATACAGTGATAGGTAAGATGCATTATACCAATAGAAGGAATGTGTGCTTATTAGCAAAGGAGATATGGTGTGCGCTCAGCGTACAGCCGAATTTCCATGTCAGTACGCCAAAGGTTTGGTTGGATTTTGACTGGATTCTCCTACAAATCAGACAGTTCTTACTTTAAGTCTGGATGAGACTACATTTATGCCTAATACAGTTACCCTCTGTCATAGCTCTAGCCTCATTAAACAAATGTATGAGGTCAATCATATTCAACTTGATTTAGTTATGTGCATAAGGGTGACCCCATGCTTAAATAGACATTCAGGAAAAAGTAACAGGTTCTCTTGAATTCTCACTCCTCCCCTCTTCCAAGTCACTGATACTCCTCACGCTCCCGTGTTGCTCTTTCTATTACACCATTGGGTCTAATCTCTATGAAATCGCATGTTGGTGCACAGGGTTAATAAGCTTCTTCCTCTCCCATGTGTTCAAATCTAGCAGTTGGCAGCTCAGACTTGAGTATGGCATTTTGGGGGAAGCAGAGAAGATTATATACTTGTAGAGCTCGCCTAGTTAGGCTGATAGGGGCAATTAGTTGTTGGCTTCTGCTGTAATCACAGAAGCAGCGATAGCTTGATTTGGTCTGCTCAGAGCTTCACAGGCTGAGAGCTTGATTTACTGTGGTGGCTGGTGCTTTATATCTTGGGGAGCAGCAAACACGACACTGGTTGCCACCCCTCCTCCCTCAGTTGGTCGATCCATCTGTCCCCCCCACCAGCCCCACACTTACCCCATCTGGCAGCTTTGGCTCTTTCTTAGGTCTCCTCCTTCCTCAATGGTGGTGGCTTCGTCATCGGTGGCTTCTCTCCTTCTTTCCCAGGTGGCCAATACGATGTCTTCTCCTTTCAGCTAATCGGATCGACCCGAGGACAATCCGAAAGACAATAACGAATATTAATTTGCTATTATCACACAACTGGATGGGCTTAGGGCGCTGTTCTCTGCGCCCCAAGCCCACCCTTTTTTAAAGCCTATTAGAGCCTCTGGCTCTAATCACAAGCTTCTAAAATAAAAAAAACATTGGAATTCATGCCTCCAGCACCCTGCAAGTAGATTAGGGGCTGGACGCATTGATTGGGGGGGGGGGCTGGGCTCCTAACTAAGTCACGTGCCTAGTGATGTAACGCGTGGGGGAGGAGCTACGCACACCAACGACGGACGCTGGATCTGCATGAGGAGGAAAAACATCTTAGTCTGATCAGCGAACAGGATGTCTGTTTTTTGATGGTCTAACATGCCCAGAGGATTGGTGAGTGCGCCTTCAGAGGGTTATTGTGTGAATTCTATTTTTTCTTTATGATTGCGCAATGAGGTATTTTTTCATCTTTGTCTTTCATGTTTAAAATTACTGTGGATGGCTATACACTGTGTCAGTGAAACAGCTACCTGTAACCTGTGAGGCTGAGTCCACCTGTCATCATTCAAGATAATTACATCAGTACTGTGTTTTTTTCCCCATGCACGGAGGAGTGGTGGTGGATTGCACTAATTTTTTTTTTTTTTTTTTCGTTTGTTGGAACTTCCTACTGATTATTATCATTTACCATTGGTGTATGGTTTTGCATCACATTAGTTAATATCTAGCGCATATTATAATTTTTTTTTATTTGCCACTGCTTGATTACTTCCCCTTGTCTTGAGAGGTAAGGGTGGGAATTTTTTTTTTTAATCTGTCTTTCTATCATAGAATGTTAAATTTAACATTGTTTATTACTATTTTATTTGAAAAGTTACCTTATAATATTTCTGCTCAGGCATTCCCATCTTAGCTGTGGGCAGGCAAAGTCTGCAACCATATACTTCTGGGATACGGTGCTACTGTATTACCAGCATACACTGCCCATTCTTGTGCATGCGCGGAAAGCAGCGCAGGAAATTTCTCATGTTACTATAGTGTCGTGGCAAATCGGGGGTGTGCAAAGCACACCGCCATTTTGCCCTGTGCTAAAAAGCACATATTCCATCTTATATGAAATAATGCCATGTTTAAGCTGAAAGGCTCACTCACCATTCATTCCTTGCCATTCATCCAGGAACAGACACCACCCAAGCCTGTTCTCAAGTTTCCATCATGGCCATCAGTGCCCCCACATGGCTGAGCTCCTTTATTTACACAAAACAGGAAGTCATCACCAGTAAATCGCCTCCCCCATGGGAGTGGTCACTGGGTGTCTTCTACACACAGCAAACACCATATCAAAATATTCCCTCTAACAGGAAGTCACATTGAATACATGAATAGAATAGAATACAATACAATGAATAGAAATACATACAATGCTGGCTAAAGTCTTATGGGCGTGTCTGGTCAGGGGAGTGCAAGTGCCCCCCTGACCCCAGAAACGCTCACAAGCTCTCATATTATTACGCTGATAGAACCCTTAATCTGCGCCATTCCATAGAATAACACATATAAATATTATACCCTTATTAAGGTGGAATGGAGACTATTTACAGGCGCACGCTACGAACCCCAAATCCTGCTGATCAGACAAGACCCAGATAAGAGCGTGCATCTGTCTATAACCACTAGTGTGCTTGCAAAGCGAACGCATCCCCCCTCAACGATCGTCTGTGCTAAAGACACAGAGGGGCCCCTCGCTGGTGGACATACGCCCACGCCGCAACCATCACACTCCAACCTCTAGACATTTTCTACTACCAGAAGAGAGTCAGCCAGCCTCAGGACTGCCACAATCAGCTCTATTTAGAGCGGGCTGGGGAAGTGTCAAGACTGGGTGCCAATATGAAAATACATATTAAATACATCTTCAAATTTCCACCACAATAGCAACCGGCATTGGCGTTGAAAGTGCCCGCCACATTTTGATGACAACAAAGAAGATCCACCTTAAATTGTGTAATTTCCTGTCTGGAAATAACACAATAATTTTTTCTCAAATTTCTGCCCACTGACTCCTGGGAAACTATGACTCACATTTCCCAGGAGCCCTGCGGATCCAGACATGGCAGATTAGGAGCCACCACATAGCAACAGGGTGTGAGTTAAAACACTTTTTACTCCAAATCTTTTTTCTATACTCATAAAAGACTGTGCAAATGTAAAATGTTTTACTGGGTGGAAAGCCGCTTTAACAGTGACTAGAGACACAAGCACTCCTGGGACTCTCGGCAGGGCAAATCCCCCTTTAACAGCACTAACACAGTCACACAAGGGGGTTAATAGCAGACATTCACTAGCATCCCATTTCCAGGCCATTATGCACTGTGGCTCTAGATACTTGGATACCTCCTGTCCAGTATTTGGCTAGACACTGTACCGTGAATCTCCAGGCCAGATCCTCATTGCCTCCCTTTGACTTAAAAAAACAGCTTTCAGGGAAAACCGTAGGGAATGTTGTCCCTTTAACCCCACCCATACACTTGTGGGATAGTCCAAACAACATACTAGTGACAGCGCCATCACCCCCACACATCCACACCTCTATCCATATACTCCTATTGGAGTCATATTTAGGGGGGGCTGCAGTCACAATATCTATTACCTCTACCCTTGACTAAACTATCCTGAGCGCAGCTTTCAATCCCACTTATTCAGGAGAAATAGGTCCCCCATCTCCTCCTGAGCTGGGACCTTGATGAGTTCTCTGAAAAAGGGCCCCTTAAATTCCCCCAAGAGTTGGGACCTCTTTAAATTCTCTGCAGGCTTCATATCATTTGTTCAGAAGGGCAGCAGCCCCTTAGGCTGGGATCTCCTCCTCAAGAACAAGAACCCTGCTGTTCCAGGCGTATTTATCTTTTTTTCTCATCCATCTACTGGGCACTCTCTAGCAACCTATTCTACACGGTTGCTACAGGAACAAAAGGTATACTTTTATATTTCTATTGGGTGAGAATGGTTATTTAAATTACCATATTTTTCGGCGTATAACACACACCTTCACTTTAGAGGGAAGTTTCAGGAAAAAAAAATTCAAATAAGGAACTTTGAAGCAATATAAGGGTCAGTGCCCATATGCAGCCTGAAAAAAAGCCTGTCTGCAGCCCCACAAGTGTCATTGATACAGCCTCACCAGTCAACATCAATGCAGCCTCACAAATTCCATCAATGCAGCAGCCTCACCATTGCCATCAGTGCAGCCTGATTGATGCCCATCTGCAGTTTTGGAGGGGACAGGGAATGGGGATGGGACAAGCGCTGACAGATTAGATACAGTGAGAATTTCCTGTGATAAAACAATGGTCCAATGGGGGCCCAGGAGATGGAACTTCCTATTACAGAGGCCACCAAGTAAACAGGAGATTCTCACTGTATGTGATCTGACGACGCTCGTCCCACCCCCCTCCCTGTCCCCTCTGAGGCTAAAATTTAAGTATTGGCATATACCATACACACACTATTTGCACCCGATTTTCAGGGTGAAAAAGTGAGAGTTATACGCCAATAAATACAGTACTTTTAAAATGAAATTGTCCTGGGAGGGGGCAAGAGGATGCCAAAAAAGGTGATTTTCTGTTCGACATTGAAGGTCTACCTTGAAGCGTATCTAAACCCAAAAATTAAAATGTTATTAATTGCAGCTTGCCAGTTCTTGGATGTGGTGGCTGCATTTGTTTTGACTTTCAGGCTCCCGCCCCCCCCCCCCCCTTATATTTACCTGTTAGTTCTGCCAATGATACACTTTCTGTCTTAGGGTAGCTAAACTCATGCCTAGTGCACACGATCGGTTTTCCCGGCGGTAAATCAAGGGGAAAAACTGAGAACCTGCTCAGTTGCTTTTCCCAGTGTACACACGGGCGTTTTTTCCCGACAGGAAAACTGCCATGACAGCTTTGGTTGGGAAAACCAGCCGTGTGTATGCTCCACTGCAGTGTTTCCTATAGGAAAACTGCAGAGCAAAGAAACGCTGAGACTCAAGTTTTCATTTTTTTTTTTTTTTACTCACAGTTTTCCTGTTGGGAAAACTGCTATGGAGTATACACATGGCCGGTTTTCCAGATCAAAAGCAAACATGGCAGTTTTCCCGTTGGGAAATCCGGTTGTGTGTACCAGGCAGCACTCTTCTGGTGTGTCTCCAAAAGAGCAACAATGTCACCATTGGCTTCTGATTTTCACTGCAGGATCATCAACAGGTGAGTCACTGAGGAGAGATAGGAACTAGCAATTAGCCGAGAGCTGAGCAGCCAGCTCAGAGAAGGAAGGGCTGAGGCTAGCCCCACTGGCGTAGTAGGGGGGGGGCAGGGGGGGCTCCTGCACTGGGCGAAAAATTGCAGGGGGGCGAAATCCAGGGGTAAGCGGAATGCGCCGCCGCCTTAGGAAAGGCCGCGGCTTTGGCCTAGCTCTGGAGCTGTCGGCCATCTTGGTACACCCGGCGGCGGCACGCCTGGTTGGCTGGTGGAACTGTCTGTCTCCCTTGATGTGGGAGTGGCGGGAAACACCAGCCAACTAGGCAGAAGGGCACGCTGATTGGCCTGGAACATGTGTTTACAGCGCGGCGGCAAGTTTCTCCATCTCCAGCAAGGTAAGGCGGGGGGGTCGGTGTAAATCTAAAGGGGTGCTCTGCCTGATCCCCACCTATCCACCTCAGAGCCTGTCATTTTAGTAAGACTGCTGGGACTTGTAGTTCTCCAATCTCCATGAGCCCCAGGAGAAGATGGAGAACTACAAGTCCCAGCAGGTTATACATTATCATACAATAAGGCGCTGAGGTGGATGGGTGTGGATTGCATGCACCTGAGCCCCAGGAGAAGATGGAAAACTACAAGTCCCAGCAGGTTATAATATAAGGCTCCGAGGTGGATGGATGTCCGGACACCCATCCATCTCGGAGCCTTATATTATAACCTGCTGGGACTTGTAGTTCTCCATCGTCTCCTGGGGCTCAGGTGCATGCGATCCACCATCTATGGGACTACAAGTCCCAGCAGTAAGAAAAACTGAACAAAGATGGTGGATTGCATGCACCTGAGCCCCAGGAGACGATGGAGAACTACAAGTCCCAGGAGGTTATAATATAAGGCTCCGAGGTGGATAGATGTCTGGACAGTGACAATTGGTGGCACAGTGGTGACGATTGATGGCACAGTGGTGACAATTGATGGCATGGTACAGTGACTGCATTTTATGGCATGGCACAGTGGTGATAATTGATGGCACAGTGGCTGCATTTGATGGCATGGCGCCCTGTAATTGGGCGTATGTGGTCATGCGCTAGCGCCGGGGGGGGCGAAAAAAAAAGTTCTGCCCCGGGCGCCCATAACTCTGGTTACGCCACTGGCTAGCCCTGACACCCCCTTTCCCATAAGGCAAGCAGGCCTACCAGTACTCCTGGTTGCCCTCAGGACTTATACACAATGCTACAGTGCCTGGCCACCACACCAGGGCAGGTGCGAACTGGGCAAAGCAAACAGATATTTGCGGTTAGCAGACAGCGTGGTTCTATGACAGTCCAGGTCAAAGGCTGAGTTCAGGGATATAGTCCAAAGTCATACACAGGGAAATCCAAACAAGCAGGGCAGACAGGCAGGGGCTAGATCAGAAATAACAGATGTATCACTATCAGAAGCATCCAAGTGAGGGTTTAGCTGGCTTATAACAGGTTTGAGTTTCCACCCGAAGACTGACCACATCAATCAGCCTGCAGGTGGACAGAGACAGGGAGAATGCCATAGCTAAAACACGAATGCTGGAATGAGGAGCAGGACAGATTCAAATAGAAAATCACATTTTCCTCCTTTGCCCCATTCAAACTCTGTTTTGCTCTCTCCATCTCAAGGAAACTGCATTGCTGACTAGATCAACAAGTGTTTTCTGAATAAGGACCTGTAAGTTGTGATATAATACATTTTTGTTCTTGGGTTCAGAATAGTTGTCAAGTTACAGAACAGAGACTCATTTCATTCATGGGTTGTCCATCTTCTGGCAGCTGTAAAATGACAGTTTATATTGCAAACAAGCGAAGGAGAAGACTGGATTTTCTATGAGAAGATGAATGCCCTTTCTGTCCTACACACCTAATAAATCTATTTTGGTCTGGTAACCTTTCTTCAATGTAACAGCTCTTTTTAAAAGCTATTATTTCAGACTCCTGGGAAGTTATGTTCCTTCTGCTTTCTTAAAGACATTTAATTGAAGCATCTGGTTTTATATAATTGGATAGCAGCAAAATCTGGATAAAAAATTACAACTCCAGCTTGCGCTTCATTTTTTTCTATGTTGAGACGCTGAACGTTCTGGATGGTCGCCATTCCGAATGATGTGATATTTTATAAGCAGAAATATTGCCAGTGTGCTTTCCCTACAACTGCATTAAATGATATAATAACGAATAATGTTGATAAACAACCATTAGTCTCGTATTTCATGCCTGCTCGGTGTCTGAGCGTTCTCCTGCTCTAAGTGCATTTTGGCAGTAGACGGAGAATGCTGTATACTGAAATGTATTAATTAATGTTTGCAATATATGACGTAACATATACAGGAATCCCACAGATATTTTGCTGCTTTAAAATAACTTTGATGTAACTTTTATATCTCGCGATGTGCGAGTCATCATCTACTTAAAGGGGAACTCCACTTAACATGTTAAAGTGATATTAAACCACCAAAACAAATGCAGCACCCTCCTAGTTAGGTTGCTAGGATGTTTGGTAAATTAGTATTTTTTTGGCTCCTCTGAAATCAGTGGAGCAGTTGTTGACAGCTTTGGGCTTAATTGCTATTCCTTGCTTTATAGATACCACTGGAACATAGGAGGTTGAGCAAGGCACATGGACAATCTGAATATGTATTGAGCTGCAGCCAATCCCTGTGAAAATGTGCCCAGTAGGTGTCTGAAGAGCACATAAATAGTCTGAGGCCTGGATCAGGAGAGAGAGAGGGGGGTGGGGCTTAAAAAAGTCAGCTTTTACATTTTAGTTGTATTTATTTTTATAAAGCCGTAAAACCAAACTGTTAAAGATGTGTTCGTTGGGGGTTCAACTTTAATTGTTTAGTCAAGTCCATCTAACACTACTGTTACGTACCTGGTATGTTCAGAGTCTGGTTGTAGGAGGCCTCTCTTACGGCTCTGGTTCACAAGTCGCTAAAGTGGGAACAGCGACTCGGAGCACAGCGGAATAGGAGTGCCGATGCAGTGATGAGTGGATGTAGATGACTGGGTCTCTCTGGCGGGCAGGTGCAGACAGCACTGAGGCAGAAGAGAGGGTCAGCGACCCTGACGGGTGGTACGACTGCAACGGCAACAAGCTGGTGAAGCAAGCAGGTAAACGGAAGCAAGAAACAGCAGAGTCAGGCAGGCCGGGTCACAACAGGTAGTCAGATGGTTCAGATGCAGGTAACTGAAGCGTAGTCGTAGTGCAAGCAGGTGGGTCTGGCAATGGTGGGTCCAATCAGAAGGGTGGTCAAGCAAGCCGGAGTCGGGGTCTGGAGAGGTACGGATAGTCAACAAGCCGGGTCAAGATTCAGTCAGGATTTCAGGATCAGGTTTCAGGATCAGGTTTCAAGTGGAAGTTTACTCCAAAACTGCAGATCAGGCAGCAAGGTGTTTGAGTCCAGCAATGGCTTTTAAAGTGTACTTTGGCGCCAGAAAACATGCACACGCGCGCTCCCGCGTGAGAAGCGTCAACATGGAGAAACCCTGTTGTTTCTCTAGAAACAAAGATGGATGAGGATGGGAGGTGAGTCCCTGACAACTACCTTCTCCCCAAACTGACAATGCTGCTGTCCAAGGGTGTTTCCTATGCAGTGTACGAAGAACGAATCAAAGCTTGCATGTAATATGCAATTATTATTATTATACAGGATTTCTATAGCGCCAACAGTTGTACATGCATGGTGACAAACTATACACAGAAACAATGTTATTAAAGCCCAAATATTGGACAACTCTCCTGCTACTTCTAGGTTAAGTACCTACCCTCCACTTGACTTAGAAACACTGCCATCATAGTGGAATTTGAATGGGGCAAAGCAGGCAAATGTGATTTTCCTTTTGAATCTGTCCTGCTCCTCATTCCAGCATCCATGTTTTAGCTATGACATTCTCCCTTTCTTTGTCCACCTGCAGGTTGATTAATGTGGTCAGTCTTCAGGTGGAAACTCAAACCTGTTATAAGCCAGCTAAACCCACACTTGGATGCTTCTGATAGAGAGTGATACATCTGTTACACCTGATCTTTCCCCCTGTCTGTCTGCCCTGCTCTGCTTGTTTGGATTTCCCTGTGTATGACTTTGGGCTATTCCCTGAACTCAGCCTTTTACCTGGACTGTCATAGAACCACTCTCTATCTGTCTGCCATCCACAAAGATCTGTTTGCTTTGCTCAGTTCGTACCTGCCCTGGTTTGGTGGCCAGGCACTGTAGCATTGTGTATAAGTCCTGAGGGCAACCAGGAGTACTGAAAGTCTGATCCAGAGGAGTAACTAGAATCTTCAGGGCCCTGCTGCAAAAAACAAAAAGCCCCCCGACCACAGGAGCCCTTACCTTAGGACCCAATGCCCTTCCCCTCCAGGTCCAGGGCCCTTTCCACTGCTCCCGGGGGCCTTTACACATTGGAATTAAATTGCTTTACCTTTTTATGTGTTATTCTAATGAATGCAACTCAAGTCACAGCAAAAAAAAAAAGGTCCTGCACTACTTTTCTATATTGGTGCCATTTGAGTGCCATATACGGCAATGTTAAATCACAAAAGTCACTAGGTAGTACCATAGAAGTCACAAGGAAATCACATGCACAAGTGGAGCAGGAAGTGTGTGGAACTGATACCGACTTTACTGTTCTGAGAGTCAGGTGTGTAAAAGAACTAGAGGTAAATTAACGCCCTCTGGGAGTGTAGGGCCACACTGATGTAAATGAGGACTGAAGCTGGCTAGTGGTGCCTGAGGAGGAGTTAGTTGCCCCTATGTTCACTTGCCCTTCCTTCACAGAGCTGGACCTTAACACTGAGCTGACATATATATGCATCACTAAATTGTTCTGCACTTACTCAGCGCCCAGGAACAAAGACGGCTCAAAATCAAGCACCAATGATTGCGGGCCAGTGGGTAGGGCTCCTGATTATATAACCAAAGTGCAGCCAATCATTGGGAGGCACTCCGGCATAACAGCCTACTTACAGGCTCAACGGCAAGGGCTTAAAGCATATCTAGCGTGATAGATTAAGGACTAGAACCCCTGCAAATGTGTGCACTTATTTATTTTTTCCACTGGGGAGATTCACCATTTTTATTTCTCTAATGTCCATTGTCACTGGGATTGAGATGAAAGGAATTTGCTGTTGTGTTGACAGTGGTCTTAGGAGTATTTCATTCACTTTTTAACTACTTCCCACCGGCCCGACGACTTTTTACGGCCGCAATTATTATTATTATTAAACAGGATTTATATAGCGCCAACAGTTTGCGCAGCGCTTTACATCAGGGAAGACAATACAGTCACAATTCAAATCAATACCCTGCTTGTTAGAGCTTACAATCTCCAATCTTGAGATGTCCGCCAGGCACTCGCGATCGGCAGTCACAGAGACAGGGACATGGATCTCTGTGTGTGTAAACACAGAGATTCATGTCCTGTCAGGGGGAGGAGACCGATCGGTGTGTCCCTTGTATATAGAGATAACTATCGGTCACCTCCCCCCACAGTTAGAAACACTATGCAGGGCACACATTAACCCCTTATTCCCCCCTAGTGTTAACCCCTTCCCTGACAGTCACATTTATACAGTAATCAGTGCAAATTTATAGCACTGTTCGCTGTGTAAATGTGAATGGTCCCAAAAATGTGTCAAAAGTGTCCGATGTGTCCGCCGTAATATCACAGACGTAACAAAAATCGCAGATCGCCACCATTATAATAAAAAAAATGTGATAATTCTTTCCCCTATTTTGTAGGCGCTATAACTTTTGCGCAAACCAATCACTATATGCTTATTGCGATTTTTTTTTTTTTTTTTACCAAAAATATATAGAAGAATACGTATCGGCCTAAACTGAGAAAATATATATATATATTTTTTTAATTGAATATTTATTGTAGCAAATATAAAAAAAATTTTTTGTTTATATCGCCAAAAAAAAAAAAAAAAAACTGCAGAGGTGATCAAATACCACCAAAAGAAAGCTCTATTTGTGGGGAAAAAATAAATAAAAATAATTAAGAATTAATTAATTTGGCTGCAGTTTTGCATGAGCGCGCAATTGTCAAAGTGCGACAGTGCTGAAAACTAAAAATTAGTCTGGGCAGGAGGGGGTTGAAAACACCCTTTATTGAAGTGGTTAAGGCAAGCCAATCGCTGCCTCTAACAAACTGAACTTTTATTACTTCAATCAGCTCATCCCTCATGCCGCAAATTTTGTTTGGAAGCCACGTGGCACGACAGCGCAATTGTCATTCAAAGCGTGACAGTGCTGAAAGCTAAAATTTTGCCTGGGCAGGAAGGGGGTATATGTGCCCAGTAAGCAAGTGGTTAATGTGTCCATAGGATGGGAAGCAAAAAGAGATCTTCCCAATGGGACACCATCAAAGAACTTGCAGGGTTTTAATGGTTCTGTTCTTTATTGATTAAAAATCATACATTTTAATAACTTTTGGATAACCATAGTATGGCCCTACAAAGGGATCTGTGGTATGGTGGGGCCTCCATATTTTACTACATTTATGGGTCCAAAATACAGGCATACATTTGTTTTAAAATGAACACCACCTTTAACTACAGTATAGTGGTGAATTTAACAGACCCATTTGTAAATATCCTCTGTGACCTGATATTTCCAGTTGATTTGTAGCTGGAGGTCAGGAAGACATCTAAATAAAACAGAAAGCCCTCCCAGGTTAGAAACTTTATTACCATACCTCACCTAGTGCATACAGCTGGGCCAGCTTCTGACATGATCGGATTTCCTTACCACGTTACTGGCCCCTTGGTATTCACATACTGCTCTTCACCGAAATCCTCAGCAGTCCTGTTACCTGACTCAGGGCAGCTGTCTAGTATTCCGTATCACTAACACCCTGCCAGAGAGGAAATGTCCCACATGCAACTTCAAACTCTTCTACAAGTTTTGCACTGTATATTTACATGGATGTAGACCCAGTCACCATCATCTCATATACTTTTTGACATCTTAATGTAATTTCAAATAATGGTTTCCAAAAATGTTGTAATGTATGTCTTTAGGTAAAATAATATTTGGTGACCTGCCGCTCTCATAGTCACCTGGGGCCAGAAGCAAAGCAAGAGCTATGCTATCCGGTGTCAATGAAAGTGTAAATATTAAAGAAAGCACAATGAACTAAAGTTACATACACCTTATGAGATGTAACTTATATACACTGCAGATTTTTTTTACATTTGCCTGAAGTTCCCCTAATGCCTTGGATGCTGCAATAGCAAGACCCTCCTGTTATAATTCCCAGCACTGGTTCTGTCTAGGCATCATTGCCAGGGCCGTCTTTAATATTCATTGGGGCCTGGCAAACAATTTCTTTGGGCCCCCCCAGCCAATATCTTGCTCCTGTCTTCTGCTACCGACCGCATCTTTGCTACCATTCGCTACCGACATTTGGCTCGTCCCCAACTACGCTTCTGCTGAATCCCAACCTGCAACTATTTGTTACCAACTTTTGGCTTGTTCCCCGACTATGCTTCTGCTTGATCCCTTACTGTTATATCTGCTTCTGTTCCCCGGCTTGCTCACCTCCTGGTGGGGCTATCCTGAAGACCGCGACCTGGCACTAACACGCAGCAAAGCCCATCTCCACCATCAGGATCTCTGGTGAATACTGGTTAGTGCTTAGCCCCCGCACCTCAAGTGAACCGTGTCATCACCCAGGGTGACCTGTGTGAATACCCGCTCTGCTGCTATAGCTACTGGCCTCTGAGCCTGACTCCAGACCTTGATACTTGGTTGCTAGAAGGTACCGCACATCATTACTGCTAACCGATTAGTTGCTAGAGGTTAAATTCTTACTGCTCACTCATTGGTTACTAGAGGTTTCTGCACATTATTCCTGCTCACTCATTGGTTGCTAGAGGTTACTGTGCATCCTTACCACTTATTGATTGCTAGAAGTTACAACACATTAATACAGCTCATTGGTTGCTAAAGGTTACAGCACATCATCTCCCCACTGCCTACACATCATGGACTGGGGAGGTGAGGAGACCCATTAATAGATAGAACTTGCTATTAGCAATGAGCAGAGCAGAGTACACACAACTATGAAGGTTAACTGAGTGCAGGTAGGCACATAGTCCAATGTGAGCAGTATCCCTGAGGACAGCCTCCCAGAAAAAAAAGACTAGTCATGCCATCTGCAGTAAAGCAGTGTTATGGGATGAGCTACATACAGAGTGCAGGATTGAGTAGTGCGCTGTGTATGGAGTGCAAGGTTGAGGGGTGTGCTACATACAGATTGTAGGGTTGAGGAATGCCTTATATACAGTGTACAGGGTTGAGGGGTGCGTTACATAGAGTGCATGGTTAAGAGGTGCGTTACAGAGTGCAGGATTGAGGGGTGCGTTATAGAATGCAGGATTGAGGGGTGCCTTATATACAGTGTACAGGGTTGAGGGGTGCGTTACATACAGTGCATGGTTGAGGGGTGTGATATATTCAGATTGCAGGGTATAGTGGAGTCTTGTGTAGATCCAAGTCCCCCACCCCCCAAAGTACAGTGCTTTCCTCACCCTGATTCCAGTTTAAACCCCCCATTCAATACATATAATTCCTCTGCACCATTCCACCCGCCCCTACTTTCACTACAAACCATTCCTCAGCACCACTACCACCCGTCCCCCGCTTCCAGACTCCATTACCTTTAAAACCATCAGAGCGGGGCCGGGCAGCACAAGAGGAGCTGCAATATGCAATGCACAATGCTCCATGCCCAAAAAATAATAATTCATTTGGCTTTTTTGGGCCTTTTTTATGTGCATGTTGGTACGTTTTGGATGCACTTTTTTTGCTGCTTTTTTCAACAAACATTTTGGCTTTTTTTTAACACATTTTAGCAAATTTTTATGTGCATTTTGGTGTTTTTTTAACATGTATTTCTTGCCTGCGTTTTGGTGTGCATTCCGGAAACGCATGCAAAATGCATGATATGCTTGCAGTACCATTAATTGTTAATAGCATCCCAAAAGTGGCTAGCAAATGTGCTGTTTGCCAAAATAGGCATAAAAAGCAAATCAAAATTCACGTTAAAAAAGTGTCAAACTACAAAGAAGCGCTAAAGTGTGTGTTACAAACCTAACCAAAATGTGTGTAGTGCCCCTGTACTTTCAGTACGGATGCTATTTAAATTTAGAGGGGGATGAGAGAGTTACTTTGCTCTCATCCATGTTGATTGTGAAAAATTAGGTTTTTGCCAGGCTGGGCTACCTGCGGTTTCATTCTGTGTTCCAGAGATGCTTTTCCATCTCTGGGTGACAGGTGGCGCCAGAGGGGTCCAGGCGGAGACGCCTTTCTCCAACAGCCAATTAAAGGAGTGTTTGCCTGGGGGAGGGTATTTCTGGCGCAGACGCCATTTTGTGGGGTCTTTGTCTTATACCCATTCCTGGTTCCAGGTGCGGCACCCACCTTTAGGGTGTGCGCACATTCACTGGCGATATGGCCTACCAGGCTGGGGCACAGGTGCTACGCGGAGTTCCTGACTCTGGGCTCTCATAGCCTGAAGCAACTGAAGCTGAAAAAGGGGCCTCAGTGACTTACTGATTCCCTACATCTATGAGAAGATCCCAAGCGAGTTCGAGCGAGTGCTGTTCGGTGGAGAAGTCGGTCTGGGGTGAGCCCGAAGGCAGGTGATCCTAATAGGCTTAGACAATCCACCGTGGGGTTCCGAGCTGAAGAATTATATGTTGTAATTTGTCAGTCAGTGATTCCAAAAGAAACCAAAGATGCTACCTGAGGAAGATTCAGGCAAATTTACTTATTAAGAAGGAATGTCTCCATTAAACTGCATTCCAGAGTAGGGGCCTGTGGCAGAGGCACCACTCCTAATTTACATTGAGTCAAGTCTGTGGCAGAGGCTTGACTTCTTTTTCAAAGTTCTTAGTGATAGTGCCAGTTCTGTGAGAGAGACTGTCCGGGTACACTACACCCACTCCGGGCTGGAGTGGCGGCGAAGCAAAAGGGTACCATTGAAGCAGGACTGCTTTCATCAATAGTTGAGGCCTGAATCTGCAACTTTCTTCTTTTCTTCACCATCTTCTTTATGCACCTGAAGTTACCTGTTTGCCGTGTTGGGCAAGAAAATAAAAGCACAGAAAACGACACCTTGCTGTTTGGACATTCCGTCATTGCTCACATCTTCTATTCATCATCATACCCCTAGACATGCTACAGAGGTGACACACGATCCCAAACTAACCAGCGGCTCCTCCGGGGGTAGCACTACACGTGTGTTAAAACGTGTGCTAAAGTGCCAAAATGTGTGTTTTAAAAAGCACCAAAAGGCATAATAAAAAAAAAAAAACACGGGCAGATGCGTATATAAAAAAAAAAAAAAAATACTGCATGTTAAAAAAAAAATCTAAATGCCAAAATTTGCAATTAAAAAGGGACCAAAACACACATTTAAAGAATGTGCCAAAATGTGTGTAAAAAAAAAAACTATGATTTAAAAAATAATTTTCATGTAATAAAACCCTCTTTTTAACTTTGGTTTCACTTTTAAAAACATTTAACTGCTCTGTAATCACACAGGTGTCTCATGAGATCACAAGCAGCCCTCCGCCTTCTACTCAGATCTCAGGTGTTCTCAGAGGAAAAACTTCTCCTCTCCTTCTGAAAACAAATGTTCCACTTCATAAACAGGGTGCCAGAGGAGAAGATTTTTCTCTGAGAACTGAAATGAGAAAAAAGCTTTTCAGCTCCCACTAGTATAGTGGTCCAATTTTATATTTTCCAATGTCTTGAGTCACCATAAAAACCATAAATCTGTGATTATTTTCAAATAGCCAGGTCATGGTATACCTAGTAGTTGTTGATCATATTCATCTGGACCTATTCTGTAATTTCAAAGAAGTTTCATAGCTTTTTCAAGCCACATCTTCACTTCTAATGAGTGTCTGATAATTACACCGACATCATGAAAAGATAAATATCCAAGGAGATGGTTATATAATCCTATTCTCCCTATTCTTTAAATTTACATGGCTGAAGGTGTGAATTTTGTAAAAAAAAAAAAAATTGGAAACACTGCGCTAAAAAATTAAAATAAATAAAAGCTGCCAGTACCAAAAAATTGTGGATACAACATTTAAAGAATGTGTTGGGGAATAGGTACAGCGCTAAAAATGATGATGAAGAAACCTCAGTGAAAGGTAATATTACCCCAATAATTGGGTTAGTGATTGACTGAATGAAAACAATTCAATCAATGAACAATACAGTTGCAACTACAACATCTAAGAGTATGTGCAAATCCGTACTAAGAGACATGTGTCTAAAATACAATTGGGTGAAGATATCATTGAAAATGCAAATAATAGAGGTGCAAATTAAAGGTCCCAAAATCGCACATGAATGTGTGCTGATAGATCCTAAAAGTTCATTCATAGGATGAATCAATCTTTATAGGAGAACTAGAAAAAACTTCCTTCCACCAGTTGAGGCACCCAAATGCTGGTAATGTGGTCTCCTTACCCTAAAGAGTGACCACTATCACGGCGGTCAGTCAAGGCGCAGGGCTTTAAAGTCTCCCTATAGACACACAGCTGGTACCGGTAAGGCAGATGGAAAGATAATAACTGGTATCTCAAAGAAATGTAAACAAAAGACACTCCATAGTGTATTACTCTGACGTATATTTAATCAAGAATAAAAGTATTGCACTTACAAATATGTGGTAATGATGCGCATTGTATGAACACAAGAGCACGGGATCTCGCAACGTATGGAGAAGAGTGATGACATCAGAACTACAGGCCACCACTAAGCGTTACGTCACTACGTGACATCGTCTGGCATTGGCTGCTGAGTCCGCGTCATCACGTATACCCTTAAATACCGCCGCAGCTCCATTTTGATGAAGGGCAAAAGGCGGAAGGGCTAAATTAAGACACTTGGCGTCAACATTTTGACTAAGGGATGCCCTAATGGTGAACGGAAGCCTGGAACGTAGAGACAGCTGCCATCTTGTGGCAAAAAAAGAGAATGTCTGAAAATGAGAAAGATATATATATAAAGAATATACATAGCAAGAGCCACAGAGCTGGAGGAAAATGAGGAAAGAGGCCGCGAGATCAATACTTCAGATCATTGACATAAAAGTTTCATATAAAGTGCAATAGCTATAAAAAAATATATATAAACCCATGATGGCTAAAAAAATTTAAAACCCTAACCGTATCATTAAAAACGGTAAAAAAGAAGAAGGTAGGAGGAAAAATTAGGCATTATTTAAAAAAACAATTAATATCCCAATCAACATTTGTGAAGGTGTGAATTATTGTTAAAACAACATTATATGCTGAAAACTGATTGAAAGCCCCTTCCTTCCAGTTTTGCGTAGATGGATGCCCTCTTGCACATCCTTTGTGATCCAGTCTGTCCAAAATAAGCACCAGCTGTAAAAGTTCTGTGCAAGCTATGACACTGGTTACTGTATACACATCTGTAAGGTCAAACGTGTTTCAACAGACACTACCATCTTCCTTAAGGGCTTGTAGTTTCCAAAACGTGTAGCACAGCTAGAGTAACAGTGCATAATGGCACTCTGTCCACTAAGTGTGCTTGTAATAGAGTCTTCCTATTTGGAATAGTAAGATAGCTTTAGAGTTGAGTCTATGTATACTTTCAAATTGTGGCACTGAGAAAGATGTCAGTGGATATAATATCCTAAACACCATATACAAAAACCAATACCGGGTGGTATCGAAGCATGCTGGGACTGTGACGTCATAAGAGGTCTATATAAATCGGTGCGAACCGCACACCAGGTAGTACAGCGGGAGGAAGCGACGTGTCAACATCGGGAGAAGAAGAAGAAGCAGCAGCAGCAGACGGCGGCGACAGAAGAAGAAGAAGGAGAGGAAGAAGAAGCAGACGGCGACAGAAGGAGAGGAAGAAGAAGCAGCCACAGACAGCGACAGAAGCCCGGTCACCCCCGCCGAACACGTTGGAGGAAGCCTGCCCCCCCCTCCCGGCGGAAGAGATCCAGACGTTGGCGAAGAGCGGCACACCCCCCCCCCCAGAAGACATCGAAGAAGCAGCCCCCCCTCGTAAAAGAGCTAAAGAAGAGAGGGGGGGCACCGGAGCTGACTAATAAGTTACTTTACCCTGTGTCGTGTGTTTTTTTAAAAATTTTTGTTCCGCCAGGTGAATGGCAAGTGGTACGGTGTACCCCATACTCATTCACCTAGGGTCGGGTGGGGGGTCGGCATCTGGGGGCCCCCTTATTAAAGTTCCAAAAAGCTCCCTTCCCGCAGAACCTGACAACCAACAGCCAGGGTTGTCGGGAAGAGGCCCTGTCCTCATCAACATGGGGACAGGGTACTTTGGGTTGGGGGGCCACAGGGCGCCCCCCTGCCCCAAAGCACCTACCCCCCCATGTTTAGGGCATGCGGCCTGGCACGTTTTCGGAGGGGGGGGGGCGCTCGCTCGTCCCCACCCCTTTCCTGACCGGCCGGGCTGCTGCCTGGAGCCTTGAATTCCAGAAAGTGCTCTCAAGCGCCTAACCCCCCCCCCCCTCCCCGAACACCTGTTACGCTACAAAAATAACTATCAAATATACAAAAAACAAATACAAGAAATAGACCAAGCTACCCTAAATACACAACCAAAAAAATCACAGAACCTCGAAATAGGAATAAAAAAAAGTGAGTAGATAATTTTAAAGCTACACTGGTGTTGGGATACTTGGGTTGAGAAGTACACGGTGAGGGGGATTGGTGAAGAAACAGGAAGGGGGGTACTTCTTTGGGGAAATACAAGTTAGGGGGTTAGTAATGCACCTTGGGGAGAGGAAAGGAGGGTTGGTGAGGCGATGGAGTGGAGAGACTGATGTGAAAAAACAAGGGGGAAGAGGAAAGGGGGCTGGTGAAACAACTGGGAAGGGAGGAGGGTACTAATGTAGAGAAGTACAATGGGGGTTACTGAGGCAATTGGAGGGAGATGGGGGTTACTGATATAGGAAGGAACAAGGTGGTAAGGGGAGAGGGGGGTTACGGCGTTAGGAGGTACAAGGTGGAGGGGGGAAGGCGGTTGTACCAGGATCCTCCAAGTCGCCTAACCAAAGGAGGAAGGAAAACAGGGAATGGTATTTCTTATGACTGTGGACTTGCATAGCTCACATGGCTTTTTAATAATGTAGCCCGAATAATGCTGTCACAAAGAATGACAAAACGATTTCTTAACAGTCACAGTGTTCAATGAATACCCCTGTGAGAATCCTATGAATATTTTTATAACGGATTCCTTCCCGCATCATTGTGAGTTGGCAAGGGGCCAGAGGACTGGAAAATTGCAGATGCATCCAGGTCTGTTTTCAGAAATGTTGAAATGCAATGGTAATTTATGTAGCAAAGCCCCAGAGGCCTCCCTGCCTATCTTTAGGGCTGTCTGTGTAACATGGGAGAGACAGGACAAATGACTACAATCTGCTGCAAACAATTTTCTTTTTACCTTCTCTAGTGTAAACTTTTGTTATAGTGCACAAAATAAATATTTACGGTAATTAGTATTGGGAGTACTCACTAAAATAGTATTAGGCTTATCTGTCATTTTTTGCCCAAATCTTCCTGCCCAAATTCTAACTGTAATGCACTGCCTGGCCTTTGAACTTAGGCCAGCTGGCTTAGAGCAGTGGTCATCAACCCCTGTTCTCAGGGCCCACTAACAGGCCAGGTTTTATGTATTACCTTGGGAAGATGCAGACTAGAATACTGCAATCACTGAGCAGCAAATTATATTACCTATGATTTATTTTGCAAACCTGGCCTGTTAGTGGGCCCTACAGGTTTGATGACCACTGGCTTAAAGCACTTCAGTAAAATAAGTTGACAGTTAAAGGGCCACTAAAGGATTTTTTTTTTTAGCTAAATAGCTTCCTTTACCTTACTGCAGTACTGGTTTCATGTCCTTATTGTTAGTTTTTGCTTTGAAGTTGCTGTAATCCTGCTCTGATCTCCACACTTCCTGCTTGTCTGTTTCCTTATAACCACCATACTGGGAGCTCACGGTGGTCTAAGCTGTCATTACTGTGTGTCTAAAACTTCCCAGAACCAATCCGATTAATTTTAAAAACAAAACACTGCCCTGGATTTGTTTGTTTTTGTTCTGTGTGTCTATTTCTACTTTGCAGGAACATAAAGCCAGTTCAAAAGTGAAACTAACCTGCAGGCACATTATATGATTGATTTTTATCTATTTTTAATCATTTTGAAAAGGAATCAGTTAACTTTTATGTCTCTATACCCTGTAAACAGTGATTTCAGCAAAAACATTTTTTTCCTTTTTCTCCTTGTTCCCTACTTCCAGTGCCCCCCCCCCCCTTCCACAACATTATCCTGCTGCATCTGTCTCAACATCTGCGGCCTCTAGTGATAGAAGTCTCACAGCGTGTTTTTAGTGGCTTGGGATATGCCACATCAAGCAAGGAAGATGGTCATTGGGCCACGTTGAGAAGATTCAAATGAAGGCACGATCTTCTACAATATACATCTGCACCAATCCCGCCATCTCCAGCAGCATCCTTCCCAAGGCAGATGTCTCTTCACCAGCTGCTATACCCTAAGGAAATCATGTCTGTGAACATCTCCAAGCCCAGCATCTTAATTCCAGCTTGACAAAATGGATGTCGTTGTACCTGTACCTTTGTTCCATTCCAGCTTGTGGAACCAATGCCTATCCCTGATTTTTGGCCTGTGCTATACCACAGTGGCAGGTACCTAGCTGCCATCATTTTGCCTAGAAGATCTTCCCTGTCCTCCACCAACATGTGGAATTCAATGGGTAAGCAGGAGGCAGAAGAGGAAAAAAAGTAGGTTGAGGGTCCGGGTGTTGGCAACGAGAGCGAGAAGGAATGGGGCTGTTTTCAAGGGGGATGTTTCACTCCTGGTGAACCTCATAAAGTTGTACAATACATAGCTGAAGGTGAACTTGTTGAGCATAGTATTGTCCTCAGCAACACAGCATAGTAGTGTAGTGGTTAGCACTTTCACCCGGCAGCAAAACGGTCGCTGGTTCAAATCCCGACCATAACATCTTCTGCCTGGAGTTTGCATGTTCTCCCTTTGTCTGCGTGGGTTTCCTCCCACACTCCAAAGACATGCTGGTAGGTTAATTGGATCCTGTCCAAATTGGCCCAGTATATATGTGTGTACGACTGTATGTCCCAAGCGTGTCGAGATCCTAAGGGGTAAATGACCGCACCAGCCAGGAAGACACTGGCTGCAAAAAAGCGCCTAGAGGCGATTCAGTTTGCATGTGTAGCGCTATACAAGTCACTCATTCATTCACAGAGGACTCCAGGTACTCTCTTGCAGTCTAGTGCTGGTGATGGTGAATAAGGTATTTTTTGCTCAAATGCCTGCGCAAGGACCCCAAAATTTTGGTCACAGTAAAAGATCACCCTTATTAAATCCCTCATACACGGGTAAAATGGTCGATCTACTGCTACAATCCCATAGGGAGCTCTAAATTTAACATTTTAAGGAGGTGCTGTGTAATGCAGGCCATACACTCTACAAAAAATTGTCCGAACGAAAAACAAACGTTCGGCCATGAGCCCAAACGATATTGCCATTATTTAATGACCGATAAATCGCTCAGTAGACATAAATAAAAATAAAAAAATTGGTTTGTTTTTTTACATATACCTAGTGCAGAAAGTTCGGACAGGAAACACATTAACCTTCATATTTATCGTTCGTTCGGCAGAAAATTTCCAAACTTGTCCTTCGTTTTTTCTTCTCAAAAACATCCCAACGATTATTGATTTTGTGCCCATGAACTGTTCGAAAAACAAACAAACTGTCTGAACGACCGATTTTCACCCGATTTTTTTCGTATAGTGTATGGCCAACATCTCTCTGATGACCAATGTGCTTCTGATCCTCTGATACCTCAGAACTTCTTTTGAGATGTTTTTAAACCACAGCAGCCTGGTCTGGCTGCAAGCAGCACTCACTGACTATATCAGTGCTGTGCTGACTATATCAGGTCCAGGGCTGATGTAGACACTAAGAAGTGAGGACTCCATGGACTATTAGGTTTTTCAGACTGGACCACTGGATGGTATTTTCGACCCTTGTGGTTACTTTTTCTCAGATTACACTCTGAAGTTTATTTCAAGATAAAACGTGCCTCATTTCTAACTAATATTGTGTCCTTACCAAGTTGCTTACATGGGGCCAGATTCTCAAAAAATGGTGTATCTGGCGGCGTATCGTATCGCATTTACACTACGTCTACGCAAATTACTGGAGCAAGTGCCGTATTCTCAAAGCACTTGCTCCGTAATTTTCGGCGGCGTAGCGTAAATGCGGCGTCGTAAGGCCGCGTAATTCAAATACTGAAGGAGGGGGCGTGCTGTATTTAAATTAAGCGTGCCCCCGCGTCAAACGAAGTGCGCATGCGCCGGCCGGGAAAAAAGCCCAGTGCGCATGCTCCAGCTCACGTCGGAAAGCGTCGTTGAAACCGACGTCAAAACGACGTGGTCATCACTTACGCAATTCCCTATTCGCGAACGACTTGGTAAAACGACGTAACCGACGGAAAAAGACGACGCTGATCCGACGCCATACTTAACATGGCAACGACGGCACTTTGAAACATACCCCTCATACAGCAGGGGTAACCTTACGCGTATGCAACCTATGTAAACTACGTCGCCGCGTCACAAAAGCGTTCGGGAATCGGCGTATTAGGCTCATTTGCATAGGCAAATGAGGAAACAACGTAAAGGCCACCTAGCGGCCGGCGTTGTCATTACATCTAAGATCCGACGGTGTAATTGCTTTACACCTGTCAGATCCTTAGTGTATCTACACGGATAGCCAAATAAAACCACCTCTGGCAGGGGGAGGAGGAATACACTTCAATGGATAGAAACGACATCAGCACTCAGCAGTAATAAGGCATGGAGAAGATACAAAGCAAGTAGGATATGGTGTTATGGAAGTGTCTAAACAGGCAACATCATTCACTCATACATCCACTCACATGGAGGTGATGGATGGTGGGCCTATCCGTGCCATAGCCGTGAGGTGAGGGGCTAGGGACCACCTGAGGTGTTCACTGTACCACATCCTTTCCCGGCACCATTTCCTCCATCTTTTAGAAACTGTCTTCTGGGACATCTTTGGAACCTGTCTTCTGGGACATTTGGGAAACACTTTCAGAGACTTTTTTGCATTTCTTCACTGATTTATATATTATTATTTGTATTGTTCACTGTGTTACACATTCAGGGGCGCCCCTAGCGGTAGTTCTTCCTGATTTCACATTACCTGGACCAGCACATTGTGTACATTTTACTGCTTGTGAATTTGTACTCCTTTTTTGTCACTTGCCATTGTTTAGTATTCAATATTATCTTTTGTGCTACATTTTGACGGTTTACGTATTGACACTAAACTTATGTACGCTATCACTCTGTTCTAAAAACACCACCCCTCCCCCCCCTCCCCTGTTAGACATAAGCTTTTGGAGCTAAACAAATTACAGGCAGACAGTCTGTAGGTCGTGGAAACAGGAACTGAACTTTTTTATTACTTCTTGTACATAGACAAAACATGAACTAGCAAACGTAACACTGCCATCTAGTGATCATATAATGTAATAGGCACACAGTAATTACATTTAGTAGATGTTGCTCATATAATACAAACCTTGTATGCTAACACCCCCACTCAACAACTACTATCTATGTCAATCCCATTTCTGATCTAAGATCAACAAATCTGTTTCTAGCTAGTGGTTTTGTCAAAACATCAGCAATCATTTTTTCCGATTCACAATACACAAGTTCAATCACTTTCTGATCAACTAAGTCATGAATGTAATGATGTCTGACATCGATGTGCTTGGTTCTTCAATTAATCTTCTCACTTGTTGCAAGCTTAATGCAACCCTGATTATCCTCAAATAAGACGGTAGGTTCTGATGTTGCTTCTCCAAGATCCTGGAGTAATTGTTGTAACCACACAACTTCTTGCCTGGCATAAGCTGCAGATATGTATTCAGCTTCTGTAGAGGACAATGCCACTGACATCTGTTTCTTACTGGACCATGATATAGGACTGTCTCCCAATTTTAATAAGTAACCACTTGTGGATTTGCGTGTGCTGTGATCACCTGCCCAATCGGAGTCCACATATCCCACGAGGTTTAAATCACCACTTGCTGACCGTTTCAAATTTAAGTCTTTTGTCTGTTTCAGATATCTCATAACTCTTTTGATCGCATTCCAATCTCTTAGACGTGGTTTATCAACTCGCCTGCAAAGAAGAGACATGCTGGCTGCAATGTCTGGACGTGTAGTGGTTGCAATGTAGAGAAGTGCCCCCACTGCTTGTCTGTATTGTTCATTGGATGTGAGAAGATCATCTTCTCCTTCTAACTTTGGATAGGCTGTATCCATAGGTGTGCTTGCTCCTTTCGCCTCTGTCATGTTGAATTGCTGAAGAATAGATTCAATTTTTGCGCTCTGATTCAACAGGAAACTTCAATCTTTCTCACGCTGGATGTCAATTCCAAGATAATATGTCACTTCACCTAGGTCTTTAGTTTCAAAGTGCTTGTTGAGTACTCCTGTTAACTTTGCAATTTCATTGTTATTTTTGTGAGCAATGATCAGGTCATCTACATAAATTAGCAGATACATCCACTCAGTGTCTACTTGTTTAGCATATAGGCACGGATCAGCTTTGCTTCTTGTAAATCCTTCATTTAGTAGAACTTGATTAATCTTCAGGTTCCATGCTCGAGCTGATTGTTTAAGGCCATAAAGAGATTTATTCAACTTGCAGACAAGATGCTCTTGTCCCTTTTTCAAATATCCTTCTGGTTGTGACATGTAAATTTCTTCTTCAATATCACCATTAAGAAAAGCTGTCTTAATATCGTGATGTTTCACAATCATTGTACGCATGGCAGCCACTGTCATTAGTGTTCTGAAAGTACTTTGTTTAGCAACTGGAGCAAAAGTAGCATCATAGTCCTCACCGAACTTCTGTGAGTAACCTTTAGCAACCAGCCTTGCCTTGTACCGACAGACTTTCCCTTCAGAGTTACATTTGGTTTTAAAAACCCATTTACATCCTATGGCATGTTTACCTTGAGGTAGCTCTGAAAGTGTCCATGTCTGGAGATCTTCGAGTGATGTCATTTCTTCATCAGCGGCTTTGTTCCATACTTGTTTCTCATGCATTGGCAGTTTCTGCATCTCTTTCCATGAACCTGGTTCAGTTTGGACAGCTCTGCGAGCTATGTAAGATAAACGTTCAGCTGGAACACCTTTATTGATTCTGGTTGATTTTCTGACTGAAGGTATTTCTGGTTCAGATTCAGGTTTTGATTCTTCTGCAGTAATCTCTATTTCTGTATTACTTTCCTTATTTTCTTGAGTGACTGATGTTGATTCTTTCTCGGTTTGAATAGTTTGTGTCTGTTGTTCAAACTTTGAGCACATAGAAGTTTCATCAATAATCACACTTCTGCTGACTGTTACCTTGTTCGTGTCTTGATGTAAAATCCTGTATCCTTTTTGAGATTCACTGTACCCCACAAGTACACCTTCTTTTGCACATGCATCCCATTTTGTGCGTTTTTCTTTTGGAATGTGTACATAGGCTTTACTTCCAAAAATTCTGATGTGTCTTAAATCTGGTTTCCTTTTGTTCCATAGTTCATATGGAGATTTTGTTGTTGATTTTCCCGGCAAACGATTTTGAAGATAACATGCAGTTGTGATAGCTTCTCCCCAGAATGTAGTTGGCATATCAGCATCAAATAGCATGCTCCTCCCACTTTCACACAGTGTGCGGTTCATTCTCTCTGCAACTCCATTTTGCTCCGGGTTATATGGAACTGTTGTCTGGAACATAATTCCATGCTTCCTGAGAATGGCTTGTGTTTTACCACTTGTATATTCTGAGCCATTGTCTGTTCGCAGTACTCTGGGCATTCTGCCGAAAATATTATTTACTTGAGCGAGATACTGTTCTAATTTCTCTGGCACTTCATCCTTATTGTGAAGTAGAAATACTGTGGTATATCTGGAGTATTCATCAATGAAGGTCAGGAAGTACTTTTTCTTTCCTGGAGTCATAGTTTTCATTGGACCACAAAGATCTGAATGTATTAAGTCCAGAGGTTTTTGAACTTTGCTGTTTGTCTGCTTGGGAAAAGGTGTCCTTGCCATTTTTCCTTTAATACAGCTGGTACAAATCATTGTGTGATCACATGGATTAATCTTAATACCACTTGCATAGTTATTCTCAACTATTTTCTTTATTGTATCAGAATTTCTGTGTCCCAATCGTCTGTGCCAAGTGTGGATGCAGTTTGAATGTTTATCCTCTTTGGCTATTTTAACCATTTCACTGCAGTTCAGCTGATATAGTTCATCTATGATTTTAGCCTTTGCAAGCAAGCAATCCCCTTTTGTTATGATACAACTGTCACCCTGAAATGTGACTACATTGCCTTGGTTAGTGAGTTTCTTTACTGACAAAAGGTTGCTTTCAAGATCTGGCACATACAGAACATTCCTCATATGGATCTTTTTAGTGATATCTGGAGAGATAGGAGCTTGTTGGAATGCACTTTGTTTTTGCATTCTAGCTTTCCAGATTCTACAATCTGCTTTTAGATGTCCTGGTTTCTTGCACACAAAGCATTCCCGCTTTTCTAGCTGCACGTTACTGTGTTTATTTTTGTATCTTGTCTTTAAAGCCGTCTCTGAACACACACTCACAGTACTCATGCTTTCAGTTTTGCGCTTGTATTCATCCACAAGCTTGCCTTTAACATATTCCAGTGTCAGATCATCATCTGGACGTGCATCTAGTGCTGTGACAAGTGTCTCATAACTTTCAGGAAGTCCACTTAATAATAGCGCTGCAACATGGAAATCTTTCATCTCTTCTCCAATCCCTCGCAGTCTCTCCACCATCTCTAAGGTCTGTCTTATATAGTCCTGCATGTCCTGGTCTTTCTGTAGCTTAGTCTGATAGAGCTTTCTGATTAAATACAGTTTATTGCTGAGATTAACTCTTTCATGTGCTTTCTGTAACTCTTCCCACATGTCTTTAGAAGTTTGACAGTTACATATATGTATGATTTGATCATCATCTATGCACAGGGAGATTGTGCTTTGCGCCTTCTGATCTCTGTCTAACCACTCCTCTGTGGGCTGTGCAGGTCTTTGTTCATTTATGCATTTCCACGTACCTTCTCTTATAAGCAGCATTTTCATCTTGAATTTCCAAGATTGGTAGTTCTGATTTGTCAGATTTGCAATGGAAAACTTTGCTGAGGGGATGGCAGCTGCCATTACTGCTGTTTGTCTTTCTGTTGCTGTCTTCTGCACTGAATTGCTCTAGCTCACTGTATCTGGCTATATCCAGGGGTGATCTGTATTATATCCTGGGCTTCTGTAACATGCTCTGGGCCCATAACCTGTTAGACATAAGCTTTTGGAGCTAAACAAATTACAGGCAGACAGTCTGTAGGTCGTGGAAACAGGAACTGAACTTTTTTATTACTTCTTGTACATAGACAAAACATGAACTAGCAAACGTAACACTGCCATCTAGTGATCATATAATGTAATAGGCACACAGTAATTACATTTAGTAGATGTTGCTCATATAATACAAACCTTGTATGCTAACATCCCCCACGTTCACCAGCCCAGGGATTTATTCCCGTACCACCCTTGGATTTCACCCACTTTTCACAGCGCAGACACCACCCCCCTTGTTTTTTCCATTTGCTACTTCTCTCTGCCCAGGACAGAGTGTCAGGTGTTTGCAGCAGTGACCCCATCCCACTCCACCACCCCCCTCAGTAGCGCAGGAGCCTCTATCTACAATACTCCAAATTAAGTTGTGGTGTCATCATTTTAAGAGGGTAAGAAATGGGGGTGTTGGTGTACAAGTGGTATAGCAATAAGAGGTAGGTTGGGTACCTCTGGACTACACCGGTCATGACATTTCAGGAGAAGGCAGTATGGTACTGTGAAAAAGAACCCTCCATGGAGCTTTTAGAATGTATGTTGCTGCTGATTCCACTGACTAATTTAGGCTTTCTACTACTTGATGAAAAAAAGGCATATTTTAGGTAATTTTGTCTGGGACGTCTGATTTTTTTTTTAGTTGAAATTAAATAATATTGAGGTGCAGCTGCTGTGTTTAGCTCAAGCTGAATGTTAAAGTAAAAAAAAAAAAAAAAAATACACATCCAGAACAGAACAGAGTTGCTTTTTTACATATCCCCGTGGTATTGCAAGGCTAATAAGCAAGCTACTGCCAATAAAAAAGCATTTGACAAAATGTTGTATCAATATTTGCTCCTATAGACCTTTGATGCCAGGATTCAACAAACCTTCCGTAAAGTGTCAGAAGCTTAGTACTAGGAATGAGCAAATCTGCCTAACAACACAAAAAATCCATAAAACTTGTAGTTTTCTGTCTCTCACTGTTAAAATAAACCTACCATTAAAATGTACAGATCATTTCTTAGACAGTGGGCAAACATGCAAAATCAGCAGGGGATCAAATACTTTTCCCCCTCACTGTAAAATCGTAATTTATATGCATATGTAAAAAATCGGGACTTTGAACATAGGTGTAGTGCCCTTGTTATTTATTGGCGATTTTCTTCTGGGATCCCATTTTCCTGGGTGTACACATGAGCAGCCTCACTGAAGCGATTTAGCTGGATCAATGTGGTAGTTATTCACAACACTGGATTTTATTAATAGGAGATCTATTATTATTATTATTATTATTATTATTATTATTTTTTTTTTTTATACAGTATTTATAAAGCGCCAACAGTGATTCTTATGCATGTTTGATGACAGGTTATCTTCTTCAGGCCAAAAGGCAAGGAGAGACCCAGTATCAGGGCGGACTGACAACTCATGGGGCCCCTAGGCAATAGATTATGGGGCCACACAATATACACACACAGTATACATACACACACTGAGAAGGTACTAGAGGGACGGGGCAGCTATAATCTTGCGATTTTTAGACCAAACGTATTTCACGGACAGATGTAAAAAAAAAAACACAGATTTTTACACTGTCCCTGGTTTTACTGCCCCTAGTGGCATTGGGCCCTCGGGCAGTGCCCGAATGGTCAGTCCGCCCCTGCCCAGTATAATACGAAAGTATCAGACAACTCCTATACATACATTTTTTACATAAAAATAACCAAAAAAACAACAAATGTTGGTTGTTTTATTACCTTGTAATGGAACCCTCCTAGCCACTTAGTCATAACTTTCTACTTACAGAAAACCGTAACCCGTAAAATTTAATGACATACAGGTGCACATATAAAATATTCATGTGGTTTGTAGTAGACAGATTGATAATAAGAGCGTCTGAGATGAGGATTGTTGTTTTTGTGACAGTTGTCCTTTAAATGTGTTTATTCAGCTTGTCCCGGTCACTTTAACAGTGGCTGACTTTTATGTTCAGCTGCCCTTCGCTTCCAGGTATAGCTCCCCGTGGCGGAAGCGTGATGTGTTTTTGAAAAACAGTCTAATATATTTCTCACATACTGCCTTTCACCACTCTGAACGTCAAATATTTAACACATGTATTTACTCAATAGGAATTGTAGGCTCATATGCTCGCTCAAATTGACATATTGCAGATATTTATACACACATTTGCTCATGCAGATGAGCATTGCTTTGCTAGATGGGAATTGCTGGCATTCCTTGTCCAGATTTATGGTAATAGATAATGATGGTCTCTCAAGGTAAGAGGAAGAGCGACCCCTTGTGGACATTTAGGGTATTTTGTTTAAAATAAATCTCCACTGAGAGAATGAGACTTTTGTAAATCTTCTGATTTAACCACTTTAGCCCCGGACCATATTGCTGTCCAAAGACCAGAGCACTTTTTGTGATTCGGCACTGCGTCGCTTTAACTGACAATTGGGCGATCGTGCGACGTGGCTCCCAAACAAAATTGCCGTCCTTTTTTCCCACAAATAGAGCTTTCTTTTGGTGGTATTTGATCATCTCTGTGGTTTTTATTTTTTGCACTATAAACAAAAATAGAGCGACTATTTTGAAAATGTTTTCCTCAGTTTAGGCCGATACGTATTCTTCTACATATTTTTTGAAAAAAAAATCGCAATTAGCGTTTATTGATTGGTTTGCGCAAAATTTATAGCGTTTACAAAAAAGGGGGTAGATTTATGGCATTTTTATTAATATTTTTTTTTTACTAGTAATGGCGGCGATCAGCATTTTTTTTCAGTACTGCGATATTATGGCGGACACATCGGACACTTTTGACACAATTGGCATTTATATAGCGATCAATGCTATAAAAATGCATTGTATTACTATAAAAATGCTATTGGCAGTGAAGGGGTTAAGTGTGTTCCTGTTTGTGTTCTAACTGTATGGGGGGGGGGGGGGGTGGACTCACTAGGGGAAATCACTGATCTTCTGTGCATACATTGTATGAACAGAAAATCAGCGTTTTCCCCCGCTGACAGGAACGAGAGCTTTGTGTTTACACACATAGCTCTCGTTCCCCGCTCTGTACCGAGCAATCGCGTGTGCCCGGCGGCGATCGTACCCGCCGGGGCTCGCGCGCGGGACTCGGCGGCGTGCGGGGGCTTGCGCGGGCCGCCGGTGGCGTGCACACACCCCCTAGTGGCTGAAAAAGAGAGGACGTAGAGCTACGTGCTCCAGCGAGACAGAGCCACCGTCCCACAGTAATATGACGGCGGGCGGTCGGGAAGTAGTTAAAGCGGTGTTCCACCCGAAAAAAAATAAAAATGTTCAATCTTTCTTTATTAGATTTTATGGAGAATGTTAATGTAATTTTTTATTTTAGGGTGGACCTCCGCTTCAAGAAAGCTTTACTGTATTTCCATCACATATCCCAAAAATAAGAGGATTATTAAGGCAACCCAACTGTCCCTGATTTAGAACAAAGACACTCTGTCCTCCTTCTCCCTCATTTGTCCCTCATTTTGGACATATAGTTGTATATAAAATGCACTTTTTCTCTTTCAAAAAGTGTTTCCCAGTGCTAAACCCTTCATCCAATTTCTAAATTGCTGCATTTGTGGGTTTTATCATTTTTTGTGTAGAATTCTCCTTTAATGGGGCGTGTTAGGAAGTGTGTCCTATGCCTACATTATTTTGCTAATAGGTGTCCCTCTGTCCCATCTCAATAAGTTGGGTGGTATGATTGAGGACATTGAGGACCATTCCTTATACCACAGTGCACCCCATGTTCCCTTTTGCTGCTTCCAGCAATTTCGAAGCATAAAGTACAGGGTCTGGAGGAGCACCAGAGGAGGGCAGGAGTCAGCTGTCAGAATTTGCTGAGGCTATGGGGGGGCAGAGAGGGGCGCTTCTGCTGCACAGAAGGAGTTCTGTTTTTCTCTCAGCTGCCAACTGCTCTGACGGAGGGGGGCTAGGGTAACCACGTGTCCTGGGTTGCCCGGGACAGTCCTGCATTTTGCAGGTCTGTTCGGGGTGCCTGTATTCTATGACAATACAGAGTGCCAGAATTAAACTGACACAGCCACCTCCCCGGGCCGATCTGATGCCCCCAAAAAAGGCCGCCACATCACCACTTGACTCAGTGACAGTACTTGTCCTGGCCGGGAATGCCTGGAGGAGCACAATCCCCGCCCCCTGCTTGTGATTGGAGAAATCATTAATCCCGCCTCTTGTGTCCAATCACTGTGCTGTGATTCGTTGGAGCACAAGCTTATTTTTGGGAAGGAGGGTGTCCCTGAATGGTAGTTTGGAAATGTGGTCATCCTAGGGGGGGGGGGGGCAGAGATGAGTCTCTTGACAGCTTCCCAGAAAAGCGCAAGATCTGGTGGAGGAGTTTTGTCCACCTCTCTGCTGTCAACTGCTGAGACAAGGGGATGGGCGGAGAAGAGGGGGATGCCATATCTCAGGAGAGGTGTGAGGGCCACATGACATGGCCTGGTGGGCCAAATTTTAGCCCCCAGGTCTTGTGTTTGACACACATGCTTTAAAGTATAACTAAATGCTAAATTTCCCTTTCTAGTTTTGATTGGCCCCCTTTCACACCGGTGCGACTAGTCAAGCAATTAGACTATTCCAAATCTTTTATTGCAGGGAAGTTAGAGTAAAACTAAAATAAAATAAATAACATACAATCAGTATACACAATATACAAAATATACAGTCCTAACACACTAGGGAAAGGTAGATGTAGGAAAAAAGGGAATAAACTGCGCTAAACCAAAAACAATTAAGTGAAAAGCTGCCAGCACATAAACAAAGTATAAAGCAAAAGTGAAACAAAAAGTGCAGTGCAACTTTATACCTCATATGGTTATATCTATTCATCACCTTTTCGAACTGTGAATATATCCACTCACTGGATCCATTTACTACAATTTATTTTGAGTCTGCATTTCATATGAACTTCACTTATATGCATTTTTGTATATCGATTTGCTGTATCAAAGTGAAACAAAAAGTGCAGCGCTAATAGGTTGTAATCATTGTGAAATTGATACAGCAAATCGATATACAAAAATGCATATAAGTGAAGTTCATATGAAATGCAGACTCAAAATAAATTGTAGTAAATGGATCCAGTGAGTGGATATATTCACAGTTCGAAAAGGTGATGAATAGATATAACCATATGAGGTATAAAGTTGCACTGCACTTTTTGTTTCACTTTAACTAGGGAAAGGGGTTATGAACATACCGGCGATGTTTCCATTAAGCTGACATTAGAATTGCAGCTGAATAGATGTAGAGTTCTCTGGAGCAGGTGCATGGATGAAGAAGGAAGATGGCTACTGAGACCGCATGGTATAGTCCACAGGAATTATGGGAAGCTACGGTGGCTTTTAAGCAACAATCTCTACCTACCTTCAGTAAATTATTCACAGATATTAAGTATGTTAAAGAGCCACTAGATGACGATATGACAATTCTTGAATATGCTAATGGTGTGTAAAATACATTAACAATGAACATTGCTGAAGGCATGACAGAGGCTATTTTGGTCTCATGTGGCTAGCTCTGTCAAATTATGCTGTTGTAACTATTTAAGTATTGTTAAACAAATACAGTATTTTGCATCCAAAAACAAAGCTTCACCATGAAGAAAACCCGAGTTACATAGCTTCACTAAGAAGAACACCTGAAGCCTCGTACACGTGACTGGTTTTCCCGTTGTGAAAACTGCCAGGAGAGCTTTTGGCCGGGAAACCCGTACGTGTGTATGCTTTCTCGCAGTTTTCCCATCAGGAAAACAGACGGGAATCCCGATGGGAAAATAGTAAATCTGGAGGAAAAAAAGCCGCTGGGAATCCCGATGGGAAAATAGAGAGCAGGTTCTCTAATACTCTATGGGAAACACTGCGAGGCAGTGCTGATGGAGCATACACACGGCTGGGATTCCCGGTCAAAGCTCCATGGCAGTTTTCCTGCCGGTTACTCAGCTTTCCCCTTGGTTTTCACGGCGGTCTTTTTACCACCGTGAAAACCTAGCGTGTGTACAGGGCTGGAGTTGCAAAGCTCACCAAGAGGGACACCTAGGCTACAAAGCTTCATGAAGATGAACATCAAGGCTGCAAAGTTTCACCAAGAATAACACCCTAGGCTACAAAGCTTCACCAAGAATAAACCCTAATGCCACATACACACGACCATTTTTAATGGTCTAGAAAAAACAACGTTTTTTTCAACCGGATACTTGTCAAACCTGCCTTGCCTACACATGATCGTGAAAAAAATTGCTCTAGCAAAGCGCGGTGAGTCGGTGACGTACAACCACACTATAAAGGGGAAGTTCCATTCGGATGGAGCCACCCTTGGGGCTGCTTTTGCTGATTTCATGTTATTAAAAGTTTGGTGAGAGACGATTCACGCTTTTCAGTCTTCATGCTTTTTAGTCTGTTACAGTGTGACGAATGTGCTAAAAAGTACAGAATTATTGGACAACCAGTGCAAGAAGCAACTCTTCAAGACGCGTAATTCTTTTTGACATTTATATTATGATTTGGAAACTGTTTTTTGTTAACACTTATCCCTTGAGTCATTTTACGTTCTGTCTGCTGCACCGACACAGTATTATGTTTTATTAAACAGGAACGAGTAACAGCAAGGGCTTACATGCGAAGAGCCATCCAAATCTTCATCTTCCAATGAAACCAAGCATAACCGAAAGGAAACAAGTACAGAAAAGTATAACTTTCAGATGTCCAATTGATAACATGATATCCTCATATTCTTTGAAGATGTTGACATCAAGGTTTTGAATTGACTCAAGGGATCAGAGTGTTAATAAGAAACAGTTTCCAAAGTGTAATATAGATGCCAGGGAGAATAAAATGTCCTAAATAGTTGCTTCTTACACAGATCATCCAAAATGTCTTCTTTTTTTTGTAACTTTGCTTGTCAGGCAAGCAGTTTCTCACTGTTCACAGAACTCCTAACAACCTCCAGATGAATGCTGGCTGAGAGTTTGGATAGAACGTTTAGTGCAATGTAACACCTTTATAAATAAATGCACTATTTAACCAATAAAGGGACAAATTACCGGTAATCTGGCTCCATAAATCCTTCCAAAGCTGGGCAGGGAGTTACGTGACAGCTTCACCTCATAGGTGTTGTGATTGATCTATTGGGTTTGAATTTTGCAGCTAAAGGGTTATTTGTAGTTGTCCTTGACATCTACAAATATACCCTTTGTATTCTAAATATAATCCAATTTAAGGGAACCTGTCAAAAATAGAAATAGAAGATCTGACCTTGCAAGCGTGGTTTCCTCATGTCGATTACCTTTCGATTTATTTTAATGAATTGTAGTAAAATCTAAGTGAACCTTCACCAGCAAAATAACTTGTTTTTATCTTGCCCCCCCCCTTTTCTCTCACAATTCCATAAAAATGTTGCTGCAGCACAGCATTATATATATATATTAGGGCTGTTACTGATCAAAATGTTTGTGTAGGATTAATCTTTTTTTTTTTTTTATTTGATTAATCGACTAATTTCGATTAATTATAACGCACATACAGATCCAACTACTTTTAGCTGATCTCCTTGCAGGCCGATTCCCAGTGCAGCTACCAACCACTGGGAAAATGGATAGCAGAATACAAAAAACACACAAAGGCAACGCTCGATGGGAATAGCATTAAAACTTTTATAGTCTTCAAGTAGGTAACAAAATAAATATTGCACTGGAGAAAAAATCGATGTAGCTACATAAATTGTAAAAATGGTGCGAGTAATACCAAACGGTACCAAAAGCAGTCATAAAAACATGTTGCCAAGTATGATACTGGTATAAAAATGTGTACAACGATACCACTGCTGAATCCAGATGAGGAGAGGTCAACATCAGTTCGTCAGCATGTAGATGTCCCATGAAGGGAACTATCACAGCTCCCAGTGGATGGTTGTAGAATCCCAGGTTGATAGAGGGGAGCGATAGAGGGAAGTGTAACAGCCCTTGCGTGTGGCAGATAGTAAGGTCCCGTCGGCATGCAGATATGAAGATGGACATGGCAAGCCCTGCCGGTGTCCATGACATCACTGGATCTCCGACGGAACTCCCTGAAGGCCCAGAAGCCGGCAGAGAGGTGAGTACCAATCAAAAGAATTTTAATTGATCAAAAAGAGTTTGATCGATCAAAAAAATAAAAAATTAATCGATTAATTAAAATTTAATTTGCACAGCCCTAATATATATATATATATATATATTGTATATTTCTACCTAGACACTAATGGCATAGGGGGTTATTTACAAAAGGCAAATTCACTTTGCTCTGCAAGGGCATTCACTGTAGATCGCTGTAGATATGAGGGGAAGCTCTGCTGATTTTTATCATCCAATCATGTGCAAGCAAAAATGCATTTTTTTTTTTTATTTTCCTTGCACGTTACCCTCAGATATACAGCGACTGCACTTCCAAGTGCACTTGTAGTGCAAGGTGGATTTGCCTTTTGTAAATAAGCCCCATAGTGTTCCATACGCATATTACGGTGCATGCACACCATGGAAATTCCATGCATGCACTTGTTTGCCACAGGCATTGGGACCCAGCAGAGATGCCCAGTAGAAACCCCAATGTGTTTACAGATGTATGTCAGTGTTGCCAACCGCCAGTATTTTACTGACAGCCAGTAAAAAACAGGCAATTTTCTCCTGCCAGTAAAAGTAAAAGGTTGCCAGTAAAACATGTGGCTGTGACGCTCGGTTTGGTCCGGAGCTGAGACAATCTGAGTGCCTACTACAGTGTGATCGGACGGCTCTGGTGGAGGTGGTGCCTGAACCTGTCATGTGATGTCATGGTGCAATGGACAAGCAGGCTGGGATCGGTGCTGTTTAGACTAGAGTGGACTGGAGGGACAACTTGGCTTGGAGAGAGACTGTCACTGTGACTCAGGAGGGGACATGTCATGTCGGTGAGGTTTCCTCATCATCTGTGCTGCTGCACACTGCTGTCAGTGTCACTTGATGTGTGTGTGCCTTCCCATTCTAATTGCTTGCCCTCTTCGAGGCCTGTCCCTAAGCTATTTACTTGCTATATCAAAAACAAAATAAGAAATATTTTTGTTGCCTTATCTACCTTAAATCATATTGCTAATTGAATATTGTATTTGTTTGTGGCCTAAATACTCTAATTTGCACTTAAAACTGTAATTTTTGGAAATACCAGTAAAAACTTGGCTGTGCCAGTAAGTTTTGGGTGTTGTGTCAGTAAATTTCAATCTGTAGGTTGGCAACACTGATGTATGTACAGATGTGCCACGAGTCCCTACTGGGTCCCAAACGCCTTTGGCACATCTGCATATGCACGCATATCTTTTTAAAGATGGTGGCTCCAGAGGGATGAGGCAGGGCTATTGTGAGGGTAACTGAAGTTCCCCTTTAACATGTTCTGAAAATACATGATGGCGCAGTACTTTCAAATTTAGAAAAATGATCATGAGAGAAATAATATATAATATATTGTAAGTGTAAGAATGAGATCATATATTTGACATAACCTTAAGGAATGAGTCGTATCTAAATAGATAATTGTTCTTACCATTCCAAGACTTACTTGCAGAAATATAAAGTACATTTGAAAAAACAATTAATTCATCATGAGCAATTGAAGTGTATCTAAAACTCCTTTAAATTATCCTTTAACTGTCTTTGGCTAATGATTTCTATTTGAAAATCAAACAAAATGTCTCCTTTTTCTTGTTAATGCCTGCCAAGAATGAGTTTTCGTCCTTTTGGAAGATCAGTTTGTTCAACCTTTGCCAGTTTATCAGTTTATCAGCTCTTGAACATGTGAAGAACCAAGAGCCATAAAGAGTTATCACGTCTTTGTCTGGTCAGATAAAAAAGTTTTCTTCCTATAGTTCGCATTGATATATTTAATGTAATCTGTCACAAGCCTGGGCAATTCAAACAGAGTATCTGATGAAAATTTATATCATCAAGGGTTATCTCAGATGAAATGTAACAAAATGATAAGATGATAAAGAGGTATAGGCATAATGATGCAATCTTTACTAGGGAAGCTCAGTGGCTTAGTAGTTAGTTCTGCCTTGCGGCACTGACTCCATGCAGGTAGTGTTCTAACCCATCTTCGAGTTTGCAGACTTCCTCTTACATAAACATTGAAAAACCATGCGAATACTTGGAGGAAACCCACACAGACATGCTTGTAGGGTAATTGGCTCCTGTCTAAATTGGCTCTTGTATGTACATCAATCAGCAATAACTTTATGGTCACTGACAGGATAAGTTAAAACATTGATTATTTAGTTTCAATGGCATCTGGAAGTTGGTGGGGTAAATCAGGCAGCAAATAGTCCATATCCACAAGTAGGGCAACAAGATAAAAGCTGGCAATTACAGGTCAGTGAGTTTAACCAGTGGCTTTGCAATGGGGGTGCAGGGGGAAGGGGGCTGCCACTAAACACTTTACTACATTGCTTGCAGCAGATACGCCTGTAACCCCCCCCCCCCCTGTCAGTTTAAGCTGTCACTTGGGGATCTCCAATATCAGTCTCGAGGCAGCCAGAGTTGGTGGGTGGAGCTGGGGTTATGGCTGCCTCCTCCACTCCTCCCACAGACCCCTTCCCTCTGGCTGATCCTGCAGCTGAAGGAGATAACGCCAGGACACAGAAGCTCCACTTGGGTCTTTATCTGCAGGCATTCTGTAAGTTACTACACACTGTCACTCAATAAATAGAGTCATAGCCTGCCCTTTACCACCCCAACCTGCCAATATACCAGCCAACCTGCCCTGTACCACCCTAAATTGCCACTATACCACCCTATACTATCCTACCTGCCACAAAACCACCTCATACTATCATTTACAGCGGGAGATTTGTAGTGCGTTGCCTGCAGGGTGCTGGGCAGCCTAGACACGGGAGGGGGTAACACCGTGTTTTACTGCACCAGGTGACATTAAACCCTAATGACCCCACTGAGTTTAACATCAGTTGTAGTCACATAGTCATATCACTCCTGAAAAGAAGGATCATTGGTCACCTAAAAATACACAACAATGGGTTGTGATGTGGATTAGTGACAAATACAAAAAGGCACTCTGAGGCCACGTACACACGATCAAATCTATCTGCTGGAAACGGTCTGACAGACCGTCTCAGCAGACAGATTCGATCATGTGTACGGGCGAGCAGATGGGTTTTTCCAGCTATCTGCTGGGAACCCGTCGGACCGATATGTCTGCTGGTTAGTACGCTAACCAGCAGACATATCTGCCCGCACATGCGTCGAATGGATTCGACGCATGCGCGGAAGTGTTTTACTTCCTGGTGCGGTGACGTGGCGGCGTCAACGTCACTGCCACGTCACCGCGCTGTCTGCCGGCGGGGATTTTGGTTTGATCGTGTGTACACCAAAACCAAAACAGCCAGCAGACAAATCTGATCAAATCGGTCTGTCCGACCGATTTGAGCAGATTTATTTGGTCGTGTGTACGCGGCCTAACAGAACGTCCCACACTCCGCTTAAGTGCTCCCGTCATATACCGCTTCCTATCAGTCTGGATATAGATATCAGATATTCCAGCTGCTCACAAGCACACAACGAGACAAGACTTGTTTATCTGCTGAACATGGATTGCTGAACATGGATTGTTTATTATAACCAAGAATACAACCTTATATACAAGAGGAGGTAACCAGAACATAAATTAATATGAGCTAATTAACTAATCATTAACCCAGACTAGGTGACTTATAGATATGAGCTTTCAGGGTAGACGTCACGTCTCCTTGCTCACCTGCTATACAATAAACATTATCATAAGTGTAAATACAGGACATTTTCACTTAGCACAGAGAACAGACAGATGGCTGGAAGTGACGGCACTAGCATCTCCTTACACTGTATGTCCCAACGGTATGAATCAGTCACTCTAATATGGCATATACAGGGTCCCCAGGCATACAGCTCACAAAAAGCACCGTTCCCCCAAATGCCAGGGCCCATGATCGCAGGGCAAGAGGCTAGCATTCAGTCCCCTCCAAAAGCCTCTGTCCCAGGTGAGTCTGTCACAGGCACCAACATGCCTGAATAGAAAGTAGATAAAGAGAAGTTTTTTTTAGGGGATTTTTAGGGGAAAACACTGCGGCCGTAGAGGGCACACAAAAGCCCAGCTATAACATAATGATGGTTTGCATATTACTGAATGGAGTACTGAATAAAAAAAAATAGGTGGACACCATAAACCATAGTGACACACCAAAAACATAAAACTTTAAAAAATACTCACGGCAAAAGTTATTGTAATTGTAGAAGTGACTGGGAGTAACAGAGGCTTGCAAAGTGCAGACTGTGAGATACCAAGTTGGTAGGCAGGATCTTGGTCAGAAGTCCAGGTTAGAGGTTGGTAACAGAGTTGAACATTATACAAAGTTATTTAGAGTTGAACATAGGCAGACATGTATAATTCAAAGGCATGTTAGGTGGAAGCCAGGTTGGTAATAAGGTCAGCATGATTTTCAGATAGAAGAATTGCAAGAGAACAGACTGAAATATTATTCAGCAGTGATTATCTGCAAAGCTCAGGTTTAAATAAGCCCACTAGGTGCTAGTATCTGTAGTGCACATCTCCGCAAACTTACATGCATGTGTGCTGCTCCTCAAAGTCACACATCTAGTTAGGCTTCTATGCCCGTAAACATGTGCACACTTACGTGACTGTGCATTAACCCGATGGCTGGCATATCTTTGATATGTTTACGTTGGAGATGTTCACTTTTAAAATTCAATTAAAAATTGGCACAAGTGACATGCAATATTGTAAAAGATTTCTTATGAAAATATCGAGACACAGAGACCAAAACCAGTGGCAACGTCCACTGTGGTCAGTGCCATTTGTGGGCTTCAGTTTTTTCTCTTTAATAAGTGAGAACAGCCCTCTAAGGAGTCTTAACTGCCATTTTGTGTAAGCTCGGACTCAGAGAGATATTCTATTTACAGGATGCTGTAAAACGTCTTTAATTATTTATCATGAACTAACAAAAGAATCTGTTTACGAAGCCTCCTCCATTAACTGTTCACAATGTGTAATCAATGTCTGCTTTCTGATAAAGAGTCAGGCTATATTTTATGTTATGCTTAATATCTTTTGCATTAAAGCTGAAGTTGCATGAGCTCTAGGGACCATTGCAGTTGGGGAGTTCAAGATCAATATGAAAACTGCAATCATAGGTGTGCGCAGCCTATTGCATTAGGGTGTGCACCCCAAAACCCAAACACACACTACCAATCGCTCATGGTATTCAATCAGAAAGGGAATGGGCCAGTAAATTACATATTTACTGGCCCCTTCCCCACTTCTAAAACATCCCTGCAGCAACAGCCGATAGGAGAGTTGGGAAGCTGGCAGTGCTGCGGGGGGGGAGATGGGAGCCAGGGCAGGAGAGGGAATCTGTGCTGCACAGGGTGATTAGGGTGTGCCTGGGCACACCTGGCACACCCTGTGCGCACGCCTATGACTGCAATGTATATCAAAGAACACATTATATACAACGCAGATTTCTAAAGGTGTACATAGATATTAGAAGGGATCTGCTTGCTCCAACCTCTTACAGCTGGATAGGAAGGCCCAAAGCAAAAAAAAAAAAAATAGTGTAGGGCAGACATGACATGACATGGTAAATGGGGGGGGGTGTGGTCAACACTGTAAAGGGTTAAAAAAATCAGAAAACCTACTGGATTGGTAGTGGCAAAAAGTGGGGAGGGGGGTCTTAGGACTTTAGGGGGAAGTAGTGAGCTGCAAGGGTTCTTTTCGTGTGCATCGAAAGAAGAAACATTCCATCCACTCTCTTTGGTTTTTTTTTTTGTTTGTTTTTTTTTGGGGGGGGGGGGGGTTCTGGTTCTGTGGTCATTATGGCAGCCTGGTGGTTATTGGTCTTTGGAGGAGGTAAAATTCAGGGCTTATAGAATGGTTTGGAACCCATTAGTTGTATGGTGTTTTTGGGTACATTCCTGTTAAGCAAGGGTTGATTTGGAATATGGAAAATGGAAGTCATTGCAGATAGTGAGGATGGTCTCTAAACCAGTGTGTTCCGGCTGGGGGCCTAGTATACGCAAAGGTCTTCCGTCATGAAATAATTGTGTTTGTGATGTGTTTGGTACGTTCAAAGACCAGCAACCTTTCTTTTTTATTTCTATTTTAAGGAATTTTTTGTTAATGAAGGCTGTGGTAGCCATTTTGACTCCCAACCTTGGTGTGGTCTCTTTTATTGTATGGGTTGAGTTTGGGGGAGATGGTGGGCTTTGGATGGGGACATCTATTCTAAATTAGTCACAGGTGATGAGTGCATGTCTATAAGCCCTACCCAACTGTAGTGCCTAAGCTGTCTCACGTGGTAGAGCTTGTTGGCTGAGTTGGATGTTCCAGATGATAGCAATTGTTTTGCCACCCATTAAAACCAGTGTAGTGTATATAGATTGTCCTGCTTAGACATGCAAATCTTCTGTATCTTGATCATTTTTTTAAAAGATCTTTGAGAACTGGGAACCTGTAGTAAATAAAACAAGGCTTACTATTGTTGACCTGCTTTTGAAAATGAAAAAAAAGGGGGAATCAACTGCGCTAAGATACAAAGTGATAAAAAAACAACCGAGTGCTAAATGTAATAGAGAGCTGCTAGGAGCTCAAGGGAAGCTGCACCTGACTGTACTAACATACACAGTAAAAAACAATTGATAAAAAACAGGATGCGCTACTAACATAAATTAAAACAAAATAAGTGTCCACAGGTGATAATTAGAAACCAAATAAGTGTCCACAGGTGATAGTCATAAGACTAATGTCCATTGATCCAATCAAAAAAAAAACAAATGGAATTCGCAGTTATAAATGAAAAAGATCAACACCAGTGCAAAGGAATGTGAATAATGTTGATATACAGGATGACACTCTAATTCAAAAAGTGCTGATAAAAGATCCTCCACCTTGCAGAAAATGATGGCCGCTTACCAGAACTCTGGTGGCCCCTTAATTAAAAGAGAACCCCAGATAGCGTATGCTTATCCACTAGGAGGGAGATGTAGGGTCAGGTCACTTGTTGATCCCCATCGGCAGCAGAGCAGGATTGAATCCTCGGAATGGATTGCCAAGGAGAAACAAAAAGGGCCACAATAGTGTAATACCGTCACTTTAAAATGTATTAAGAAGACAAAAACTCACTTACATGGAACAAATAGTAAACAGGCGTGTCAAGTTATGCTGGGATTTCGGCCGGAAATGGTCCAACAACACAAGTACCCGTCCAAAGAGGTGAGGAAAGAGGTATACAGCGGGGGATGATCCGGTGTAGTACAGTATCCTGCCCGACCGGTTTCGCGAAAGATCGCTTAGTCATGGGGCCTTTAAAATGTCTGGTTACATTAAGAGATTAAAAAGTCCACGCTAAAGCCCCATACACACTATTAGATTTTCTGCAGAAAACGGTCGTGTGTATGCTCCAGAGAAAAATGTTTGTTAAAAATTTAGAACCTACTCTATTCTTTCTCGTCGTTTTTCACGTCGTTCTTTTTCACCGGAGGGAAAAACGGACGTGTGTATGCTTTAACGAGGGGGGAAAACGTGCATGCTCAGAAGCAAGTTATGAGACGGGAGCACTCGTTCTGGTAAAACTAGCATTCGTAATGGAGATCGCACATTCGCCACGCTGTAACAGACTGAAAAGAGTGAATCGTCTCTCAAACTTTTACTAATACAAAATTAGCAAGAGCAGCCCAAAGGGTGGCGCCATTTGAATGGAACTTCCCCTTTATGTTGTACTTGTTGTGGTACGTGTTGTACGTCACCGCGCTTTGCTCGAGCATTTTTTTTTTTCACAATCGTGTGTATGAATGGCAGGCTTGAGAGGAATAACATCAAGAAAAACTACGTTTTTTTCCATGACATGAATAACGGTCATGTGTACGCAGCATCATAGTATTTATGAGGCTTTAGTGCTCTATTTTGCAAAACGTGACTTTGTCTAAGAAGTCAGTGTTTGGCCCCACCCCTTCTACCTGCTAAGTTTCTCGATTGTCCAACAACCTACAAATACAGCCATGCTCACAGTTTAATTTATGAATTAGCTCTGTTTTCAAAGCAGCACAGCAAGAGATGTAGCATAGGTAGCATCAGTTAGAACGCCTGAAAACCTGGAATCAGACTTGGTTTAGGCTGGTCCTGGTATTCTTTTTTTTTTCCCTACTACTTATTTATTAAACCAACGTGATCATTATTGCAATATGTTTATTCATGTGTATTTTCAATACACTTGGATTACAGGTTGGGCACAAATATCAAGTGCCACATTGGACTCTGTAGTGCTTATTGTGCAGCCCTCTGTCCCAGCAGTCCATAATCAAAATGTCCCCTATAGCAGTGGTCATCAACCTTGTCCTGCAGGGCCCACCAACAGGCCAGGTTTGCAAGATAACTGAAATACATCACAGGTGATATCATTTGCTGCTCTAGTGATTGCAGTATTCTAGTCTGCATCTCCCCAAAGAAATACATAAAACCTGGCCTGTTAGTGGGCCCTGCAGGAATGGTTAATGACCACTGCCCTATAGCATGCCCTTAAACTTCATTGTGTAATAAATTGCAGCTTTACAACAGAAGATGGCCAGAGACTGCAAGTCTTTGAAACCATTACATATGTAGAATATTATGAGTGGCACATTGGATAAACCAGGGGTATCAGTTAAGATCCCCTTAATCAGGGGTCAAGTCCTGGGGAAAAAAGTGTGGGAACTCCCACCCAAGATCCACTCCCCCCCCCCAAAAAAAATGATACGCTCATATGCATAATTACTAAACTGTTTTTTTGTTTTTTTCCGATCCACTGTACCTTAGTAATCTTTTATGTTACTGGCCGCTTCCTGTATATGGATTAATCAGGTAGTGTGCGGGCATTCCATCACTTCCTTGATGCCGCAATGTCTCCTGGGAACAATGACAAAAGCTCCCAGGAGACATTGCGGCATCGAGGAAGTGACGGAATACCCGCACACTACTTGATGAATCCATATACAGGAAGTGGCCAGTAACATAGGATTACCAAGGTTCGCCTGCCCCTGACAGTGACTCAAGCTGGGCATTGCCGCTTAGTTAAGGATTGGCTCGGGTGGCTCGGCTGCTCTCGGCTGCTCTAGTCCTGCAAAGGAAACTAAGTTCCTGCTGTGAAAAAAGTGCAGGGACTCCGTTCCCACACGTTTCCGCAGGACTTGAGCCCTGCTCTTAATCCAAAAAAAAAAGGCCACTGCTGGTATTGAACATTGTAGATCCACTACTCTTGATAGTTAATGGGCACTATTCGAGTCTGCAGCCTCACTCCAAATATTTTAGACCAGATACGGGTAACCTGCAGCCATTCAGCCACTTAGAAATGTCAATGCAATGAATGTTGCCTTTGACAACTCTATTTTGTCCACAGAAAGACAATTCTCTGCTCCTGATAGGAAGTGTGTGCAAAGATTTTACACTATTGGGGAACCTTCCCCTTTGTATTCTTTGCCTGCATATTTTTCTGATCTACCAGGGGGAGGAGCATTGTGAGCAGATCTAGTACACATCCATCCAGTTCTGTTCTGTGGGTTCCCTCTCTCTGGGCTCAGGACAGCTGTGTTTTTTTACACCACAATGAGGTTTATTTACTAAAGGCAAATGCACTTTGCACTACAAGTGTGCTGCATGTGCCCTTGGAAATTGGACGTGCAGTCGCTGTAGATCAGAAGGGACATGCAAAGAAAATAAAAAAACTGTTTTTTTGCTTACACATGATTGGATGATAGAAATCAGCAGAGCTTCCCTTCATATCAGATCTTCTCCTCAGATTTACAGTGGCTGTGCACTACAAAAGGTACTTGGAAGTGCAGTCTACTTGATTTAATAAATCAACCCCAATGGGTCCTTCCTGGTTGGAGTTCTCCTGGAAGTGCCTCTTGTTCTTCCATGGATACAGTTGATATGTCCCTTTAGCAAAGCAGGTCATATTTTTCCGGTAAGAGGCTTTTCAATCACAACGGTGTGGTGGGCAACAGATTGTCATTTACATCTAGAGTGGATGCACTTTACAAGCACTTTATGGATGATTTACGGCCTGTTTTGGGGAGTCATTTGGCTAGATTCACGTAGAGCAGCATAATTTTATGCGGGCGTAACGTATCTCAGATACGCTACGCCGCCGTAAATTAGAGAGGCAATTGCTGTATTCACCAAGCTAAGTTACGGCGGCGTAGCGTAAATGGGCCGGCGTAAGCCCGCCAAATTCAAATGTGTTTGATGTGGGCGTGTTTTATTTAAATTAAGTGTGACCCCACGTAATTGACGTTTTCTACTAACGGCGCATGCGCCGTCCGTGGACATATCCCAGTGCGCATGCTCCAAATGACGCCGCTATGACTCATTGGTTTCGACGTGAACGTAATTTACGTCCAGCCCCATTCACGGACGAGTTACGCAAACAACGTAAAATGTATAAAAATCAAAGCGGTCCCGACGTCCATACTTAACATTGGATGCGCCATCTTTTTGTTGGAATATCTTTATGCCTGAAAACGCTTTACGTAAACGGCGCATTTGTACTGCGACGGCGGGCGTACGTTTGTGAATAGGCGTATCTCGCTGATTTACATATTCTGGGCGTAAATCAGCGTACACGCCCCTAGCGGCCAGCGTAAATAGGCAGTTAAGATACGACGGCGTAGGAGACTTACGCCGGTCGTATCTTAGCAACATTTAGGCGTAACTCACCGTCATAAGTCTACCTGAATCTGGCCAATTGAATTTATATTTCAGTGGTGGAGTTAGCACTGAGTGCACTTTATTGTCACTGTGTTGAGGATTTGAGGATTTCATCACTTTCTCTGGATGTTTGAGTTTAATGGATGTGGTTTTTGCACTTTATTTATTGGCAATAGGCTAACAATTTATAAAATGATGTTCATCAGTGTTCTTGTCATATGCACAACAGCACTTTTATGCACCTTGCGTTACACATGTTCATGCATTTGCATTGATATTTTGTTATTACTTTGAATGAATATTTGTTTTTCTAACAATCAACGATTTTCCTTGGCCCTTTTGAGGTATCTGCGTTTTGTATTTTTCTCACTGGGTATTGCATATGTTTTATTTAATCTATCAGTTCATTTAGCGCCACACTGTTAAGATTTTAATTCATGATCTATCCTGAATCATGATATTGTGTTGGCATGATTTTGTCAGTTCTGGACCCAAGTGAGGATTTCTTTGAATTCATTTTTTGGACTCATTGATTTTGGACTTATTGATTTCCTCATTATCTGGTGTTAGCCTCTGCTTCAGATATTACAGCCATTCTAAGGACAGCCTTTTCCCATAGGAGCCCCCCTAATCCCAAAGGCTCCATATACCTGCTGGTACCCAGTTGCCCCCAGTTCTTGCCAAGACTGAATTGTCTGGTTGTTGCACCCCCCTAATTAGTGTAGTTTGCTAGGCACATTTAGTTTAGCTCTTCTGTAGCCAGAAAAGCAGTGGTTGATTACTCTAGTTTGCTCAATGTTTCATAGGCTATTGTTCTGATCATTTCCCCCTGCATTCTATTGAATTATAGAATCACAGTGACAGAGGTGCAGCTTGAATATCTATGGGGACCCAGCCAATCCCTTGGGAGATGTATCCAGTGGGTGACTAGAGAGCTCATAAATTGTCTGAACCCTGGAGGAGCAGGGTAGTGAGTCTTGGGTCCAGCTCTGCAAGAGAAGTCCCATATCTAAGGGGCTCTGCCTATTAGGGCAGTCTGCTGTAGATTCTGCTTGAAAATCATCACAGTACCAGCTCTAATCTAAGCTGAGGGGCCTCCTTCCATAGTGGACTATGATTTTCTTAGGGTCTGGAGAGCTCACTGAAGAGTACCAGTGGAAGTTGGGGGGAAGAGTGTCCAGCTGTCCTGAGGTATTGTGCGTCTGTGTCTCCCTCACTGAGGAGGGCCCGGTGAATATCAGAACATGGGAACTGATGATCATGTGGCATTGAGTACTGACCAAAATTCTGTGACTGTGTGCAGTTCTCTGTTCCACAAAAGAAAGTCCCAGCCAGTAATGAATTAGTGAATCTTATGTGAACTCTCAGTCAGGTCAGTGTAAAGTAAGTTCACCAGATTATTATTGTTTTACTAGTAGTGGCAGAAATCAACTCTCTGCCCATCGCCGATGCCGCCCACCTCACAGCCTGATAAGTCTCACTCTCCGGGCCCCAGGTACTACTGGGTGGGGAGAAGAGGAAGATCACTCCACCAGGGAAGGCAAGGAGATAAGCAGGCAGGCCGCTGGTCGGGACTTGAGCCAAGGCAGAACATGCGAGCGGAGCTGAATGGGAATGCACCCGAAACTTAAGAAATATTCCCTCCGCTCCGACCAGCACATGATCATCAGAAAGGGGCACAGATAATGGAAAATGATACACCACCTAAGCTAGTAAGAGCAACGGAGTGGGGGAGTGTAATTCAGAATTTTTATTCTGCACAGACTGTCTGAAAATACCCCAGCTCCTGTTCAAATCCAATCCAGGGACAAAACGGAAGATAGACTTGGTCGGGGGACAGTGTCCTCAATCCGGGGACTGTCCTCGAAAACCGATGTCCAGTCACCTTAGTCTAAAGGAAAGTGTCCTCAGTCAATTCAGTTTCCTGGGGTATCCCATGCTTCCCCTCACCCTAGCCAAGTTTAATTCTTCAATAAAAATAGCAAAAGGCACCCCTAGGCTGTTCTGGAGCTGGAAGAGATAAAAACAAAATGCTGTGCACCTGGCTGTGCGTGCTCTAGAGTTTGGGGGAGAAATCTATTTGCTATCAGCTGCTCCTATGGGGGTGCTCTAATACTGAAAACATTGTGTAACTCTCTGTAAGGTGCAGAACTCTGACATGACTGTACATGGATGTGAAGTCAGGTACAGTTCTACAATGGCAATGCATCACTTCAATGACAGCTGCTGTATGTTTGTCATCACAATAACGTGTTACTACAATTGCCGCAGGATAGAAAACAACCAATTTTTTACCAGTCATAAAAACAATGTCCTGGTCAATAAAGCACTTAGAATTCAGCTGCCTTTCAGTATCAGGAACATTCCATTGCGTACAGCAAAGGTGTTATTTACTATCTAGAAATTTTCCAAGTTTCAAATGCCCACAATGAAATGCACATTATGGACTGGAGAGCTCACAAGAGATTTTGAAAACCACCACTTAGTCCCACCAATGATCTTAAAATTCCAGTATCTCTTGGCTAGTCATTCTCTAAATAGTAATTAATAGTAAGTCTCTTTTTAAGACAGCCCAGTAAAAAGGGTCTCAAAAGGAGAAAGGGGGGCTACTCTTATGCCAGCGTACACACGATCACTTTTTGTGATGAAAAAAATGTTGTTTTAAAAAACGTCATTTAAAATGATCGTGTGTGGGCAAAACGTTGTTTTATGTCTTCAAAAAAACGAGCAAAAAAAAATTCCAACATGCTTGAATTTTTTGTGTCGTTTTTTCAAAATGTCGTTTTTTGTGCCATAAAAAGTGACAGTGTGTGGGCAAAACGTTGTCTAAAACAACGTTTTTAAACCCGCGCATGCTTAGAAGCAAGTTATGAGATGGGAGCTTCAATGGAACAGAGTGCCGTCGAAAGTGTCTTACGTAACCGCGCTTTGCAAAAGCATTGTGGAAAAACGATGGTGTGTATGCAATGTCGTTTTTGAAAAATGAAGTTTGAAAAACAACGTTTTGTTTCGTCAGATAAAATGATGTTTTTTTTCATCACAAAAAGTGATCGTGTGTACGTGCCATTAGTGTTGCACAGTGCCTACTAATGTAGCCATGCTATTTTGCAACTTAATGCCCTTGATACTAAGGGCTCATGCAGACAGAACGTTAAAAAAAAAAAAAACAGCACTGCTATCAGGAAAAAGCAGCGTTAAAAATGCGCTTTTATCCACGTTTTTTTGAATAGCGATTATGAGCATTTACAGAAAAAACACTTCCTAAATTGTAAAAAACGGCTAAAAGCTTGTTACAGCGTTTAGCCACGTTTTTTGTCAGTTTACGTTTTTACAGCCAAACAGCCTTCTGCTCCAGGCCTTCAATTTTTTTTACTGCCCCTAAATGGTTTGGGGCATGTAAACATAGGCTAACATGGGGGAGAGTTAATACATACCGCTGATGATCTCTGCCAGAGACAGATATATCCAGCTCAAGTTTCTACACAAAACTTACTATACCCCTCAAAGACTGGCTAGGATATGCTGTACACAGTCGGACCATTGCCCCAAATGTCTGAGTGACCTAGGGACCTTTACCTATGTGATTTGGACTTATAGTGCCCAGTCATTTGGGAGCAGGGCGCTGCGTTAAATTTAGTGGGTGTCTAAGCTGATAAGCTGGCTCAGACTGTGTGATTTATTCTAAATTAGCCTCTGTCCTGGCAGTGGCTGTGCCTGATAGCATTTTCCCACTGTTGCCTGTAGGTGGCGATACCTTCACAGGCCAGTGTTGGAACATGGGCAAGCCATAGGTCATTAAGTGTCTTTCCTCGGGAACAGCCCAGTGGGAGTGGTGCCCCACTGTGCATGCCGTGAAGGGATACTTAGGGGGCAGATGCCATGTTTTGGGGTCCTTCGCCTCATGGCCCTCCTGGCACGAGGTATGTGTTGTGTGATTTCCAGCCCCGGGACCACGTTGGCTCGAGGCTGCATCTCTACTAGTGCAGCACTATACAAGTCATTCATTCATTCATTCATTATACAAGTTAGGCCACTTACAGACGATGAGACATGTCCGCTCAAACATGTCCGACGGACCGTTTCCAGCGGACATGTCTCATCGGATTTTGGTCCGATGGCGTGTACACACCATCGAACAAAAATCCCCTCGGGCTGAGGACGCGGTGACGTGGCGGGGACGTTGACGCCGCCACGTCACCACTCCAGGAAGTAAAATACTTCCACTTCTGTCCGCTGGTTAGGCGTACTAACCAGCGGACATGTCAGACAGACAGGTTTGTAGCGGACAAATTTCAAAGCATGGACAAACCTGTCTGCTAGGTCGTACACACGATCGGATATGTCCGCTGAAACTGGTCGGCGGACCAGTTTCAGCAGATAAATTCGATCGTGTGTACGTGGCCTTACTCATTCACAAGTAGGCCCAGCTATGCTGGCTGGGGCCTACGAATCAAAAGGGATCCTAAGCTGTCCATCTAAGTGAAGGAAGCTGCACTTAATGAAGGAAACCAGTGGAGGACCTGCCCTGGAGGAGAGTGGAAGTGGAAGGCTTATGTCTCGGGTGACCTTATTAAGGAGGGATCGACAACTCAAGTTGTCCTACAGTTCGCCGGGTCGGCTTAAGGGCTCTTTAACTGTACGTCTGGAATTTCGGGTATTACATCCTGTGGCAGACGATTCTGGATTGTTCAATTTGCCACAGACTGATTGAGAACAGAGACTGTTATCGAACTGGTTCGTGCATCATTTCGGCTGCTAGGCCAGGTGAGAGGGGTCTATCCGGGTGAGCAATACCCACTCAGGAGGGAGTGGTGAATGACTTTGGAGTTTAGGGGTTTTCCACAGTTATGTGTACCGTGTAGCTGAACCTTCCCTCACCCCTTCATCCTTCTACCTTCTTCACAACTTTGAGCAAAAGAAAAAAAACTGTCACTTAGAGGTTTTACATCTTGTGTGGACATTGGCGTTCTTTCAGACTTTCTTCCCCGAGACGACAAATGTTAAGGTAACGCACAGGCCCAAAACGGGGGTAGTGCTACAGACTTTTCCTGTGATACAGGATTTCTGGTAGAATGTAGTGGGAGAAATTAATGAGATTGGAGGGCTACATATGGCTGTTGATCTAAGGGTACTTCTACTGGGTATATGTGATACTGTTACCCCCAAAAAACACAAACAGCTGTTTATTTTTTACACAGCCCTCTATGCCAGGGAAACCATCATGTTTAAATGGAAATTAGCCGACCCACCGACAGTCTCACAATGGAGGTCAACAGTTGACACAGTTTATCCCTATATAAATATGACATACATGAGCCGCAAATGTCCCAAAAAAATTGATAAGATCTGGGAGGCCTGGGTGAGGACGAGGCCGAATCCCAATTAGAGCTCTCATTGGCCGGGAGCAGTGCTCAGAGTTGTTGTGGTCTTCTTAGACTGAGATATATGTGTTTCCTGCTCCCCTCCAATCCCTGATCCTCCTTTCCTTCCCCAGCTGCCCCCCCCATGCTGATTCCTGCTGATACTCTAATTTGATCCTCTTCTGGATAAACCCATTTGAGTGTCTTAGAATCTCAGGTTAATTAATTGTGTATGATTCCTCATTGAACCCTCATGTAGTCATATACTGTTGATACCTTTTATATACATACTGATGTCCTGTGTACTTTTCTATTTTTCTTGTAATTTTGTCTGATAAATAAAAACTTTTCTGTTTAAAAAAAAAAAAAATGGGAGAGAGTTCAGAGGCAGTAAAAAAACAAAAAAAGGCCAGACGCCCCCAAAAGCAGCTGCAAAAACGTCCTGTATGCATCAGTGCATGAGCCCTAAAGTGGTTCTAAAGGATCAAGATTTTTTACATTAATGCATTCTATTCATTAAGGCTGGCTCCTAGGATTTCAACGAGGTGACTGGCCTGTTTTTTATAGGGTGGAAGCCTTTTTTGGGGAGCACAGACTGTACTAATGCATTTCTGTTTATGGGTAAAGTTCCCCTTTAGGTTACTAACCCAGATTTTAGAACTTCTGAAACTTCTGTCTGCACAGGTGTTCTTTAAGACATAGAAAATCCATTCTTAACACGGGTTTAGAAGTGTTTATGAATGTGCAGTGTGGAATGTGTTACTAATCGAGTTGAGTTATGACCTTATGAACAACACAAAAAAAGGCTAGACTGTCCTATTCTGTTTTACTCGCTTTCAGCTTTGGAATCTTCAGAGCCAAGGTGCTGGGAAAACTTTAGTCAATTTTTATAACACTTTCCCAAGAGCAGGGACAACAAATCAAGAATTTCACAGGTCATTCCACTTAAAACTAATACTTCAACGATTTCAATCCACCACTTGGTACCTAAAGGCTAAGCCCATCTTTTGCAAAAAAAAAAAAAAAAAGCTGAATAAATTCACCCACATTTGCAGCAAAAAAATACGCACTTATTGTTTTTATATGTAGCGCCCCCTTACTTTCAGTATGGGCACTACGCTAAAGTTATTTGTCATGATTTACCTAAATTGTGACCTCTGTCATTCCAGAAAGGTCCACTGGGTCTGCATTCTGGGGATGTGGTATCATCTTTGGCTGGCAGTTGGTGCCAGAGGGGTTTCTGGCAGAGCAGGTCTTTCCCAGCAGCCATTTGGAGGAGTTCCTCCCTTGCAGGGCATGCTGGGGAGGGCTATATCTGTGACAGGTGTCATGTGTTCTAAAAACTTCGCGAGGTCCGGTTCCAGGTGCGGCATCCACCTTTAGGGTGCACGCATCCATGGACCCTGCTGGCATGGTCCACCTAGCCAAGCTTACAGGATTTACCGAGCCTCAACCGGAGGCGAAAGGGGACCCCAGTGCCTTGCTGGGTTCCCAATTCTATTGAAAGGATCTTAGGCTGAGTGCCGTGCGATTAGGGGATCGGCCCGAGGAGGACCCGGAGGCAGGTGGTCCGGCTGGGCCTGAACAAACCAATTGGGATCTGGTGACTGGGATGCTACAGGTACGCTCTACTGTCTCCCGGTGACCTGGGCTAGAGTCTAGTGGAAGGATTCGCCCTGTTCACCCATTCAACAAAATGGCGACGAGTTTGAACTTGGCATTGCTGAGGGCAAGTCTGCCCTGTTCATATCCAGGCCTGACACCGCAAGTTCTCTTTCTCTTTCATCAACCTTTTTCCTTCCTAACTGAAGTTGATGTTGGCTGTGTTGGCCTGGAAATAAAGCATTGGAAAACCTTTTTTTGGCTGTCTGGACCTCCACTCACTATCTTGTTTCTCCATCACACCCCTAGACAACGCTAGGATAACTTAATGTGCCGATCCCAACAATCAACCAGCGGCTCCTGCGGGGGTAGCACTACATATATCTGAGCCTGCAAAGCTTTGCAAACATGATCAGCGCAATGCCAGGCTCCTGTAGACTCTTCCTCCAGCTCTCTCTTTACTGAGATATGGGCTTTCTGTTAGAGAGCTCAAGGAAGTGTCATGGGCCTATCACTTCACTTGTGTTCCAATGAGAACTACAAATCCACCTGCCACAGTGGAAGATGGAACTTGTAGTTAATTTATTCAAATATCCTTGTGGGTGAATGACACGTCTGTGTGGGTGAAACCCTGCACAGCCACACCAATAAAAATTCTGACAGCTGCAGCAAGGAAGAAGATGCTGTGCATGCTGTTGAGGTTGAGGGAGAAGATCAGTTTTGGAGTGGAGAGGCCTGCTTGGGACCATGTTACATGTTCCACTTTAGATATGGGTGTAACATGTTTGTTTCTAAAGGTAGGCTTCGTACACACGACCGAGAAACTCGTTGTAAATTAAACATCATTTTCCTCGATGAGTTCCTTGTCAGGCTTGTTGAGAATCTTATATATAAAAAAGTATATTGCGCTAAACTATAAAATATGGGTGAAAATATAAATAAACAAATACTACAAATGGTGAGGCAGCCAGCACAACAATAGGAAATATTGTGAAAAGTATATAGAAAATAGTGCAGCGCCAAAAAACTATGGTCCCCCAGTTAGAGGATCCCCAAGTGGTGAAGAAACAATAGACCTAGATATCACATCTGGTCCACAGTTAATATAAATCACAAAACAAATATGTAAATTGGGTGAATAGGTGAGGGAACAATTGTACCCCCAAGGCAAATTGGAATAAGGCTTCCAGTCAACAGCATCTAGATTATGACAAATCGATGCCAAAGGTGTGTCTGCAAAGTGTGACAATATATTCCCAAAGTGCAATAATCAAAGTGCAGATATCTATATGCCCACAAGGTGACAAACCAAATCAATACAATCTAGTATTTAACTACTTGAGATCCGCGCTACAGCCGAATGACGGCTCTAGCGCGGATCTAAATTGTCAACAAGCCGTCAATTGACGGCTTGTCACTAGCTGTTTCCCGGCGCGCGCTCCAGAGCGCGCTGCGGGGAAACACTGTGTTGCCCGTGTTCCTTGGACACAGCCAATCACAGATCGCCGTGAACGGCCAATCAGAGTAGCCGTTTGCGATGCGATCTGTGCGGCCAATGAGAGATGATCTCATAGATCATCTCTCATTGCCGTTTTACATAGAGACAGCGTCCTGTCTCTGGAGAGCAGGAGACGGATCTGTGTTTCTTGTACATAGAGACACAGATCGGTCACCTCCCCAGTCACCCCCCCTCCCCCCACAGTTAGAACACTATGCAGGGAATACATTTAACCCCTTCCTCACCCCCTAGTGTTAATCCCTTCAATGCCAGTCACATTTATACAGTAATTAGTGCATATTTATAGCACCAATCGCAGTATAAATATGAATGACGCCAAAAATGTGTCAAAAGTGTCCGATGTGTCCGCCATAACGTCGCAGTCACAATAAAAATCGCAGATCGCCGCCATTTCTAGTAAAAAAAATAAATAATAAAAAATAATAATTCTGTCCCCTATTTTGTAGGCACTATAAATTTTGCGCAAACCAGACGCTTATTGAGATTTTTTTTTTTACCAAAAATATGTAGAAGAATACGCATCGCCCTAAACTGAGAAAATTTTTTTTTTTTTTTAATTGGGATATTTATTATAGCAACAAGTAAAAAATATTGTATTTTTTTCAAAATTGTCGCTCTTTTTTGTTTATAGCGCAAAAAATAAAAACCGCAGAGGTGATCAAATACCACCAAAAGAAAGCTCTACTTGTGGGGAAAAAAGGACGTCAATTTTGTTTGGGAGCCACGTCGCACGACCGCGCAATTGTCAGTTAAAGCGACGCAGTGCCGGAAGCTGAAATATCACCTGGGCAGGAGGGGGGTATAAGTGCCCAGTAAGCAAGTGGTTAAAGAGGTAAAGTCCAAATACAGCACACAAAAAATGGTATATGATAATCTAATGGGTTGATGAAGATATCCCCTCTACAGTTCCATTCAAACACACAGGAGTGTTTATGGATTCTCTCAGGTGGGTAATAGAACAATATCCCCTCTTATTCAATCTAGGCAATTCTCCCGGCGATAATTCGTTTAAGGTAAGAGTAAATACGCTTACCAACTGGTGTAGACCCACAGCTCACCATACGGTGGGGGGTCCTTAGAGCGTGTATGGGCCGACTGCCCTCCTCGGTCTCTGTCTCAGGTATGTTTCCTTGTGCAGGCAATCCAGAAGAGTCCCAGGGGAGTGGCCAAAACGTAAATATCGGTGGTGTATGTCTTGTAATAGATGATATTCATACACGATTTCAATCAGGGAGAAGCCAAAAAAAAGGAGAAAAGAGAGAGAGGGACACCTCCTCATAGCGTAAAAAGTTTTACTTAAAAAGTACAATTAAAAAAAAACAAACAGAAAATCCAAAAGGTCACATAAAAAAAGTTTTCCATCAACTCACAGCAATATTCCACATCTAGGAACAAATTCTATGTAAAGGATCTGTGATCCGGGATCGGTCCCTTACTTGGATCTGTGATTACCTGAGTCTCAGTGACTCGGTTATCACAGCGAGCGCCGTGTGTGGCGAGCTAGAAAAGGGGAGGAAATCTTCAGGTCCACGCTGTAGCCGTCATTTGGCTATAGCGCGGACGTCAAGTGGTTAAAGTGCAATGATCCACAAGAGTATTCAAAACAAGGCTCCAAAAGGATGGATGCCTAACCACTTCAGCCCCGAGCCTGTTTTTCATATTCGGTGCTTACGAGACTAAAACGTTTTTTTTTGCTAGAAAATTATTTAAAACCCCCAAACATTATATATTTTTTTTTCTAACACCCTAGAGAATAAAATGGCGGTCATTGCAATACTTTTTCTCACACCGTATTTGCGCAGCGGTCTTACAAGCGCACTTTTTTTGGAAAAAATTCACTTTCTTGAATTAAAAAATAAGACAACAATAAATTTGGCCCAATTTTTTTATATATTGTGAAAGATGATGTTACGCCGAGTAAAATGATACCCAACATGTCACTCTTAAAAATTGCGCCCGCTCGTGGCATGGCGTTAAACTTTTACCCTTAAAAATCTCGATAGGCGACGTTTAAAAAATTCTACAGGTTGCATTTTTTGAGATGCAGAGGAGGTCTAGGGCTAGAATTATTGCTCTCGCTCTAACGATCGCAGCGATACCTCACTTGTGTGGTTTGAATACCGTTTTCATATGCGGGCGCTACTCGCGTATGCGTTTGCTTCTGCGCGCGAGCTCGTCGGGACGGGGCACTTTAAAACATTTTTTTTTTGGTTTTCGTTTTTATTTTTATTTATTTTATAATTTTAAACACTGAAACAAAAAAAAAATGATCACTTTTATTCCTATTACAAGGAATGTAAACATCCCCTGTAATAGAAAAAAGCATGACAGGTCCTCTTATATATGAGATCTGGGGTTAAAAAGACCTCAGATCTCATATTCAGGCTTAAATGCAAAAAAAAAAAAAAAAAAAAAAGTCAAAATGTAAACAAATTAAATGTCTCTTTAAGACGCTGGGCGGAAATGACGTTTTGACGTCACTTCCGCCCAGCAGAGGGAGGGGGACGGCTGAGGGACATTTTTTCCCTCAGTCACATCCCCGGACAGACGACGAGCGGACCCGATCGCCTCCGCCGCTACCGACGGCTACGGTAAGCGGCGGAGGGCGCGGGAGAGCCGCGGGAGGGGGGGGGCACCCTCTCCCGCCGCCGGTAACGGCGATCTCGCGGCGAATCCGCCGCGATGACCGCCGTTATCGTTAACAGGACCGCCCCACGAAGAGATGGATATCTCGGTTGTGGCAGCAGCTGCTGCCGTTACCGAGATATCCATCTTCCAAAAAATGACGTCTTTGGACGTGGGGCCGGTCAGAAGTGGCTAAGTACCAGAATCATGAATCTTTGTAATGATGATAGTAATATTGGTATTAAAAGTATTAATTTTTAGACTCATTTTAACATATTACCATCATATATTTGGTAATGCACTGAGCTTTTGTGTCCTTTTGTTTTTTTATCTTAATGCATTCCCTGCAGTAAGGCAAAAAGCGTTCCACTACTTTTCTTACCCCTACAATCCCTGTCAGATCTCTACTCTTATTCAGAGTGTTGCTGTTTAATCTCATTATTATCCCCATGAATTCCAATCTTTTCTCTATAAAGTCAAATAGAATTAGTATCAATTAGATTTACGTCCCTTTGGCACTTATGTATAAACCGTGAGAAGATTGTATTCTTGGGAAGTTCATGGACTTTTTGGAGTTAGGCTTACTAGAGAAAAAACGAAACAGCATATCAGGGGAAAGAAGAACACTTACAAAGTGTGTTATTGGCATGATGTCAATTGCCAGAATGACTGCACAGTTTGTTTAATGTGATCTATGTGTGTGAAGTGCAGTTCCCGGTCGTAGCAGCACTTTGTGAAGGGAAGAACAAGGCTAGGACACATCAAGACTTGTTCTCACATGCAGATTCATCATGAAGACGTTTCAGTTTACAAAAAGCAACTTTTTTTTTTTATGGCTTAAACTTACAATGCAGTGGAAAGTACCCAAAGCATTATTTATTTATATAAAAATATGTAGCACCCTGATTCTAAACAGGACTGCTCATAAAGTTAGTCTGATAGGTGGTAACTAGCCTGGCTAATTATTAGGGTGATCTACTGACTTTTGCTCTAAACCTGAATTTGGTGTACCTCTCTCTCTTCTGTCACTAAATGGCATTGACACCTGAGGCTTTAGAATAAAAAGGGCATAGAAAGTTTGGCTTAGGAGTGGATAGGTTGTCCCAGAAAAATTGGTAGGAGTATTTTTGGCCCCATTGACTGCTGGGAGTGCCTATTTATTTGCAAGGAGTCAGGTGATCTGGGTCTGTGCCACCCAGGTGGCTGTCTGGGTGGATGTGTGTTGTATTGCTCCCGGTTGCTAGGCCAGAAGCCTGAGGCCTATCCGGGAGCACCTGGCTGCTAGGCTGTCTGGGGCCATCCAGGACAGTGAGATGCAGCACAGGGTTGGGGCTTCAGGTTGGAAGCCTAACCAAGCTGCAGAGGTTCAGCCGGACGGGAAAACGAATGTTGTCAGGCAAAGAATTTGTTTGAATGCTCAAACACTGTTAAAGTCTCATGGGACATGAACATGAAAAATCAAAAGTGCTAATTTTAACGGTTAATATGCAAGTTATTGCCATAAAAAGTGTTTGGGGACCTGGGTCCTGCCCCAGGGGACATGCATCGATGCAAAAAACGTTTTCAAAAACTTCAGATTTCTCAGGAGCAGCGATTTTAATAATGCTTAAAGTGAAACAATAAAAGTGAAATATTCCTTTACATTTCATACCTGGGATGTGAGTATAGTATGCCTGTAAAGTAGCGCATGTTTCCCGTGTTTAGAACTGTCCCTGCACTAAATGTACTTTCTAAAGAAAAAAAATTATTTAAAACTACTCGCGGCTATTAATGAATTGTCGGCCCCGGCAATACAGATCAAAGTCTTTGAAAAAAACGGAAGTCATGTCGCCAGGCAGAACAGTGTGCCAGGACCACTGCAGGGGCTTCAATCTAAGGTGAGTATTTTAAAATGAGCTAGCATGCTATAAGGTTTTTATTTTTGTTTTTGCTTATTAAAGTGGTTGTAAACCCACAAAAAATTGCAAAACCTATTCATTCAGCTAAATCAATGTAAAAAAAATAGCGAAATACAATATATGTAGCAAGGTGTCCCGTTTGAACGTAGCTTATAGACTACAGTTTGTGCCTAATAAGAACTCAGCTCCCTCTGGTGTCTGTTTGAGTTATGTTGCTGCAATTTGTTTGGTTCAGCCATACGGGAACAATGCATGATGGACATTGTGGTACACAGAGACAGAGACTCTATTACTGTAGGTTGGAAATTAGACTACAATGCCCACAGTGCCACTATGCTACCAAAGTGCATTGCGTCCTGCACAGCCCGCTGGGAGGATTGATTTAAGGTCAGGCGAGGCCTTGTTCTGGTCTCTAGGGATGCCAGCAAGAGGCCTGCAGTGAGTGTGCTTAGGCCAGAGAAGCCTGGGCCTAAGGTTGCGGTTGCGGAGACCGGTTCGCCTGAACGAGGGGTCCTTGCTACAACCCTGCTGAACAGACCAGGGAGAGAGACCGGCCTACACTCCACAGCATCCAGAGTCGCCTATCCACCAGCACCTTGTGAGCGGAGGACCAGGAACCAAGAGCTGCAGTTAGACTAAGCACCAAGAGGGTCCAGATGGAGCAAGGCCTTATTTGGTGAGAGGGCACCTGCCCACAAACATAACTAACTGTGCTGCAGGAAGGTGATTTTCATAGTTTCACTTGTACTGTTAGAAGTTGCCGTGCCACAAGTAGTGACACATTGCACCCGGGAGTGACATAGCGCTTTGAGAGAATCAGCATCTCTCTTGCCATTACACTACGTACTATAGGAGTTTATTCTTTTTTTCACATCTCTTGTTGGTGCACATGAGTATTTGTAATCCAACAAAGCTAGCAGAAGATTACTTTTTAAACAATCATCAATTCAGTTTGTTGTTTAAGTTGACTCAACGGGACACATGTCAGCTGAACTGCCCACCAGAGTGAGCCAAGGAGCTCACAAGCCTATAGGTGTGATATAGCTGTTTGTACTCACTTGTATTGTCATTTTTGCTATTTCAGTGAGCTGGGTGGGGCTTGGTAGAGAGGTATCCAATTGCTGACATCATTGGATTGGGAGAATCTTTTCACCGTGTACTTACTCAGGTCTGACCTCAGGTTGTGTGATTAGGTCCTTTTGTAAACATCTTACCCTTGGTTAAACTACATCTTGTGTGCAGATGACCAGCACCAAGGTAACACTATTTAATTTTATTTATACAGTATATATATGGGTTTAGTGTACCTGGACAAGCCTCTCTCACTGACCTGGCAGCCGGAGTATCACTCGGACATTTGTAGGATAAAGTCCCTGCCCAAGACCCTCTTTAGTAAACATCAGGGAGACATCTCTGCCACAGGTGCTCTCTCATTTGTAGTTACGGAGGCAATCCTCCTTAGATGAATTACGCCTGGATCTCCTTCAACTTGTCGCCCAGGTACCGACTGACAGGTGATCAATCCCTCAGTGTCCGGCTATCTTGATCCCTGGTGGTTTGTTGAGGCCCTTTTGGACCGCCAGCCTCTCAATGGCGCTCCTCAGACAGACTTCCCACCGAACAGCAATACAGCTTGGGATCCTCAAAGGTGGGAACCCAGTCACTCACTGGGTCCTCGTTGCTCTTCAGATGCTTCGGGCCATTGTGGCCCCGGAACCAGGAACACCGCGTGGCACGCACGCCCCAGCCAGGTAGGCCATAACGCCGGGGCGCCGTGATGTGGTCACCCTAAAGGTGGGTGCCACACTCGAAGAAGAAGACCCAGAACCAATGGCATCTTCCCCGTAAATACCCCTCTCCAACATGCACAGCGAGGTCAAACCCTCCTGATTGGGTGTTCTTCCCAGCAGCCAAACCTTGACTCCACTGCTGCCACCTACTGCACTGGGGTTGGAAGAACACCCCAGCACAACAGAATAAGCCCACAGTACAGCCAAGCTGAGACAGAGACCCTGTTAAACTCTGATCCAAATTGTTATGCGTTAAACTACACTCTGATTTCCCTCTAAATTTAGCTAGCACCGGTACTGTAAAGAATCAGGCGCTACATAACATAAGAAAAAAATGAAGTCCAAATAGAAAATTTAAAAATGTAAACAAAACTGTATAGATTGAAGCATGATGCTAAACATAATGAAAAATTGATTTTGGGTGTGCAGGTAATGGCCCAAAGTGATACATACAAAAATCTCTTGTTTGTTGGTTTGATATCACTTTAGGTTCATGATGATCTCTTGTGGTGGGTTACAGAACTTTACACTTACTGCTTTGCCCCTGCTTCGGTTTTTGAATAAGCCAGTAGCATGGTGTTCAGTCGTTTTGTCTATTTCAAAAACAAGACTAAGCAAGCATGTGTAAGTAAAAGTCTGCACAAAGATGTGCATATAAACACCAGGATTTATTAGGTTAGTGGTGCAATAACATCGATATTACAAGACAGTTGCAAGCTAGCCTTTCTTACTCTGCAGCTTATTTAAGTCTTGCAGTATTTAATCAATATACTGTAACAGGAACTTACCACTCTCCATCCATTCCTCTGGGATGACGTCTGTCTAATGTAAATATCTATAAACTAAGCACGCACTTGGTATTATCTAGCTCTAGCTACACATACATTTCTTGCATTTTTTTCCTCACCTGATTTAACCATTTTAAAACGATAATTTTTTTTTAATATGGTATACAGTGGCAGTGGTAAGCAATCAAGAGCTTTATTTTTCTAACCATTTTACGCAGAAATGGAAGTAATCATTTAAGTTCACAGCTGAATTCTAAAAGTATTTTACCTGCCAAAAAAAAAAAAAATGCTATTTTATTCATCTGGTTGTAGCGCCCCCTTACTTTCAGTATGGGCACTACGCTAAAGTTAGTGGGGGAGTGGGAGAGTTATGTTGCTCTCACTCTTAATTTTCGTTAAATTTGGGCTGCTGTCATTTTAGAACTGTCCTGTGGGTCAGTCTGCGCTGCGGGGGTGTCAATCTTACCCCCGGACGACAGATAGCGTCAGAGGGTTCTAACAGAGCCACTTTTCCCCAGCAGCCAATTGGAGGAGTTTTCCCTTGCGGGGCATGCTGGGAGGGGTATATCTGTGGCAGATGCCATTTTATGGGGGTTCTTCGTGGGTTACTGGTTCCAGGTGCGGCACCCACCTTTAGGATGTGCGCATTCAACAGACCCCGGCGATATGGCCTACCAGACTGGGGTCGCAAGTTGCGTGGAGTTCCTTGCGGATGCTCCTGAGGGGCCCCAGTGACTTGTTGGGTCCCCCTCACCACTATGAGAAAGATCCTAGGCGGCTGGCTGTACGGTGGGGAATCGGCTCAAGGAGAACCCGGAGGCAGGTTATCTGAGAGACTCGAACGAACCATCGGGGATCTAGTGACCGATACACTGACAGGTACACTTCAACTGTTCATCGGTTACCCAATCGTAATTGACTGAAAGGATTCACTCTGCTGTCCACTCCAAATTGTCAGCATAGTGCCTGTGGCAGAGGCCTCACCTGGCATCCTAATTACAATCAGTGCCAGGTCCATAGCAGGGACCTGTTCCTTTCAGAAATTTTAAAGGAGAACTCTGGCTGCCAGGCTTGTGGCAGAAGTCTGTCCGGGGATCACTTCACCCACTCTGGCTAGAGTGGCAACGCAATATATTGTTACTGAGAGCAGGCTTGCTCTCCTGTTCATCCAAGCCTGATACTGCAAGGCTTTCTTCACTTCATCAACCTGTCCTGTCTACCCTCTGTTTATGTTGGTCGTGTTGGACCCAAGAAATAAAGCATTTGGAAAACCTCAACTACTGGCTGGACATTCGCTTACTGCTCTGCTCGCTAACTTTACCCCTAGACAATGATTAAAGGTAACTTAATACGCCGATCCCAAATCAACCATCGGCCCTTGAGGGGGTATCGCTACATGGTCTTCTAATCCAGATAGCACTGTCAGGTCGTGGCTCAACCTCTCGACTACCTGCAATTTTTAAGCAATTGTAGCGCCCTCTACCATAGGTAGGTACTAGAGGTAAGGTGTTTTGGGTGATAGCTGGCAGGCAGGCTTATGCTGCATGCTAGCCTAGCTCTGAGGAAGGGGTTGCACCCCCGAAACGCATTAGCTGTACCCCGTGTTCTGTGCATGTCCATAAACTATTTATGGCCTTTTGTCAGTTGCCTTTTGTCAGATTTTGTGAGTACCCACTTATATACAAAAAACGTTTTTATTATTAAATTATCTCTGGTAATACAGCTGTGGCCAAAAGTTTTGAGAATGGCACAAATATAATATTTTCACAAAGTCTGCTCCTTCAGTGTTTTTGGATATTTTTGTTAGATGTTACTGTAACGGATGACCACCGCTTACAACCTTCCATCCAACCACGACAAGCTTATCTGACACACTCCGACAATATTGCATACACGATCCATATCCTTTCCCAGAATAAGACGAGACAGAGCTCCGTTCTTGCTTCCAAAGATATATGACAATTTATTAGTATTTTCTCAGCTTCTTATATCCAGTACAGCATAATACAGTTAATCACAGGACAATGCAATCTCCACCCCCCTATTCACTCACTGAGGATAATTCTTTAATTGGTAGCTAGACATGACGGCACCGTATTATCAATAGGGTTCAATTAACCTTGAATAGTAACACAGACATCTTGTTGAATAAGTTCTCTATACAGCTTTGTCACACAATGGCAGTGAGAGTGGGTGTCTTTACATTGAATAGCCAACACCTTAGGATATTTCAATAGCCTATTATACAAAAGGTATGACTCACTGGCTGACCTGGTCATGTCATCATGACTCCTTGTGATATCTCAGTCCTGCAATATGAAGTATTATTAATGTCCCATCTCATGTAATATGAATTATGATTCACTATTAGCCACCCTATACCCAAAAGGGCACAGGGTGGATTTCGACCCAAGGGTTTTTGGTGCTGCTGGCACAAGAGTGTCTCTCATCCTTCCAACGTCTCTGGGTGTCACGGGCCATTCTGTTACAGTTACTATAATATACTGAAGTATAAATCCAAGCATTCCATCAGTGTCAAAGGCTTTTATTGACAATTTAATTTTATGCAATGAGTCAATATTTTCAGAGTTGACCCTTCTTTTTCAAGACCTCTGTCATTCACCCTGGCATGCTGGCAATCAACATGTGGGCCACATCCTGACTGATGGCAGCCCAGAGTGTTCTTGGATGGTTGGGAGAAGTTGCTCTCGGAGGATGTTTTTGTCCCATTTTTTATTCGTGGCTGTGTTCTCGGGAAAATCTGTGAGAGAGCCCCCCACTCCCTTGGCTGAGAATTAACCTCACACATGAATGGTCTCAGGATGCTTTACTGTTGGCATGACATATGACTGGTGGTAGCGCTCACCTTTTCTTCTCCGGACAAGGGTTTTTCCAGATGCCCCAAACAATTGGAAAGGGGATTCATCAGAGAATATTACTTTACCCCAGTCCTCAGCAGTCCAATCCCTGAACCTTTTTCAGAATATCAGTCTGTCCCTGATGTTTTTCCTGGAGAGAAGTGGCTTCTTTGCTGCTCTTCTTGACACCAGACCATCCTCCAAAAGTCTTTGCCTCACTGTGTGAGCAGATGCACTCAGGCCCCGTACACACGGCAGAGAACCTCGACGGGCGGAACACATCGTTCCGCCCGTCGAGGTTCTCGGCCGGCCGTCAGATTCGGCGACCAGCCTGTCGGGAAAGGCGACCAGCCATTCATCCCGATGGGCCGTCGAGCAAATAGAGAGCTTGCTCAGGAATGGCAGCAGGCAGGTGTGAAGCCCCGTACACACGGCCGAGGTTCTCGGCAGAATGAGGATCCCAGCGAGGTTCTCGCTGGTTTCTGCCGAGAACCTGGGCCGTGTGTACGGGGCTTCACACCTGCCTGCTGCCATTCCTGAGCAAGCTCTGCATTGGTGGTGCCCTGACCCCGCAGCTGAATCGCAGTGGAGATGGTCCTGGCACTTGCTGGACTTTCTTGGGCGCCCTGAATCCTTCTTCAAAAATGCAGTGGAAATGTTTTTTTATGGGATGAAGTTCATTTTAATGGCAAAGAGGGACTTTGCAATTAATTGCAATTCATCTGATCACTCTTCATAATATTCTGGAGTATATGTATATTGCCATCATAAACACTGAAGCAGCGGACTTTGTGAAAATGAATATTTGCCACGACTGTACACAAGGTGTGCGCGCCTTCTATTTCTGTTTTTCTTGTAGTTCCTTTCGGATTACCCCTTTGGGATACCATATATACCTTTTTACACCACCATTTTATCTGATATCTGTTACATCACACCTTGGAAGACCTATAGCGCTCAAAGTGACTTTATTTTTTTTATTTATGCTGCATGCTAGGCCTGTTTGCTTTGATCTGTGGGGCAGGGAGTGGTTAGTGTAGAAGTGGGTGTGACTACCTATCTTTCAGTTCTTAGGCACCTCCCCTTCTTCCAGGGAGAATGTTCTGGAAGAGGGGTAGGGCTCGGAATTGGAGTGACAGGGAGTTCAACCTCTAACTAGGATTGGCAGGGGGCAGGCCTCCTATATAAATTTAGGTCCAGCACACTGGATGGGGGGTTGTCGGCTGGGTGAATTGAGGAATAGAGTGTAAGGCCCCTTTCACACTGGGTTGTTATTCAAGCGTTATTCAAGCGAAGCCTCGTCTGCAATACCAATCGGAGCCCTTTCACACTGCCAGCGCCTGAAAAAACACTGGTAAAGCACCGCTAAGACCCTTACGTTTTAGGGCGTTTTTGAAGTGCCTAAGTGTGAAAGGGCAAGGCGTTTTTACAGTGCTTTCATTTCAATGGAGAGGGGCGTTTTTGGAGTGTTTTTTTCAGCGCCCAAAAGCTGCTCCAAAGATGCTGTTTGCAGGACTTTTCTCAACGCCTCACCAGTGCAACGCCTCAGTGTAAAAAGGTAAGGCGTTTTTACAGCGCTTTCAGTTCATTGCAATGGAGAGGGGCGTTTCTGGAGCGTTTTTTTCAGTGCCCAAAAGCTGCTCCAAAGATGCTGCTTGCAGGACTCAGTGTGAAAGGGTCCATTGAGATGCATGGAGAGCGTTTTATGAGCATTTTATTAGCGCTATTTTTAATGCTAAAACGCTGTAAAAACGCTTCAGTGTGAAAGGCTCACCCCCATCTGGGGGGGGGGGGCCTCGACAGAGGAGCTTGGGAGCCTCTCCTTAAACAGTCATGGAGAGGTGTCATGGAGCCGATGAAACAGTTGGTACGCACGGTCCGGGTAAATTCTAAAGGACTCAGGGCAGGAGAAGTTTGGTAAGTGAGGCACAATGGATATCTGAAAGAGGCATTCCAGGGGGGCTGGGTGCAAGGCCAGAGGAGAGACTGTGGGCTTCTGTGAAAAATCGTTGTGGCCTGAAGGCACAGGATTTGCAAGTCGGGCTGGCTGGGATCAGTAGTCCATCTATCGTTTATTAAGTGACTAGGCAGGTAGGGGTGCTGCAGGCTCCTGGCCTCTCAGAATTCAGCAAGTTCAGCTAGGGATTATTCAGAGTGATGCCTGGTACAGTTCAAGATGATGGGGCGGAAAGACAAACGCTGTGACAATAAAGTTTGTACTGGAGGAGAAGAGTCCTGGGAGTAACAAAAAAAATGATGGACTCCAACCTTGACAGACTTTGACTTTACACTTCTCCTCTGCACAACTCCTGCAGAATAAAGGCTCTTTCACACAGGGCAGATCAGTAATGATCAGCCCCGTGCACCTCCGTTTGCTCAGCGGGGATCACTCCGTTGATCCCCGCTGAGCCGGCGGATGACAGGGTGGTCCCCGCACACTGTACAGTGACCGCCCCTGTCTTTACTCCGCTCTCCACAGACGGATGGAAAAGTAGGTTTTTCCTTCGTCACACTTTGGAGGATCGGAGCGGGTCGGATGTCAGCCGCCATGTCACCACTGACATCCGCGGCTCCATAGAGGAGCACAGAGCGCCCGTTCAGGTCCACATAAAAAACTGTCAGGCGGATCTGAACGGGCGCTCCGTGTGAAAGAGCCCTTAGGGGTGTATTCACAATATGCAAAGCGCAACCGTTATAGCAGTTCTTTAAGTGAGTCCTGGTTCAAATTGGGCTGCGGGAGTGAAATCGCGTGATTTCAGCTGAACTCGCGCGATTTCACTCCCTCTGGCAGTCCCGATTTCGGCGCGATTTAGGAGACATCTGTGCAGGGTTCTGCACAGATGTCAATGTAAATCGCGTCCTGAAATCGCAAAAAGTAGTACAGGAGCTACTTTTGGAAATCGGTGCAGCGCCGTAGATGCGGCGTCGCACCGATTAGGACGGTGTCATTGCCGGCAATTGCCGCCAATTTGAGATGCGATTTCACATGTGAAATCGCATCTCAAATCTAACTAAATCGTACCCAGTGTGAACCTGGGCTGAATCAGCAAAGTCACAATGACCATTTCCAGTTTAAAGCACAACCACTATAACATGGCAAATGTAACCTGTTCTATGGGCATCCCATACCTTTCCCCCAACCAAGTTATATTCCCCAAATAAACAAAACAACGCAAATGACTGTTCATTGTCTACTGGAGAGTGAAGTATAGAAGTCTGGCAGCAGGGTGAATATGTGTGGATGATAGTAACTAGTAGAAACCAACCGCTACACAATATAGATTGCTCAAGGGCGCCACCCTTTACACTGTTATACAAGCTGCACACTCACTACTTTACATTGTAGCAAATTGTGTCTTCTTCAGTGTTGTCACTTGAAAAGATAGAACAAAATATTTAAAAAAATGTGAGGGGTGTACTTACTTTTGTCAGATATTGTGTGTGTGTGTGTGTGTGTATATATATATATATATATATATATATATTTTATGTAGCACTACCCCCGAAAGAGCTGCTGGTTTAGATTTGGGCCTGATGCTACCTTACTGTTCCATATGCTCGTTTCAGGGGTTCTCCTTGAAGAGTTGTCCACAAAAATGTCTGCAACAAACACAAAGTCTCTTTCAAGGTTTTTATTGAACAAAGTTCTCCAACAGGGGTAGAGGGATGGGGGAGACTCAGGTACCTTTTGCTTTGCGGATCACGGGTACAACTCAGATCCACGCTGTATTTCAGCAACTACCAGATAGGCCTACTCTTACTGACCTACCAGCTGGTGCGAAGCTCATCAAAGTCTCTGCCACAGACTTGATAAGTGTTGTCAGGTCGTCCCACGATCTTCTGCCACAAGATCGTGCAACCACTCGCACACTTTGTGAGTTGTGTACTATATTGGAACTATACAGTGACAAGAATCCTTCAGCCAGGCCAGCAGCACAGTGAGGTAAATTTGCCAGGATACGTCCTTCAATTGAATTCCACTGGTTCAGGTTCCTCCTGTAGGTAAGATAGCGAAGGACCATCCCTGGATTAGTAGGCCCCAGAAACTCCTGGGCCTACTCTCAGTTGCGAGGCCTCGGACCAACCGGCCCAGAGGCTACGAAACAGCTCACACTTCCCTGAGGCCAGGAGGGCCATTAGGTCAGGATCGGAAGACCTCGCCAAAACAGTGTCTGTCCCTTAAGTACCCCTCCCCAGAATGCACAGCGGGTTGACCACACCCCCTGAGATGCTTCTGGGAAAGAGATACCCAATGCATTCAGCCTGCTGCCTTTCCAACCTTGACCTGTGGTAACAGCGACACCCATCGTCAAGGGGAAAATTGTTGGTTCTGTTTCAGTTCAGCTGGGTTGCACAATTTAGCATGATCCTTCTGAGCTAAACTACAGCTCAGACAACTAAAATGTAACACATAGCGCCTACTCAATGGGAGCATGGCGCTACATTTATGTATCATAGGCTAATGCTCAACTACCGGAGCACTGGTGGCTCCTCCCCACATTGGGTGTCCACATTGGAGAAGTGCTCTCTTTGATAACCCTCCATGTGGGCGCGCTCCCGAGTCCTGCTTCTGCATGTATTCACACAGATAGCGGGACAGCAGTGGGAGCCAATTGCTGCGCTGCTATCAATCTATTCGATCAAGAGCCGGGACCCCGTGCAGAGAGGAAGAGCGCGTCTCTGCCGAGAAAATAAAGGGGCTCAGGTAAGTAAAATGGGGGGTGGGGGGGCTGTCATCTGCATTTACAACCACTTAAAAACACTGCCAGGGTTTACAATCCCTTTATCTTAATGCATTCCCCCTAAGGCCCCGTACACACGAGCAAATGAATCTGTTCAAATCGGTCGGACCGATCGATTTGAACAGATTTGTCTGCTGGCTGCTTTGGTTTGATCGCTGTACACACGATCAAACCAAAATCCCCGCCAGCAGACAGCGCGGTGGCGGTGACGTTGACGCCGCCACGTCACCGTACCAGGAAGTAAATTACTTCCGCGCATGCTTCGAATCCATTCGACGCATGTGCGAGAAGATATGTCTGCTGGTTAGCGTACTAAAGCATGCTTTAAAATCTGTCGGCTGGCCAAGTCCGTCTGCTCGCCCGTACACACGATCGAATCTGTCTGCTGGGACGGTCTGGCAGACCATTTCCAGCAGATAGATTTGATCGTGTGTACGCGGCCTAATACTTACCTGAGCCTATCTCTATCCAGCGATTTTGCAGGAGAGTCTCGACTGCCATGGACTGTCCCTCCTCATTGGCTGAGATAGCAGCGTGGCACCATTGCATCCTGTTGCTGTCAATCAAAGTCAGTGGGCCAATGAGGAGAGAGAGGGAGCTGGGCCGAACCACGGCTATGAGCTCAGCAGCAGCAGCAGCTCATCTCAGGTGCCCCCATAGCAAGCTGCTTGCTGTGGGGGCACTTGGCAGGAGGGAGGGACCAGGAGTACCGGCGAGGGACTCGAGGAAAGGAGGATCATCTGGGTTGCTCTGTGCAAAACCACTGCTCATGTAACTGAACATGTAAGAAGAAATATTTTTAAATAAAAAAATAACAAACATGAGACTTTAGTATCACTTTAATCTGCCTTGTTTTAGATGGGCTCTGGTGGAGGACAAGTGGGTGAGTTATGCCTCGTTTCCACTGAGCGGATCGGTTCGGTACGGTTCGGTACGGTACGCTATTTTGGGTGTTTCCATTATGAAAGAGTACCGTAAAACCGAACCGTACCGCACCAGCAAGGGTCCTGCTTCAGATGAGGGACCAGAGAGAGTGGAACGGTTCGGTTAGGGCGGACCTACAAATGCATCTCACTGATTGGTGGATGTGCTAGGATTTTTTACTAAACCCTGAATGGTCCCTCACGGTCCGATTTGCAGTGAAAACGCTCACGCTATTAGACCGGACCCATCCGAACGGCTCCAAAATAACTGACCCGACCCGATCCGTGCAGTGGAAACGAGGCATTAGTCACGTTTTGGCCCCACCAAGTTAGCCTTATACAGTACAACATTAAAGTCCTTCAATTAATTTCCGGTAAGGCTACTACTTATATGGAGTTTGTATTATCCACTTATTTGCATGTTATACTAGAAATTGTATTGACCCAAAAGTGTGTACAAATATGTATGACTGCGGTAAGGACATTATTAGACTGTAGGCACAGTTGAGGCAGGGACGGAACAAGCCAGTCTGTTTTCCGTAACGTGTGGTGGAAATAGCCAGCACTTTCAGAATTTGTAAAATTGTTTATTACAATTTCTATTTTAGCTACCATCTTATCTTTCCATTTGCCACAGTGGACTTATTGATCGTTAATGCACAGCCATGTTTCCTGCCTCAGCAGACATAGCTTCCAGCTAATGGCTGTACAAAATGAGCCGTGTCAGAAAACAACATGCTCAGGTAACTAGAAGAGCTTTTAATAGACTTTTATATTGTTTGAAGATAGCTGAGTAAGATTACATTTCTTTCATTTACTGCACTGTAGACAAGTGTGTCTGACATCTGTTGTGTTGTCAATGACTGTAAATTAACAAATGAGCTGTACTGTATGCCATGAAGTCATGGTTAGTTAGTGAGTTCACAAGCCGGTGAACTTTGTAAAGAAAGTTAAAGTAGAACTATGAGCAAAACTCCTATTTTGCCTTTAGTCAGGGGCGTAAAAAGAAATCATAGAGTCCCATAGCAAAATGTTGTATGGGGCCCCCCTGCAAACAGCCACCCCCAATTGCCGCTACTGTGACCCATAAGATGCTGTCAGTGTGCCCATTAATTGCCGTTACTGTACCCCATCAGATGCTGCCAATGTGCCCATCATTTGTCACTACTGTGCCCCAAGAGATGCTGCCAGTGTGCCCATCAATTGCTGCCCAGCACTTACATGTCTCGCAGCGGGTCAGAGGCGGTCTCCTGCACATCCTCCATGTCTTCTTCCGTCCTCTCTCAGGCATCCAATCACAGCACCTGACATTTCAGCCAATCAGGTGACCGATAACAGCCAATCAGGTTGCTGGGTCTGAGAGGCAGATTCAGTTTTAGCAAAGCAAATTCCTTTGCTTTGCTAACACACAGCTGAGTGAACAGCGAACGCCCAGCATGGCGCCCGCTGTTTACATTTTTCTCATCCTCACCAGGCCCCACTTGGCTCTGGGCCCCATAGTGGGTCGCTATGGCGGTAGTTCCGCCCCCTTGCATTTAGTTATACTTTAGATTTTCAATGTGATGAAGTTGTGCATATTTAGAACATAGATTTTGATGCTCAGATTTTGCAATCATAGGCCTGCAGCTTCACATATTTGGCATTGGATGTTGCCAGAATGGAAGATTTTAAACAGTGTAAAAATGTGTAATTGGCTGAATGATCAGACAGAGGATAACTGCAATATTACATTTACTAAATTGTCTTCTCCCGGCAGGGACGGCTAATCTGCACCAGGGGCCCAGCAGGGGGAATTTCCACATAAACACTGTGTTAATGGGGGGATCTAGCAAATTTCTTTCCTGCAACCCATAGCTTAAGTCTCTGGTATTCTAAAGCTCCATATAGACTGTGCTGTGCTAAAACATAGTGCCTTGAATGAGGCACAGAGACGTGGCTTTGAGGCACAGCCTCATAATCGATTAATCCTAACCTGCACCAATTTACTGATTATCGCTAACGGCTATAGCAGTCACTTGCAATAATTGCAAGAACATCCGACAGGGTGGTTTACCCAAGTTGATTGAATGACCCATTTGGTATATTATTGAGCCTGCCAATTAATGGTTCAAATTTCAGCCGATTCCCACTGAACCGGCCAAGATTCGAATCATGTATGGCCGGCTTAAAGGAAAACCACTACTTACATTAACAGTACAGTACATAAAAAAAACACTTATCCTCACAGACAGCGTCCAACACAGTAAAGTCCATGCTAGGTCTGGCAACACAGGGGAGCACCTGGAAGGATCTCTGGGTTGTAACACAGGAGAACGGCTGGAGGATTTTCTGGGATGGTAACACGCAAGCAACTTGAGGAGTCTTGGCGTACCTCCCAACTTTTCTGAGATTGAAAAGGGGGACACTCTTTAGCACAAAGTGTGTAGAAAAATGACAAACCCACTGCTAGGCCTTCAGTCATGTGGCCAATAAAGAATTAATAAGCAAAGAATGACTTGCTAAACACAAAATTGCTTTTTTATTACCATGTTTACTTTATACTGGCTTTTTAAAGTAATAATAAAAAACTTTTTGTTATTATATGAAAGATTTGGTGTAGTGTAACACTTTTTGGAAGTCAAACATTTTTTTATAGACCTATCCAATTTGCATAGCAGGAGATTGTGACTGGCTCTCAATGGAGCCTGTTAACACATCTCCGCAGCGGCTCCGGTGCGAATTGCGCAGGAGTCCTGTGCGTCTTTTGGTTCGTTACAGGTCTGAATTCAGCAAAAAATTAGGATTGAAATCGGACATGAAACAGTGAATGGAGACACACTGGACTCCTGCTGTGAGCCGCTGCGTTCTCCAGTGTGAACCCAGCCCTAATCTTCCATAGAAGCTGTATGCTATTGGGCTCCTGCCTGGCTGCCCACACCAGGACTAAGAGTGAAGGATCATACACCTGGCTGTGGATTGCATGCCCAGCTGCTTGTGCCTAACCAGTTGCAGTCTTTCTAAGCACCCAAGGATGGGAAACAGAAGTGGGGCACTGTGCTATAACAATAATGTGGCTTGTTGCAGAGAGGCAATGTCAAGATATAAATGATAACTCCCTGGATAGCTGAGCTCTGTGTTTCTAAGTCACCTTTCAAGCCATGACTATGCCAGTCTGTACTGTTTTCCAGAGCAGCCTAATGCCTAATTTTCGGGTTGTAAAACACAACGTTTTTCAGGCTCTAGAAAAAACAATGTTTTTTTCAACCCAATCATTAAAAGAGCCTTGCCTACACACGATCGTGAAAAAAAAATGCTCTAGCAAAGCACGGTGATGTACAACGGCACTATAAAGGGGAAGTTCCATTCAGATGGCTCCACCCTTTGGGCTGCTTTAGCTGATTTTGTGTTAGTAAAAGACGATTTGCGCTTTTTTGTCTGTTACAGCGTGATGAATGTGCTTACTCCATTACGAACGGTAGATTTACCAGAACGAGCGCTCCCGTCTCATAACTTGCTTCTGAGCATGCACAGATTTTTCACGTCGTTAAAGCCCACACACGTTGTTAAAAAATAGAGCACGTTCGAATTTTTTTTTTATCGTTTTTCAAAACCCCAAAAATGCTCTGAAGCCCACACACGATCATTTTTTAATGACATTAAAAAAATAAAATTTACAACCCGAAAAATTATCCTGTGTACGCGACATTAGGGTTTTTCTTTGTATCCCGAACAGTTCCTGTGGCAGTTGTGGCTGCAATCTTTCTTGGTCTACCTGGCCTTGGCTTGATATAAAAATAGCCCCCAATTTTCCACTTCTTAATAAGTGATTAACCACTTTAGCCCCGGACCATATTGCTGTCCAATGACCAGAGCACTTTTTGTGATTCGGCACTGCGTCACTTTAACTGACAATTGCGCGGTCGTGCGACGTGGCTCCCAAACAAAATTGGCGTCCTTTTTTCCCCACAAATAGAGCTTTCTTTTGGTGGTATTTGATCATCTCTGCGGTTTTTATTTTTTGCGCTATAAACAAACATTTTTAAAAAAATGCTATATTTTTTACTTTTTGCTATAATAAATATCCCTCAAAAATATATAAAAAAAAACATTTTTTTCCTCACTTTAGGCAGATACGTATTCTTCTACATATTTTTCGTTAAAAAAATCACAATAAGCGTTTGATTGGTTTGCGCAAAAGTTATAGCGTTTACAAAATAGGGGGTCGTTTTATGGCATTTTTATTAATATTTTTTTTTTACTAGTAATGGCGGCGATCAGCATTTTTTTTCAGTACTGCGACATTATGGCGGGAACTTCGGACACTTTTGACACATTTTTGGGGCCATTGGCATTTTTATAGCGATCAATGCTATAAAAAGCATTGTATTACTATAAAAATTCCATTGGCAGTGAAGGGGTTAACACTAGGGGGCAGGGAAGAGGTTAAGTGTGTCCCTGGGTGTGTTCTAACTGTATGGGGGGATGGCCTCACTAGGGGAAATCACTGATTTTCTGTTCATACATTGTATGAACAGGAGATCAGCGTTTCCCCCGCTGACAGGACCGGGAGCTGTGTGTTTACACACATAGCTCCCGTTCCCCGCTCTGTAACGAGCAATCGCAGGTGCCCGGCGGGTACGCGCGCGGGACTCGGGGGCACTTTAAAGCAGACATATAGCTACGGGCTCTCGCCCAGGCGTGCCACCGTCCCGCATTAATATGATGGCGGGCGGTCGGCAAGAGGTTAAACAGTACTTACTGGCATGTTCCAGGCTTTGGATATCTTTTGATATCCTTTTCCATCTTTGTAAATTTCCATTACCTTGTTACGCAGGTATTTTAAGTGTTCTTTTTTACCTCCTCGTGGCTCAGTGTCTGTTAGCTCTCACATGGATGCACTAAGCAGGCCAAACTCGTTGACTATACACTAATTGTGATATAAAAAGCTACAGATGTGGGAAATTTACCTTTTAAATTGCCATTTTAACCTGTGTGCGCCACCTTCTGTTTCTGTACCAAGGCGAAACATTCCAGTGTATGTAAACCTTTGATCAGGGCCATTTGGGTAATTTCTGTTATTATGATTTAAAAAGGATCCAAAAAAACTATGTGATAATAAATGGCTTTGTGTGATTGCTATCCTTAAATAAAAGACAGTTTTTTGGCATGATCAGTCATATTTTCAATATTAATGCCAAAATTTCACAATTTGTACCAGGGTATTCAAACCTTTGAGCACAACTTTGTGTGTGTAATATGTGTGTATATATATATATATATATATATATATATATATATGTGTGTAATATGTGTGTGTGTATATATATGTATATATATATATATATATATATATATATATATATATATATACACACACACACACACACACACACACACACACTAGATGATATGCCTTTTACTACACCTCCCTCGGTACATGTAGAATATTGCAGCATTGCAGTTTACAATGGTTAATAACTTATCGGATTTGGCTCATACACAGCTTTGCCATTTCCTGCATGTGGAAACCTTAGTGAGTGCAATAGCCTGTTGTCAGGAAGTTTATTTATACATACAATATAAATGCATTACATCACTACATAATGCATAAAGAAAGCAGATCCACCTACGTCTGTCGTTTTCCCCAAAACCAGCGTACAATCTAATGCCCCTCCCTCATTCATTCAAACACATTGCACACCATGGCCAGTTTTACAAGACACCAATTCAAACAATATTTCATTTGTAAAATGAGTTACGGAATGAAAAACGATAAAAAATGGGGATTACAGACATGCTACATGCAGATACTATGTATGCCTGGTATGATTCAGCTACAATTCCAGCACTTGCAAGGCAAAAACTGAGTCTGTGCAATTACTAATTTGGTACACCGTATATACTCAAGCATAAGCCGACCTGATTATAAGCTGAGGCACCAAATTTTGCCCAAAAAAATGGGAAAACGTATTGACTCGAGTATAAGCCTAGGGTGTCCATCTGCATGCCTCACTGTGTCCATGACTAGACTAACGTTTAACATGGGAGTCTATGGGAGGGGTGCCGGCTTTGAAAAATCCAGCCGTAGGTCCCACAGACAACAAATTTGTAGAGGAGAAATGGGGCTACATGTGTGCCAAGATCCGGATCCAGAGAACCTTCGACCGGCCAGTACCGAGTTCCCCAAAGTAACGGAGAAATAACCATTTAACATGGGAGTCTATAGAAAGGGGGCCCGGCTTTGAAAAATCGGTGCTCCACAGCCATAGGTCCCCAGGAAGAGTGGGGCTACATGCGTGCTAAGTTTGGGGTCTGGCCGATACCGGATCCCCAAAGTCTAGGAGATCAGGCGCAAAAAGGTGACTTGAGTATAAGCCGAGGGGGGCATTTTCAGCACAAATAAAATGTGCTGAAAAACTCGGCTTATACTTGAGTATATACGGTAATCTGAGGCCCTTTTCACATTGAGGCGTTTTTCACGCGGTACAGCGCTAAAAATAGCGCTGCTATACCGCGTGAAAAAAACCTGCCCTGTAGTCTTCAATGTGAAAGCCCGAAGGCTTTCACACTGAAGCGGTGCGCTAGCAGGACCGCTCCAAAAGTCCTGCTAGCCGCATCTTTGCAGCGGTATAGGAGCGGTGTGTTCACCGCTCCTATACCACTCCTTCCCATTGAAATCAATGGGAAACCGCGGTAATACCGCCCGCAATGCGCCTCTACAGAGGCGCATTGCGGGTGGTATTAACCCTTTTTCGGCCACTAGCGGGGGTTAAAACCGCACCACTAGCGGCCAATTACCGTGGCAAATAAGACGGTATAGCAGCGCTAAAAATGGGCTTTTAGCCGCGGTGGTGGTATAGCAGCGCTAATGTGAAAGCAGCCTGAAAAACAAAAGGTCACTTTTGCCAGTAGAGTGACACACGTGGCTTCCATCAATTGCGTATGTTAGGAAGTTGGTTGGAGCTTATGGGCTTATGGCATATGGGGTAGAATAAGAAGCATTGGCGACACCATGGGGCGATTTATTCCTGATTACAGCCCATAATGACCCCAGTGAATGCAGCTTCTTCAACATGGTTCCTGCAATTCCTGATCCGTATTGGTTATTATAAGTGCAGAAGTGACCACAATTTGCTAGCTCTTGATTTTGAGCCATGGCATTTCTTTTGTTACCAGACACGTTATTTTTGACAAACAGATTCTAAAGCACAGCGATGAGTAGACATAACAGTATTTATTATCTATATGATCATTAGACTTACAAAAAAATAAACAAAATAAGCAACCAATCGACAGCTGCTCTTGAAGTTTATGCTACTTGTTGAGCGATCGATTTTGACGGAAGAAATACTCTTGCTGGCAAAACTGGGTGGGCATATGAGGTTGGATTGTTCCTGGTTGTAGCACCCTTGCAGCAGAGAACTGTGGCGATGCTACAGGTTTTTCCTTTTAGTTTGTAAAGGTTAATGATGGCCCTAATGTAGTCTTGTATTCCCTTTTTAGTTCCTTCTAGCAGTTTTTAGTGCAAATTTAATGTGTGTAGATAAAAAACAAAAAGTCACTTTTTTGTGTTATTTTTCCGGGTAATACATTCTTTTTTGTTATGCGGAAGTATTTTTTTTCGTATCATATGATCACATTGAAGTTCACAGTTTCACTCTGGTTTACATTAAGGGGTAAGACCAGTTAAACAAGAAAATATATATATATATATATAGAAACGACTGTACCTGCCAAAAGATTTCTAGAGTAATTTACATATCTCTGCTATGCTTAGCATAAGAATCATAATAATACTTTTCAGAGCCTGTAGTTCTGCAGAAAATGTGCCGACCGCAGACTGTGCCACTGCTCTAGCGACTGCAGACTGTGCCACTGCTCTAGCGACTGCAGACTGTGCCACTGCTCTAGCGACTGCAGACTGTGCCACTGCTCTAGCGACTGCAGACTGTGCCACTGCTCTAGCGACTGCAGACTGTGCCACTGCTCTAGCGACTGCAGACTGTGCCACTGCTCTAGCGACTGCAGACTGTTCCACTGCTCTAGCGACTGCAGACTGTTCCACTGCTCTAGCGACTGCAGACTGTGCCACTGCTCTAGCGACTGCAGACTGTGCCACTGCTCTAGCGACTGCAGACTGTGCCACTGCTCTAGCGACTGCAGACTGTGCCACTGCTCTAGCGACTGCAGACTGTGCCACTGCTCTAGCGACTGCAGACTGTGCCACTGCTCTAGCGACTGCAGACTGTGCCACTGCTCTAGCGACTGCAGACTGTGCCACTGCTCTAGCGACTGCAGACTGTGCCACTGCTCTAGCGACTGCAGACAGTTCAACTGATCAGTGTTCTGCAGATTTTCTTGCCACCGCTGTACCTTCTGCCTGTTCTTTTTGCTCTTTACCTGTCCTATTCCCACCCATCAGCTTATAAAGGAGCCACCTCTGAAAAATGTAATGACACTGCTTCTAAGAAAAAAAAAATAGTTGAGAAAAGAATATATAGATAAATAACCAGCACATGAGGCTTATATCCAAAAGTCTAAATTTGCATGTTATTGCTGAAAGAATAACGATGAAACAATGCATTTTATATGTCTCAGGTCACCATCCTTCCTTACACATGAAGATGGAGTAATGTAGTAGGTCACATGTTCTGCCTGATCATAATGATTAAATGAGTAGGGAGAGAGTGGCGCCCAGTGTTCTGAATAAGAAAACGTTAAATTCTCGTACACACGATTGGATTTTCCGACTGGAAATATGTGATGACAGGCTGTTGGTGGAAATTCCAACCGTTTGTATGCTCCCTCTGGCAGTTGTTGGATTTTCCACGGACAAATGTTGGATGGCAGGCTTTAAAATTTTCCGCCAACAACGGTCTGTTGTCGGATTTTCCAATCGTGTGTACTTTGAACTTTTGTCCAATGGACTTGTGTACAAACATGCATGCTCGGAAGCAATGCTCACCAAACGCAACAATGGCAGAAGGCGCTAAAGAGCTGAAAAAACACATAATTTTGTGTTTGTTGGCCGACAATTCTGTGCCATTTTTATGCAACACCCTTCGGACAAAAGTCCTACGCTTTATCTGCTGAAAATCTGAATGTGAAAGGGGCCCAAAGCCTGGTATACACAGACAGACCAATCGGGTCCACCTGTCCGCTTGACAGGCAGACCAGATCTGACCATTCATTGCTCTCCATGGAGCGGTGGATGTCAATGGACATGTGCCTGTTGACACCTGCCGACATCCGATCGGATTCTGCCTGCTAAAAACAGACTAACGGGAATTTGTTTCCTATCCATCCAGTGGATCAGATGAGTCGGATGGAAATAGACAGGTGATCCGTATCCATCTAACAGCAGGCTGTGTCCATGTCTGCTTTTGTCAGTGGAGCGGACATAGACCTGTCATCTTCCTGGCCAGCGGGGATCAACAGGGAGACTGACTCCGCCAGTGTGAAAGGGTGAAAAGAAGGAAAACATGTATATGTATTGCTAGTAATAAGCAATTATATTCTTCATTAGGAGTTTCCTTATGTTGGACACCGAGTGCCCCTATCGTCCTATACACTAAATATGCTCCTCCCTAAATGCGCTCCTCTCTCCCTACTCAAGTACCGGTATCTCTTCAGCTGAAGCATCAGCTCTGTTGCACCACTAAGGTAGCACTCCAAAGAGAGATCAACACCATCATTCACCCACACAACCATTACATATCTATCAAGAACCGTTCTACTGGTCCAAGCGTGGTCTCTAGCTCTAAATAATGATGTAATAGATAATTTTTTTTAGACTTTTGGATACTTGTGCTGGTGTCTACTATTGTATAGAACAATATGATGGAAAAACCTTTCTTATGCCTTTTACACACGATTGGTTTTCCCGGCGGTAAAAAGTCAGCCGGTAAAACCAAAGGGAAAACCGAGAACCTGCTCGGTAGCTTTTCCACCTACACAGGAAAACTGCCATGAGAGCTTTGGTTGGGAAACCAGGCCGTGTGTATGCACTGCAGTATAACCTCATCTCACAGGCCTGTTTGACCCCCGTTAGAAGGGTGGTCACAGGCTTTTTGGTAACCTTTAATTTTTAATTATCAGGTGATGGGCTGGCTTCACGGTTTTCTGGAAATATTTAACACACACTGGATGTTTACAGCTTCCTTTTGAATCTTTCTTTTGGACTTTCACCTGCTGATCCATTGGACTCAATATTTTCACTGATTATTTATTATATGATATTTGCATATCTCTTAAGATATTTATTTCACTGTTTTTGATTGTCACCAATCATTCATAATTAATGTTTATTGATTTATTCACTTTGATTCAATTTCCAGCGCTACACTGTTTTTACACATTTATTTTTGGGCTTGATATCAAGGTTTTAGTGTTTAGCTGCAGGAAACCCTCAGGGATTATTAATTTTTTTTTTTTTTTTTTAAAAAGCTCTCATTGCAGTTTTCCTGCCAGGAAAACCGGTCGTGTGTATGAGGCATTATAGTGAGACTAATGGTTTTAAAGAATACATTTTAAAGTGAACTAAAGTGTGATATATATTTGATAGTAATAGATATGAGTAAATCTTGTTTAGAATGTGGGCCCTGTAGCTTCTATCATAACCCCTTACAGCTAGTATCATTGAAAACTTCTTTAAGTGTAGGAATAATATGCAATGGCTTCATAATTCATAACTATAGCTGTGCTGTTTGGCGTCATATTGACATTGTCTCTTTGGGGATTGATTCAACAGGAACACTCCTGTTTTTCAAATATATTCTGATAGAAAACATATGGTGTAGCTTCACACCGTCCATGATTGGGTTAATTATGGCTTCCATTGATAACATCTTGTCCACGAAGTCTCCGAGACATTTGAAGTAAAGGGGGAAGAGGTGGCAACGGAGGTGCTGATGGATTTGGAGAAGCAAAAGTAGAATGGCGGAAGGATGGAGGTACAGGGGGTGGAGGGAGTGGTCGGTTTCTAATCCAGTCCACTTCTTCTTCACCGATGAAGGATTCAGATAATGTGCTGGCCAAGGCAGCAGAGGCAGCACACTCCTAACACAAGACAATGTCACATTATAATGCCATACATGGAGTCACCAGTGAATGAACACATAAGGAAGGACAGTGTTCTACGTGGTCAGACAACAGGACACAGCACTGCAGAGACAGGACAAAGAGAGACAGCCGAACAACGGACGCGAGTCACAGTGATCACTACTCACTTCATGAGGTGGTGGCTTCGGAAGGGTCTGTGGACTTGAGCTCTGTGTTTGATGCTGAAAGGTAAATAGTGTGGCATGAGGAAAATCAGATCTGTCATAGCATACAATGTACGGCACAGAATATTCCCAAGCAGGTTTTTTAGGTGACATTTTTAAAAACAGCCCAACACTGGTTCAAAGCCAGCCAAAGCATGCTCTAACTACTGTATGAAAAATAAGAAAAAGCAAAAAATTCAAGAAAATATGTGTTAAAATGATAAGGATTGCTCAATAAGACCTCTTTTAGCATGTGTAAGGTTGCAATCTTTACCAGGACAAAAGCAGTTGGCTGCTTTCTCCTTTATGTTGCTGTGTATACCAACTACCATTAGAAACCACATACCAGTTTATCTATCTCTTGTTTTTTTTTCACTTTCCCACTCCTGTTTTCAGTGTTAATATTGTGACGTATTTGACGTCAAAATTAACACTGGTCTGTAGTGCATGTTCAAACCTTAATACCATAAATAATTACATATTATATACTGCTGGAGTAAAAAAATCTAATGAGTTTGGAAATTGTAGAGAAATGCTTAAATAATTCATTACAACTTAACTACACCCATTAGATTTTAGACGACTAAAATGTACTGGAGAATTTAGAACATTTTAGTTGACCTTAAAGGGTCACTAAAGGAAAACATTTTTTTTGCTGAAATGACTGTTTACAGGGTATAGAGACAATGGGCCAGATTCAGGTAGAGTTAGGCTGGAGTATCTGTGATACTCCAGTCTAACTCTCACTTTGAGCCGGCGTTTCTGTTTTCAGTAAGCAGAAAACGCCGGGTTGGAGTTACTATACGAGCGGCGTAATTGTATTTCGCCGTCGTATCGCAACTTCAATTTTAAAAATGGCGCGCGGGGCGTTCCCGCTGATTAACGCCGAGAATATGTTAATCAGCGGGAATCGGAAATTCACGATTGTATTCGGGCGCGACGCAGTGACTTTCCGACGTTTCCGTAAGCGATACGCAGCGCAAAGATAAAGCAGCCCCCTAGTGGAGTATCCTATGTTAAGTATGGCCGTCGTCATCGCGTCGAAAAAAAAAAAATCGCGTCGTTTGCGTAAAACGTCCGTGAATGGGGATTGACGTCATTGACGTTCCCTGAAAGAATTTGGAGCATGCACACTGACAGTCGACGCATGCGCAGTACGTTTGCCGCGGGATCGCGCATAGTTAACATAATACACGCCCCCTACCCGCCCAATTTGAATTCCGCCGGCTCATTTTCGCTACACCGCCGCAACATTAGGAGCAAGTGCTTTGTGAATAACAGTACTTGCTCCTAAAGTTACGGCGGAGTAACGTAAATGAGAAACGTTACTCCAGATTAAAGATTCGCCCATCTACCTGATTCTGGCCCATAAAGGTTAACTGATTCCTTTTAAAAACGATTAAACATAGATAAAAATCAATCATATAATGTGCCTCTAGTTTCACTTTCGCTTTTAAACTGGTTTCATATTTCTGTGAAGTACAGAAGACACACAGAACAAAAACAAACAAATCCAGGGCAGTGTTTTGTTTTTAAAATGAATCTGATTGGTTCTGAGGAGTTTTAGACACACAGCTTAGACCACAGTGAAAATCTGCCATTTTTTTTTTTTTTTATAAGGAGCCAGACAAGCAGGAAGTGTGGAGATCAGAGCAGAATTACAGCAACTTCAAAGCAAAAATGCACAATGAGAACATGAAAACAGCACTGCATAAAAGTAAAGGAAGCTATTTAGCTAAAAAAAAAATGTATCCTTTAGTGACCCTTTAAAAGTATTAGAGATTTAGTCAAGTAAATACAACTAAAATAGGACTAAGGCTCGGTTCACACTGGAACCAGCTGCGGATCAAACAGGATCCCTATTCTCTGGTTCAGGGATAAATCGGGGTTGAATCTGGCTCAGTTTCAGGGCCGAATTCAGGCACAAAGACACACAGTGTTTGTGTGGTGCGCTCTGCAGTCGCCCCGGGTGTATGTGAACCAGCTCCATAGAGAGCCGGTCACATTCTCCTGCCATGTTAAAACCGGCATCCAATTCGCATACAGTAGGTGTGAACCCAGCCTAAAATTAAAATGCCATTTTATTTACACGTATGGGATTTTTCGACCGGAAAAGTTCCCTTCGGAAATCCGGAGGGGAAAGCCGAGAACCTGCTCGGTTCAGTCTTTCCCCTACACATGGTCGGTTTTCCCGACAGGAAAACTGCGATGGAGTTTTGGTCGGGAATCCATCGCAGTTTTTTCCCATAGGAAAACTGACAAAATACGCCGGGCAAAAAGACGCTAGATTTCCCGGCGGGAAAAAAATAACTGGTTCTCTTTTTTTTGTCCGGCGGATTTTGGCCAGTTTTTCTGACGGAAAAACTGTGAGGAGAGCTTTTGGCCGGGTATCCCGGCCATGTGTATACTCCTCGCAGTTTTCCCGTTGGGAAAACTGATCGTGTGTTTGAGGCTTAAACTGAATTGAAGTTTTCTGCCAAAATTAACACTGGTTGTTACCCACCTCTTCTGGCTTTGGTTGTGATGCAATGTGGACCTTCTCTTTACCTGTGATTTGACAACGGCAGAATGGACATGTGCTTTCATTTTTCTGCAGAGAATAAAATACAGTTAGGAAATGGTGGGAAATAAAATTCAAGAAGAAGTTTTACCAGGGTCTTAAATGGCACAGGACACCTTGCCCATGATAAAAAGTTGGCATGTCGAACAACACAACTTCTAGTATTAATGTCCCCCCTCTCCTAGTACCTAGAGTATTGCAGCAGACAGAAAACTTACAGTGTACATGTTGGTCTACATTAGGGGTTGAGCACCCCTAACACAAGGCTGTTTGTGAGTTTCTCAGGACAAGCATTGAAGGGTTTTTCATCACTTCAGAATTGCATCTCTCCCAGGTCTATGCATCACTGTAATTTTAAATTTTGGAGGGCAAGAAACCACTTGGTGATCCTTGAGTTTTTATCCTATTTTTGTGGCATTTAGCTAAAGGGGGCATTTTCTGACTTGAGCTTGAAGGGCAGGCCCAATACATAATATCTGAGCCCCTCCAATGCCCACTTTTTTGCAGGACACTTTATCTACAAAAGCACAGTTTCCCCAGCTAGCTGACACAAGACCACACCCAGGCCTACTTTTAAAGGTACACTAAAGTCAGATTGTTTTAAAAAAAAAATAACAAACATGTGATACTTACCTCCACTGTGCAGTTCGTTTTGCACAGAGTGGCCCGGAAAGCTGTCTTCTGGGGTCCCTCGGCAGCTGTCTGGGCTCCTCCTCGCAAAAGCTTTCCATCTTCATGCGAGGAGCGCTCGCACGGTGGAAAGCTTTTGCGAGCGCACTCCCTTGATACAGCGGCAGCCATAGCCGCCGACTGTATCACTCGGCCCCGCCTTCGGCGCACCGCGTCATCCGCTGTGATTGACAGCAGTGCCAGCCAATGGCTGCGCTGCTATCAATCCGCCCAGCCTAGCCAATCAACGGCCAGGCTGGGAACCGAAGAGGATGACGTGGACGAGCCCGGGAGTTTCAAACGGTAAGGTAAGTAAAACAGGTACTCGGGGGGGGGGGGGGTGCTGTGAGATGTTTTTTTACCTTAATGCATAGAATGCGTTAAGGTAAAAAAAACTTTTACCTTAACAACCCTTTTAAAGCATCTGTTTGCACCTCTAAATGCTTTTTGAAATCCCAGAGCAACCACTTCTGGTTCCTGGGGAAAAAGCATGCTTCAACTGTATCGGGATACTAGGGTTTTGTAGTTTAGGTTTTTCCATATGTGAGAACTACCAAAGGGGTGGTTAAGCTAGTAAAGATGGGAATTAACCTCTCTGAGCAATAGACCTTCCTTCCAAAAAAGGGGTGTGCTTTTTTGTGAGGGGTGTGAGGGATTAACTCGGTAGCGGGTGTGTGTGAGCCCTTGGATGGGTTCACTACACGCTGAACTGTACAAAAAGGCACTTGGGGATGACTTAAAACAAATGATATGGTTTATTTTTCCATCTTGCAGGATATACGTGCAAGCATCAAAACAGCATAAACAAAACAAAACATAAAATAAACCCTTGCCACTTGGGGCGTCTACCTTCCCAACACAGGAACCTACCTATGGAGTCTGGCACAGCCTACTGCTGGGCAGACACTGCTGGTCCTATAGCAGAAAACAACAAAAAAAGTCTCTTTGATATTTCTCACACAGAAATATCCATCAGCACCTCACCTCTTCAGAAGTGCTTGTGACTGCTCCTTCACTCCCAAAGCCTCAGGATGCAGCAATCAGTCGTCATCCCTAGGCTGTCTTTATAGGGGCTTTAATTGCTTAATTCAGAACAGCTGAAACCTTTTAACGCCCCAAACCTCTCTGACCATCTCTGCAGCCGACGCCCAATAGTAATTGGTGTATTGTCTAAACAAGGCAGAAAAACATCTCCCGTCTGGGACAACACACACAGATTTACCTGACTTCCTGTCACAGGGGATAGATCATTTTTTGAATGGTTTTTACCTATTTTAGCTGAGTTCCTTTGGTGCATCTGCCTACACGTACTCCAAACAGTGGGTTTCTTCCAGTCCACTCATACTTTTCTAAGGGTTTACCATGAAACCTGCCTTTTAATGGGGTACTAGAACTATTGAAAACGTTTTTTTAATAGTTTTCCCAGTCTTGGCTAAAAAATGACGGCAGCTAGATAAGCCATTAAAACATCTTATAGGAATCTCAGGACAGTTTTTCTTTAGCCTGTTTGGAGGGTGCCTTTGTTAAAATAGGAGTGTTGATCTATCCGGCCAGACCCAACCTTTAAATTAATTTGTCCACCCAGGGCATTGAAAATACATTCAACTTTAAAATCTTTACAGAATTGCCAAAGAAATTAACTAGATTCCATTTAGCTTGGGGACTGGCACTATAGGACTTAACCATCCACTGTGGGTCTCCTCAATGATCCCAAGATCTAACATATTTTGAATCTCTGCTGCCAAGATTTCCTGATGGGCTTCCAGAATTCATTAAGGCTTGATGTTGACAAACATGGTAGAGTCTATAAGAAAATCATGCTCAGTTACATTGGTTGGGAAACGTGAAAAAATTCCTGATTTTTCTGCACAAATTCCAAGAACTGTTTGTGAGTGGGCAAGAGTCTTTGCTATTGTGGGATGTTTTTCTGTGTGTCAAGATGCTCCTGAACTGTCCTGCCCACTGACAAAGCTTTTGCTTCCATGGTTTGTTTAGATTAACATACAGTGGGGATCGAAAGTTTGGGCACCCCAGGTAACAATTTGTATTAATGTGCCTAACGAAGCCAAGGAAAGATAGAAAAATCTCCAAAAGGCATCGAATTACAGGTTAGACATTCTTAAAATATAACCTTTTTTGACATATTATATTTCCATCTTTTACACTTTCAAAATTACAGAAAACAAAAAAATGGCGTCTGCAAAAGTTTGGGCACCCTGCAGAATTTATAGCATGCACTGCCCCCTTTGCAAAGCTGAGACCTGCCAGTGTCATGGATTGTTCTCAATCATTGCCTGGGAAGATCTCAAAGGTTTTAAATGCCCAGACTCATCTGACCTCAACAATCAGTGCCATGGGTCCTTCTAAGCAGTTGTCTAGAAAACTGAAACTGAAAATAGTTGATGCTCACAAAGCTGGACAAGGCTAAAAGAAGATAGCAAAGCGTTTTCAGATGTCAATATCCTCTGTTCGGAATGTAATTAAGAAATGGCAGTCATCAGGAACAGTGGAAGTTAAAGCAAGATCTGGAAGACCAAGAAAAATATCAGACAGAACAGCTTGCAGGATTGTGAGAAAAGAAATTCAAAACCCACGTTTGACTGCACGATCCCTCCAGAAAGATCTGGCAGACACTGGAGTTGTGGTACACTATTCCACTATAAAGAGATACTTGTACAAATATGGTCTTCATGAAAGAGTCATCAGAAGAAAACCTCTTCTATGTCCTCACCACAAAAATCAGCATTTGAACTTTGCAAATGAACATATAGACAAGCCTGATGCATTTTGGAAACAAGTTCTGTGGATCGATGAGGTTAAAATAGAACTTTTTGGCTGGAAGAAAGGGCACAGAATTTAATGAAAAGAACCTCTGTCCAACTGTTAGGCCGCGTAGACACACGGAGGGACATGTCCGCTGAAACATGTCCGACGGACCGTACACACCATCGGATGAAAATCCCCTCGGCCAGGGAACGCGGAGACGTGGCGGTGACATTGACGCCGCCACGTCACCAAGCGAGGAAGTGAAATCCTTCCGTGCATGCGTCGAATACATTCGACGCATGCGCGGACAGTTCTGTCCTCTGGTTAGTGTACTAACCAGCGGACATATGCGACGGACAGGTTTGTAGCGGACAAATTTCAAAGCATGCTTTTAAATTTGTCCGATGGACAAACCTGTCTGCTCGCCCGTACACACGATCGGATTTGTCTGCTGAAACAGTCCGTCGCTTAAGCATGGGGGTGGATCAATCATGCTTTGGGGTTTTATTGCAGCCAGTGGCACAGGGAACATTTCACGAGTAGAAGGAAAAATGGATTCAATAAAAATTTCAGCAAATTTTGGATAGTAACTTGATGCCATCTGTGAAAAAGCTGAAGTTAAAGAGAGGATGGCTTCTACAAATGGATAATGATCCTAAACACACCTCAAAATCCATGGGGGATTACATCAAGAGGCGTAAACTGAAGGTTTTGCCATGGCCTTCACAATCTCCTGACCTCAACATAATTGAAAATCTATGGATAGACCTGAAAAGAGCAGTGCGTGACAGACAGCCCATTCTTCCTTACAAAAGTCTTCCAGTTCTTTGAGATTTCTAGGCTAACATAATTGAAAATCTATGGATAGACCTGAAAAGAGCAGTGCGTGACAGACAGCCCATTCTTCCTTACAAAAGTCTTCCAGTTCTTTGAGATTTCTAGGCTAAGAATTGAAAGACTCTTGGCTGGCTAAAAAATGTGTTAACAAGCTGTGATACTTACCAAAGGGGGCAGTACAAGATATTAACTCTGCAGGGTGCCCAAACTTTTGCAGATGCCATTTTTTGGTAATTTTGAAAGTGTAAATGATGGAAATAAAATCTAGCTTTTTTTGACATATTATAAGAATGTCTAATCTGTAATTTGATGCCTTTTGGAGATTTTTCCATCTTTCCTTGGCTTCGTTATGCACATTAATACAAATTTTTACCTAGGGTGCCCAAACTTTCGATCCCCACTGTAATAGGTTTGGTAGGGCTTCCTCTTCGTGGGCTGGTAAGCCTTAAAGTTAACGTTTCCTACCTTTTCAACTCATAGTGTGCCTGCCATTTTGGTGTAAAAGTGCTCCTAACAGTTTTAACCTGTTGATCAAAGTTCTTGTATTGGTGCAAACTGTCTGACCCTGGAGGATTGGTTACACAATCGGCGTCGCTTGCATAACACACAAATTATGCCCATGCTCTAAAAGGGCATTATCTCTTGTTTCTATGGTACTTTAACCACATTCAGTAATCCATGAGAGTGTCACCCAAAAACCAAAGTCAAGGAGTGACACCTCCATGTACACCTGTGTGAACCTTTCAACAAACCCATCAGTTTGGAGATGATATACCAAAGTCTGCAACTGCTTATTTTTATATAATTTGCAGAGTTCTTTAATACCCTTGGACATAATTGGGGTCCCTTGATAAGTCAGAATTTCAGTCGGGAGCCCTGTTCTCAATCAACATTTGATACAACCCTGGTGAAAGAACCTGGAATGAGGTATTTATTAAAGGAACTGCCTCCAAGTATTGAGTGGCATAGTCAAGAACTACTAAAATATATTAATATCCCCAGAGGCTACGGGATCATATGGTACTTTTTTATAGTCTGAATCATTATCAGCAGAATCTGTATATGGGGTGTCACGTTGGCTATTTGACAGGTTGGAACAGACTCACAGAAGGACTTGATCCTCCGCTACCACCTCAGGCCAGTAAAAATGTTGCAAACCCCATTCCTTAATTTTAGCAACCCCAAGATGACCCCAAGCACATGAGACTGTGGTTGCTTTACCTGCCAGGACGTTAGACACTTGTCACACAGTAAGTGGCCACAAGGCTCTATCCGCATATTCTTTTCATTGTCCGCACAGATTTTGCACTGTTCGAAGGTAGAATCCATGTCTGAATACAATTCCCACTGTTCCTGCATGGACAGCACAGAAAGCTTTTACATTTCAGGTGGCTTGCTGAATTTAATGCGTAGGAAAGAACTCAGTATAAGGTTAAGGAGAATAAGCAGTTTCACATACGTATATAATGCTACTAAAAAAGAAAAACGTTTTTCATTTTTTTTAGCCAGGTGAATGTAATATGCAATGTATTTAAAATCACTATTTCCACCAGGGAGTTCGATTTCCTGACTATTTCACACTTAAAGTGGATGTAAACCCTCACATATATCCAGTGAAGTGAACAGCCTCAGATGATATACATGTAAAACTTATATAGGGAGATTGTTTTTTATCTCTGTGTATCTCCTGTCTTCAGCTTATATATTCTTTAGAAAGTGCACATCATGTTACAGATTTTTTCTTCCTGTTCAACATTGAGGCCGCGTACACACGACCGGTTTCCTCGGCAGAATTCAGCAAGAAACTCGATGGGAGACGTATTCTGCCGAGGAAACCGGTCATGTGTACACTTTTCACCGAGAAACCCGTCGAGGAACTCGTCGAGCCACAAAGAGAGCATGTTCTCTATTTCCTCGATGGGCAATGGGAAAATTTGGCTCGACGAGTTTTTTGACTGCCGAACAAGGAACTCAACTGGGAAAATGATGTGTTTTTCGCCCCAAGGAGTTTCTCGGTCGTGTGTACGCCGCCTGAGTGTGAAGTCTGGGCACACAGCCAAGACAGCTGATTGGAGGCAAGGATGAGCTCAGGTGTGTTCGCAAGTCCTGGTGCCCATGCCCACTAAGGAAGCTGACCCTTCACTCTGGGGCAGCTAAAAGGGGACGAGGGAGGCTTGGGAGAAATTAAATATAAGCCCCATTTTTAAACAGCAACCACTAGCAAAGGGTAAAATCAATCAGTGATCACCTAATGCTACTTAGGAGGATGGCTGAGATATAACTACCTTTGCAATATTTCCTATATTTTGCTTAAAGTAGTGGGAAACCAGATACAACAGATGAACACAAGGCTGAAAATTATAGCCATCTTTTGAATTGGCTTTGTCCACTGAACCAGGCCGAATGCAAACTTTATACATATGGTTGAGTCTTACCTTAAAAATTTCTAATCACAGATTCACACTGAAAGCGGGATTGAAATCTTCCCGAGTTCAGCTGAGCTTGCACAATTTCAAACCCGCATGCTTGTCCCAAATTCGGGGGCAATTTCAGAGACGTGTGGGTTGCTGCACAAATGTCAATACAAATGGCACCCTGAAGTCACCAAAAGTAGTACAGAAACTACTTTTGGGAATCGGTGCGGCATTGCAACTATTCGGCCGTTGACATTGCCCGCAATATCTGCAATGTGAACCTAGGTCTAACTTCTGATCAAAGATTTGTTGCAGCTCACCATTCCATAGTTGTGGTGACTGCATTAGATTTTTTATTACATTTTTTACTCTATGATAGGATCAACAGGTGATATAAAAACGCATTACCTGCCCTAGGGTGACAATGCTCCTTCACCGTACTGTATAGGTCAGGACTACAAGGAACTACTGCTGTTTTTTTTTCCCTTTGCTCTTACAAAGCCGATCCAACAAAATGTGTTCAATTGTATATCAGTATTTAATAGGCCAAAGGAGTACAAATAAAAGTTCATTGTAAAGCTCACAGTGGGCTGAACAAAAGGAAAAACAAACAGATTACATCATATATCTATACAAACGAGGTGAATGGAGGAATCCAACGTTGGAATCCACTTCCTTTACATTACACTGATTGACGAAAAAATTTCCCAACATGTTCCTTCAACAGAAGGTTAAACAATTGTCTTTTGATCCGCATGGTTGTTTCCCCCTCAACTTAACCTGTTCCCTGTTGGAATGCCAAAATTAGCGTCTGGCCAGTTTTAGGTTTTACATACTTTTTTTAGGCTGGGTTCACACCTATGCAAATCAGAATCTCGTATCCAATTTGCATACCAGGAGAACGTGATCGGCTCTCTATCGATCCGGTTCACACATCCTCACATGAGCCCTTTGCGTGTTTTGTTCCATTTCAGGTCCAAATTCAGACCAATATTTGGGCTGAAATCGGACCTGAAACAGTGAATGGAGACGCACCGGACTCCTGCTGTGAGCCGCTGCGTGTTCTTGTGTGAACCCAGCTTTAAAGCGATTACTTAAAGCAAAACTCCAGTTTCAGGATGCATTCACACTTCAGCGGCAACCCACATCGTGGGAAGCATGTCACCCAAAAGTAGCTCCTGAACTTTTTTAGGGCGGCATGCTTCCCTTGATGTGGATTGCCGCACAGGTAAGCAAAACGCTTTACAAAAATATAATTGAAAACCCGTACCTGCCTCTGTTTTGTGTGTAAGTTCCTATGATGCTCTTAGTAAAAATAGGGGTTTCCAATACACCAGTAGAACTTCAATTGAATGTTCATATGGTAATTCAAAACGTTTATTTATCAGACCACTTGCCATCTTTGTTTCAACTAATTTTGTTTGAAATCCCCAAAATTTTATCTAGATCTGCAATTTGAATGGAATCCCAGCCATATTAAACATGTTTCTTTTGTGCCTAGAACATGCATATTACAACATGCATGATTTTTCGCCCAATGAAAATAACATTCACAGTTAGAATTTTGTTTGAAAGAATTAGGATGAAAACATTTTCTCAATTTTCTCTTCACTAGGGTCAAAAGCAAATATCGATTTATTTGCCCTCACTCACCATTAGAAAATTAAACAAACATTCCAAAAACAAAGATTTTTTTTTATTTGAATTCTAGTATATGGCCAGCTTTAGTGTTGTAATATGGAATATTGTACCCCTTGCATATCTCTTGATGTGCCGCACCCTTGGCACACCTTTTGAATCTCTCTGCTGTGGAAAGTCATCAAAAAAAACATTCCTTTTAATCTTAAAAATAAAAATAATGCTCCTACCACTTAGAATTGAAGCCTAGCTGCAAGTTTTGTTTTAGTTTAGTAACTCTTCAGTCACAACAGGTTATACTTCCTGGTCATGCTCTTTATCAGAAAAATATTTTCAGTGTACACTTGACATACCTGAGTCACTTGAATCATCATGTTTGGATTTGGTTTGGGGACAGATGATACATTATGTTTGCAGCTCAACCCATTTGGATAGAGATATCTGCTTGATACATCACATACATGTTAAATACATAAATACTAAAGTAAATAAACAAATACATATTAAAAGTATAGTCATGTATAGTCAGAGTACATTATTCAAATACAGTATATAAACATGTCTGTGTTGCGCATGGCACCCAGATCCTTTTAAGTATTTAACATTGTGTGAAAGTGGACATACTGTAGCTTGTCACTTCATTGGTGACTTTTGAGTTTGGTCAAGCTCATAGTCCACCACTGGAAATTATACAGTCAGCCAACCAGGGCCATCATCAGGGGGGTACAGGCATTACACCTGTAAGGGGCCCCATGGTCCCCAGGAGCTGGCTGGCCCCCTCCTATTTTTTGCATTATACTTGTAAGGGGCCCGATGGTCCCCAGGGCCCCTTACAAGCCCGTCTGGCTCCCCTCCCGTTTTTTTGCATTACACCTGTAAGGGGCCCGATGGTCCCCAGGGCCCCTACAGCCCCAGCTGACTCCCCTCCCGTTTGTTTTGCATTACACCTGTAAGGGGCCCAGTGGCCCCCCTTCCGTTTTTTTTTTTGTTTTTTTTTTACAGCTGTGTAAGGGGCCCCAAAATTTGTAATTGCTGCCCTGCCAACCGGAATCATTATTTATTCACTGTCTATGACTGATCCTTGGTGCCTAGTCCCCTTTTTCACAGTTCCTGACCATTTTCTTCCGCTAACCAACATTTGTCCATTCCTTAATTTGGACCAGTCCTGACCAACCATCACCCTCAATAGCCCACTGTCTATGAGGGCTGTTCAGGAGGCTTTGAGTGTAAGGGGAGGTGAGGGGTTGTGAGGGTGACAGATAGTCCTCTGATTAGCCCTCATCCTGATAGACTTTTGACCAGCCACCACCCTCACAACAGCCTCCTGACTAGCTCTCACAGACCTCACATCAACCTTCATCCTGATAGACCCTTGACTGGCCATCACGGTCAAACCGTCCTGACTAGCTCTCATCCTTTAGCCCCCCCCCCCCCCTTAGCAGCTCTTAACCACAGCCTCCAGAATAGCTTTCACCATCACAGACCCTGACTATCCCTCTTCCTTATAGCCCCCTGGCCAGCTCTTACCCTCAGAGACCCCTGATTAGCTTTCACCTTCACACATTCTTCGCTATTTCTCACCCTCAAAGCCCACATCACTTTAACAGATTTCTGACCAGCCATCACCCTCACAGACCTCTGACCAGCCACTAAGCTCAGTCTTCTATTAAGCCATCGCCTTTACAGTCTTATGACAAACTATTACCCCCACATACCCCAGACCAGCCATCATGGTCAGACTCCTGACAAGCCATTGCTCTCACAACCTTCTGTCAAGTTATCACATTCACAGCCTTCTGACCAGCCATCACCCCTACAACCTTCAGCCTCACAGACCCCTGACCAGCCATCATGCTTATTCTCCTGACCAATCACCACCCTCAAGGCCTTCTGACCAGCAGTCATCCTCACAGTACCTGAAAATTCATCACCATTTTAGCTTTTCTCACAGCCTCTGACCAGCTCTCACACTCACCAAACTAGCCCTCATCATCAAATCCTCATTCTAACAACCCATTTCCAACCATCACCATCATAATCTCAGATCAGTCCTCTACCTCACATCCTCTGAACAGCTCTCACTCTTACAGTCTTTAATCGGCCCTTTCCCTCACATCATTTGACCAACACTGACTCTTACAGCCCATGAACCACCTTCTGAGTTCTTTGTGTCCCCCACAGACCCCCATAAAACCCCAAGATGGATTTCTTACTCACAGGCCCTCTTTCTCTCCTTCATTCAGAGCTTCATATAAAGACTTGTGAGGGATGGTCTGCAGGATACCACCAGTAGAGGTCACATAGCCAATGGCCCACTGTCCGAGATGTGTGCAGCTTAACCGGAAGATATAGCTATGAGAAAACAGAGGCAAAGTATTAATTAAAGTCTGTATATGTTCACCTTGAAAGTTCTGTTATTAGACAGCTATCTGTTCTGACATTCCCACCTGCTTCAAAAATTTGAATTGCCTGGCCCTCATTCTGATCCTCTAGATTTAATATATTCTAAATCACTGACTGGGAGAAGTATGAAACTGATGGGTTCAGATCATTCAGTCTGCACACTCTGCCTCCTGGCTTGATTTCTCCTTTATTTTGTTTTGCCAACGTTTTTTTAGAATCAATTTGATGATTGTTTTACTTTTTTTTTTATATATATATATTTGCATGTGTTGCTTAACCCTAGAAAGCACCAGGAACCAGGAAAAAAACAATACGATTGTAAAATACGTCCTTGTTACAACACTTAATAACTTTTTCTAATCATATCCACACATTGAGGTGTTTCACAGTTCCTATTTGTCCTGGTAACCATTACCAAAAGAAACATGTGATAGGATATTCAAAGGTTATGATTATCACTGCAAACAAAGATGAGGGGAAATATTCTAATGGAGACACCTGTTTTAATGAAGTCTGTGTCAGAGAAAACGTCCCTTCATTTTGGAGGGGTTTTCTCTCTATCCTACCCCTATAAAGAAATGAAATTAGCTGTTGTATTTTATCCATAATATGTAAAAAATTAATTAAACATCTAAAATATATGATGCCAGTCATGTTGTGTGTGCTGTCTGCAAGAATCATACTGTTCTGTAACATCACATATATCTTAAATCCATCTCCTATGAAAGTTATTTAAAGGATTTGCGTTTTTTTTATATTGCCCTTTGAATTGAAGCAAAGGACCCTCTACTTATTTTATGGCATTTGCTTTGTTAAATATCCTTCATGGCAGTACCCAGCTGCCTTGGCCCCTTTTTTTAACAGTAGTTTGCTTATTAGCATTGAAAATGGCCAAAATTCAATGGGGTTCGCTACGAAGTTGAGACTTGAGAGAGGAGTTAATGAACCTGCAAGTCAAATCAAAGTAGATTTTCCTATCCTTAATTGCCACTAGGGTTGTATGAATACAGTAAAACCTTGGATTGAGAGAAACTTGGTTTGAGAGCGTTTGCAAGACAAGCAACATTTTTAAATACATTTTTACTTGATGCCACTCTTATATGAAGACATTGCTTGTATATCATGTCACAACTGAGTATAAAAGAGAAGAGAGGCTCCTCCAAGTGTAGCAATATGGTTACATTTAGTGAAGGTACAACATCTAGCAAACCCACATGGTTGATGATTAAAAGAGGCACATTTAATATGCAGGCATCTGGGGTAAAGATGTCCACATTCATAGACCATTCCCCTAACAGCCATCAACGTCATCTTTTCCACTCTGCACTCCACGAGCGATTCAAGCCTCGCTTTCAGATCGGTCTACTGCAGGGTAGTCTTTACGATCGCAGACTGACAGCGGTAAGAGCCGGCGGTGCTGGGGATGGTCTATGTGGATGCAACGCCACTGGCGTTATCCTGTACAGAACGAGCGCAGCCATACCCTGTCCAAGCAGCTGCGCTCCTCTCTTTAAGCTACCTGCGTCATTTCCGGTGCGCCGAGGTTTGCATTCCACGCTGGAAGTGCGTCCCGGCGTGCTGCGCCTTCTCCCGCGCTCCGTGGCCTATTTAAACCTCCAGGAATGACGGCAGGTTGTTCCGCTATTTTGTTGGACGCTTGCCGTCACCTGGGACCCACTCACAGCACCCCCGAACCTCCACTGTCTGACCCACAGACCCTACGCTTGGAAAGAGGAGATCTGCACCTTGTTCCATCCAATGGCACTCTAGGAACTTCACAATCCCTCTGACTAACTCCACCGACAGGGACCTTACCTTCCAGCAGCCACTGACACCCTGGATGAATTCAACTCAGCCGGGATCAACCTCATCAGTTACCAACAGAACCGCAAGTATCTTGTAGCATACTGTAACAAAAACTACTGTGATGCGATCACAGTGATTCTCTATGAGAACTTTGTTTACTAGTTTATTTCCTGCTTGATTGATGCATCCCTAAGTTAATGTCTGAGTAACTTGGAGTTATTTACTGTGGGATTTACTACTAATGATATTCACCAGAGACTCAGGCAGCGTACACAACCTCGAACCTCGGCCTTGTGTACGCTCTCGGCGAGCATCCCGTCGGGAATGCTGTCGAGCAGAAATAGAGAGCATGTTCTCTATTTGCTCGACGGCCCGCCTGGATGAATGGCTGGTTGCCATTCCCGACGGGCGGGTCGCCGAATCTGACGGCCGGCAGAGAACCTCGACGGGCAAAACGATGTGTTCTGCCCGTCGAGGTTCTCTGCCGTGTGTACGCGGCTTCATGAATATAATTCCAGTAGCTATCAGGACACAACCTAACCTCTTGTTTAGTCATTTAACCAGCATATTCTCTCTTTATTATATAGATGTACGTATAATGCTTATGAATGAATAAGCTTCCATGATTAAGTTGATTTTCAAATAGAGGTTGTGATGATTTAAACCCTAAACTCTTTGATCATACAAGAGAGTGAAGTAGTGGTTTTACCTGAGAAACCTCCGCAGCTGAGATTCCACCAAATTAAATTAATTGATAGCAGGAACGTTACAGTGGACAGCTTTACTCCAGATGTCTGCATACTTAGATGTGCCATGTGAGTTGCTAAATGTTGTACCTTCATTAAAGGGACACTAAAGGTTCCCATTTAAAAATAAAATAAAAATGAAAAACATGTTATACAGCCAAAGCCTTTGACTCCGTAGAGTGGAGATTCTTGCAGGCAACACTGGGGAAGTTTGGATTCGGGAACAGATTTAAGCAATGGGTAAGGATACTATATGCAGCCCTGCGATCTAAGCTATTGATTAATGGGATATTAACCCCATCAATTAACTTATTTAGGGGTATGAGGCAGGGGTGTCCGCTGTCTCCTCTTCTATTTGCTATTACAATTGAGTCATTAGCTTTGCGATTCCGTCAGTCTGAAGAATATAAGGGGATAGAAATGGGCGACAGCACAGAACAGATTGGACTGTATGCAGATGACAATATAATGTATATGCAAGATACACAGGATACCCTGAGGAATGCTATGAGTATAATAGATACATTTGGTAGGTACTCAGGACTTAAGATTAACTGGCAGAAGTCGTTTCTAATGCCAATGCATCGAGAGGGGGAAAGGGAGGAGATGACGGATACCCCACTTAAGATAGTGGACTCCTTTAAATGTTTAGGGATCCACATAACAAGACAATCCCAGGCGGCATTGGAGGCCAATGTTTATCCATTGATGGAGTATATTAAAGTCAAGTTGAGGATTTGGAGTAAACTCCCTTTGTCAGTGGTGGGAAGAATAAATTTAATTAAAATGATCCTACTACCAAAGTGTTTGTACGTCTTCTCAAACTCCCCAGTAGTAGTGTCTAAAAAGTTCTTTAAAAAGTTGAATTCACAATTTATAAAATGTATATGGGCAAAAGGTAGATGTAAAGTAAAGCAGACAACATTACAGCGCCCAAAGCCAGAGGCAGGGTTGGCGCTGCCAGATGTCTATTTGTATTACTTGGCAGGACAAATGAGACATTTGCGTAACTGGTTTACACTAGACATGTGCAGACTGGAATATTTTGTTTTGTTTTTTCGTTTTCGTCCAGAAAATATATTTATTTAGTTACTCCCGAAAATTGTTTTGATTTATTTCGTTTTCGTCTGGAAAGTTTTCGTCCGAAAACAACGATTTTCGATGACTTCGTCTAATTAAATGACGGAAATTCGACAAAGCATCGAAAATCGTCGTTCTGAATACAGTGAATAGGTATATTACTGTATTCAGAACAACGATTTTCGATGACTTTGTGAAATTGTACTACGGAAATTCGACAAAGCATCGAAAATCGTCGGATCTGAACGAAAAACGAAAATAAAGCATTTTTTATGTCGGATCTTTCGGTTTTCATTTCTTGCGATTTCGTTTTCGTTCGTTAAAACGATAACGAAAATACCCGATTTTCGGACGAAAATGCATTCTAACGAAAACGAATGCACATGTCTAGTTTACACAGGAACAAAGCTCAGGAGTAGAGAAGTATTTTTTAAATATATTACAAGCTGAGAACTTTTTGGTAGTATTAGAGACAAAACGTATACATACACCAGGGGTCAAGATACCGATGCTCTCTCATTGGTACGATCAGTATGGCGGGAGGTCAAAAAATTAATGGGCTTCAGGGATATCCCTGCTGAGCTATCTATGTGGGATAATCCCTTGTTTGGAGAACTATATACATTCGAGGATAGTATATTTTTTAAGCAAAAAGGAATAGTAGCTTTGGAACAGGTATACCAAAGTGGGAATATATGCTCATTTGATTATTTGAAAACACAATATAAACTAGTCGATAGATTCTTTTATTGATTTTTACAGTTAAGACATGCGTTAAGTGCCCAATTTGGTAGTAAAAGTATAGGTATATCTAGATTCCCCCTTATAGGAATTATGAGAACTCAAGGACCAAAGGGATTAGTATCCAAGTTGTACACATATTTTATGCAGGTCAAGATACAGGACTCTCCGTTTCAGATTAAGAGGAAGTAGCAAACGATATGTCCATCTATGATGGATGAGATCTGGGGGAAGCCTGCAAATCACATTTGACAGTATCACCTGCAAGCAATAATAGATTGATACAGTTTTACATAATACACCAGGTTTATCTTACACCGTATAAACTAAGCCTGATGGGGAGAGTAGTAAACGCGGAGTTTGCAAGATGTCATCTACCACGGGCCGACTTTGAGCACATGATGTGGTCTTGTCTGGGCATCAGTAGATATTGGAGACAGGTTTTGGATATACTATCAGAAGTTGTGGGAGAATGTGTCCCATTTACTCCAGAAACTCCAGAAGTATGTCTATTGGGGTTAATTGAGAGTCAGGAAAGTATATACTAAGACTTGTTTACAAGAAACCTTATTTATGGCCTGTAAACAAATTGTACTTGGATGGATGCAACCTACACCTCCTTCGAAGGGACAATGGCTTGGGGCGGTAAATCAAATCCTTCCATATGAGAAACTATTGTACGAGCATAGAGGAACACCCCAGAAATATTATAGAATTTGGGATGAGTGGTTGAACTCGGGGTCAACTCTTAGTGGTGAATAAGTAGAAGAGGGGCATTAATAGAAGGATATTCTGATTATTGGAAGTCAGTAAAGAGGGGGAGGGGTGCTGCAACCAGGGTAATGAGGTAGTTTGTCTTTATTGTTTTGTTTCCTTTTTGTTTTTCTTTTCTTCTTCAATGTGGAATGTAATGTATAATGATACTTTTTCTGTTGATTTGGTTGTATTTATGAAATGGGAAAAGATTTAATGAAGAAACATAATAATATTGACGGATGTAGATATGTGAAAGAATAAAATAAAAACATATTAAAAAAAACATGTTATACTTACCTTCCATTGTGCAGCTCATTTTGCACACAGTGGCCCTGATCCTGGTCTTCTAGGGTCCCTCGACGGCTGTCTCGGCTCCTCCTCGCATCAGCTAATCCCACTTCATGGGAAGCGCTCTCCCAAGGGGGTTGTATCGTACAGCCCCGCCCCGGTCCGCCACGTCATTGCATGTGATTGATAACAGCGCAGCCATTGGCTTGCACTGCTGTCAATCTAGCCAATCTCCGGCAGACCTTAAAGAGAAGGGGAGGCGCACAGCAGATTCGGGTGAAAGGTGAAAAAAAACGAACCTTTACAACCCTTTTAAATGAAACCATATTGCTACACTTAGAGGCACCTCTCTTCTTTTTTATACTCTGGAGCTCTTGCTGGATTTTGCTTCTAATCCCCTTGTGGAGGCTTCAATTTGTGGATGGACATTTTATGGTTATACACATTGCTATAATCCTTTTATATCTATAAACGAAAGGACTTATAAATAAATGGTTGTGGAACGAATCATCTGAGTTTACATTATTTTTTATCTGGAAATTTGCTTTGATATACAAGTGCTTTGGATTACAAGCATGCTTCCGGAACGAATTATGCTTGTGTAGCGCCTGTTTACTTCCAAGTACCGGTGCTTTGTTAAATTTAGAGGGGGATCAGAGAGTTAGTTGGCTCTGATCCAGTTAATCTGTTCCAATTGGGTCTCTGTCTCAGCTTGGCTGTGCTGTGGGCTTATTCTGTTGTTCCTGGGGTGCTGTTTCCACCCAGGACAATAGGTGGCAGCAGTGGAGTCGAGGTTTGGGTGCTTTTCTCCAGCAGCCTATCAGGAGGGTTTCTCCTCGCTGTGCATGCTGGGGGAGGGTATTTATGAGACATACACCATTGGTCTGGGTCCTTCTTTGAGTGGGGCACCCACCTTTAGGGTGACTGCATCACGGCACCCCGGCGAAATGGCCTTCCAGGCTGGGTGCGCGTGCCATGCAGTGTTTCAAGGTTCCGGGACCATATTGGTCTGGGACATTTAAAGCTGTGGCGGGGCCCCAGTAATCGTCTGGGTCCCCAATCCTGAGAAGATCCCAAGCGAGATAGCTGCTCGGTGGGGAGTCCATCTGAGGAGAGCCAAAAGATGGTGGCAATCCAATAGGGTCTCGACAATCCACCGGGGATCAAGCGAACCGACTACTGAAAGGATGGACATTGGTCACCTGTCAGTCGGTAACCTGTAAACTATCTGAAGAAGATCCAGGCCAAAGTCTATTAAGGAGGATTACTTCCGCTACCTCAATCCTAAGGAGGGTCTGTGGCAGAGACTTCATCCTCTAAGTTCCGAGTGATACTCTGACTGCCAGGCCAGTGAGAGAGAGGCCTGTCCAGGTATTCTATACCCACTCCGGCTGGAGTAGCGAAGAAGACTAAGTGCTGTTGGAAGCAGGACTGTTTCCCTATTGCTACGCCTGAATCTGCTATGTCTCCTTTTACTTTAACTCTATCACCACAAGTTTTATTGTTTTTACCCGTCTGGGTAATTAAGAGCAGAGAAAAAGACACCTGTCGTTGGCATTCCGTTAATGCAGTGTTTCTCAATTTTAGTCCTCACGCCCCCCCAACAGGTCAGGTTTTCAGGATTTCCATTATTTTGCACAGGTGATTTGATCAGTTTCACTGCCTTAGTAATTCCCACAGCCTTTTCATCTGAGGGAAATCCTGGAAACATGACCTGTTGGGGGGGCGTGAGGACTGGAATTGAGAAACACTGCATTAATGCTACATTCACCATACACCCTTAGATGGCGGAGGAGCCATGAGGTAATATGCCACCCAAACAAACCAGCAGCTCCTTCGGGGGTAGTGCTACACTAGCAATCCAAAGTTTTACTGCATCTAGAATTTTCTGAACAAACATACCCAATCAAATCAGTATCAATTAATGATACTGAACGTTGGCCAAAAATCCAGCACTGACATTTGTGCATTGAATAGAGTTGACCATACAGTAATGTTTGAAGTGCATTTAATGATTGTGTTTGGCAAAAAGCTACAGTATGTACTTGCATTTTATGAAAGTGATATTAGTTTGTATGTACACTCAGTACAAGTGTTCTGTCCTTGTTACTGCCAGGCACTATAAATGCATTTAACATTAATGTCACTTCCAGAAATAGGTGAACCTGGGGCAAGGAGTAAACAGGGAAGTATTCAAATTAAAGTTTAAAAGTCCATCAACGGTAATAATTTGTATCCTGGGTGAGAGTTTTATCACCATCACAATTTTGACATGAAGCATAATACTTGTCTCATAAAACGTTGATGGAAAGTGAGGTTCTTCACTCATGGGTCACGTTAGGTCAGTGACATCACTCATCATAAATCTGAATAAGATTTGCTTCACTCTTGGAACTGGTTTTTAGGCAGCTTGTCGGTTGTGCAATGACACCTTCAATCACAGGCCGCTGAGACATGTGTTTTGCCAAAGCAGAATACTCCAACGTCATGATGAAACCACAAAATCACCACATTTTTCTTTCTTGCAACCATACCCTCTAAGTGCCTAGAATCTTCATTGCCTTGCTTCTGTAACTCACTCATGGTTCATTCCAGAAGAATAAGCAACAACAAAGAATTATCGTATGAGTACATATAAAGCACAAAGTATTTGGATGTGCTGTTTCACTCCTGACCATCCCACCTGACTTGACTATGTAGCCCAGGGGTGTCCAAACTTTTTTCAAAGAGGGCCAGATTTGATGAAGGGAACATGCTTGAGGGCCAACCATTTTGCCTGACATTCTTTAAATCATTAAAATTTGGTCTAAGTGTGTTTGTCCAAGCACTAATACACTGTCCAACAAGAATTCTCTTGCCTTTGTGGCTGTGTGTGCTGAAGAGATGAGCTTGGGCGTATTATTTGGATATACCGCACCTTCACTTTAAAAATAGAAGTTTCAGGAAAAAAAATCTTAAATTTTAAATAAAGAACTGTGAATCAAAATAAGGGTCACTGCCCATCAATGCAGTCTAATCAGTTTCCATCTGTAGCACCCACCGTATTGCCATGAATGCAGCACCCTCCAAATTTACATGAATGCAGCACCCTCTACATTGCCATAAATGCAGAACCCATTGTATTGCCATGAATGCAGCACCCACCCTATTGCCATAAATGCAGCACCCACTAGATTGCCATAAATGCAGCACCCACTAAATTGCCATAAATGTAGACTGACCATTATCGTCAGTGCAGCCTGCAGAGGAAACAGGGAGAGGGCGGGACGAGAGCCAACAGACTAACAGGAGAAACTCTTGTTTTCTCGACTGACATCTTTAATTGAAAGTCCCGCCTCCTGTGATGGACAGAACAGTTGTCCAATGGCAGTGCAGGAGACAGGACTTCCTTTTACACAGGATGCCGTGTAAACAGGACATACACTGCTGTATGCATGACACTCATCCCGTCCCCTCCAAGGCAGCCAGCATACTATCTTTTGTAGTCCCCGGCGCTCGGGGATTCGTTGTGGGCCACAAAAGATATATGTCAAGATCACCAGGCAGACTGTCTGAAACTGGAACACGGGGCGTACTTTGGACATGCCTGATGTAGCCAAACATATGTGGACAACCCTCCAAGCTTGGGGGTTTCATTTGTAGGGTACAGCTAATGCTACAGCATACAAAGACAATTAAGCTGGCCATACATGGATCAAAATGCAGCTCGTTCAGCAGGGACCGGATGAATTTCGATCCATGTGTGGCCACTGTGGTTGAACAGAAGCCGATCTACCAATACCCATATTGCGCTCATCATTACACTTTTATACCCATATACAGTGATTGGCAGTTGTGTGGATGAAAATGCCTTGTTGATGTCAAAGGTCAAAAGGAGGTTTGAGATGATAGAAGGCAACAGTAACTCAAATAACCAAGGTATGCAGAATACCATCTCTAAATGCACAACACATCGAACTTGAAACAGATGAAGCAGAAGATCACACCAGGGGCCAATCCTGTCAGCTAAGAACAAGAAACTGAGGCTACATTTTACACAGGCTCACCAAAATTGGACAATACAAGATTGTAAAAACCTTGCCTGGTCTGATGAGTCGTCTCAATTTCAGCTGCGACATTCAGATGATAGGGTAAGAACTTGGCGTAAACAACATGAAAGCATGGATCCACCCTGCCTTGCATCAGTGGTTCAGGCTGGTGGTGGCGCTGTAATAGTGTGGGGGTATTTTCTTGCCACACTTTAGGCTCCTTAGTACCAATTGAGCATTGTTTAACCTCCATGGCCTACCTATTGTTGCCTAGAATCCTCATCTCCTTTCATTCTGTAACTCACTCATGGTTCATTCCAGAAGAATAAGCAACAACAAAGAATTATTGTGAGTACACATAAAGCACAAAGTATTTGGGTGTGCTGTGCTATTACACTCCTGACCTCACGATATAGCCAAACATAAGTGAACAACCCTCCAAGCTTGGGGGTTTCATATGTAGGGTACAGCTAATCCTACCACATACAAAGACATTTTAGACAATGAAGCTGGCCATACATTTTTTTTAAACTTAGCCAGTTCAGCAGGGACTGGATGCATTTCAATCCATGTGTGGCCACTTTGGTTGAATAGAATCTGGTCTGTTCAACCACACTGTCACATATTTTCCCTTGATCTGTGCCACAGGCAATCGGCTGCAGTGCTGATCTGTGTATGGTGATGGCGGGTGGGGGGGGGCTCACCTCTGTCAGAATACAATGACACAGTGGGGAGGATTCCCCCTATCCACACTGAATGAAAGTTTTTTTTAATTCAACCTCCTATGCTGACCTTTGTATAGTCTAGCCCCCTTTATTGGAATCACAAGTATTTCTATGTACATTTCACAAGCAAAATTGACCTTCTTTATGTGGAAGCTCTGATCAATAGACATGTGCATTCGTTTTTGCCTGAATGCGTTTTCGTCTGAATTTCTGGCATTTTCACATTAATTTTAATGAACGATAACGAACGTGCAGAATCTGAAATCCAAAAGACCCGACATAAAAAAATGCTTTATTTTCGTGTTTTTGCAAAAACAGTTCGATAGAAGATTCTACATGACGGTGACAATAGCAATCTGTGTCTATCGAACCTGCGGTTGAATGGGCCTAACCTTAACTCTATTAGTCCAAGATTATTCGACATAGAGAGAAAAGCTTGGACATCGAGGAAAAAGATTCAACATTATAGAGATATGAAGATTCGACAAAGCAGCTAAAAACATACGATCGCCAAGAGCGGATATTTATGGTCAAATTCTCCGCCCATAGGCTATAGAAGAATTCTAACGTTGGTTGGCTAGTAATAATAATTAATAAATATAATTATTACTAGTCATACAGCATTAGAATTCTACTATAGCTTGTGGGTGGAGCATTCGACCGGAAATGTACGATCGCGGCCTCGTACAGTTTAGCTGCTTCGTCGAATCCTCTTAGAACATTCAACAGACACCATAAGCCAGTGATTCTCAACCTCTCAACCTTTCTAGTTCCGTGACCCCTTGATAACATTTCCCAAGTTGTAGGGACCCCTAACAGTAAAATAATTTTCATAGAGTGGGTTGTCAACACCCAAGGCATGACAAGTAATTTGTGCCCCTAACCCGTGGACATTTAACGCTCCCTGAGTCCCTTCCACTCGTACAGTATTAAAACCCCTTATGGTACATTTTAGGATGTACCACTCTCTTTTGTTCTCCTTTAAGTTTTATCTCTCTATCCCAATTTCTTGTTTTTTTCCCAATCTCTGTCTAATGCCGTCTCTCTTGTTCTCTTATTCTTTCTCTCCATTTTTATTTGTTCCTCCCCCTAGGGTTCTTTTCCTCTCCCTTCCATGTATTCTCTATTTTTATTCCTGGGGGTTGGGGGTAATGGGATGAGTGGCAATGCTGGCGGGGAATTCTGATCTGCCAACTTAGGTGCTCTTGATCAAGGTCATCCTGATCTGAGAACTGTAGTGGGGACTTTCAATGACAACTATAATCACAGGTAGTGTTACTCACTGTGTCTCTGACTTTGTGGCGTCTCATAGCAGTAACACCTATGCCGAAATCAGGAGATAAGAGTCTCCAGCCCCGCCCACTTCACATTCCTCACCAATCTGCTGACCTCTAATCTCTGCCTCCCCCCCCAGCCATGCCGCAAACTGAATGGAGATCGCAGCCGCCCGGGGACAGCCCAGCTGGGCGGCCACAAAAAGGCTGGGAGAGTGGTGCAGGGCTCAGGAACAGCCCAGGATTTGGTGACCCCTGGCAAATCATTATTCGACCCCCAAAGGGGTCCCAACCCCCAGGTTGAGAACCACTGCCATAAGCCTTCTTCAATTGACAGATTTGACCGTAATTAATTCGGATTTTCAGACTAATGCATTTTTTAACAAAACAAAATAAATAAAAACTAACTTCAGCAGTAACTAAATTAATATTTTTTTTTCGGACGAAAACGAAATTCCGAAACAAAATTATTTCAGTGTGCACATGTCTACTGATCAAGGAAGAAGTTACCTCCAAACCATTCACAATGCTGCTTGTTCTTTTCCTAAAACTCTTAAATTCATAAATCAGCTTTTTCCAATTGCAGTAGGAACTTCACTTCAACTTTCTCTTTTTCACTAAAATGTAGTCCATATGAAAATGTTCTCTTGGCTATTAAACATGTAACATTAAAATGGTTTCCTACAGTGATTGTAAACTCTTACATATAATCACTGAAGTGACAAGCCTGAGGTGCTACATAGAGATGAAATAATTCCTCCTACAAAAGTTGAACCTGTTTATCTGTGGCCCTCTCGTTTCTAGTCTTCTAAAACACACAGATCAAACGCTATTTCTCATCTTTAGCAGGCAGTGGGCAGGGATTTGAAATCACACACTGCATAGCATAATGAGGAGAGCTGGGTGTAATTGGAGACCCGAGTGGAAGGAAAGGACTCTCCCCCAGCCACACACACAGTCTTATTGACAAATATGCACACCAGGAGCTGTCAATCACCATCTGTGTGCTGGAGGGGGGACAGGCCATCTCCCAAGATTCTGTGGGCAGGACCCATCAGAAGTGAGTCATGCAGATAGCAGTGGGATGACAGAAATCACACTAGGTGCTTTAGATTAAAGCAAGTACACACTATAGAGGGATATGCTCTGTTTATTTTCAGAGGTTTGCAACCACTTTAATTCAACAATTGGACTCATTAAGCGACTACAGTTAAGTGTAAAGCTCTCACTTTAGCATTTGTGGTTTTAAAAGATTAACGTAAGTAAACTGGAATAGCTTGTCTAAAAAACACAGGCAAGTAAAAATGACTGTAAAAAAAATTCAGGAGGGACTTTTCTAACAGCATAACTGCTGATGCATTACAGTTGTAGGGTAAAGGTAAACAGAAGTGTGAATTCTATAACTTTCATGTGGTTGAGAACTTGAGATCTCTTCCTGTACCTTTCCAACACAAGGTGATACATTAACTATCAATCAGCAATACGAAGGCTTCAAAATGGAAAACCCATAAAAGGCAGCTTCTCATATTTCCTGAGAAACCAAGCAACTATGCACCCCTAGGCTTGGGGAAAACAATTTGGCTGTATGCCCGGTGTTGGGCTTTACGCTAAACACACAGTTGAAAAATGTAAAACTTGCCAAAGGACTACAATTTTGTCCAGCCAGTCACGTGAACCAAGAGCCCCACAACTAAATCCGTAGCTTCGCTTTTTTTATTTTACTGCAGGTAAGAAATAAATTGTGCTCAGTCTGCTGTTACCAACCTAGAATTGTAGTACTGCAATAGTAGCCTTTTGGCTCACAGTGCCTACCCTTCTCCAAACCTGAGCCCTGCTGCGGTACCAATGAATGCTAATCTGAAATTACTGTAGATTGTGGTACTTATATTAGCATTATTTATAAATGTTTCTGGGTTCTTTTCATAAAAAAAAATTTTAAGCTGTGCAAACACAAAACCCGTAAATTAACAAAAAACGTGCATATGAAACACACACAAAATTGCACTTATGGTGTAATTTTTATTCACCCCCACCCCCTCCAAAGGGGTAAAACTTTACCGTGACCCCTGGGGCACAAGGCTCCTTACATGGGTAAGGTTTGAACATGGGCCACCTAGCCAAAAAGCGTGGTGGACTCCTCTCCTCATGGTCAGCTGAAGCTGACCACCGAGTACTAGGTGAGGGACTCTCCCGAAAAGAGGCCCCACAGTTCAGGGGAAGAAGAAACCTAATGGCCCCCCTAGACTTCAGGGTAGGCCCGAATGACCCACTCCCTCCTAGTGAAAAAGACACAGACAAAAATGCAAAGTGACAAACGTAAAAGGAAAAAAAAAAATAGTGCCCGTGCTAGTGAGTAGGCTTGGCCCTGAGGTCTGGTAGCTAAAATAATTGCCCCGGCTTTTCAAAAGAGGATGAGTGCAGAAAAAAGCAAGAAAGAAGTGATCACATGGTCATGGCACGTATGTTTTTTTCTGCAGCGCTCTCTATGCTTCAGCAGTGAACTGTCCCTTGGCATCTTCATGTTCAGTGCAAGGTAATGGGCTAATGGGCTCTGCTTTGGTCTTGATGATGTCAGAAGATCTGCAACCACCAGAGCATAGGGGAGAAGAGGATATGGGAACTGGTATAGCAGCTTGGTAGAGTCTGTGAGAGCAGAGGATCGGGTAAGCAAGACTGCCGTACCTGGTACCTTAGACCAGGTCATTAACCCTTGTTGTTGGAAAGTCTGATCGTGTGTATGGGCCTTTACAGTACTCACTTGGAGTGGGGCTGCACCTGCACCACAACAGTCCGATGGACGTGTTTTAGCGGACAATCTGACCGTGAGTATGCTCCATCGGACAATTGTTGTCGTTTTTTTCAACGGACAAATGTTCGCTTTGCATGCTCTCAAACTTTCTGACAACAAATGTCCGATAGAGAATCATCCAATTGTCTGCACACAAATCCATCAGACCAAAATCCAAAGTTCAAACACGCATGCTCAGAACCAATGCTAACCATCAGACGACAATAGCAGAAGTTGCCCAAAGGATAGCGGTAAAGAGCTGACAAAAATGTGTGGTTTGGTGAATGTTGGCTGAAAAAGTTCTGCCGTGTGTATGCAAAACAAGATTCACGGCCAACACCCCTTCAGACAAAAATCCACTGAAAAGTCAGATGGAAGTCCGATCGTGTGTATGATGCTTTAGTTTTTTCGAAAGTTTAATACTGTAATATTGTTTATGTTTAATCTGTTTATTAAGGTTTCTGAACATACAGGTCAAAGACGTATTGTGTACTTGGTTGTATTGTATAGTAATACTAACAGAATGAACATGAAAATGTAAATGTACATTACTACAGAACTTATCAAATAATTTCAAAAAGCACATTAGGATCATGAGAAGGAGAAAGATATTCAAGATCATTCAAGAAACCACAAATACCCCCCTCTCAAAAAAATTCTGTGTAGTGTGGGCATTATTGGGCAGTCGAAACGTTGACCGATGAGGGTGAAGAAGCATGCCATGGATAGATATGGAAGGCAAGGAAAAAGAAAGTAGGCTAGGCCCTGAGGTTTGGTAGCTAAAAAATTGCCAAAAAGAAAAAAAAAAAAAAAGAGGAAGGAAGGAATGAAAAAAAAAAAAGAGGAAGAAAGGAATGAAAAAAAAGAGGGAGGCAAACATGGAGATCTAGGAAGTAGCCAAATACTCAAGCCCTGCCTGATATGAAGTATGTCTAATTAGAGGAATAGTGAAAATGGAAAGGCTACTGTCCATGTGAGCTGTTAAGACTCTTTTCTATCTTCCTCTTGAGCCATCATGTGTTCTAGAAAGTCAATTCTGTCCATTTCAGAAGTATTTGGCTATTACAGATCGAGCAGCAATAAGGAAATGACTAACCAAGCTCTTTTTGTTTATAGAAACCTGGCAGCATAGACAGCACAGTAAGTTGGGGAATTGATCACCCACAAGCCTTGTCATGTTGCAGTACATCCTCCCAGAAGGGGGTGATTCATGGGCAAGTGCCCCAAATGTGGTTCATAGTGCCAGGGGCCTGCAAACATCGCCAGCAGGCATTTTTAAAATGATGTAAAGTTGTCTTTCATATTATAAAAATAACAGTCACCTAGCATCAGGAAGCCATAGACTGCCCCATGAATAAAAATTGGAGGTCGACCGGTATGGTTTTTCTCTGGTCGATGCCGATGTTGATATTTACACATGCCGATGGCCGACATATGATGCCGATTTGATTGGGCCGATATGTTAGGCCGATTTCCCCCCCTTTTCATCTCATAAAATCTAACAGTTCACACTGGGGCATTTTTCAGGCGCTTTTGGGCTAAAAATAGCGCCTGTAAAGTGCCTGCAAAACGGCTCCCCTGCAGCATGAATAATAAATCGGTTTCCTTGTTTGTCCATGCAGGGCAACAAGAGTAACGTCTTTAAACAATTAAAAAAAATTAAATACAGCTGTCCTGGTAAAGAAAATAAAATGCCCTGTTTCCTTAGATGAATATAATATTTTCCAGAACTGCAGGTGCCCATTAATAGATTAATATTAATAAAAGTGCAGAGGGTGCCATACCTGCCAGGCTTGTGTGTGTGGCCCTGTAGAAGCTCTTTAACTTCATCATAAGTGAGAAATGCCATATAACCAGGATGGGTGACGGCAAGCAGCATCCAGTTCTGCAACAGGGTCTCCCAGGGCTGTTGGATCGAAGACAAAGGAGAAATCATTTTAGGAAACAGAAGGAGTCCAACTTATCAAATTACATTTTAGTTGTCATTTTTTAGAACAAAGGGTAAAGATACAAGGTGGCGGTGCTAGAACTTTAAACGTCTCATCTCAATATCGTAAAAGAAAATGATTAGTGGAGCTCAGTGGCTGTTATACACCGGGGAGCCCCAAAAGAGAGCCCTGGGTGAAATCTTGAGTTTAGGGAAGCAATGAGAGCATTTTAGCAGTGTCCAGAATCTTGTATTACTTCATGATTGGAATAACACAAGAAAAAGCTGTTATGCCCTGTACACACGATCGGACCTTTGTCAGACCAAATTCACATCGGAAATTCAGAAGGAATTCCATCGGAGTAAAAGAGAACATGTTGGAATTCATGGAATTTCCGATGAAATTACTCCGACGGCGATGGGGCATACACACGGTCGAAATTTACGATGGAAAAAGTCAGTCGGACTTTTTCCATCAGAAATTCCTATCGTGTGTACAGGGCGAGGGGGGAGAAAGGAGAACAAAGAGATAGAGGGGTACATCCTCAAATGTACCATAAGGGGTTTTAATATTTTACGAGTGGAAGGGACTCAGGGAGCGCTAAATGTCCGTGGGTTACGGGCACAAATTACTTGTCATGCTTTGGATGCTGACAACCCACATCATGAAAATAATTTTACTGTTAGGGGTCCCCGCAACTTGGGAAATTGTATGAAGGGATCACGGCACTAGTAAGGTTGAGAACCACTGTTCTAATGTATTCTGACAGTGGGAGGTTTCCCTGCTGTCAGAATACAATGATTACTGCTCGTATGAAAAACAAAAAAAAATACAGGCTGGTTGTATTGAAGTGGAACCAGCCTGTCCATAGATGGCTCGAATTTCAATCCGTCTATGGACAGCTTTACTCTTCCTCCATAATAACTCTTCTTTTTCATTTCAGGTAAATAATGTATTCCAAGCCGAAGCAAGGTGTCAAAAGACAGGTGTCTGACATCCACAGAAGGCTACAAAATGTTTATGGAGATGACATTGTTGTCGAGAGCAATGCCTTGTCATTAGTGACTCTGGTTAATGGTATCACCTCTCCTCCTGATTGACAACTGCGGGAGCCAATGGCGCCACTGCGGTGTCTCAAAGTCAGTTAGCCAATCAGGAGAAAGAGGGGACGGTGCTGAACAGCAGCTCCATCTCTGAGTGGACACACGGAGCTGCAGCTCGGCTCAGGTGCCCCCATAGCAAGATGCTTGCTGTGGGGGCACTCGACAGGAGGGAGGGGCCCAAGAAGAGGAGGATTCAGCCAGCAGCGTTGAAAGTTGTTAACTGCAAGTTTTGGGGTAAGAAATGTAACAAATAGTTTACTGGGGAACTTTTTCTCTTAATGCGTTTTTAGCATAATACACAAAGCACATAAGGGTTTAATACTACTACTAATAAAAATAACACTTTTTCAAAGAATTATATCAATCACATGGTAACATGCTTTACATATAATTGGTTACCTGGAAAAGACGTGTGAAAATGTCAAACTCAAACACTGAGATGTGATCATTGCATGTTAAATCCATCGTACTGCGCAGTGCAGATTCCAGAGGCCCCGCCTCTATGTTGTGCACAGGATTCAGTCCATCCCTAAACTCCTCCCACTTCACCAGACACCTGTAGAACATCAAAAAAGGCATGTTTATAAATAATGGATCAAACTTAGGCCGCGTATACACGATAGGTTAACCAGAGGACAACGGTCATGCCATCAAAGCCAACTTGCTTTATAATTTAACCGATGGACGCCTAACCGATAGGTCAAAACCGATCGTTAGTACGCACGACCATCGGTTAAAAATCCACGCATGCTCAGAATCAAGTTGACGCATGCTTGGAAGCATTGAACTTAATTTTTTTCAGCACGTCGTTGTGTTTTACGTCACCGCGTTTTTTAACCGATTGTGTGTAGGCACATCACACCATCAGTCAGCTTCATCCTTGGGACCGTTCTCATTGCATGGACTGATCGTGTGTACGTGGCTTTACTTTTCACTGTGTTGTTGTTGCATCACCTCTATGTGCACCTCTACTACCAAGTGGCAGTTGGCAACTGATGGACATTGTAAAGAGGGATAGAATGTTATCTCTGTGATCTCTCATAAATTGCAACAAGGACATACAAAACCAAGCATGTTTTGTATGTAAGGGTGGCATTTTTCTTACTGACCACCAATGTAAGGGAATCTTTCATTTCTGGCCATTATTACACTGCCACATGGACATAAAAAACTATGGGCTAGATTCAGGAAAGAAATAAGACGGCTTATCTGGAGATAAGCCGTCTTATTTCTGCGTCTGAGCCCTCCTATCTATGCGACTGATTTATAGAATAACGCATAGATTTCCATTAGATCCAACTGGCATAAGTCTCTTACGCCGTTGAATCTTATTTTCATATTTTAGGCTGGACGCTAGGTGGCGTTCCCGTCTAAAATATGCAAATGAGCCTATACGCCGATTCCCGAATGTACGCCCGGCCGTTTTTTTTACGTCGTTTGCGTTAGCGTAGGTACATCGTAATGTTAACCCTGCTGTATAAGGCGCAGGCAATGTTAAGTATGGACGGCGTGCCGGCATTTTTTTCACGTCATTTACGTAAAACATTCGCAAATAGGGCTTTGCGTAAGTGTCGTTCACGTCGTTTACACGTCGTAATGACATCGTGATTTGGAGCATGCGCACTGGGATAAATTCACGGCCGGCGCATGCGAAGTACGTTCGGCGCGGGATCGCGCGTTATTTAAATAATACACGCCCCCTACCCGCTGAATTTGAATTTGGCCGGGTCATTTATGCTACGCCGCTTCAACTTTACAGGCAAGTGCTTTGAGAGTAAAGCACTTGCCTGAAAAAGTTGCGGCGGCTTAGTGTAGATACCCTACGCTAGGAAAGTTTAGATTTAAGTTTTCCGTCGAATTATCCGATCGTGTGGATTTTAGTCCGACGGACTTGTGTACAATGTACAAACACGCATGCTCCGAAAAACCAATGCTAACTATCAGACAACATTAGCAGAAGTGGCGCTAAAGAGCTGAAAAATAACATAGTTTTGTGTATGTTGACTGAAAAAGTTCTGCCGTCTGTATGCAGAATAAGTTTCATGGCCAACACCCTTTGGACAAAATTCCACGGATTTGTCCGATGGAAGTCCGATTGTGTGTATGAGCCTTAAGTGTACAGCAAGTAACAGACCTCAGTGTGTTTTGAAAAACATTCTAACATAATTACCTAGTCCCAAAGGCTTGTGACCAGAAGTTGGACGCCTCCAGTTTTGTGATACGATATGTGTTGCCTTGATAGCGTCCACCAGGGCACAAAGCACGAAGTTCACACAGGATGTGACTGAAGATTAGTGAAAGCTTGGTCAGTGTTCGCCTGAAAAATTGAAAAATGAATGAGTCAATCAATAAATGAAGACAATGGTGTAGCAACAGTAAACAATTATACAGTAAAACCTTGGATTGCGAGCAAAATTTGTTCCAGAAACATGCTTGTAATTCAAAGCACTTGTATATCAAAGCATTTTTTTACAGGTATTAAAAAGAGAAGAGAGGCGCCTCTAAGTGTAGCAATAAGTTGCTAAATGTTGTACCTTCAAGTGGATGTAAACCCCAATTTTTTATTTTTTATGTCACAATGTAGAGTGTAAGATTTCCTATCATCTGTGCCCAGTCTTGCCACACAGAGTTAATCCAGCTCTAATCAATCCTCTTTTATTGTTCAGTGAAAATTAACAGAATTCCAGATAAAAACCTGTCTAAATAAAAAGTCTGTTTCTCTCTTCTTGCTTTGACTGACAGGTTATTTACATATCTAGCTTGGACATGTTTATCATATGTTATGTTAATCATAATATAAAGTGAGAAATCCACCCCTCCCCCACATAACACATCCTGGTAATATACAATGAACTTTGGATCACCTCATAATATGATAAACATAACATAACATATGATAAACATGTCCAAGCTAGATATGTAAATAACCTGTCACTCAAAGCAGGAAGAGAGAAACAGACTTTTTATTTAGACAGGTTTTTATCTGGAAGTCTATTAATTTTCACTGAACAATATAAGAGGATTGATCAGAGCTGGATTAACTCTGTGTGGCAAGACTGGGCACAGATGATAGGAAATCTTATACGCTACAAAAAATTTTGGGTTTACATCCACTTTAAATGTAACCATATTGCTACACTGAGGCCTTGTACACACGAGGGGATATTTCCGCTGAACATGGTCCGACGGACCATTTCAGCCGAAAAATCCCCTCGTCTGTAGGGGCAAACGGACGCTTTTTGCCGGATTCATCCGGCGGAAAAATTTCAAAGCATGCTTTGAAATAATTCCGCCGGATAGCTGGCCGTCAGATATGTCCGCTTGTTAGTACGGCAAACCAGCGGACATATCTTGCCGCACATGCGTCGTATCCTGTGAATGGATCCGACGCATGCGCGCGGAAGTGTTTACTTCCTGGTGCGGTGACGTGGCGGCGTCAACGTCACCGCCGCGTCACCACGCTGTCCGCCGGCGGGGAATTTGATCCGATGGTGTGTACAGCCATCGGATCAAAACACCCCGGCGTAAATATACGCTGTAAACGGTCCGGGGACCGTTCACAGCGGATATATTCAGCCGTGTGTACAAGGCCTTAGAGGCGCCTTTTTTCTTTTTTATACTCAGTTGTGACATGACGCTACTCTATCAAGACATCACTTGTATTTCAAGGCAAACTTTATTAAAACATTTGTCTTACAAAACGCTCTTAAACCAAGTTACTCTCAAACCAAGGTTTTACTGTAGTTGTGGATGTAATGGAATCGGCCTCTTTTGCACATGTTAGCTGATAATCTGACCATTTTGGAAGATATGCCCTAAAGGTAGACACTTCCATATAACAGTCAGTTTGAGAAAAGTACTCATACCTCAAGTCAATAACAAAAAAGTTTAACATATTAATAGTGTCTGCAAAACCTTTGCAGTGCATATAGTTTACCTGGAAGATTAATATCATTATTATTATTTTTTATCTACAGAATGATCGGTAAGAAAGGTCAAAGTCATTTATAAAAATAAAGATATCCTTCTAGCTGTCTCAGTGGATGAGATACAGTACTGTATGTGCTGCTGTTTTAGAACCACCATTGCAGGTATAGTTTACCCGGAGATGATTCATTTCCATTATTTGTCCTACAGAATAATAGGTAGGAAAGGTTACTTTTTAAAAGATATTTACATTAATAAGCTGATATACAGTAGACATTAGTTCTTGATGCTGGTAGTTTGAGATACATTTGGGTAGTTTCTGTTGTCATTATGAAAAGAGCAAACACAGTTGATGGTTAGTGTTTGGCTTAAGCCATTTATGATTATCAAAGTTTTTGTTTTATCATTTATATTTTCTGAAAAACGGCCAAGAAATCATAAATTCTGCCAGGGTATGTAAACTTTTGAGCACAACTGTAAATTAAATTAGTATAGTAGAACAGTACATTTAAAATAACAAAGCATCTCTACACTAAACCTTAAAGCCCTGTACACACGATCGGTTTGTCGGATGAAAACAGACCGATGGACTGTTTTCATTGGACAAACCGATCGTGTGTTGGTCCCATCGGTTTATTTCTCCTTGGTGAAAAAAAAATAGAACATGTTTTAAATTTTTCCTATGGATAAAAAAAAGATAGAAAAAATTATCTTCTGTGTGGAAGTCGGTCAAAAATCCATGCATGCTCAGAATCAGGTTGACGCATGCACGGAAGCATTGAACTTCGTTTTTCTCAGCACGTTGTAGTGTTTTGCGTCATCGTGTTTTGGCACAGTCGGATTTTTGACTGATGGTGTGTAGGCAAGACTGATGAAAGTCAGCTTCATCGGATATCCGATGAAAAAATCCGTCGGATTAGATTCCATCAGATATCCGATGTACAAGGCTTAAGGCCCCTTTCACACTGAAGTTTATTTCAGCCGTTTTAGCACTAAAAATAGCGCATAAATAACGCTTGAAATACTCCTGACCCAGCATTGTCAATGTGAAAGCCCGACGGCTTTCACACTGAGGCGATGCGCTGGCGGGAGAAAAAAAAAATCTCCTGCAAGCAGCATCTTTGGAGCGGTGAGAGGAGCAGTGTGTTTACCGCTCCTTCCCATTGAAAACAATGAGACACCGCGGTAATACCGCCAGCAATGCACCTCTGCAGAGGCGCATTGCGGGTGGTATTAACCCTTTTTTGGTCGCTTGCCTGGGTTAACACTGCACTGCTAGTGGCCGAATACCGCCGTAATTCCGACGGTATAGCGCCGGTAAAAATAGCTATGCCGCCACCGCATATCCTGCCAGTGTGAAAGGGGCCTTATGCTACTTTATCAAAACTCCTAGCCTAACCAAACCAAATCTCAAAAACAAGTTTCTAACACGTAACCCATTCCAGCTCTACAAACACAACTCTACACACTTAACTTGTTTGTTCCTTAGGGCCTGTGTCAATAGGTAAATGTAGTATACCTCCTTCTGACCTGCAGTAAATCTTCACACTTAATGTATAGTCCAGGGGTCTCCAAACTTTCTAAACAAAGGGCCATTTCACCATCCTTTAGACCTTAGGGGGCCAGACTATGTCCAGTCAAAGTAAACAATGCCCCATCTTTGGTATTGGGAGGAGAAATCGTTGGTGTCAGTGGGAGGTGTAGTGCCCCATTATTGGTGTCAGTCAAGGAAATTAAAATGACTGTAAAGGTTCAATAAAAAAAACATATCATACTTACCTCCACTGTGCAGCTAATTTTTCACAGAGTGGCCCCAAACCTTGTCTTCTAGGGTCCCTCGGCGGCTGTCTTGGCTCCTCCCTGCATCAGATAACCTCCTCTGGGGAGTGCTCCCGAGTCTAGCATTTGTGTCCATAGACACGAATGCCGGACTGTAAAATTCTATAAAGTTCCGCACACATGGCTCATGTTTAAGATAAAGTCTACAGGATTGGAAATATCGGTTTTAATTATGTCTTTTAGCCAGTTTTCTATCCATTTACAGGGAGTAGTGGTTATTGATTCTTACTCTGAATGGTCTAAGGTTATCAGCGGTGTACCCCAAGGTTCAGTGTTGAGACCCTTAATTTTTTATATCTTTATAAATGATATTGGGTCTGGGATCAAAAGTAAAATTTCTGTCTTTGCAGATGACACCAAGCTATGCAGTGGAATAAAGTTCTTACAGGATGTCGCCAAATTACAAGCCGACCTCAATGCTCTGTCTAATTGGTCGACTAAAGCCTTGTACACACCATCAGTCCATCCGATGAGAACGGTCTGATGGACCGTTGTCATCAGTTAACCGATGAAGCTGACTGATGGTCTGATGTGCCTACACACCATCGGTTAAAAAAACGATCGTGTTAGAACGCGGTGACGTAAAACACAACGACGTGCTGAAAAAATGAAGTTCAATGCTTCCAAGCATGCGTCGACTTGATTCTGAGAATGCGTGGATTTTAAACGGATGGTCGTGTCTACTAAAGAACGGTTTTGACCTATCGGTTAGGAATCCATCGGTTAAATTTAAAGCAAGTTGGCTTTTTTTTAACCAATGGTTAAATAACCTATAGGGGCCCACACACGATCGGTTTTGACCGATGAAAACGGTCCATCAGACCGTTGTCCTCTGTGTATGAGGCCTAAGTGGCAGATGAGGTTTAATGTTGATAAATGTAAAGTTATGTGTAACGGAACTATGTATTCTGCCTGTACATCTATAATAATCATGCAGTGGGATATTATGAGGTGTAAATATCCTCTGTCTGTTTAGATGTAGATTAGAACTGAATCAGCCTGGCTCCTAAAACCTCTCTTTAGGTATGCTAATGCACCTGTCTATCCCCAAAGGTTAATTGATCTATTGTGTGTGTAAAAGGCCTGTGTATATCCTTAAGAGATTGTATATTGTATTCCAAATTAGCAGTCTCCGGTCAGTTGTATTGAAATAGCATGTCAATTATGTTCAGAAGAACTGTCAGGCTTTGCGGTGCCGAAATGTTTAGCTACTGATGGGATTATCTGTGATTGAGTATTGTTCTGGGGGTTGATTGAAGTCTATTTGAGAAAGGAATGTGGCTTCGTTGGCCTGGTGCCAGGGTGTCTAACTTGGGGCCCCCTTGTAACTAGATATAAACCAAGAAATGTACCATTAAAGTTGTCTACTTGACCCTTCAAAACGTAGCTCTGTCTCGTTCTTGAAAAGGGCCTGCGATGGGATATTTATTCTGTTCGTTTTACAACTGGACCTGACTCTCCCTCTGGCTCTCGTGGATGAGCTTATACTGGACTTACTTGCATAACAACTTGCCAGGGAAAAGGACGTCTCCAACAGCTGATACCCTCTCCCTACTTGGGTAGCTGTTACATTATGCACTTAAATATACATGCATACTAGGGGGAGTACAACTGTAGAGATCTGTAGTGAAGGATCTGGAGGTTTTGGTAGATCATAAGCTCAATAATGGTATACAATGCCAAGCTGTGGTTTCCAAAGCGAGCAACGTCCTTTCTTGTATTAAGAGAGGTATGGACTCCAGAGAGAGAGATATAATTTTGCCCCTGTACAAATCATTAGTAAGACCTCATCTGGACTATGCAGTTCAGTTTTGGACACCAGTTCTCAAAAAAGGATATCGGGGAACTGGAGAAGAGAAGAGCAACCAAACTGATAAGAGACATGGAGGAAACTAACTATGCAACTATGTACTGCAGGTCAGAAGGAGGTTTTCAACATTTGCCCATCAACACAAGCCCTGCAGAACAGATTGTAGGTTAAGTGAGTAGAGAGGAATGTGTAAATCTACTGCAGGTCAGAAGAAGGCTTACTGCATTTTCACATCAACCCAGGGAACAGACTATAGCCGTAGTCTCCAAACTGCAGACCGGGGGGGGCAGATGTGGTCCTTTGCTTGCCTTTATCCAGCCCATGAGGTATTATTCTTCCCACTGACACAAACAGTAGGGCACTGCTCCTCATACTGACACCAGCTATGTGGCTTAAAGGGGTTGTAAACCTTCCCGTTTTTTCACCTTAATGGATCCTATCCATTAAGGTGAAAAAACATCCGATAATTGCCGGCCCCCAGCCCCCCGTTTACCTACCTGAGCCTTCGAAAGTCCTGTGTCGAGAACGCGATTAATCCGCAGCCCGGTCTTCTCGGCTCTTCATTGGATAGATTGATAGCAGCGCAGCCATTGGCTCCCGCTGCTGTCAATCGAATCCATTGCATTGCACCAGAACCTGCGAACGGACCAAAAGTTTGCATGAACTTTAGAACCCCATTAAAGTCTATGGGGCTCGAACGTTCAAAATCAAAAGTGCTTTTAAAGGCTAATATGCAAGTTATTGTCCTAAATATGGTTTGGGGACGTGGGTCCTGTCCCAGGGATCATGTATCAATGCAAAAAAAAGAAAACTGACATTTTTTCGGGGAGCATTGATTTTAATGATGCTTAAAGCCCCTTTGGGTCTTGTATGGATATTAAGGGAAACCCCGCATCCAAATTAAAAAAAGGAAAGGTGTGGGGCCCCCAGGGCCTATATACTTTGAACAGCAGTATACAGGCGGTGCAAACAAGACAGGGAGTGGTATTAGTATGAGAACACCAGCAATTGTAGTCAGGTAGCTTTAGGTGAACACTGTGCAAAGGACAGAGTACATTAAGTGAAAATACTGCAGCCAGCACAATCACCTGCCTGCCTGTCAGTATATTAGGAAGAGAATACAGCAACAGATCTAGCTAAACTGAATACAGTGTATAAATATATACACACAACACCTGGGATGCATATATATCCTCTACACACTAACTGCAGTTAACTGACTCGCCTGCCTGCTCTATCTAACTCAATTGAAATGACACAGTCTCTCTCTCTCTCTCTATTTCTGTCTTTCACCATTGCCACAACACACGCAGGTGGCCTTATATAGTGTGGGGTGTGTACTAAACCCCCTGAGACATAATTGGCCAAAGCCACACTGGCTTTGGCCAATTATGGCTCTCTTTGCTTACAATGCTGTGATTTGCCAAGCATGCGGGTCATAGTGCATGCTTGGCCAATCATCAACCAGCAATGCACTGCAATGCCGCAGTGAATTATGGGCCGTGACGCGCCACTCGAATTTGGCGCAAACGGCTCATAATGTTCGAAATTCAGCGAACGGCCGACCAGACGATGTTCGAGCCGAACATGGGTTCGATTTAAACTCAAAGCTCATCCTTATTCCCAACTATAGAAGTTAAACTAATAGTTCTATAGTTACTTGGTAAAGACTTTGGCCCTGCGCCAATCCTTTGGTACTATTCCTGTTATTAGTGAGTCCCTAAAAAGTAGACTTCCTTCTGACCTGCAGTAGATCTCCTTCTGTTATGTCTCTTTAAAAACACAGTAAAAACTGATTTTCCTGCCAGAAATGCAGTCAGCTCCAAACCTCCTGTAACAGGCTGACAACATTGCTACTACTGTACTATGATGGGTCAATAGAGAGGTGTGGAAGGCAACAGAGAGTAAGCAAGCCTCATCACTACTAAAAAGTGTCAAAACTTTGGCCATCAGAACAGCCCAGGATTCAAGGAAGAAGCCGAGAGAGTGCTGTAGCCAGGGCCGGGACAAGGGGTTGGTAAGAGGGACAGCTACTTTGGGCGCAATTGTTTATTACAGTGATGGGGGCACCCTGACATTTACCCTAAGGGAGGAGGGGGGTGGTAGCTTAGAATCTTTGCCCTAAGCGCTGGATGACCTTGTTCCGGTACTGACTGTAGCCGTTTACAAGCACTTCTGGGTTCCTGCTCTTTATACTTAACTGCCATTTTTTTTTTATTTACATTTTTTGGTGACATTGTTGTTTTAACCCCTGAAACTCTGAATTCCTAAATATAACACTAACCTAACCTTAAAGCAAAGTCATCATACTAATTAACCCCTGAAACTCTGCTTAAGAGTAAGGTTAGTGTTATAATTAGGAATTCACAGTCATCACACTAATTTAAACCCTGATTCATATTCACCTCATCTTGTGTCAGAGGCCTCAGCACAAATATCACCTACGGTAGGTTAAGGATCTAAACCATGGAGAGCGTGATTCTAGAACCAGCATAACCTGTTTCAGTATTCTATATGTGATTTGTTTTGGCATTCTTTGCATACTTTCATTATTTTACAAACAAACATTTAATATAGGGTGATCCCATGCTTTGGTTTTTAGTGCATGTCTAATAAGCACTAGGTCTGCTCTTGTTAAAGAAGAACGAAACTTATTCTACCACCCCCCCCCCCCCCCAAAAAAAAAAAAAATTACCTGCAGGCAAAATTTTGTATGATATTATTTATTACAAGTATTTTGCAGCACTTAACTTAATGTACATTCACATCAGGCCCTGCCCTAAAGGAGCTTACAGTTTTAAGGTCCCCATGTCATATGCTTGCAAATATACATACAAGTGCCAACTTGGAAAGGAGCCAAGTTGGCACTTGTGCGATGCATGAATCTCTATGTACTGTCGCCGCTGCCGCCCACTATTCAGATGGCCGACCCCCTGGTGTGCACCGGCCATCTGAATAACAGCAGTTTGTTGGTGATCGGAAAACGGCTCTGATAGGCTTTCCGATTACAGCCTGTTGGCTCTAATCGGCTTACAAATAGTTAACCAGGGGAAGCAGGGGGTGTGCGTTCGCTGGTAAACACTGACACTTGTCTCAGCCATACAGGATGGCATGGCACGTTTGATGGCACAGGGAGGCTGCAATTAATGTTTTTTTGTTGTTGTTGTTTGTATGTGCTCCCCCAAAAATGTTGTTCACCAGCCGCCACTGTCCATGCAGATAGTGTCCTGAACAGGATTTAAACTTGGGACACCAGCAAAGCAGAAGAACTAACCACTAAGCCACTAGAAAATACGTTTTGCAATTTCCTATGCACTCTGTAGTATTATCAGTACTATATAACCCAGGGAGGAAGTGTTCTGCGGTTCACAAGATGCTCTGTAATTCTAATGCACTTGCTTTGTAACACGGCTACTTCATAGGTAATGAATGCTGTCACCTTGGACAGGAAGTCTGTTAATGGCAGGATCTGTTGTCTAAGCTGTATTGCTTGTTACATGTATTCTCATTAATTACTTCTAAGAGACTGCTGCAGTCCCTTAAAGCTGAACTTCAGGATTAGCAAATATTGTCATGTGTACTGTATTCTTCCTTGACTCTCAGGCCTCGTACACACGACCAGTTTCCTCGGCAGAATTCAGCAAGAAACTCGATGGGAGACGTATTCTGCCGAGGAAACCGGTCGTGTGTACACTTTTCGCAGAGAAACCCGTCGAGGAACTCATCGAGCCAAAAAGAGAGCATGTTCTCTATTTCCTCGATGGGCAATGGGAAAATATGGCTCGACGACTTTTTTGACTGCCGAACAAGAAACTCGACGGGGAAAACGATGTGTTTCGCCCGACGAGTTTCTCCGTCGTGTGTATGCCGCCTCAGTGTGCTTTGTGTATTTCTTCTAGATCTGTGCAGTATTCCAGTGCAAAATTTTACCTCTGTGCAGGAGCTTCCTGTAATAAAGAGCAGTTACTGCTGCACTCTCTCCTTGTGCAGGGTGACTGGTCTTGTCTCCGCCCTTCCTATAGTTTTCTGCAGTCAGCCTGTAGTGGGTGGAGCCTGCTGTTTCCCACCCACTACTCTGCTCTCTGCCTTGACATACCCCTTTACATTTTCCACATTTTGTCATGCTACAACAAAAAACGTAAATGTATTGTATGTAACAAACCAACACAAACTGGCACATAATTATGAAGTGGAAGGGAAATGATAAATGGTTTTCAAAATTGTTAACAAATATGTGATAAGTGTGGGAGGCATTTGTATTCAGTCTCCTTTACTCTGATACCCCCAACTAAAATCCAGTGGAACCAATTGCCTTTAAAAGTCACCTAATTTGTAAATGGAGTCCACCCATGTGTAATTTAATCTCAGTATAAATACAGCTGTTCTGTGAAGCCCTCAGGGGTTTGCTAGAGAACCTTAGTGAACAAACAACATTATGAAGGCCAAGGAACACACCAGACAGGGCAGGGATAAAGTTGTGGAGACGTTTAAAGCAGGGTTAGGTTATAAAAAGATATCCCAAAGCTTTGAGCATCTCATGAAGCACTGTTCAATCCTTCATCCGAAAAGGGAAAGAGTATGGCACAACTGCAAACCTACCAATAAATGGTCGTCTACCTAAACTGACAGGCCGGGCAAAGAGAACATTAATCAGAGAAGCAGCCAAGAGGCCCATGGTAACTCTGGGGGAGCTGCAGAGATCTACAGCTCAGGTGGGAGAATCTGTCCACAGTTGTGCACTCCAAAAATCTGCCTTTTATGGAAGAGTGGCAAGAAGAAAGACATTGTTGAAAGCCATAAGAAGTCCCATTTGCAGTTTGCGAGAAGCCATGTGGGGGACACAACAAACATGTGGAAGAAGGTGCTCTGGTCAGATGAGACCAACATAGAGTTTTGCTTTTAGGCCAAAAAGTTCAATGTGCGGCGGAAAACTAACACTAGAGATCACCCTGAACACACCATCCCCACCGTGAAACATGGTGGTGGCAGCATCATGTTGTGGGGATTCTTTTCTTGATGGGAAGATGGATGGAGTCAAATACAGGGCAGTCTTAGAAGAAAACCTGTTAGAGTCTTCAAAGACACTGGGGCGGAGGTTCACATTCCAGCAGGACAATGACCCTAAACATACAGCCAGAGCTACAACGGAAGGGTTTAGATCAAAGCATATTCATGTGTTAGAATGGCCCAGTCAAAATCCAGACCTAAATCCAATTGAGAATCTGTGGCAAGACTTGAAAATTGCTGTTCACAGACGGTCTTCATCCAATCTGACAGAACTTGAGCTATTTTGCAAAGAGGAATGGGCAAAAGTGTCCCTCTCTAGATGTGCAAAGCTGGTAGAGACGTCCCCAAAAAGACTTGCAGCTGTAATTGCAGTGAAAGGAGGTTCTACAAAGTATTGATTTGTATTGGGGGGCTGAATACAATTGCACACCACGCTCTTCACTAGTGATGAGCGGAATACGCCATATTCGATTTCGCGATATTTCGCGAATATTTCAAAGAATATTTGTGAATATTCGTTAATATCGAAAAAAAATGCGAAATTTCGCTAGTGCGAATGCGAAATTGATTGCGAATTTGATTGCGAAATTTGAAAAAAATACGAATATTCGAAATAGCGAATATTCGCCGCGATATTCGAGTTATTCGCGAATACTCGAATATGCAATATTCGTAGCGAATATTCGCAATGCGAATATTCGTGAGCAACACTACTCTTCACATGTTTATTTGTAAAACATTTTTAAAACCATTTATCATTTTCTTTCCATGTCACAATTATGTGCCACTTTGTGTTGGCCCATCACATAAAATCCCAATAAAATACATTCATGTCTTTGGTTGTAACATGACAAAATTTTGAAAATGTCAAGGCACAGTATGTACAGCACAGTGATACTGTCACGGTTGCTTTTACAAATTAATATCTAGATTTGCAAAGCGATTTGGTGCACACAGAGTGGATTTATATTCTTTGTGGCTATTCAGAATTCAAGTGTAATGCTGAGCCCCAGACATACCTTTTTATAGTTTTTTTTACAGAAAAGACATAGAACTCCTATTATTTTTTTGTACTGTGACCCTGTTATGATAGAAACTGATAGAAAACCTCCACAGATTGCAACAATTGCTTTTTCAGTATAACGGAGAAGGGTCAGAAACGATTATTATTACTTTCAGTATCTTCTGACCACTTTGACTACTTCTCCTTTCACTTTCTGACTTGCTGTTACAGGCCACCACAAGGACAGGAAGTGAGGTGCAATCGCCCCAACGGGTGAGGCAGTCATAAGAACGTGATCAATTATTAACTAAAAAGTTGACTGGAAAGTTTTTCTTTCCTTTAAAATCATTACACTCCTTTTTTTATGTACAGCTTCTGTCTTGATATTAGCCTCCTGTTATCAGGGCTGGACTGAGACAAAAATTTGGCCCTGGACTTCATTCAGACCGGCCCACTTTAATTTTGCAAACAAGCATAAAAAGAGTATATAAACCAGTGGCGGCTGGTGCTCCAAATTTTTGGGGGGGCACAAACGAAAAAAAAAAAAAATTGCAGCCTCACTGTACCTATCAAATGCAGCCACTGTGCCATCAAACGCAGTCACTGTGCCATGCCATCAAACGGAGCCACTGTGCCATCAATTGTCACCACTGTGCCATGCCATCAAACGGAGCCACTGTGCCATCAATTGTCACCACTGTGCCGTGCCATCAAAACGCAGCCACCGTGCCATCAAAACGCAGCCACTGTGCAATGCCATCAAAACACAGCCACTGTGCCATGCCATCAAAACACAGCCACTTTGCCATGCCATCAAAACACAGCCACTGTGCCATGCCCATCAAACGCAGCCACTGTGCCATCAATTGTCACCACTGTGCCCCCAATTGTCGCCACTGTGCCATGCCATCAATTGTCACCACTATGCCACCAAACACAGCCACTGTGCCCCCAATTGTCGCCACTGTGCCCCCAATTGTCGCCACTGTGCCGCCACTGTGCCCCCAACTGTCGCCACTGTGCCCCCAACTGTCGCCACTGTGCCCCCAACTGTCGCCACTGTGCCCCCAACTGTCGCCACTGTGCCCAGTACCCCCCTGGCACTTACCTTTCTGCCTTCTACCGTCCCTCGATGTCCCTCGTCCCACCCTCGATGACGCTTCAGCCAATCAGGTTACTGATTACCAGAATCAGATTACTTGATTGGCTGAGACGCCAGTCTTATCCTCAGAGCGCACGGCCGGTACATCCCGAGGATAAGCTTCAGGAAGCCGACTACAGCCTCAGGGCTGTACTCGGAAAGCCTATCAGAGCCAGCGGCTCTGATGGGCACTTCCCCACAGCCAGTCAGCTGCCGCTATTCAGCTGACCAGCGCTCAATGTCCGGTCAGCTGAATAGTGGGCGGCAGCGGCGAAAATATACAGATTCATATAGTGTATGAATCTGTATATTTTACTGGCTGTGAGCGATCCAGAGGGGGCGGCGCTCCGGCGTCCCTATGGACGCACCGCCACTGATATAAACTATACGCAATTGTGCAAAAAAACAATAAGTAGCATAACATAAGGAGTCCCTTTACACACCTCTTATAATTTCAGTTATTCTCCTCTGTATTTTTCTCATCTTTCCCACATCACTGCATGAAGTGGAGGGCGAGCCACGCAGCCATTACTTTGACAGGCTGGCCCACTGAGCTATCGGCCCACCGGGAAACTCCCTGTAGTCCCAATAGCCAGTACATGCCTGCCTGTCATCCCTCAGACTCGGACCCCTTTCACACTGGGGCATTTTTTGGGCGTTTTTCAGGCGCAAAAAAAAGCCTGTAAAGTGCCTGAAAGAAGCTTTATCTGCAATCCCAATGTGAAAGTCAGAGTGCTTTCAGAGCTCTTTCACACTGCCAGCGCCCAAAAAAGGGTTAATACCGCCGGCAATGTGCCTCTGCAGAGGTGCATTGCCGGCGGTATTACCGCGGTGTCCCATTGTTTTCAATGGGAAAGAGCGGTATACATACTGCTCCAAAGAGGCTGCTTGCAGGAGATTTATTTTTTCTCCCGCCAGTGCATCGCCTCGGGATTTCACATTGAGAATGCTGGGGCAGGAGTATTTCAGGCGTTAGTTATGGGCTATTTTTAGCGCTAAAATGCCTGAAATACGCCTCAATGTGAAAGGGGCCCAAGAGAGGGAGGGGCAGTACAAGGAGCCAATCACTCTCTGCTGCATGCACATGTGCTGAAAGGGTTATATTTTGATAGGAGGAGAAAAGCAGAGTGAGCAGGGGACCTCAGACACACACACTGCAATATAACAATAATAATAAGAAGATCACTCAAGCTCTGACTAAATACATCTCCTCTAATCACTTGTCTATGTATATTCTGATGGCTGTTCCCTGCAGCATACATTTCCTCATCACACTGAACTGTGGATCACACCCCATATTATGATAAACATATAAAACACAGGAAAGGCAGCCAATCCTGGGAGAGCTGGAGGGGAGAGGAGAGGAGAGGAGAGGAGAGGAGAGGAGAGGAGGGGAGGGGAGGGGGATGTGAATTGTGAACTTTTTACACAGGCTGTGCATGTCTACAAGCTAGTGCACGAGATATGTAAATAAGAGGGTGGAAAGGACTTCGGTTTTTCTCTGCAAGTCTTTTTATTTTCACTGAACAATAAAACGAGGATTGATCAGAGCTGGATTAACTCTGTGTGGTGAGACTGGGCACAGATGATAGGAAATGTTATTTTCTACAATTGTGACATCCCCATTTTTTTTTGGGGGGGGGGGGGGGGGGGTTACATCCACATTAAAGTGGTTGTAAAATTTGAACAAAGCATATCCCTCTATAATGCAGTGTAATTTCTGTCTGCTGCCTTGTTTCTCTGCTATCTACACTTGACAAGTTTTCCTGACGCCAAGGGAAACAAAGTTTACAGGGAGAGAGCTCCAGCACATAGTCTGTGATTGATAGCCTTGGCTCTGTTCTTGTGTGTTGTGTAAAGGGGGGGGGTGTCCCTTCTCTCCAATCAGCTCTCAGAGCTCTCCTTACTGAGTTCTGCAGAGTGTAACTTCAGCTCTCCGTCTCCTTTTTCTGACAGCTCAGATAAGCTTTACCTACAGTCTTCTCTATATTTGTTTATAAAATCTGGACTTTAAACAAACACTCTGTTTCCCGTGTATCCCCAAGTAAACAGCCATGCCCAACATGCTTGCGTGCTTACATCCTCAGCTCGCTCAACTGGCCTTGAGCCATATTAAATACATCTTCATAAAATTTCCACAACACAGTAAACAATGCCCCATCTTTGATATTAGAGGGAGGAATACTGCCCCATCATTGGTGTCACTGGGAGGAATACTGCCACATCATTGGTGCCAATGGGAGGAATACTGCCACATCATTGGTGTCAGTGGGAGGAATACAGCCCCATCATTGGTGTCAGTGGGAGGAATACTGCCCCATCATTGGTGTCAGTGGGAGGAATACTGCCCCATCATTGGTGCCAATGGTAGAAATGGTGCCACATCATTGGTGTTAGTGAAAGTGAACAATGCTCAAATATTTGGTACTAGGGATAGTAATAGTGCCCCATTGTTGGTGTCAGTGGGGGAATAATGCTCCATCACTGGTGTCAGTGGGAGGAATAGTGCCCGATCCTTGGTGTCAATGGGAGAAATACTGCCCCATAATTGGTGTTAGTGGGAGGAATAGTGCCACATCATTGGTGTTAGTGGGAGAAATAGTGCCCCATCACTTGTGCCTGTGGGAGGAATAGTGCCACATCATTGGTGTTAGTGGGAGGAATAGTGCCCCATCATTTGTGCTTGTGGGAGGAATAGTGCCACATCATTGGTGTTGGTGGAAGTAAACAATGCTCAAATCTTTAGTATTAGGAATAGGAATAGTGCCCCATCACTGGTGTCAGTGGGAGGAATAGTGCCTGGTCCTTGGTGTCAATGGGAGGAATACTTCCCCATCATTGGTGTTAGTGGGAGGAATACTGCCCCATTATTGGTGTCAATGGGATGAATAGTGCCCCATCATTGGTGTCAATGGGATGAATAGTGCCCCATCATTGGTGTCAGTGGGAGAAATACTGCCCCATCATTGGTGTTAGTGAGAGGAATAGTGCCCCATCACTGGTGTCAGGCCCCGTACACACGTCCAAGCTTCTCGGCAGAATCCAGCGAGAAGCTCGCTGGGATCCATATTCTGCCGAGAAGCTCGATCGTGTGTACGTTTTCGCCGAGAAAACTGTCGAGCAAGGCGTCGAGCCAAAATAGAGAGCAGGTTCTCTATTTCCTCGACAGGCCATCGGGACTAATGGCTCGACGCCTTTTTCGACAGCCTGGTCAACGAACTCGACGGCCGGCCGAGAACGATGAGTTTAGCCCGACGAGGTTCTCGTACATGTGTACGCGGCCTCAGTGGTAGGAATACTGCCCCATCATTGGTGTTAGTGAGAGGAATACTGCCCCATCATTGGTGTTAGTGAGAGGAATACTGCCCCATCATTGGTGTTAGTGAGAGGAATAGTGCCCCATCACTGGTGTCAGTGGTAGGAATAGTGCCTCATCATTATTGTCAGTGGCAAGAACTATGCTCCACTATTGCTGAAAATAGGGGGGGGGGGATAATGTCTTAAGGGCCAAATAAAGTCAAATAAGGGGGCCACAGTTTGGTGACGACTGTAGTCAATGTACCATTGTATACAGTATACACAATACAGGTAGGTTGCACTTACCTGCCAACAGCATCACATCTATTGAGCACTTGTATGCACTGGTCGGTCTTGTAGAGTAGGCTGTGAACTGTCACCTGCAGGTACTGGTTATGTCCCAAGTCCGAGCTCTTATCTAAGATCTGACGCAGGTGCTCCTTGGTGTCCCGAGCGATGTCCGGAAGGTAAGGGTGACCCCTCTGGAAATAAGATGACCCGCTGTACCCCGACAAAACCTCCAACTTCTGTATGACCTTCTCCACCGTCTTCTTGTCCAGGTGGACACTGCGCCCTCCATGCATCCCGTGCATGGGGACGAGATCAGCAGCCAACGAGTAGAAAAGGCTGATCGGCAGCAGAGACTTGAGTGTGTAAAGGTCGGTGGATCGGATCTACACACTGAAAGCAAACAAGGAAATAGGATTGAATATAAGGAAACTAGTCAGAAAAGAAATTGTGGTTAGAGGATTGTAAACTGTGAATATACAGAGAGGGTTTAGTAAATAGCCTGAGTATAGAATGAAGGGTCTAGTGTAGGACAGGATGAGTCCTCTGTGATCTGATACCAGAGAAAGTACAGACCTGCCGTGTTATCTCTTCCTGTTTTCAGATGACACGCCCACTACACGTGAGCTACACCTGAAATACAGGTACTTGAATACTTGCAAGAGTTTCATAGGAACTTTGACACTGTGTCAGATGTGATCAATGCAGGAAGAATCTGACCGCAGACGCAGAGCTGGTATCACATACTGGCGAGAGGGAGGGCATTGGAACTTCAAAGGGCACTGGGCAGGCATCCCTAGGAAAGAAATAACAGCAACGTGCATTCGGGTGTCATCAACCACTTCGATACCGGGCACTCTCACCCCCTCCTGCCAAGGCTAATTTTCAACTTTCGGCGCTGTCGCACTTTGAATGACAATTGCGCGGCCATGCAACACTGTACCCAAATGACACTTTTTATCATTTTCTTTCCACAAATAGAGATTTCTTTTTGTGGCATATAAACACAGCTGTTTATTTTTATTTATTTTTTATATATATAAAAAACGAAAATAAACTTTTATTTTATTTTTAGGCTGTCAGTAAGGCCCCTTTCACACTGGGGCGGGCTTACTCTATACCGTCGGAATTGCCACGGAATTCGGCCGCTAGCGGTATTAACGCCCGCTAGCGGCCGATAAAGGGTCAATACCACCCAGAATGCGCCTCTGCAGAGGCGCATTGCGGGGGGTATTACCGCGCTTTCCCATTGTTTTAAATGGGAAGGAGCGGTATACACACCGATCCTCTCACTGCTCCAAAGATGCTGCTTGCAGATTTTTTTCTCTCCTGCCCTCGGACTTTCACATTGAGAAGGCTGGGTAGGAGTTTTTCAGTCGGTATTTAGGCGCTATTTTTAGCGACGTACCGCCTGAAAAACTCCTTAGTGTAAAAGGGGTTTGAATTTTGTAAATAAGTAATTTTTATCCTTCACTGTAGAGTGCTGATAGGTGGCATTTATAGGCACTGATGAGGAGAGACTAATCTGCCGCTCAGATGAGCACTGATAGGCAGCACTGATGGGCAGCACCTATGAGCAGGCACTGAGAGGCAGCACTGACTGGCATTACTGATGGGCACTGATTGGTGGCACTGATGGAGCTTCACTGATTATCAATGCCCTGATTACCTGTACACTCTCTGCTGCGAGGAGATGCCACCGATTCGCTCTCCCCACCTCACACTGATTATCAATGTAGAAAAAAAGTGCAGCGCTATTTAATAACAAGGTATCTAATGACAGATAACAAAATTATAAATAAATCTATTGCAGACAACACCACATGTGTCCACCGCAGTGAAAAAACTCACAAAAAAACGAAATGTGCAAACAAAGTCCATAGGACATTCCAAATAATACGTGAATACATACATTCTAATTGTGACTAAATGGGGAAAGTTGATAGAAGATCCACCACCGAATGTCATAAGTAGTGTTGAGCAGAATATGCCATATTCGATTTCGCGATATATCTCGAATATATAGTCGAATATTCGAGATATATTCGCTAAATACGAATATTCGTGATATTTTTTGAACATGAAATGATTGCGAAATTTCGCTATTGCGAATGCGAATGCGAAATGCGAATGCGAAATTTCGAGAAATGCGGAATGGAGCACTCTGATTGGCTCAGAATATTTGTGATATTTTACAATACAAAATAATTGCGAATATTCGAGAAATGCGGAATGGAGCACTCTGATTGGCTCAGAATATTCGTGATATATTACAATACACAATAATTGCGAATATTCGAGAAATGCAGAAGGAGCACTCTGATTGGCTCAGAACATTCGTGATATATTACAATACAAAATAATTGTGAATATTCGAGAAATGCGGAATGGAGCACTCTGATTGGCTCAGAATATTTGTGATATATTACAATATAAAATAATTGCGAATATTCGAGAAATGCGGAATGGAGCACTCTGATTGGCTCAGAATATTCGTGATATATTACAATATAAAATAATTGCGAATATTCGAGAAATGCGGAATGGAGCACTCTGATTGGCTCAGAATATTCGTGATATATTACAATACAAAATAATCGCGCGATATCGCTATTGCCGAATAATCGCATTGCGATTTTTCGGCAATATAAAATGAGAGCTGCAGCTACTCGGCCCAAGGTCTCTAATCATACCAGCAATGCTTTTAGACGTCGATGGGGATCTCTAGGATGTGATCTGTTCTAAAAAAAAAATTAAAAAAATACGAATATTCGAAATAGCGAATATTCGCCGCGATATTCGTGTTATTCGCGAATACTCGAATATGCAATATTCGTAGCGAATATTCACAATGCGAATATTCGTGAGCAACACTAGTCATAAGGCTTACTGAAAAGTAAGTACGGTAACTAGGTCAATGAAACTTTGAGCTGGCTGTGACATCCCCTCCCGTGGTTCTTTTGACCTCAAATACCAAAAGGTCTCGGTGAAGCTTATAGGTCACTCGGGCTTGTAAGATCCGTACACCACAGGAAGGAAATCCAGCAAGTACAGGTACCAGAAACACCACGATGGAGCTCCCAAAAATGTGTCACATATTATAACACCCAATCGATAATGTAGGTAGAAATGTAAAAAAAGAGAAGAACAGAGGCGCACATATCGTAATTCTTCAGGATATGTCACAGCATTTATTAAAAAAAAAATAACACTCACATTTGTGTGCAATAGATTTATTTATTTATAATTTTGTTATCTGTCATTAGATACCTTGTCATTAAGGCCCCTTTCACATTTAGGTCCCTTTCAAACTTGTACTACTTCAAAGTCGCGCGATTTTACCGCGATTCGCGGCCGCGATTTCAATGAATGCCTGTGTAAGTGGCATCAAAATCAGACCAAAGTAGTGCAACTTGCAAGGACTACTTTGAAGTCGGCACTACTCAAAGTCGTGCCAGTATGAATGGTGTTCATTGAAAATAATGGAGAATGACTTGTCATACGATTTTGCTGTCCAAAATCGTGGGACAAGTTGTATAAGTGTGAAAGGGGACTTGGGTCCCTTTCACACTTGTATGACTTCAAAGTCGCGCGATTTTACCGCGATTTTGCCGCGATTCGCGGCCGCAATTTCAATGAATGCCTGTGTAAGTCCCCTTTCACACTTATACAACTTGTCTCACGATTTTGGGCTGCAAAATCTTATGACAAGTCATTCTCCATGATTTTTAATGACTACCATTCATACTGGCACGATTTTAAGTAGTGCCGACTTCAAAGTAGTCCTTGCACTACTTTTGTCCGATTTTAATGCCACTTACACATTACTCATTGAAATTGCAGCCGCGAATCGCGGCAAAATCGCGGTAAAATCGCGGCCGCGAAATCGCGGTAAAATCGCGCGACTTTGAAGTCCTACAAGTGTGAAAGGGACCTAAGTGGCATCAAAATCGGACCAAAGTAGTGCAAGGACTACTTTGAAGTCGGCACTACTTAAAGTTGTGCCAGTATGAATGGTGTTCATTGAAAATAATGGAAAATGACTTGTCATATGATTTTGCAGTCCAAAATCGTGGGACAAGTCGTGTAAGTGTGAAAGGGCTCTTAGTAAAAAAAAAAAAAAATCACCTTAATGCAATCTATGCATTAGCCCTGGTTCACACTGGGCTGCGGGAGTGAAATCGCGCGATTTCAGCTGAACTCACGCAATTTCACTCCCTCTGGCAGTCCCGATTTAGGAGACATTGTCAATGAAAATCGCGTCCTGAAATCGCAAAAAGTAGTACAGGAACTACTTTTTGAAATCGGTGCAGTGCCGCAGATGCAGCGTTGCACCGATTAGGACGGTGTCATTGCCGGCAAATACCGCCAATTTGAGATGCGATTTCACATGTGAAATCGCATCTCAAATCGAACTAAATCGTACCCAGTGTGAACCTGGGCTTAAAGTGAAAAAACATCTGATGCTGCCGTCTCCTCCTCGGGCCCCGTTATACAGTGCAGAAAATAAGTATTTGAACACCCTGCTATTTTCCAAGTTCTCCCACTTGGAAATCATGGAGGGGTCTGAAATTGTCATCGTAGGTGCATGTCCACTGTGAGAGACATAATAAAAAAAAAAAAATCCAGAAATCACAATGTATGATTTTTTTAAACTATTTATTTGTATGATACAGCTGCAAAGAAGTATTTGAACACCTGAGAAAATCAATGTTAATATTTGGTACAGTAGCCTTTGTTTGCAATTACAGAGGTCAAACGTTTCTTGTAGTTTTTCACCAGGTTTGCACACACTGGAGGAGGGATTTTGGCCCACTCCTCCACACAGATCTTCTCTAGATCAGTCAGGTTTCTGGGCTGTCGCTGAGAAACACAGAGTTTGAGCTCCCTCCAAAGATTCTCTATTGGGTTTAGGTCTGGAGACTGGCTAGGCCACGCCAGAACCTTGATATGCTTCTTACAGAGCCACTCCTTGGTTATCCTGGCTGTGTGCTTCGGGTCATTGTCATGTTGGAAGACCCAGCCTCGACCCATCTTCAAAGCTCTAACTGAGGGAAGGAGGTTGTTGCCCAAAATCTCGCAATACATGGCCACGGTCATCCTCTCCTTAATACAGTGCAGTCGCCCTGTCCCATGTGCAGAAAAACACCCCCAAAGCATGATGCTACCACCCCCATGCTTCACAGTAGGGATGGTGTTCTTGGGATGGTACTCATCATTCTTCTTCCTCCAAACACGGTTAGAGGAATTATGACCAAAAAGTTATATTTTGGTCTCATCTGACCACATGACTTTCTCCCATGACTCCTCTGGATCATCCAAATGGTCATTGGCAAACTTAAGACGAGCCTTGACATGTGCTGGTTTAAGCAGGGGAACCTTCCGTGCCATGCATGATTTCAAACCATGACGTCTTAGTGTATTACCAACAGTAACCTTGGAAACGGTGGTCCCAGCTCTTTTCAGGTCATTGACCAGCTCCTCCCATGTAGTCCTGGGCTGATTTCTCACCTTTCTTAGGATCATTGAGACCCCACGAGGTGAGATTTTGCATGGAGCCCCAGTCCGAGGGAGATTGACAGTCATGTTTAGCTTCTGACATTTTCTAATAATTGCTCCAACAGTGGACCTTTTTTCACCAAGCTGCTTGGCAATTTCCCTGTAGCCCTTTTCAGCCTTGTGGAGGTGTACAATTTTGTCTCTAGTGTCTTTGGACAGCTCTTTGGTCTTGGCCATGTTAGGCCTCTTACACACTATCAGTTTTCCTTCAGGTTTTTCTCTTCAGGTTTACCAAAACTATGTAGTACAAGGGCCTGCCTGATTGCATACAAATTGAGACTCTTGAGGTTTGACCTCATATTAGATGGATTTGGTAAACCTGAAGAGAAAAACCTGAAGAAAAACTGATAGTGTGTAAGAGGCCTTAGCAGTTGGATTCTTACTGATTGTATGGGGTGGACAGGGGTCTTTATGCAGCTAATGACCTCAAACAGGTGCATCTAATTTAGGATAATAAATGGAGTGGAGGTGGACATTTTAAAGGCAGACTAACAGGTCTTTGAGGGTCAGAATTCTAGCTGATAGACAGGTGTTCAAATACTTCTTTGCAGCTGTATCATACAAATAAATAGTTAAAAATTCATAAATTGTGATTTCTGGAATTTTTTTTTTGGATTATGTCTCTCACAGTGGACATGCACCTACGATAATAATTTCAGACCCCTCCATGATTTCCAAGTGGGAGAACTTGCAAAATAGCAGGGTGTTCAAATACTTATTTTCCGCACTGTACTTCCCTGCCCCTCGAAAGTCCCGCGCGCGGTCCCGAGATCCTCTTCGCCATTTAGCCTGGCCGCTGATTGGCTAGAGCGGATGGATTGAGAGCAGCAAAGCCATTGGCTGGCGCTGCTGTCAATCACATCCAGTGACGCGGCGCACCGAGGGATACAGTGAGCGGCTATGGCCGCTCGCTGTATCACGGGAGCGTGCCCGCAATTACTCACCACCATGCAAGCTCTTGCATGACTGTGGTCAGTACTTGCGGGGAGGACCAGAGACAGCCGCCAAGGGACCCCAGAAGACGTGGATCGGGGCCACTCTGTGCAAAACGAACTGCACAGTGGAGGTAAGTAAAATAACAAACATGTTAGTAAAGGATTTTTTTTCCCTTTATAACCCTTTAATTAGCGCTGCACTTTTTTTCTATGCTCTTTTGTTGCAAATGTTTGATCTTTTTGCTGTGTCAACTGCTAAACCTTTCCATCTTAAAGAGACAGTGCGGTATTGTTTCCAATCTTGTACTGATTAAGTGATTATCAATGCCCTGATTGCCTGTACACTCTCTGCTGCAAGGAGATGCCACCGATTGTCTCTCCCCACCTCACACTGACAGAGTGTGAGGCAAGGAGATCCGGAAATGTAGACCCCTTTCACACTGAGTAGTTTTTCAGGTGGTATAGCGCTAAAAATAGCGCTGCTAAACCACCTGAAAAACTCCTTTACTGCCTACTCAATGTGAAAGCTCGAGGGCTTTCACACTGAGGCGATGCGCTGGTGTGAGAGAAAAAAAATCTCCTGTCAGCAGCATCTTTGGAGCGGTGAGAGAAGCTGTGTGTATACCGCTCCTTCCCATTTAAAAGAATGGGAACCGGGGGAATACCGCCTGCAATGCGCCTCTGCAGAGGCGCATTGTGGGCAGTATTAACCCTTTATCGGCCACTAGGGGGGGTTGATACCACACCGCTAGCGGTCGATTCCCGCGGCAATCCCGGTGTATAGCGCCGCTATTTTTGGCGGCGCTATACCACCACCACGGCTCCTGCTCCAATGTGAAAAGGGCCTTACATGTGATCGGCTGTGATTAGACACAGCCGATTATATGGTTAAAGAGTCGTCATGGCTCTTTTCCCAGATCGTGTCCTGCCATGTCCCTAGGATCCCCGGCGACACTGGGGCGACGTCATATGATGTTGCCGCAGCACGGAAGGGCATCCTAACCCATCATCATTTTACTGTATGGCTGCGGGAGGTAGTTACAGTGGTGGTAGATTCAAAACCAAAATTATTTTTGCTGTTCCCACAGGGAAGATCTCCGACTTGCTATTTATTTTTTGACAGATGTCAGATAGAACAAAAAGTGAGGAAATATCTTCTGGGAAACGGAGACAGACGTATTTCTTGTGTGTACATCGTCTGCAACCAAAACCCGATAGAGGATCTGTTTGTGACTCCATCGGGGAGATTCTTTCAACTTCCTGTAAAGTTTTATCTCCCAAAGAGGATACAGCCTTTAAAACCGGACTGAGGTTTGTGTTTCCCATTACCATGGGTTCATAGAAAATCCTGCAGGTTAACCACTTGCTTACTTCCTGCCCAGGCGAAATTTCAGCTTTCAGCACTGTCACACTTTGAATGACAATTGTGCGGTTGTGCGACGTGGCTCCCAAACAAAAAGTACGTCCTTTTTTTCCCACACATAGAGCTTTTTTTTTGGTGGTATTTGATCATCTCTGTGGTTTTTATTTTTTGCACTATAAACAAAATAAGAGCGACGATTTTGAAAAGAACACAATATGTTTTACTTTTTGCTATAATAAATCTTAAAAAATCTTAAATCTTAAAAATCTTAAAAAAAAAAAAAATCGCAATAAGCGTTTAGTGATTGGTTTGCGCAAAGGTTATAGCGCCTACAAAATAGGGGATAGAATTCTGAATTTTTTTATTATCTTTTTTTTACTAGTAATGGTGGTTAGCTGCAATTTTTCTCAGGACTGCGATATTACGGCGGACACATCGGACACTTTTGACACATTTTTGGGACCATTCACATTTATACAGCAATCAGTGCTATAAAAATGCACTGAATACTGTATAAATGGGACTGGCAGGGAAGGGGGCGATCAAGGGTATAAATGTTTTCCCTGCTAGGTGATTCTTACTGTGGTGGGGGAGGGGACTGATGGGTGTCTGTCCCTATGTACAAGGGACACACCATCGGTCTCCTCGCCCTGACAGGACGTGGATCTGTGTGTTTACTCTCTGTGACTGCGATCACGGGTACCTGGCGGACATCGCAGCCGCCAGGCACGCGCATCGGCACCTGGGTGACGCGGCGGGCATGCGCCCCCCAGTGGCCGAAGGCCCGAGGACATCATATGACGTCCTCCCGGCATTGTAGAGCCTATATAGAAAAAGGGAAGATCCCCACCTGGCCAACATCCAAATAGTAGAAAAAAGGATTGAGAGAGTAACCTAGAGCAGTGGTCATCAACCCTGTCCTGCAGGGCCCACTAACAGGCCAGGTTTGCAAGATAACTGAAATACATGACAGGTGATATCATTTGCTGCTCAGTGATTGCAGTATTCTAGTCTGCATCTCCCCAAGGTAATACATAACACCTGGCCTGTTAGTGGGCCCTGCAGGACAGGGTTGATGACCACTGACCTAGAGTCTCTCAGAAAAGGGTGGACTTTGTGGGCACAACATGAGGCAGTACGTCTATAAGAATATATATTCTTTATTACAAAACGTGTTAAAACCACACACATAATAAAATCATAACACCCTCTACTAAACAGTAGGTCAACAGATACCCAATTACAGATACAGACATGGAGGCTCGGATCCTTTCTATATGATATATATAGGGAGCCCATCAATATACAGAAAAAGTGTACATATGATCAGGGCCGTCTTTAATATTGATTGGGCCCTGGGCAAACATTTTCTTTGGGCCCTCCACCCCAATGCAATGTTGCTCTCCACCTGCTTTGAAAAACAGTAAATAGCAGCTAAACTCCAAATCGGTTTAGTGCAGCAGATCGGGCAGCAATTGTGATTGGTTGCCAGAGGTTAAAGCATAACATTACTGCTCACTGATTAGTTTCAGCACATAATTATGGCTGGTTTTGTTTGCTGCACATCATAACCCATTTGTTGCCAGGGCTAAGGGGGGTGTGGGCAGTGGTGGTGAGGGGTGGATTGGTATCAGTGGCATGGGGGGATTGGAGGATGTGATCAGTGGGGGGTTAGAGAGAGAGAAGTGGGTTTAAGAGAGAAGGATGAGAGAGAGGGTGGGTCAAAGAGAGGTGATTGGGGATGAGAGAGAGAGGGGGTTAGGGATGGGAGAGTAAAGGGGGATGAGAGTGAGGGGGTTGGGGATGAGAGAGGGGGGGATTGGGGATGAGAATCGATCCGCACGTGCGGGCAGCTCTCGGAGGTTAGAGAGGAAGGCAGAGCAGGGTAGCGGTCCCTAGCAGCATGCACCCCTCGCAGGTCCTGGGGGGGGGGGGGGCTATCCGCCGGTTTTCCGGGCCACTGTCGGAGCTTGCAGAGGAGGGAAGAGCAGGGTATCAGTTTTTGGCAGCATGCTGTTCCTCGGGGGGGCCTGATCTGCCTGTCCTCTGGGCTGCTGTCGGATCTTGGAGAGGAGGGGAGAGCAGGGTAGCAGTCCCTGTCTGTTGGAGCTTGCAGGAATCCAGACTCTGGCTGGCGCCGACGCATCGGGGTTGTGCCTGCCGCTCCTCACATTCTGGTGGTCAGGGAACTCTTTCCCCTCCTGGGCTCTGGCTTCCCCATGCTCTAGGTCCAGGACTACCCGTGCCAAGGGGCAGCTGCTTTGGGCCCCTCAATGACAGGGCCCTGGGCAGCTGCCCCCTTTTGCCCTGTGGTAAAGACGGCCCTGCATATGATTACCAAAGGGTCAGGTCCAAAGCTCTTCCATGCAAAGTGAGTCTATATAGAAATTTGTGAGTCCAAATACTTAAAGTGGAGCTCCACCCTCTTTTTCAACTTTATAGCATTTGTTTTCATACTGCCCCCTTAAATTGAATTGGTGTGTCTTTTTTTTTTATTTGAAAAACTCACTGTGCTGTGCAGATGAGTTTATTTTCCTCGGCCGCGGCCGCAGCGGCATTGCCCCGTCAATCAGTGCTGCGTTGCCTCCTGGGAGATGTTTGTCATCAACCCCAGGAGGTCCTGGCCGCGTAGCATTGCGTGATTACCCCCGTCGTCGCCCCCCCCCCCCCCCCCCGCGAATGAAAAAAAAAACACCGGCGCCGCGGGTTAAACATTGTGCAGTGACTGACACAGACAGACTACAGTGCCCGAGCGGAGCAGGTAGTGGCTTGGCGGGGGTGGGGGAGAGTGCAAGCTGCTCCCCTGTCAGTCGGCACATCTGGGACCGGCGCGGCGCAATGATCCTCTTCTCTCATGTCATGTCTCTGATAAGTGTAGGGCAGCGGCCGTCAGCCGAGCAGAGAAGCCGCCTCACCCCTTCTCCTTTATGTCTATACAGTGCTGTGCATGCAGGAGAAGGGGGAGGCGGCTTCTCTGCTCGGCTGACGGCCGCTGCCCTACACTTATCAGAGACATGACATGAGAGAAGAGGATCATTGCGCCGCGCCGGTCCCAGATGTGCCGACTGACAGGGGAGCAGCTTGCACTCTCCCCCACCCCCGCCAAGCCACTAAGTCCCCCCCACCCCCGCCAAGCCACTAAGTCCCCCCCACACCCGCCAAGCCACTACCTCGGGCTCTCTGACTGATACATTGTGGGTCTAAATGGGGGGGTATGTATTGTAGCAAGGGGGGTTTGTATTGTAAGGAGGGGGGGGTCTGTATTGTAGGGGGGTCTTCACTGTAGCGGGGGTCTGTATTGTAGGAAGGGGGGGTCTTCACTGTAGCGGGGGTCTGTATTGTAGCAAGGGGGGGGTTGTATTGTAAGAAGGGGGGGTTTCACTGTAGCGGGGGTCTGTATTGTAGTAAGGGGGGTCTGTATTGTAGGAAGGGAGGTCTTCACTGTAGCGGGGGTCTGTATTGTAGGAAGGGGGGTCTGTATTGTAGGAAGGGGGGGCTGTACTGTAGGAAGGGGGGGTCTTTACTGTAGCGGGGGTCTGAATTGTAGGAAGGGGGGTCTGTATTGTAGGAAGGGGGGTCTTTACTGTAGCGGGGGTCTGTATTGTAGGAAGGGGGGTCTTCACTGTAGTGGGGGTCTGTATTGTAGGAAGGGGGGTCTGTACTGTAGTAAGGGGGGGTCTTCACTGTAGAGGGGGTCTGTATTGTAACAGGGTCTTCACTGCAGGTGGGCCTGCACTGTAGGGAGGGGGTCTGCACTGTAGAGGGGTCTGAGTAACAATTAGGGGGCCCAGAACTGTTAAGGGGGGTGCCTGTGTAACATACAGGCGTCTAGAGGTGCAGGGTACTGTGTAATGTAAAGGGGTCCAGAGATGTGGGGGGCTGTGTAATGTAAAGGGATCCAGAGGTGCAGGGTGCTGTGTAATGTAAAGGGGTCCAAAGGTGCAGGGTGCTGTGTAATGTAAAGGGGTCCAAAGGTGCAGGGTGCTGTGTAATGTAAAGGGGTCCATAGGTGCAGGGTGCTGTGTAATGTAAAGGAGTCCAGAGGTACAAGAGCTGTGTAATGTAAAGGGGTCCAAAGGTGCAGGGTGCTGTGTAATGTAAAGGGGTCCAGTGATGCAGGGTGCAGTGTAATGTAAAGGGGGTCCAGAGGTGCAGGGTGCAGTGTAATGTAAAGGGATCCAGAGTGCTGTGTAATGTAAAGGGGTCCAGAGGTACAAGGGCTGTGTAATGTGCTGGGGCGATGCGATTTGGTGGCAGTGTGATGTGATGTGCTGGGGCGATGTGATGCAATTTGGCAGGGGGGGGTGCTGCGATGGAGGAGATGTGATTTTGCGGGGGCACTGCGATGTGCTGGCTGGGGCGATGCAATTTTGTGGGTATTGTGATGCAATTGGGCGGGGGGTCTATGCGATGTGGGAATATTTACTAAATGTTGTGCTGCGATCGGTGCGTTGTGCTGTGCTGTGATCGGTGCGTTGTGCTGTGCTGTGATCGGTGCGCTGTGATCGGTGCGCTGTGATCGTGCGTTGTTATCGGTGTGCTGTGCTCGGTGCGCTGTGATCGGTCTGCTGTGATCGGTGTACTGTGATCGGTGCGTTGTGATCGATGTGCTGTGATTGATGTACTGTGATCGGTGCGCTGTGAGGTGCGCTGTGATCGGTGCATTGTGCGGTGTGCTGTGCTGTGATCGGTGCGCTGTGATCGGTGCGCTGTGCGGTGTGCTGTGATCGGTGCGCTGTGATCGGTGCATTGTGCGGTGTGCTGTGCTGTGATCGGTGTGCTGTGATCGGTGCGTTGTGCTGTGATCGGTGCACTGTGCTGTGATCGGTGCGCTGTGATCGGTGCGCTGTGCGGTGTGCTGTGATCGGTGTGCTGTGATCAGTGTGCTGTGATCGGTGCGCTGTGATCGGTGCGCTGTGATCGGTGCGCTGTGATCGGTGCGCTGTGATCGGTGCGCTGTGAACGATGCGCTGTGCTGTGATCGGTGCGCTGTGATCGGTGTGCTGTGATCGGTGCGCTGTGATCGGTGCGCTGTGATCGGTGCGCTGTGATCGGTGCGCTGTGACCGGTGCGCTGTGATCGATGCGCTGTGATCGGTGCGCTGTGAACGATGCGCTGTGATCGGTGTGCTGTGCTGTGATCGGTGCGCTGTGATCGGTGCGCTGTGATCGGTGCGCTGTGATCGGTGTGCTGTGATCGGTGTGCTGTGATCGGTGCGCTGTGATCGGTGTGCTGTGATCGGTGTGCTGTGATCGGTGCGTTGTGATCGGTGCGCTGTGATTGGTGTACTGTGATCGGTGCGCTGTGAGGTGCGCTGTGATCGGTGCATTGTGCGGTGTGCTGTGCTGTGATCGGTGCGCTGTGCGGTGTGCTGTGATCGGTGCGCTGTGCGGTGTGCTGTGCTGTGATCGGTGTGCTGTGATCGGTGCGTTGTGCTGTGATCGGTGCACTGTGCTGTGATCGGTGCGCTGTGATCGGTGCGCTGTGATCGTTGCGCTGTGCGGTGTGCTGTGATCGGTGTGCTGTGATCGGTGTGCTGTGATCGGTGCGCTGTGATCGGTGCGCTGTGAACGATGCGCTGTGATCGGTGTGCTGTGCTGTGATCGGTGCGCTGTGATCGGTGTGCTGTGATCGGTGCGCTGTGATCGGTGCGCTGTGATCGGTGCGCTGTGATCGGTGCGCTGTGATTGGTGCGCTGTGATCGGTGCATTGTGCGGTGTGCTGTGCTGTGATCGGTGCGTTGTGCTGTGCTGTGATCGGTGCACTGTGCTGTGATCGTTGCGCTGTGATCGTTGCGCTGTGATCGTTGCGCTGTGCGGTGTGCTGTGATCGGTGCGCTGTGATCAGTGCGCTGTGATCGGTGCGCTGTGATCGGTGCGCTGTGATCGATGCGCTGTGATCGGTGCGCTGTGAGGTGTGCTGTGATCGATGCGCTGTGATCGGTGCATTGTGCTGTGATCGGTGCGCTGTGATCGGTGCGCTGTGCGGTGTGCTGTGATCGGTGTGCTGTGATCGGTGCGCTGTGATCGGTGCGCTGTGATCGGTGCGCTGTGATCGGTGCGCTGTGATCGGTGCGCTGTGATCGGTGCGCTGTGATCGGTGCGCTGTGATCGCTGTGTGCGCTGTGATCGGTGCGCTGTGATCGGTGCGCTGTGATCGGTGCGCTGTGATCGATGCGCTGTGATCGGTGCGCTGTGAACGATGCGCTGTGATCGGTGTGCTGTGCTGTGATCGTGCGCTGTGATCGGTGCGCTGTGATCGGTGCGCTGTGATCGGTGCGCTGTGATCTGTGCTGTGATCGGTGCGTGTGATCGGTGTGATCGGTGCGCTGTGATTGGTGTACTGTGATCGGTGCGCTGTGAGGTGCGCTGTGATCGGTGCATTGTGCGGTGCGCTGTGCTGTGATCGGTGCGCTGTGCGGTGTGCTGTGATCGGTGCGCTGTGCGGTGTGCTGTGCTGTGATCGGTGTGCTGTGATCGGTGCGTTGTGCTGTGATCGGTGCACTGTGCTGTGATCGGTGCGCTGTGATCGGTGCGCTGTGATCGTTGCGCTGTGCGGTGTGCTGTGATCGGTGCGCTGTGATCGGTGCGCTGTGATCGGTGCGCTGTGAACGATGCGCTGTGATCGGTGTGCTGTGCTGTGATCGGTGCGCTGTGATCGGTGTGCTGTGATCGGTGCGCTGTGATCGGTGCGCTGTGATCGGTGCGCTGTGATTGGTGCGCTGTGATCGGTGCATTGTGCGGTGTGCTGTGCTGTGATCGGTGCGTTGTGCTGTGCTGTGATCGGTGCACTGTGCTGTGATCGTTGCGCTGTGATCGGTGCGCTGTGATCGGTGCGCTGTGATCGGTGCGCTGTGATCGGTGCGCTGTGATCGATGCGCTGTGATCGGTGCGCTGTGAACGGTGCGCTGTGAACGGTGCGCTGTGATCGGTGTGCTGTGCTGTGATCGGTGTGCTGTGATCGGTGCACTGTGATCGGTGCGCTGTGATCGGTGCGCTGTGAGGTGTGCTGTGATCGATGCGCTGTGATCGGTGCATTGTGCGGTGTGCTGTGATCGGTGTGCTGTGATCGGTGCACTGTGCTGTGATCATTGCGCTGTGAGGTGTGCTGTGATCGTCGCGCTGTGATCGGTACGCTGTGATCGGTGCGCTGTGATCGATGCGTTGTGCGGTGTGCTGTGCTGTGATCGATGCGCTGTGATCGGTGCATTGTGCGGTGTGCTGTGCTCAGTGTGCTGTGATCGTTGCGGTGTGCTGTGATCGGTGCACTGTGCTGTGATCGCTGCGTTGTGCTGCGCTGTGATCGGTGCGCTGTGATCTGTGCGTTGTGCTGTGATCGGTGTGCTGTGATCGGTGCGTTGTGCGGTGTGCTGTGATCGGTGCGCTGTGATCGTTGCGTTGTGCGGTGTGCTGTGATCCGTGTGCTGTGATCGGGGCGTTGTGGTGCGCTGTGATCGGTGTGCTGTGATCCGTGTGCTGTGATCGGGGCGTTGTGGTGCGCTGTGATCGGTGTGCTGTGATCCGTGTGCTGTGATCGGGGCGTTGTGGTGCGCTGTGATCGGTGTGCTGTGATTGGTGTGCTGTGATCGGGGCGTTGTGGTGCGCTGTGATCGGTGCGCTGTGATCGGTGTGGTGTAGATATATCTACATAACAAATTATTTAGTATATTTCCTGGTTCCTGGAAGGAGGAGGGGAGGAGAGATTTTGCTATTGAAACCTGATCTGTAACATATTACATTGCTTGTGCAGCACTGAGCATGTGCGAGATATGCAAAGCTGAAATCCAGGAAGTCATACAGTCTGACTTCATGGATTTCCACACTTAAGATGGCCACGGTCAATTCCTGTTTTATAAAGTATCTAAATGCTATAACAACCTAACAAAACGGACCTCAGTTTACAGACTACCTTTACTAGAATACATTAAGCTTGTGTATTACAGGGGTATTTATATTTAAAAAGTGAAATTGTGGCCGGAACTCCACTTTAAGCAGACCATACACGGTCGATTTTCGAACACATTTTGTTTTCAAAATCAGAACCGTTTTTTTTGTGATCCGATGATGACACCATTGATTTTCGGCCGACAAAACCTTCATGTTGCCGGGAATATTAGTTTCTCTCCGGGAATATTCTTTTCTTGCACATGCGCATTTTTTTTCTATTACGATTCTCCCATGATCTATCAGAAAATCGTTCGTTTTTCAAAAAATTTCCAACATGTCGGATTTATCAAATTTGTTTGCTGCACGAAAATCAGCTGTTGCTACAGCCCACTAACGGTGCGAAATTCGTACGAAAATTCTTTGATACGATTTTCAAAAGAAAATTCTTTCAAAATTCGAACCGTGTATTTCCATTTCCAACAACTGGAGAGTTCAAAATCTGGTGCAGCTGTGCATGGAAGCCAATCAGCTTTTAACTTCTGATTGTTCAATTAGACTTTGACAAAAAAAAAAAAAAAATGGAAGCTGGTTGTTTTTTATGCACAGCTGCACCAGATTTTCCAGTTTTAGTAAATCAACCTCCCTGTGACCACAATGCACTGCCTGGTTTTTGAACTTAGGTCAGGTGACTTAGAAAGGCCAATAAGGGGGCTTTTTACTAGACCCACCCCCTCAATATAAAAGGGCGAGGTCGCAGTCATTCCTGACAATGTATTTTATCTGTGATAGAGAAAGCATGATAGTGCTGCTAAGAAACCTGAATAGGGAGAGATTGGTATAGACTTAGGCTGGCCATACGATTTTCTTCTATAGATTTCCTTTAGATTTACCAAAACCTTATAATAGAAGGTCAAATCTTAGCACTTGCAATTTGTGTGTAATCAGGCAGGCCCTTGTACTACACAGTTGAAGGTAAATCTAAAGGAAATTGAAAGTCCTATCAGAGTGTACAATTTCTAAAACTGGCCATACACCATACATTTTTCTTATTTAAAGTAAATGGAAACTCTTATCTCAGGTAGTGAAGTGCAGGAGAGAAAGGGGGACATTTTTCTCCTTTTTTTTTTATTTTTAATACTCGTTATATTTCAGTGCTAATATTCTGCAGCTTTTTTTTACTGCCTGTCCATGTGTACTACAGTGATAACAGGCTGCATGTGTTTTTTTATGGCATGTTTTTAATATAGGGACAGTAGTTGTATATCCCTGTTGTATATACAGTAGCTTTTAGTGTAAATTGAAAAACTGTGATGCAATTTGCGGGCTGCTGAGTTAGAGCGTTGTTGTCCCATAACATATTATCTGTAATTCCTGGAGGGGACTTTTTCACTGCACATTAACATGTTTGCGCTTAAATCTACTTAAAATTAAAAAACAAATATACTTGATTTCTATAATTTGCAGTTCTGGGGTATGTTGCCCTTTGTCCCCTGCCTGTGTCTACAAATCCATGCTTGCACCCAAAAATCCCCTTTTTTTTTAACCACTTCAATACCAGGCACTTACGCACCTTCCTGCCCAAGCCAATTTTCAGCTTTCAGCGCTGTTGCAATTTGAATGACAATTGCGCAGTCATGCTACACTGTACCCAAATTCTTTTTTTTTTTTTTAGCATTTTGTTCCCACAAATAGAGATTTCTTTTGGTGGTATTGGATCGCCTCTGTGATTTTTATTTTTTGTGCAACAACTAAAAAAAGATCGAATTTTTTTTTGTAAATACATATGTTTTCTTCTTCAATTAGGGGCACTAATATGACTCTCACTGATGGGCACCGATAGGCAGTGCTGGTATGTGGCACTGATGGGCACTCATAGATGGCATGGATGGGTGCTGAGAGGTGGCAGTGATGGACACTGAGGGGTGGCATTGATGATACTGATGGTGGCATTGCTGGGAATCCCATGTTTTATATGTTTTATATGTTTGCCAGTCAGTGCCCATTTGTGGGCACTGATTGACATCTATTGTGTATATTTTGTAACATGTGGATGGCCATGGGGTACATATCTGGCCATCCACATGTTGCCCGCTTCCCTCGTGGTCCAGTGTGGGCTTCCGCTGATAAACAATTAGCGTTTACCCCCCCCCCTGTCAGGAGAGCTGCCGATCGACTCTCCTCTACTCGCATCTGTCAGACGCGAGTGAGGAAGAGCCATCAACGACTCTTCATGTTTACCTCGTGATCAGCCTTGATTGGACACGGCTGATCACGTGGTAAAGAGCCTCCGCCAGAGGCTCTTAACCGAGATCGGAGATGCAGGGTGTCAGACTGACACACTGCATCACTGATCGCCGCGGTGCATGCCAGCATGTTATCCTGCTGGATGTCAACAGACGTCCAGTCAGGATAACGGAACCACTTCCCGGACGTCAATTTACTATTGACTGGGCAGGAAGTGGTTAAGGACTGTCTGTATAAACAACTGACCTAGTTGATTGCTAGTTCTTCTTCAGATGTTGAAGTCAAATTTTATATGCAGTAATTGATTTGCCAAAAATGGAGAGTGCAAAATGTAGTGCAGCTTTGCAAAGAAGCCAATTTGCTTCTAGGTTTTTTTTTTTTGGTTAGAGCTTAATTGCACAAGCTGGTTACTTACCAGATTTTGCACTTTCCCTTTTCACACTGAGGGCGTATTGCAGGTGCTATAGCGTTAAAACTAGCACCTGCAATCCGCCCTAAGGCCCCTTTCACACTGGGGCTTTGGCGTTAAAAAAAAAAAAAAAAAAGCCTGTAAAGCGCCTTAAAGAAGCCTCATCTGCAATCCCAATGTGAAAGCCTGAGTGCTTTTAGAGCCCTTTCACAGTGCCAGCGCCCGAAAAACGCTGGTAAAGTGCCGCGAAGACCGCTTTCACACTGGGGCGTTTTTTTTTACGTTAAAGAGCGGCATTTTACCGCCGACGCTACGGGCAGCTCAATGTGAATGTGTGTCCCAATAACATTGCAATGCAGCCTGAAGCTGATGTACCATGCTGCGATTAAATGTGGCTTTTAATCGCACACCATATTGAACCCCATTGCAGTTGGGTACGGATAGCTGCAGAAGAGATAAAGCACTCGAGCCGCTGTCTCCATTCTAGGGTGAATTCTACCTAGCACCCTAGCTATTTTATTTTTTACTATTGGTGTTATTCAGCTTAGCCACAATGTGGGCGTTCCACTCATATGACAAGCGTATATTTAGGCTGCTTCCACATCTGAGCATTTTGAAACGTAGGCAGAATTGCCACGATTCTGACCCATATTTTAAAACGTTCTGCTAAAATGCTAAAAATCGCACAGCGTGAATTTCAGATGCCATTATTTCATTAACGCCTAAAATCATGGTGTTGCTCTGCCAAGATTGCCGCCCTAAAGAAGCTACTGATCCTTTTTTTAGGCAACAAGCTTCATGTGATTAATCGCAGTAGAACCACACCATGTTTTTAGGTGCCAATAAAATTAATGATATCTGAAATTTGCATTATAGCAGAATGTTTTGAAATCACAGGCAGAACACAGCCTAAGTGCTGGCTCACACTATGAGTTGCATTGCATTCCTGTGCAATTCAGTGTGGTCAGTGGCGGCTGGTGCTCAAATTTTTTTGGGGGGTGCAAACAAACAAAAAAAACACATCAATTGCAGCCTCACTGTGCTCATAAAATTGTCGCCACTGTGCCCATAAAATTGTCGCCACTGTGCCCATAAAATTGTCGCCACTGTGCCCATCAATTGTCGCCACTGTGCCATGCCATCAAACGCAGCCACTGTGCCATCAATTGTCCCCACTCTGCCATGCCAAACTTAGCCACTTTGCCATGTCATTGTCGCCACTGTGCCCATCAATTGCTGCCAGTTTGCCCCTAAAATGCCGCCAGATTACATCCCCCCCCCGCACTTACCTTTCTCGATCAGCCATCCTCGGATCCTCCTCCAAGATCCCTCGATGTCGCTTCAGCCAATCAGGTTACCGGTAACCAGATCCGACGAGCCTGATTGGCTGAAATGCGTGTCAGTGGTAACCAGAGAACGCACACCCCGTGCGTCCCCTGGTTAACTATTTGGAAGCCGATTACAGCCCCCAGGCTGTAATCGGGAAAGCCTACCAGACCCGCTGGCTCTGATACACTTCCACAGCCAACCAGCTGCCTTTGTTCAGATGGCCCGTGTTTGTCAGGGGGCCGGTTATCTGAATAGTGGCAGCAGCGACAATACATAGTTTTATGCAATACATGAATCTATGTATTGTTTTTCAGTGGCGGTGCAGGAGCGAGAGGGGGCGGCGCTCCTGCGACAGACCACCACTGAGTGTGGTGCAATTTGAGCCCATTCATTTTGTACCATGTGATCCACTGCAGGTAAATACACTGTGTTCAAAACACACTGCCCTTGCGTTCTCAGGAGCAGGTGTTACACTGTGGTGTCATGAACATTGCACTATCACCTGCTCCTGAGAACGCAAGGGCAGTGTGTTTTGAACACAGTGTATTTACCTGCAGCGGATCACATGGTACAAAATGAATGGGCATAGATCGCAGGTTTCCTGTGCTGCATTCTAGTGTGAACCCAGGCTAAGAGGCATTTCTGGAAAAAAAATTACCAGCAAAATGGGTGAATGTAGAAAAGTTCAAACTGTGCAGACATAAGGCCCCTTTCACACTTACATGTTTTTCAGGCGGTTTAGCGCTAAAAATAGCACTACTATACCGCCTGAAAAAATAGTGCCCTGCAGTCTTCAGTGTGAAAGCCTGCAGGCTTTCACACTGAAGCAGTGCGCTCCTTTACCGCTCCTTCCCATTGAAATTAATGGGAAACCGCGGTAATACCGTCCGCAATGCACCTCTGCAGAGGCAAACTGTCAATTTGGATAGAAATCAGATCGCATGGGTGCGATCCAATTCTTGTGTGGACAAAAAAAAGGGTCCTGCGCAATTTTTGTTCGAATGTGATGCAAATTCAGCCATAAAATATGTATGGCTGAGTTTGCATTGCACAGACATCGCATACATGCAATGTCTGTGGTCGCGCTGGTGTGAACCAGCATTAAAGGGGTGTTCCAGCCAAAAGTTTTGTTTATTAAAAGTCAGCAGCTACAAAAAGTGTAGCTGCTGGCTTTTAATAAACAATCACTTACCTGCTCCAGCGTTCCAGCGACACGCCGGGTGGGCTCCACTCCTCTCCCCGTCCAGCGTCTTCATTTTCACTGTGGGCACCCGGTCGTGACAGCCTTCGGCTTCACGGCCGGGCACCCACTGCGCATGCGCGAGCCGCACGGCTCGCCGCTGATTGGACAGGCGATCGTCGAGGACCTGTCAGTGTCCTAGATGATCGCCTACAGGGAGGGTCTGCAATAAGGCGATTAAGCCTAATCGCCTTACCAGCCCCTCGGCGGAAGGAGGAAGTGGGACAGGAAGTCCCACTCCTCCTGAAGCCCCCACCCCCCCCCAAAAAAAAATTACATGCCAAATGTGGCATGTATGGGAGTGAGGAGTGAGATAAGCGGAAGTTCCAATTTTGGGTGGAACTCCGCTTTAAGTCTTGATTCACATTGCAGCGATACGACATGTCAAATCACATTCCAAATCGGCGGCTATTACTGGCACTGTCCAAACCGGTACGACGCCTTTTGCTGTGCTGCACCGATTCACAAAAGTCGTTTCTATATTACTTTTGGCGACTTTGGGTTTCTGCACAGATATCTATTGAAATCGCACCCCGAACAGATGTCTCTGAAATTGCCCACCCCAAAGTCGGGATTGACATGCGGGTTTGAAATTCTGCGAGTTCAGCTGATCTCGCACAATTTCATTCCTACTGTCAGTGCGAACCCGGGCTAAAAAAAAACTAAAACAAAAGCATTGATTTCTCAATGGTGGGCATATGGTAGTTCTATGTAATCCAGGTCTAATTTGTTTAATTAAAGACAGCTGGTCAACAAAGGTGTATTGATTATCAGAATTCTCTGCAGCTGGTGTTTGATTGTCCTATGTGATCAGGTCTGATTTTTATTTTGTTCACAAAAACGATTAAGCCCTCGTTCACACTGGACACGGGTTACAATCGTGCAAGTTCAGCTGAAGTCGGATGATTCCAAACCTGCATTTCAGTGCAAGTTTGGGGACGATTTGAAAGACATCTGTGCGGGTTCCTGAGCAGATGCCTACTGAAATCACCCCTGAAGTCACCAAAAGTGCAGGAATTACTTTTGAAAATCAGTGCGGCGCCGCAAACTTGGGGTTGCACCAATTGGGACGGTGCCGTTATCGGCAATAGGCTGTGATTTGGCATGCGATTTGACATGTCAAATCGCGCCGATGTGAACAGGGGCTAAAAAAAAAGAAAGAAAAGAAAAAAACACTCCCCTGGGGTTAAAAACATAATAGATATTTCAGTAAAATTATTTTATGTTACTTTAGCTCCTGAAAAACACCTCAGGGTGAAAGGGCTAAAAATAGCGCCTGAAAAATGCATCCACTGTGTTTTTCACACTGGAGCTTTATGCTGGAAAAAAAGTACTGCAAGCAGCATCTTTGGGGAGGTTAAGGGGTACACTGCTCCTAAAACTCTCCTGCCATAGGCGTGCGCACCCTTATTACCCCCTGTGGGGCATAATCCCCCTGTTTAAACCCCTAATATTTCACCAACGCCCCTAATGGGGCTCCTATTTTTTTTTTTTTTTAGTAAAAAAAAAATGAAAATAAATTGTGAAAAAATAAAATAATAAAATAAAAAAAAATACTGACATCGTCCTCTGCACTACTTGACACTGTGTGTGTGTATATATATATATATATATATATATATATATATATATATATATATATATATACACACACACACACATGCACGTGTGTTTGATCTTTGGGGTGCACACCCTAATGCAATAGGCTGCACACACCTATGGCCTCTACCATTGAAATCAATGGCTAGCGCTGCCGAAGAGCCGCTAGCGGGTTTTTTTTTTTTTCTTTCTTTTTTTTTACAGCCCGATCTGGGAGGACATCATATAACCAGGATCGATGAAAGTCTAGAGAAAAAAAAATTCTTTCTTTCATTTTCTTATAGGCAACATATCAGTTTAACTAGCTTACAGCAAAATGGCAGCCGGATAAGAACTGGTTAAACTGGTATGTTGCCTATAGGCAAATTTTGGCTACAACCCTTTTTTTGCAAATTCACGGATGCATGCAATTTTAAAGCTTGAGATTTTTGACATCTATGTAAGTGACATGTTGCATTCTTTATATTTTACAAAAAAAGTGGGTATTAGTGCGTTTGCATTAAGATTATTTTTTTTATGTATTTTTTCTGAAAATGTGTTTTGACAAACTGTTGCACAAATATTCCGCAAAATAAAAAAATTGCCTCCATTTTTTTTGACAGGACCTTTTTGCTTTCACAAAATATATACAGGTAATTTAATTGTCCACGGAAATTTTTATTTTTTTTTCTTTACAAAAAAAATGTATATGAGTTCGGCTTTATTTTTTTCAAAAGTCATACTGCAACATCAGTCCCCTGCCTGCTCTATACTGAGAACCAAGCGATCAAAGACTGCTGCTCGCTCAGTTCTCAGTGCTCCGTGAACAGAGACAATGACTGCCTTGCCCCCCCCCCCCCACTCTCACTGGAGTGCTGGCCTGTGGGGGGTGGGAATGGCTTGCTCAGGCTTTCAGTGGCCCCGCTGAGAGGATGAGCCGGTCCTGTTTTGTGTGTAAATCCTGACTTTTGTCACGATTTTGCCTCAGCCTGGACCAGTAGGGTATTTAGGTTTTGTGCTGCCCTAGGCCTGACTAAACTTGTGCACCCCCTAATTTAAATATGACCCACCCCTTTGTGTCAAGGCCACACCCCTTGCTGTTTAAGACTCGCCCTAAAATTTTCAAGTAGGGACACTAGGTCTGAGGGCCTAGGGGCAATGGATTCCCTTAATTTGCATAGATTTCCTCTCTCCTCCCATTTGGAGCAGACTCCATAGATAGGTTCCTGTGTGGTTAAGGTAGACGCCCCAAGTGGCCAGGGTTTATTTTATGTTTTTTGTTTTTGCTGTTTGAATGCTTGCACTTGTTTCCAGCAATATGGAAGAATAAACCAAACTCTTTGTTTTCAACCGTCTTCGGCTGCCTCTCTGTATAGTTCAGTGTGTAGTAAACCCATCCAATTTTACAGTCAACAAGTTGAAAATTGTATGAAGGGGAAAAATAGAAAATGTTATTTTTTATTTTTATCTGAACAATAATTGTTGCATGCAAAGAAAAATCTCAAGTTCTGAAATTCACCATTCGAAGTTCAAATGTATTCACATTGCAGTAAGCTGAAGGACAGAGTTTTTAGGTAAATGTAAGAGGAAATGCTAGCTTGTGGGAAGATTTTACTGCTAGCCTAATAGAAATCACTTTTCTTTCTTTCGTAATGCCCGATCAGTGTTGGGTCATATGATGGTGACGAGAAGCTGTAATGAGATCCATCAAGTCACATGACTTCTCCAAATTCCTCAGTTTAACTAAAGCCTCTCTGATTTATAATATTCAGGGTTTTTTTTTATTTTTATTGCAGGTATTTTATTACCAAAGCAGTACTTCCTCAAAGGGGTTGTAAAGGTACATTTTTTATTTTTTTTCCTAAATAACTTCCTTTACCTTAGTGCAGTCCTCCTTCACTTACCTCATCCTTCCATTTTGCTTTTAAATGTCCTTATTTCTTCTGAGAAATCCTCACTTCCTGTTCTTCTGTCTGTAGCTCCATACCTCCCAACTTTTCAACTTCAGAATGAGAGACAAATGAGCATACCTCACAACAAAGTTGTTGAGCGGGGGATCGAAGTTCTTGAGCGGGGGGGCTCACAGATCGGAGTTCTTGAGCGGGGGGGCGCAGATCACAGTTCTTGAGTGGAGCGGGGGGGGGGGGTTCCACGGCTCAGAGTTGTTGACCGGGATCGCGGGATTTACCGCGAATCGCGGGACAATCCAGCGATATCCGGGACGGTTGGGAGGTATGTATCTCCACACAGTAATACAAGGCTTTCTCCCTGGTGTGGAGTGTTGTGCTCGCCCCCTCCCTTGGACTACAGGTGAGTCAGGATGCCCATTAACACACAGCTCCTTTCTCTATCTGCAACGTAGAGAGTGTCCTGACTCTCCAGTAGTCCAAGGAAAGGGGCGAGCACAACACTCCACACCAGGGAGAAAGCCTTGCATTACTGGGTGGAGTTACAGACAGAAGAACAGGAAGTGAGGATTTCTCAGAAGAAATAAGGACATTTAAAATCAAAATCAAAGGATGAGGTAAGTGAAGGAGGACTGCACTAAGGAAAAGGAAGCTATTTAGAAAAAAAAATGTACCTTTACAACTCCTTTGGTCATCAGAGCTCTAGGGGTTAAGGTTTCATCAAATTATGTTACATAAGTAAAAGTGATTTACTGGAGTAGAATAAAACAAGGGAAAAAAAACAAGTTGGGCTTGTATCAGTTTTTCTTTTTCTTTTTTGCTAGAGAGGACTTGTACTGTTTTTTTTATTATTATTATTTTCAGATGCTTCTCTTTACTGTCCTAGATTATGCTCATTCAAAACGAACATGTAGCTTTGAAGCTGTACCCAAAAAAAGACGCGCACACAAGGGTGGAGGGGGGGAGATCTGTTATTTCTGGGGAGGTAAAACTGGCCATATGTGAGCATATTGAAACAAGTGCTGTCCTGGCCAGAAGAGTAAGGTTTATTGCCATGGTGGGTTCCTGGCTGGGTCCTGCCCACTTGTCCAGTAATATAAATTGGCTTAGAGAGATTGGGGAGAGAGTGAGCTCAGAGAGTTTCAGAGTAACTGTAGGTTTGCAAAACGCGTAAGGGAATTGAGATGTTAGATAAAAGTAGCAATAGGATGTTGTGTACCACTGTCCAGGGCCGGACTGGGAATAAAAACTAGCCCTGGGAAAAAAATGTCATACCAGCCCAATAGAATTATTATGTCATTATTTTCTTGTTCATGAAAGGGAAAACCATACATTTTAAAGCACATTTGAAGAGTGTTTAATATATAGATAAGACAGATATGAAATCACATAGGGCTTGTATATATAAAAAAGCAAATTCCAGTTAAAAGTGGTAAAAGTGACCAATCATCAAGGGGAGCCCGATGAACTCAGCATGTGGGGGAGGACCACTTTCCGCAGAAAGAATACACTAGGGTAAGGGGGATGGGCTACTGATATTAGGGGGAAACTTTTGTATAAGTGCCCCCTTACATTGTTGTGTTCACTCCCCCTTACATCAGTGACCCCTCCTCAGACTGGCCTAGCGGTGCTGTCATTGACCTCCTCTCAAGTGCATCTTGCAGGGATCAGTCAGTCAGCTCCAGTTCGGTGGCTCTGGTTTTATCCTATAGTCTCCCCACCACAGTTCACACACGTCTGATTTCTCCCATGACCCCCATCCCGGCGGTGCCCTCACTCTTGTCTCATCTCCAGACTACCTCAGAGACTGCAGACATGATACAGGAGCTTAATGCAGCCTCACCAGTGCCCACCATTTCAGCCTCACTGTGCTCAACAAATTGCAGCTTTACTGTGCCCGCGAATGCAGTCTCACTGAGCCCATCATTGCAGTCTCACTGAGCCCGTGAATGCAGCCTCACTGTGCCCATCATTGCAGTCTCTCCTGTGCCCCATGTCCCAGTCTGCAGTCCCTGTCTGTGAGAAGGTGTGATGTTAATGCTCGGTATAATACCTTCCATGCCAGCAGGATATCCATGATGGCCAGTAGGGATGAGCCGAACACCCCCGTGTTCGGTTCGCACCAGAACCGTCGAACAGACCGACCGTTCGCGCAAACATTTAGAACCCCATTGAAGTCTATGGGACTCGAACGTTTGAAGACCAATATTCAAGTTATTGTTGTAAAACGTCTTTGAGAACCCGGGTCTTGCCCCAGGGAACATGTATCAATGGAAAAAAGTTAAAACATTTTTTTTTTCCATTGATACATGTTCCCTGGGGCAAGACCTGGGTTCTCAAAGACGTTTTCACAGGCAAACTATAGACACCCAGCAGGTACAATATTTAAAGGAATTTTTCATTTTTTTTTTTAAGTTAAGCATCATTAAAATCACTGCTCCAGGAGCAGTGATTTTATTGATGCTTAAATAAAATAAAATAAAAATTCCTTTAAATATTGTACCTGCTGGGTGTCTATACCTGTGATAACGTCTTTAAATAGCACAATAACATGCCTGCCAGTAAATTAGGAAGAACTGATCTATCTAAGCTATACAGTGTATAAATGTATGTACAACTCCTAGGGATGTATATATATTCTCTACACACTGTAAATTAAGCTAAACTGACTAGCCTGCCTGCCTGCTCTATCTATCTATATATATATATATCTATCTCTGACTGCTCTCATTAATAACCGCAACACACTACACGAGGCTGCCCAGCAGGCGGCCTTATATAGTGTGGCGCGTGTGCTAAAGCCCTGAGCCATAATTGGCCAATGCCACCCTGGCTTTGGCCAATAATGGCTCTCTGTTTTTTGCGTGCTGTGATTGGCCAAGCATGCAGGGTCATAGTGCATGTTTGGCCAATCATCAGCGCGCAATGCCGCAGTGAATCATAGGCCGTCGCGCATTACTCGAATTTGGCGCGAACTACCCGTTTTGTTGGAAATTCGTCAAACGTACGGACAGACAATGTTCGAGTCGAACATACGTTCGTATTGAACGCGGAGCTCATCCCTAATGGCCAGCAGCAGGCAGGGTCTGTTCTCGTTTTGAAAGGGCACATTGAGGGCAAAGTACAGGTGGAAGTGGAGAGTACAGGGGTGGGGAGCTTGAGAGCACTAGAGGGGGAGCCAAAAAGAACAGGGGTGGAGAGCACTGGGGGAGCTGAAGAGTGATGGGTGGAGCTTGAGAGCACCAGGGGGCCAGAAAGAACAGGGATGTGAAGCACTGGAGGGCTGGAGAGCACATGGGTGGGGGCTGGGGAGTGATGGAGCGAGCTGCAGAGCACTGGGGGGGTGGAACAACAGGGGAGAAGAGCACTGGGATGGTGGCTAGAGAAGGATGGGGAGAGCTGTAGGGCAGAGGGGTGGAGAGAACTGGGGGGGGGGGAGCCAGGGAACACAAGGCGAACTGGGAGGGGCCAGCAAAAGAAGTTGGATAGGAGAATCGGAGGGGGGGGCACATATAGAGGAATTGAGCTTTCAATATTCCTCCATGCAGCCGCTGACTGCCTGATTCTCCTCCTCTCCCTCCTGCAAGCATAAGCAGCTGCACAGAGGAATATAGAAATCTAATTTCCCCCCTGCCGATCCTCCTATCCAGGCACACAGGGCGGGTTGTATGTGCGGGCATCTCCTCCTGTGTATCATGGAGCTTGCTGGGTCTGTGTTCGGCGGCGCTGTAACAAGGTCCTGCCCCCCAAGACCGCATAGTGTGAACACTGATTCTAACTTCTAGCACACGAGCCAGTCTAGTGGGGCAGGACCTTGTTACAGCACCTCCGCCGAACACAGACCCAGCAAGCTCAGTGTTATACAGGAGCAGGAGAGAGGGGAGCACTGCAGCCGCAACTCAAACCGGCCCCAGGGCCGACAGCCTACCGAGAAATTTCACGGTATCCTGGTAGACCCTGCCACTGTCCAGTTGTAGAGACTTTTAAATTGGGGTTCACCCTGAAGACACCAGCACTGGAGTATTGCCGCGTACACACGGTCGTTTTTTGCGATGAAAAAAAACGACGTTTTTTAAAACGTCATTTAAATTGATCGTGTGTGGGCAAAACGTCGTTTTTTGTCTTAAAAAAAACGACCAAAAAAAAATTCCAACATGCTTGAATTTTTTGTGTCCTTTTTCAAAACTTTGTTTTTTGTTTCACAAAAAGTCACCGTGTGTAGCAAAAACGTCGTTCAAAACGACGTTTTTCAACCCGCGCATGCCCAGAAGCTAGTTATGAAGTGAGCTTCAATGGAAAAGAGTGGTGAACGTAACCTTGCTTTTTGTGAAAAAACGATGGTGTGTATGCAAAATTGTCTTTGAAAAGTGACGTTTCAAAAACGTCGTTTTTTACTTCACAGAAAACGTCGTTTTTTTTCATCGCAAAAAACGACCGTGTGTACGCGGCATTAGTCTTCATGAGAGAGCCTATGAAGGACTATGATCGCTAGACTTAAGGTATGCCGGAGGCAACACTCGGCCTGTAGTTATAATTAGGGAATTGGTGTAGCTGTACCCCCATGGGGGCTGCTGATTGACTCTATATCCGACTGGCCACCCTGACTCTGCTGATCCTCTTTAACCTCTGACACCTTGGGTTTCATTCTGAAATGTCACGTTAATGAGAAACTCACAAAATATCACTGAACCACTCAGAAATGTTTACTGAGATAAAGAATAAACACAATAAAAAAGGTATTAATAAAAGATGAATGAGCACAGGTGATGATTGACAACAAGTATTATTCAGTGCACATACATAAATGTACCAGTACCTTGACGATACCCTGAAGGGGTATACAGGTGATACTCAAAAAATTTGAATATTGTGCAAAAGTTAATTTATTTCACTAAAATTAAAAGGTGAAACTGAGATAGACTCATTACATGCAAAGCAAGATAGTTCAAGCCGTGATTTGTCATAATTGTGATGATTATGGCTTACAGCTCATGAAAACTCCAAATCCACCATCTCAGAAAAGTAGAATATTACATGCAATCAATAAAACAAGGAATGTATATAGAACAATATTGGACCTCTGAAAAGTATAAGCATGTATATCTACTCAGTACTTGATTTGGGCCCTTTTTGCAGCAATTACTGCCTTAATGTGGCGTGGAAGATATTAGCCTGAGGCACTACTGAGGTGTTATGGAAGACCAGGATGCTTCAATAGCGGCCTTCAGCTCTTCTACATTCTCCAGTCTCATGTCTCTAATCTTTCTCTTGGCAATGCCCCATAGATTCTCTATGGGGTTTAGGTCAGGCGAGTTTTCTGGCCAATCAAGCACAGTAATCCCACGGTCATTGAACCAGGTTTTGGTGCTTTTGGCAGTGTGGTCAGGTGCCAAGTCCTGCTGGAAAATAAAGTCAGCATCCCCATAGAGCTTGTCTATAGAAGGAAGCATGAAGTGCTCCAAACTGCGGTGACCCCGGACTTAATGAAGCACAGTGGACCAACACCAGCAGATGACATGGCTCCCCAAATCAACACAGACTGTGGAAAAACGTCACACTGGACTTCAAGCAGCTTGCAGTGTGTACCTCTACATTCTTCCTCCATACTCTGGCTCCTTGGTTTCCTCCATACTCCGGCTCCTTGGTTTCCTCCAAACTCCGGCTCCTTGGTTTCCTCCGGCTCCTTGGTTTCCTCCAAACTCTGGGTTCTTGGTTTCCAAATGAGATGCAAAATTTGCTCCCATCAGAAAAGAGGACTTTGGACCACTGAGCACCAGACCAGGTCTGTTTTTCTTTAGCCCAGTAAGACGATTCTGACGTTGTTTGTTCAGGAGTGGCTTGACAAGAGGAATACAATATTTGAAGCCCATGTCCGGGATCCGTTTGTGTGTGGTCCTCTTGATACACTGACTCCAGCCTCAGTCCATTCCTTGTGTCCCCAACACTTTTAAATGGTCTTTTCCTGACGATCCTGTCCAGGCTCTCCCTGCTGCTTGTGCACCTTTTTCTTCCACACTTTTCCCTTCCACATAACTTTCTATTAATGTGCTTTGATACAGCTCCTTGGGAACATCCAACTTCTTTTGCAATTACTTTTGAGGCTTTCCCTCCTTATGGAGAGTGTCAATGATGGTTTTCTGCACAACTGTTAGGTCAGCAGTCTTTCCCATAATTGTGATTCCTACTGAACCAGTCTGAGAGACCATTTAAAACAGGGGTGCCCAACCTTTTGAAGCGCGAGGGCCACTTAAGTGACTTGGTAACTGGTCGCGGGCCACAATCAGCGGAGCGGGCGGATGGCAGGTCTGTGTCCACTCTGCATATGCAGAGCGGACACGGACACAGCCTGATCAGTTTGGATTAAGACACAAGTTGGTTTACATCTGCTATTTACATCTGAATGGAGGGTCCAATTGGGTCGGACTGACCATGTGAAAGGGGCCCATGGTTGCTTTTACACTAATGCAATGCAGTTTACCAGCACCGCAGGTGCAATGCAGTGTACCTTTTGGCTTTTCGTCACATTGCAATAGACTTCTATTATATTCTGCAGGTTTGGTGCACTTTCAGAAAGCTCACCAAACTCCCAGATAATAACAGAAGTCTATGACTCAGTGCAGGTAACCCGCAGGTGCACTGCTCTGCATTTGCGGATTTGTTTGAAAGCAGGCCAGTAACCACTGCAGAACAGATATGCCCATATATACACTGTGATTTTAGTAATACAGACCTTTAATAACAGTATTCTATTCAATCCCAGAGCAGTAGGTCACGGGCCACATCAGAGGGCTCCCCGGGCCACTGGTTGGGCACCCCTGATTTTAAAGCTCAGGAACCCTTTGCAGGTGTTATGGCTTAATTAGCTGATTAGAGTGGGACACTTTTAGCCTAGAATATTGCACCTTTTTACAATATTCAAATTTTCTGAGATTCTGGATTTGGGGTTTTCATGAGCTGTAAGCCATAATCATCACAATTATGACAAATCACGGCTTGAACTATCTTGCTTTGCATGTAATGATTTTATAGGTAAAACAGCCTCTAGCAAGGGAGATATTGTTGGTACTCCTTCAGCCAGTGGTCTGACTCTTATAACAGGAGGGGATTGCAACATAGAAGTTTCCCAACCTGTACAGGAGGTTCAGTAGATAAGCGAAGTGCACAGTGGGGTCCACTCCGATACTGGGGTATTGTAGTGGAAAATCCTGGACAGGTGTATGTGTATATCGGCTCAGCATGTCCCTCCAAAATGCAAATTACAGACAAGATATACATTGCCACAGTGGCTGCGTTTGATAGCACAGTGAGGCTCCAATTGATGTGTGTTTTTTTTCCCAGAAATTTTCAGTTTGTTTGCGCCCCCTCACCCATGCATAAAGAACATTTGGTGCTCTGTCAAAAAAGTAAATGGCTTTTGACCTAGGTTGAGCCAGGCCTGTCTAACTGAGAAATAGTTTCTGGATATCTGACTAAGGGCCCTTTCACATGAGGGGGGTCAGTAATGATCCGCCCCGTGAACCTCCGCTTGCTTAGCGGGTATCGCTTTGATGATCCCCACTGAGCCAGTGGATGACAGGGCGATCCCCGCACACTGTGCAGGGACCACCCTGTCTTTTCTCCTCTCTCCCTTATTGGGGGATCAGATGAACACGGACGGTCTGTGTTCATCCGATCCGCAGACGGAAGGAAAAATAGGGTTTTCCTCCCTCTGCAGAATCGGAGGAATGCGGAAGTGGGCGAGATCGGGTGTCAGCAGATGTTCATCCGCTGACACCCGCGATCTCATAGGGACCAATGTATGTCCCTTTTTCATCCGTACACGGATGGATGAAAAAGCGGCATACAGTCTGCCCGTGTGAAAGGGGCCTTAAGCCAAGTGTTATGATTTTCTTTCATTTTTATTTTGTTTGTTTATTTTACTTGTTTTGCTTGGCTTTACTCCTTGTGTTTTTGTTTGTTTTTATTTACTAAAAATGTTGTACTTATGTCTGGTTGCAACTTTTTGTGCCATGAGTTGAGGCATAATGTTTGTACTATGCAAAGCCATAAATAAAAAAGAAATAAAAAAGTAGGTAAATGGGACCGCAGCTAAAACCATTGGTAAAACACATTGAAATTGTGCATACACCTGTGCTGCGGCTAAACGGCAGCATGTCAATGTGAACTCAGACTATAGTAACATGGAAGGAAAAACGCTAGGTATGATTTTTAAGCAAGTAAAAAAGTAGGCAGCAATGTTTAAGCTGATCTGTCTAAATGGAAATGTACAAACAGTAGGTATTATCCCAATTTGTCTGCAAAATGGAAATACACTTTAACTCCACCTTCGTAAGATACTCCTTAAGGGTTAAATACTTCTCTAAAGGGATGCAGACAATGCAGCGTTACTGAGAATGCACCAGGTGGTAACAAAGAACCAGAATCAATATCCTCTGGGGACATGATGAAACAAACTACTATTACTTCTGAGCAACAGAGAGTAGGAAGCTGCAATACAGTTTGTTCAAATCCCTGTAATTTACATGAATCACCCAGATGGGAATTGTTTTTTTTTCTTAAAGTAAGTAGAGTTTGGCATGGATTCACAGAGATGGGCGCATATTTACGCCGGCGTAGCGCGGAGAGGCATGCACTGAATTCAGCAAGCTATTGCTCCCAACTCTGCGCCGACGTAGCGTATATTTTGTAGGTGTAAGCCGGCGTAAGTGGAAGTAGGCGTGATCCATGCTAATGAACCATGACCCCATGCAAATGATGGGCCGGGCGCCAGACAAGTACTTAAAACGAACTACGCATGCCTCAAAACGTGGACGTATCCCCGCGCGCATGCGCACAACCACGTCGGAACAACTGCCTAAGATACGCCAGATAACTGTGTACACCTTTAACTTAACCTACGCCCAGTCCAGACCCATGGCGGTCCATATTCACAGATGTCCAATGTACAATACGTAGGCTTGTGTTCCCTGGTCCATACCTTTTGCATGGGTTGCACCTCCTCTATGGGGAATAACTTTACGTCGGACGTAAAACTTACGCAAACTGCGTATATCATGCGCCGGGCGCAAGTAAGTTCGTGAATCGCCGTATTTCCCTCATTTGCATATGTGAATGCCTAATCAATGGGAGAAGCAACATACGTCCAGACCATATTTGCGCCCACGGCACGCTGGTGTAAGTAAGATACGTCGGAGTGGGATGGCCAATTTTTAGGCGTATCTTGGTTTGTGAATCTGGCACACACATACGCCTGGCGCATATTTATGCTATGCCGGGAAAAGGTGAGTTACGTCGTAAGTGCTTTGTGAATCCGGGCCTTAGTCTTTAACCGCTTGCTCATCTACTGCAGTACATATACTGCAATGGGTAGACTCCTGCAGGCACAGAGACATATGTTTGTCACTGGCTGTTTTTGGGTGCGCACGCTCTCCCCCAGCTGCCTGCTCCCATTTGATTTGACACAGCAGGAGTTTGTCAGCAGATCCTATGCAATAATTCATGGCTGGGACCTGCTGATCGGCTTTGTACAATCACAGCCCAAAGGCCTATGTTAACAATCAACACAGGGTTCTGTACAGAGAGAACAATCGATTTTTGTCGAAAGAAGTCGATCTATAGTAAAAAAAAAAAGCAGCACACATTACACATTGTTAGGTACACAATTAACCTCTTGATTGTCCATAATTGTTAAGCTCTTCCCAGCTAGTGTCATTAGTCCAGTGACAGTGTATAGTATTATCACTGTTTAACTGCCACTGACATCACCATTGACACCAATTCAGTTTCCACAAAGTGTTTGTGCGTTGGGCAAGCTGACACTATCACAGTCCCACTATAACTCTATACTAGTATAAAATTAAATAAAAAAATCCAGTGTCTATGTATCTGTCAGGTCACCTGAGGCCAGGTGACAGATGCACACCGTTGGGGTCAGGAGTGCACCGCTATGGTAGTGAACCCAATGGCTGACTGCTGCGGATGGAACTTGGGGTGGTTAGAAAAGGCAAGTCCACAGGAGCACAAACAGGGATCCCACAGGGAGCTAGAGCCTAAGATTCCCCAGGGCGCGGAGTCTAAGATCCAGCAGGTGTTCACCAGAGCCTCAAGTGGTGAGGATGGACTGGGCTGCAACTGGATCCAGGTCGCGGCCCTCAGAGTTCCCCAGCTCACGTGATTGTAACTTGGTAGTGTATAGTTTGAATATAAATCCTAAGGATAACTGTAACAGTAAGAAAATATTAACAATATTTGAATCATACAGCCAAAGGACTGAAGAATGTGTGATATAGGGAAAAGGTGAGTATAGTAGACATAGAACATAATAAAATCCCAAATTGGTGACCAGATTGGTGAACATAACAATAAAATCCCAAATTGGTGACCAGATTGGTGAACATAACAATAAGTAAGTAGGATGACCCATCGGGTACCTAGGAAAGTGAGAAAGAGGATTAGTCCAAGATGTACAAGAGTAGATTGTAAGCGAATTAAACCAGGGTGTTTATCCAGTGCATGGTGGGAGGAGATGCCAACCGTGTACCAAAGGAGACCACCAACGTCACATAGCATGAATGAAAGGAGGGCGGCGATGCCACCGGAACAGCCCCTGCCGCTCAGTGTTATGGCATATGGTCCTCCTCGTGGAACACGCAAGCTGGATAAAGCGTGTTGGCGCCATGAAGTCATAATTGACATCACGCACACACAAAGAGGAACTACTCCTCCTTTTTTCCCAATGCACATGACACCTATTCTCGCATAGATGTATGTTTATTCGATAAATTCCTCATGCAAAATGTCCATGACCCTGTGTCCATCACAGTGGGGGAAAGTTGCCTGGAGACAAGAGCCAACAGGTGGCACAACAATGTCCTATCGATGTCACACCCAGACAATAAGTAGATTGTACAGCAATCGCTGAAATAATTTTTTGAGTTTAATGCTCTGTCTGCCACTGATGCCTTCACACTGTGGTGCTCACATAAGGCTTTCATTAGAGGTGTAATATTAAATCTTAGCTCTGCCACAAGGAAGCACAGGAAATGGCAGCTCAAAAATATCATATCCACTATTGAACAACTAGAACAATTCCACAAACAAGCTCCTGTATAATCCACCCTGAACCACTTAACCCATCGGTGCCCACTTAAGCGACTTGGTAACCGGTCGCGGACCACAATGAGCGGAGCGGGTGGGTGGCAGTTAATTTCATAGAGCCCTTTTTTTGTGTGGGATCAGCTTGGATGTAGGCTTTTTTAAACAGACACCACTCCATTTACATCCGCCACTCCCTAGAGGGGCCTAAGGCAGTTTTCACACTGATGCACTGTTGTTTACTCGCACTGCGGGTTCACCTGTGGCTTTGCTGCAGGTTAGCTGCACTTTGCCATAGTCTTCTATTATATTCTGTAGGTGTGGTGTGTAGCTGGCCAGCTAGAACCTGTCCTAGGTAGCCAATATAACCTACATGTATATACAGCTAAACCTGCTAAGAACCTAAATGTAGTGCACATGTGTATATGTGAGAGACAAAAGCAGAGTTATTCACTGTGATTTTATGCTTGGATGTCATGTAACAGTTGTATGTTGTGTTCACAGAAGCAAAGGAAAAAATATGCCTTTAAGAATCGTTTATTCATATGACAGCAAAAGGTAAGCAATAACACAGTAGAATTCATACCAGAAAGTATAGAGTTAAGCTTTTGTGACTCATAAGGAGTCTTGGCCCAATCACAGCTAATCTCACATTGAGCAGAGTCTTGACCTATTATAGCCAGGTTTGCATCCATGCTGTCTGGAAGTTTCCAGCAAATGGTCTGCAAAATCTTTTCCAGCACAGACAGAGAGCAGAGCAGACACACAAACCAGAGATCTGTTTTATGGAAGCAAAGGGGGCCAAATAAGTATGTCATACAGTTATATACATGTTCCTATTGTAAATGTGATTAGAACTGTATACTGAACTGGTTGTGTGTTTACTTGTAGTTCCACTGAATGAACTAACAAACCAAACCAAACACAAACCAAACCAAACGAATTAATTGACAAACTAATTCATGAACTAAAGCAACCTCACCAAACCTGGCAAACCACGGAGTTATACCTTTCAGAGAAATCAGAGAATGCTTTAATAACTTACAAAGAGAGAGAATATAAATACTGAAGAAATAAATATATCCGCCATCCTATATTAAATGACAAGATTGAATATTTGAACCACCATTTTCTGTTATATTTTATTCAACACGTGTTTTTGTACATGGACTGTAAGTTATAAGTTAATAAAGGAGTTATTTTAAGCATTTGGTGTGCTCTTTAAACCTACTGCTTCCATAGAACGGCGCTAGAGGAATTTCAGAGTAATAGACAGTCTTGTTGGACTGAAAAGTCAGAGATATCACAATTCTTCTAATGCCACCCCTGTTTTTAACGCACATTGTTAGACAGGTTAATTGGTTGTTCTGCTAGCTGGTCGGTAAGTAGGCTTGGTTATTCCCTGGGCATTCCCCAGGTTCTTGTTGTTATCTGCTTTAGCCTTCCATTGCTACTTACTGTGATTGCCAGCCATAGATGGGGGCGGTGGATACGTTTTGTTTCACCTGTGGTGTTTATTTTGGTCCAACAGTGCACCAACACCTTTGCAGCCATTGTGCTATATGCTGGGTGCTTGGTGTGCTTCTGTACCTTTAAGGAGGGGTGGCTCCCCTTCAGTCCACCTGCCCCTATCTATCCATTAAAATGCATGTGCCTCCATTGTGAGGACACTCACTGTTAGTGTTAGGACCACAGAATTATGGGGTGCCTTGGCGCGGCTCTGTGGCTCACGCATGCGTTTGCAAATGCGTGCGGACAAAACCCCTGTTTTTAACGCACATTGTTAGACAGGTTAATTGGTTGTTCTGCTAGCTGGTCGGTAAGTAGGCTTGGTTATTCCCTGGGCATTCCCCAGGTTCTTGTTGTTATAGGCACTTCATAGTGCTGTGCCTGCCACATGGTGCACTTTCAGAAAGCAGGTAATAGAAGTCTAATAGCTCAGTGCAGGTAACCTGCAGGTGCACTGCTCTGCACCTATGGATCAGTTGAAAACAGCCCAGTAAACCCTGCAGAACGCATTTGGCCATATACGCTGTGATTTTAGTAATACATGTACCTTTTAAAGGGTCACTAAAGGAAAAAAATGTTTTTAGCTAAATGGCTTCCTTTACCCTAATGCAGTCCTGGTTTCATGTCCTCATTGTTCGTTTTTGCTGTAATCCTTCTCTATTCTGCACACTTCCTGCTTGTCTATTTCCTTATGAAAAAAAGTACTGGGGGCTTCTCTCTGTGGTCTCTAATCAAAGATGTGTGATTACTGTGTCTAAAACCCCTCAGAACCAATCAGTTTCATTTTAAAAACGAACACTGCCCTGTATTGGCTCTGTGTCTCTGTACTTCACACAAGCATTAAACTAGATGAAGATGAAACTGAAACTGCAGGCACATTATATGATTGATTTTTATCTAGTTTTAATCATTTTTAAAAGGAATCAGTTAACTATTATGTCTCTATACCCTGTAAACAGTCATTTCAGCCAAACATTTTTTTTCCTTTACAACTCCTTTAATAACACTATTCTAGTCTATTTTGTTCCGTTTCAGAGCAGGAGGTCGCGGGCCACATAAGAGAGCTCCGTGGGCCACTGGTTGGGCCCCCCTGGCTTAAAAGAAAGCGAGACTTGAACTTAGAACACTCCTACTGTCCCAGCACCATTCTTGAGTTAAATCAATGCAATAAAGCCAGAAAACTTTTGGCACAACAACTTTGAGATAAAACAACCACAAACACAAATTGTCACACTTATTCCACCCTAAAACAGATGAAAAATTACTAAACCCGCAAGAAATAGCTGACACTGTTAGCATCTATTACGGCTCCGTTTATAACCTGCAACAAGATTTGAGTATTCCTCAACCTACTCCTGAACTAACTGAGGATTTTTTTAATCCTGAGTATCTCTACTGAGTCTGCTCACTGACCACCTTAACACTCAAAGCCAGCTCTTTGACGCAAAGGAAATGATAGAGGAAATCCAAGCAATTCCACATAATAAATCCCCTGGACCTGATGGCTTTACATCAGAACTACCAATTATTCCACCCAGAACATTCTCCACATTTGTAATCCCTGTTTAATGCTGCTGTGACGGCTTCCTTTCCCTCTGAAATGTTGACTGCTGTTATTATCTCACTACTGAAGCCAGGAAAGGACTCGCACAGAATTTTAGATCCATATGTAGCGCTACCCCCGCAGGAGCCGCTGGTTAGATTGGGATGACATGTTACCTCATGGCTCTGGTGAAGTGTCTAGGGTGAATGGTGGCAATGAAGGAATGTCCGCAACATAGGAAGTCTCTTAAAAAGTGCTCTTTATTACCCAGCCGGGTAAAAATGTTTACCGGGTGATGGGAAGGATAGACAAAGGTTTGAGGATATATAGCAGACTCAGGCCTTTGGATATTGAAGCAGTCCTGCTTCCGACAATAATCAATCTTTCTGCGCCACTTCAACTTGAGTAGGTATAGCGTACCTGGACAGGTCCCTCTCACCGACCTGGCAGGCAGAGTATCACTCGAACTTGAGAAGGACGCCCCTGCCACAGGCTCTTCTAAATGACCGTCAGGAAAGCGCCTCTGCCACCGGCCTTCCCTGAGTGTAATACGGAGGTATGTTTCCTGGTAAAGGTTTTCCTAAATCTTCCTCAATGTAGCGGAGTACTGATCAAGAGAAGAAACAATCGTCGGTGTACAGTACCTTGGTCCCCGATGGTTCGTTCCAGTGTTCTTGGGACACCAGCCTCTCATTGGTATCCCTCAACTGGACTCCCCACCGAACGGCACAACTCGCTTGGGATCTCCGATGGTGGGGAACACAGTCAGTTACTGAATCCAGATAATGCTCAAAATGTTCCGGAACCAGGAACTCCACGTTGCACCCACGCCCCGGCCAGGTAGGCTATAACGCGCAGTGCATGGTGATGTGCGGTCACTCTGAAGGTGGGTGCCGCACCAGGAGACCAAAAACGAACCTCACAAAATGGCGTCTGTCCCATAAGTACCTTCTCCCAGCATGCTCAGCGAGGCCCAGGCCTCCCAATTGGCCGCTGGAAAAGAGCATCCGAACCTCAGCTTCCACTGCTGCCACCTGCCGCCTCGGGGTGGAACAACACCCCAAACACAGCAGAGTGAGCCCACAGCACAGCCAAGCTGAAGCAGAGAGCCCTACATAATCACAATTGAGATCAGAGTACGTTTACACTCTGATCTTTTCCCCTCTAAGTTTCAATAGCGTCTGTACTTGGAAGTACAGGGGCGTTACACATATCATTGCTCAATGTCGAATATAAAAATATACGCTAAGTTTATAGCAAAGAGGTTACTCCAATTCCTCCCAACATTGGTAAAACCAGATCAGGTGGGTTTTGTGCCAGGCACCTGATGCCACGCGGCGTATTATCAACCTGCTGCACTATGCAGAAAAATCTGAGGCCTTCTATGCATTCAAGGCAAGGAGCAGAGAAGACCTTTGACCGAGTCTATTGGTGCTACCTCTCCCAGGTGCTACAGAAATTTGGTATGCAGGGCAAGATATTCTCAACTATTTCTGCACTCTACACAACCCCTTCGGCTTATGTTTATTATGAAGGCCTGTTCTCAAAAAAATGTAATATTACAAATGGGACACGGCAGGGATGTCCCCTATCCCCAAAAATATTTGCTCTTTGTCATGGAACCTTTGTCGGGAAAAGCTAAGATCCCATGTTGACAATAAAGGAATATCCATTAAATAAGATCCACATGTCAACACACTGTTTGCAGATGATATCTTCCTGTCTTTGGTGAACCTGTCAAAGTCGCTCCCTGCAGTACCTAAGGTTCTGGAGGAGTTTAATATGGTCTCCTACTATAAAGTAAACAAATTAAAATCTAGCATTCTAGGGATGTCAGTAGACAGGACAACTAGAACTGGACGCTTCTCAAATTCATGGGCTACTGATTCTGTATCTTACTTGGGTATCACATTGACTCCTGCAACATCTAGCTTGTACAAGGCTAACTACATTCCTTTATCGGCCAAACATTCTATATGTCTTTTCGAGTACTTCCTATACCAGTACCGCTTTCCTTTTTTAAAGCTATGCAAGCTATGTTCCTTTTTGTGGACCAATGGCAAGGCTAGATGTGTGCATAATACTCTCATGAAGCATAGAAGGGTTGGAGGAATGGCATCAGACGGGGGGGGCTTGTGGTGGACTCATTGTAAGGAATGTTCATGGTGTCTCCTCCACCCCTCGTGCAGGGTGTCTTGTGTTTTCCCTGCAGGTGCCAGCATCTCGGCAGGTGTACAAAGGTAGGTGGCTGCCGCTTGGAGGGGGGGGCAGTGTGGGCATGGTGTTGGTGGCTTTTCTCTACTTCAGATGGCGCTCTGGGGGGCGGTGGTGGCTGATTTCCTGTCAACGAGCATGTGGCTTGCTGGTACCTGTAGTCCCACAGAGCGCAGTGGTGATGGGACCCTATGGGACACATGCTTGGACCAGGGACGCTGGCACAGTGAGCGTGTACAGGGTCTGTATCAGGGAGACTGACTCACTGCTTGGTCACTCTGGTGAGTTGCGGGGGGGGGGGCTGTTCATCAAGTCACGGCAGGGGGGCGCAGGCCACGGTACCTGGTCATCAGTTCCAAGGGGTGCAGGTCATAAGTTCTACACTGTTCATTTCACTTCTTTCACAGCATTTTCAGGGGGAGTTCTGTTAGTTGAGATGTGTCATAGCATATCTATACCGGGCTGGCCTGCATAGGCTCTGCGGCTGCGTCACAGCTATAGGTCGTCTCCTCGCAGTCACGGGCGCAGGGGTGCAGGGGGCATCCTGCACAGGGTCACATTACCTGTCCACCTCAGAGCACGTTCACTCTGGTTGGGTGGTGGCGGCAGGTCGGGGTTATCATGTCGCTAACTATTCGTAATGGTTTTTCGCAGGTGGATTCAGCTGTGTCTGCGACAGCAAGGTGTGTGTGTTTTTTCATTTTTAAAGGGGCTTACATATTTGGATTCGTCACGTCTTCGGATCCGTACGGGCTGAGTTTTTCGTTTTTAATTGGTTGTTCGCAATCGGCTTGCCTGTACGTTCATACGTCATACGGTGCACCACACTGACATGCTTATTTCTGCCTACCACGGTCTGTAGGTTACAAGCCCTGAGTGTTCGTTTTGTAATTACCTGTGTAGCGCCGCAGGTGCTCGGGCTCGCGCTACATACATTCAGGGGGTCATGGTCATTAGTTTCATGCGTTTGTTTCTATAGCAGCACCATACACTAAGTTCTTGCAGGTGGGCGGGGTTGTCGGGTCGGACGTGTTGGTTGACGCGTTGATTGTTTTTTCACAGATTTTGAACATGTCTCACGTGTCGGAAAGCGAGGATCTGGCATTTGTCCCATCTACACCGGCTAGGGGCTCGGAGCATGGCAGTTCTCCGTCCTTGAGGAACTGGACTATTCCCAGGCTCATGGCCGAGCTCCGTTCCAAGGGTATGCCTTTCACAGCCTCGGCCAGGAAAGCAGAGTTATTCAGACTCCTCTTTCCAGTTCAGTCCCTGCCGCAGTCATCTACCAGCACGGAGCAGGCGTCCGTGCTCACCGCCCTGACTCAGATTCACACAGTATTGAATACCCTGTCGTCATCGGTTCAACTGTTACAGGACAGGATGGATGCATTGGAGGCCCGGCCGGGCGGTGCGCTGGTCCCAGCGGTGGCCTCAGTCTTGCCGCCAGCAGCGGTTCCTGCCGCTGTCATTAGTGGGCCGTCTCCTCTGACTGTTCCCTCAGTTTCGGGTACGGTTCCGGCCATTTCCCCTGCCCACTTTATCCCGGCCAACCTCAGGAAGGATATCCTGGAGGGCAAGGACGTTAATCTAGCCTCGCTCCTCATCGCGTCACAAGATGTAGTGGAGAACAAGGCGTATGCCTGCGGGGAGGTCTCGGTGGTCCTACGGACCCGAGATCCCAGGCTAAATCGCAAGCTCAGCATTGCCGAGTTTGTCCTTGCCTTCGGGATATTTAGGGACATCATCTGTAGTGTTAGTCCTGCCAGGAGGGAGGAGCTGGATCTTTATTTACATAAAGTCGTGGATCTGGCGCACAAGTATGGTGGTAGTTCATTTTACGATTACCACAGATCCTTCTCCGCCAAAGTTGCGGCCATGTGGGCGCAGTTTCAGGTGGTGTCATGCTGGAGCGTCATGGATACGGAGCTGTTCTGCAGGCATTTTGCGAGCCAGAAGTCGCCCACATGTGCCACCTGTCAATCTGCCGCCCACACCGCCAACTGGTGTCCGAATGTTGATAATTTGGGGGCGGGTGGGGCCAGCAGGCCTGGGTCTGGCGGGTCGTCTTCTGGGCCGTCGGGCCTGGTGGACAAACTTGGCAGGCCTATCCATGTTTTGGGGAAGTCGCAGCTATGCAATAATTTTAATTACACGTCCTGCAACTACAATCATTGTAGGTTGTTGTATGTCTGCGCAAATTGTTTTAGGGCGCACCCCAAAACTGCCTGCCCGGTTAAGCCCTCCGGGGCGTCCTGACTAAGCCAGGTGAACATCCCCCGCTTGGACTTCTGGCTGGCTCAGCACCCTTCCCCGGCGCTCAGGCGGTTTCTGGTGGAGGGGTTTGAGGAGGGGTTCCACACGGGCCTTATCACCCTTCCATCTCGGTCGCATGAGTGTGGTAATTTACTTTCGGCCACCACCAACCCTGAGGTAGTGGATGAATTGTTAAGGGTTGAGTTGGCCAAGGGCTTTGTCATTGGCCCATTTTCATCCCCGCCGTTTGTCATGTGGAGGGTGAGTCCTGTTGGGGTGGTGAAAGGGAAGTTTTCTAATAAATTTTGTTTGGTGTACGATCTGTCTGCACCTCATTCATCACCTGTGCCCAGTTTAAACTCCCTCGTTCCGTCTGAGGAGTTTGGATTGAAGTATGCTTCCGTCGACACTGCCATCCAGATGATATTGCAGTTAGGCGCAGGGGCTTGGTTGTCCAAGGCGGATATCTCCGACGCCTTCAAGCTCCTCCCTATCATGCCGTCTCTGTGGCAGTGGTACGGCATCAAATGGCGGGAGGAATTCTTCTTTGCGACCAAGCTGACATTCGGATCCAAGAGTAGTCCATGGCTTTTTGACACTTTTGCCTCGGCACTTGAGTGGATTTTAGCTCAACGGTTGGGGTGTGACGGAGTCATTCACTACCTGGATGATTTTTTGCTGGTAGAAAGCCCAGCTCGGGCTCCCAGAGATCTTGCTACGCTCACCGAGCTGTTCAGCGATCTGAATGTCCCCTTGGCCACCCACAAGGTGGAGGGTCCAGCTGCCACGGTTACCTTCCTGGGGATCACGTTGGACACAGTGCGGATGGTTGCTAGCTTGCCACAGGACAAGCTAGTCAGGATCCGCAGGGTCATCCATGGCGTGGTTAGGTCCCCAGTGTGTTCCAAGAAGGAGTTGCAGTCCCTCTTGGGCACGCTGAATTTCGCCATGCGCATTATCCCGCAGGGTAGGTCATTTGTTTCACGTCTACTGGCGCTTCTGCCGCTCTTCTGAGACGCAGACGCTAGGGTGCGGTTGGAAGCCGATGCCAGGGCGGATCTACTTATGTGGGATGTGTTCTTGCGTGACTGGAATGGGGTGTCCTTGTTTATCCGACTCCCCACGCCAGCATCTCCCAGGGTGTTTTCCGATGCCGCCGCCTCGGTGGGTTTCTCGGCCATTTTCGGGCGGCAGTGGCTCGCCGGGCCCTGGCCTCCGGAGGTGGCGGATATTCCGGGGTTTTCCCGGACATCTGCATTGTTCGAGATTATCCCTGTTGTGGCTGCGGCATATACCTGGGTCCCCTTGTGGTCTGAGCATACGGTGGTGTTCCTCACCGACAATGCCGCCACGGCAGCGATCATTAACAAGGGGAGGTCTGGTTCCCTCGCAATCATGGCCTTCATGCGCAGGTTGACATGGTTAGGTCTTAGGTTCAATTTCCATTTTCAGGGGGAGTTCATTAGGGGGGTGGATAATGGGGCGGCAGATGCTTTGTCCAGGGCTGATTTCCCTCGTTTCTTCCAGCAGCATCCAGAGGCGGATCGGAGGGGCGTTCCAGTACCGCCGTTTGCCCAGCTGAGGTTGGACTAGGATCCCTAGGGGCTCGTGCAGCTGACCTTATCCACTGGTCGTTGGCTTGTAACACGCGCAGGGCTTATGGCACAGCGTGGAGGTGTTTTGGTGATTTCACGTCCCGTTACCCCAACAGCGGGGGGGGATAATATCAGCTATATCTTGGCTTTCATGGCCTTTTGCCATGATAATCTAGGTCTGTCCCACAGCACCATTAAGGTATACCTAGCCGGTATTCAGCATTATTTTTCCCTGGCGCGGCCGGGAGCACCGTCCATTTTTGCGGCTTATCCTGTCAGAGCCATGCTCAGGGGTATTCAGAAAGTGCAGGGAAGGCCGGTGGTGACTCGTTTGCCAATTTCCGGGGCTATGTTTAGGGGGTTGGCGGACTTGCTCGCCCTGGCGCCGTTTGGTGTGGGTCCCAGCCTGATTCTGGAAGCTGCGGTGTTCCTCTGCTTCTTCGGTTTTCTCAGACCAGGGGAGGTGGCTAGAGCTGGGAGCCATTCCCCGTTTCTGCGCAGGAGGGATCTTACCAGGTGGCAGGATCATTTTGCCTTGCAGTTGCCCAATAACAAGACCCGGCAGGTGGGGCAAGGGTTCGTGGTTAAGTTTTACAGTACCAACATGGCTTGGTGCCCGGTGAAGGTATTGGACCGGCTCGTGGGTTCATGGTCCACGGCCCCTCCTGAGAGCCCCTTGCTTCCCTTTCCTACCTTGGCCCTCTCCTCGTCCCAGTTTGTTTCCCACGTTAGAATCCTGATTGGTAGGTTGGGGTTCAACCCCAGCGGGTTTTCAGGGCATTCATTCAGGATTGGTGCAGCGTCCGCAGCTTCCAGGCAGGGGGTCCCGGCTCATGTTATTAAGTACATGGGCCGCTGGCGATCATCGTGTTTTCAGCAGTATATCCCGTATCCCCCCACGCAGAGGTCAGGCAGGCGTTTTCTGTGTTATTGGTTTAAGTGTGTTTTCCTGTCATATACATTAAACTCTTTTAGGTGTACCTACACAGGCGACCACGGCACACCTCAGGTCGCCAGGGTTGGGGTGGGGCGCTGGTTACTATCCAGGTTGCAGTCGCTGAGCACAAGTGAAAGGCTAGCTATTGGCTTGCCTGGGTTTGTGGGAGGAGCGTGGGGCTTCTTATGCCTCCCCTCTTCTCCCAGCAGGCGTCGGCGCGGTTTCCGGGTGCCCACCCACCCGGGCCCCCCTTTTTTAAACCACTTCTTCATAGGGTATGCCCTCTTTTAGGTGTACCTACACGGGCGACCACGGCACACCTTAGGTCGTCAGGGTTGGGGTGGGGCGCTGGTTACTATCCGGGTTGCAGGCTCTGAGCACAAACAACGTTGCACACACACGATCATTAAAAAAAAATGATCTAGCAAAGCGCGGTGACGTACAACGCGTACAACGGCACTATAAAGGGAAAGTTCCATGCAGATGACACCACCCTTGGGGCTGCTTTAGCTGATTCAGTGTTAGAAAAGCTTCATTCGTCTTTTACTATCTGTTACAGCATGATGAATGTGCTTACTCCATTACGAACGGTAGTTTTACCAGAACGAGCGCTCCCATCTCATAACTTGCTTCTGAGCATGCGCAGGCTTTTTACGTTGTTTAAGCCCACACACGATCATTTTTTACAACCCGAAAAACGACATTAACACCGTTTAAAAAATTCAGCATGTTCAATATATTTTTTTTGATCATTTTTCAGAACCCGGAAAATGCTGTGAAGCCCACACACGATCGTTTTAAATGACATTTTTTTAAAGCGTCGTTTTTTTCATGCCTGAAAAACAATTGTGTGTACGCGGCATTTAGAGTTAGATTCTCCTATCACTGCCCAACAATGGCAGAAAGCCATCTTAATCAATTGGACTGCTTCCAAATGTACAACCTATTGGGAGATGGCACAGAAAATTTAACTCAGGTGGTACTACATGGCTTACATCCTAAACATCATTCCCCTAATTATAACCTATGCTGGAGAGGGTCTGGGCAGGTGGGCGCGCTAATTCATATGCTGTGGTACTGTCCAAAGATATGTAGCTACTGGAACTTCGTCTATCGTTTTATAGCAAAACTGAAAGGTATTTTCTCCAAGCCCACCTTACAACAGGCTATACTAATTATTGACATAGATAAGCTCCCACTAGACTTAAAGGGTCACTAAAGGAAAAAAATGTTTTGCTGAAATGACTGTTTACAGGGTATAGAGACATAAAAGTTAACTGATTCCTTTTAAAAATGATTAAAAATAGATAAAAATCAATCGTATAATGTGCCTCTAGTTTCACTTTCGGTTTTAAACTGGTTTCATGTTTCTGTGAAGTAAAAAGACACATGGAACAAAAACAAACTAATTCAGGGCAGTGTTTTGTTTTTAAAATGAATCTGGTTCTGAGGAGTTTTAGACACACAGTAATGCCAGCTTGGACCACAGTGAAAAGCTGCCATGAATTTTTTCATAAGGAGCCAGACAAGCAGGAAGTGTGGAGATCATAGCAGAATTACAGCAACTTCAAAGCAAAAACGAACAATGATGACATGAAACCAGGACTGCAGTAAGGTAAAAGAAGCTATTTAGCTAAAAAAAAAAATCCTTTAGTGATCCTTTAAGACAGGGGTCTCCAAACTGCGGCCCGAGGGCCAGATGTGGCCCTTTGCTAGCCTTTATCCGGCCCTTGGGGCACAATTCCTCACACTGACATGAGGCACTATTCCTCCCATTGACAATGGGGCACTATATTATCCACTGATACCAATGATGGAATACTATTCCTCCTACTAATAGGGGGAATATTCCTCTTCCTATTGACCACCAACCCTGAGGCCATATATGTTCTCACTGATGCTGGGCCCATGACATTTTCTTCCCTTGCTGGCCCCAATCCGGCCCTCCTAAAGTCTGAAGGGCAATAAAGTGGCCCTTTGTTTGAAAAGTTTGAAGACCCAGTACATACATGTACTTTTTGTCACACACTTGGTCCGTACATGGAAGTCTAATGCCACCCCAAACATTGGAGAAGTGACAAAACATTTATCAGAAACGTATACTTTAGAACATATTATGGCATATAAACATGGCTGCTTAACAAAATTCTACAAGGACTGGTCTCCCTTGAATGCGCTCAATGGGTCCAAACAAAGGTCAACCTTAAAACTGGTGCAGGTTACTCTGCACGGCTGCTTTGATTCATCTAAGGCACATATGAATTGGTTTGCAATTCTGTGCTCCACCTATGCTTTCTTTTTATTCATGTATTTAACATTTTCCTTCTATTTACATGTGCTAGCACCCATTGGTAACCTCTGCCCTCAGTTATTGTATAAGGGTAGCGCATAACATTAATAGTTACGTAGTCCCCCCTAGGGCATACAAGTTTAATGTTTACGTGTTTTGCATTTGAACCAACCATTGTTATGTAGATTTGATTGTGACGCAAGTCAATTCTTTGATGGCTATACCTGTTTATGCCTACGTTACTCATCACTAATTCCGGGACTACCTGTAATGGCATGTAATTACTACAACACCATTTGTTGGTATATAGATACTATTAATGAATAACCTACTGTTAATTGTTTTCTATATGATTCTTGCTAACGTCAATAAAAAAAAAAAAAAACATTTCAATTAAAATAGGTGTTATAAAAACAGAGGCCTTTACATGATCCAACAAGTACAGTACTGATATAACTCTATTCAGGTACCAGAAGATTGTATGTAATAAGTCTAGAATGGTATAACAGCAGTGTAGAAAACTATATGCTTCTGCTAACCATCTATGCCAGGTCAACTTGTCGCCAACTGAACGGTTTCTTCAGGACCCATTAAGCCACGACACAGCAGCAGTAATTGTTTTTAATTGTAATTGACGTTCCAAAAAAGTGCAGACACAGGCAAAAAGGGCTGTCCGGTAGGCAGCCGATGTGGGCAGAGTGAGGAGACTGAATATTGTTCAATGATGGGCATACACAACAGTGTTGAGCCAATAATTTAGAAATTGAGCAGATGTCATTCAACTACAGTATATAGTGAAAGGGATCAGCTTCATTTAAAGGCACAAATCACCCAAAACATATGGTCCAGCCTTGAAAACTGTGCAGAAGGTCTACAGACATATAGCAGTGTATATTGTGTGTGCAAGCCTTTATGTTGAAGCCTTTAAAGTCTGGTATTTAGGCAGCACACGGTTCTCTGTACTTTTTGTATCCCCTTTTCTGATGTAGGTTTTTTACCAAAATAAAAATGTTGCCTAAATTTATGAAGCAATTAGATTTTTTTTACAATTTTTGTTTTGTTAATATGGGATCAATTCACTAAACGTTACCGCATGCGATAAGGATATCATGTCATTAATAGAGGTAGACCGATATGCCGATATTTAGAAATCGGGGTGGCCAATGGCCGATATATGTTGCCGATTTTTGTGGCCGATTTTTTTCCTTCATCTCAGCAAATCTAGGGTGGAGAGGAGGTTATTATTTAGGGTGCAGAGGTGGGGTGCAGCCTATTAGTGCCCACCAGTTCAGCCTATCAGTGCCCACCTTTGCAGCCTATCAGTATCCATTAGGCTGCACTGGTGGGCACTGATGTTGCACTATCAGTGTCCATTGGTGCCCACTAGTGCAGCCCATCAGTGCCACCTTATCAGTGTCCATCAGTGCCACCTCACCAGTGCCCACCAGTGCATCACATCAGTGCCCACCAGTACAGCTCATCAGTGCCCACCAGTACATCTCAATAATGTCATTCATTGCCAGTCTGCCACCTCATCAGTGCCCACCAGCGGAGGGCTCTGCTCCGTTCTGTCCCCTCGCCTGGCCAAGGAGAGCTCCATTTGTCCCCTGACGTGCTGCGCACCCCCGCCTCTGCCTCCACACTACAAACCCCAGAATGCAGCGCGGCCAGTAACAGCAAATCAGCAGCCGCCGCTGCCGACTTCCTCCACTGGGGGGAATAAAAAAGTCATCAGACAGCGGCCGTGATAGCAGTCGTTTAGAATAAATGGTGGGCGGCTGGGAGGGAGGATATCGCCAAAAATTGTGCCGTAAGTAGGGTTGAGCGAACCCAAACTGTGAAGTTCGTACCCAACTTTTGGATTTTTTGTACCCGAACCTGAACAATTTGCTGTAAGTTCGGGTTCGGTGTTCGGCAATGTATTGGAGCGCTGAAGGGCAGCCAATCACCGTTTGTTTTACTCGTGTGACCTAAAAGCCATCACAGCCATGCCTACTAATGTGATTGGCCAGTTCAGCATGTGACCCAGCATGTGACCCAGCCTCTATATAAGCTAGAGGCACATAGCACAGCTCGTCACTCTGCTTCAGATAAGGTAGGGAAAGGCTGCCGCTGTTGCTCTCAGGGAGAGATTTAGATAGGAGTCCGACTGTCCTGCTTCAGAAACACCAGCACTGTATATGTGAGGCCGCGTACACACGACCGAGCTTCTCGGCAGAATCCAGCGAGAAGCTCGCTGGGATCCATATTCTGCCGAGAAGCTCGATCGTGTGTACACTTTCGTCGAGCGTCCCGTCGGGAAGCTCGTTGAGCCAAAATAGAGAGCACGTTCTCTATTTGCTCGACGGGCCATCGGGACTAATGGCTCAACGCCTTTTTCGACAGCCTGGTCGACGAACTCGACGACCGGCCGAGAACCTCATCGGGCGGAACGATGAGTTTAGCCCAACGAGGTTCTGAGTCGTGTGTACGCGGCCTTACTGTGAGATACTCTGCAAGATACTTTAGGGAAAGGTTCCTGATTGTGCTTGTAGGGAGAGAAATATATAGGAGTCTGTCCTGCTTCAGAAATCTAAGTACACCAGCACTGCATATGTTACTGTGAGATTGCAGTGTTTCCTCCATATCTGTACGTGTGAGATAAACACTTTTAGCTAGTGTTCTTCTATTGTGCTATTTAAAAAACACCCACCCATTTAGGGCAAAAAATCATTATTTTGCATTGTTTCCTCCAGTGTTTGCAGTGTTTCCTCCATATCTGTACGTGTGAGATAAACACTTTAGCTAGTGTTCTTCTATTGTTCTATTCAAAAAGCACCCATTTAGGGCAAAAAAAGTGTTTCCTACAGTGTTTGCAGTGTTTTCTCCAGTGTTTGCAGTGTTTCCTCCATATCTGCGCAAGATGCGCGAGTACAAGAGCACGCTGGTAGACGCGCTGCTGGTGGAATTCCCACCTGACAGCGGGGGCACAGTGGAAACACAAGGCGAAGGCAGAGGAGGAAGAGGTCGCCAATGCAGTCAGGGCACCGCCAGCACCTCAGAAGGCAGGGTTAGCATGGCCGAAATGTGTAAAAGCTTTGTCAGCACGCCACAACAAACAGCACCACCAGCTGATATGGAACGTTTTAGCAGGAGGCAGCATTTCAGCAACATGGTGGAGCAGTATGTGTGCACACGCCTACACGTACTGAATGACGGGTCTGCCCCCTTAAACTTCTGGGTCTCCAAATTGGGCACATGGCTTGAGCTTGCCCTTTACGCCTTGGAGGTGCTGGCCTGCCCTGCAGCCAGTGTATTATCTGAACGTGTATTTAGCTCGGCAGGGGGCGTTATCACAGACAAGCGCAGCCGCTTGTCCAGAGCCAATGTGGACAAGCTCACGTTCATTAAAATGAACCAGGCATGGATGCCACAGGACTTGACTGTATCTTGTGCAGAATAGACACGTATACCGGCCTTACCCAGCCACTCTTGTATTTCTGATCTTTCTCACTCTTTTGGGGTGTACCCTGATTTAAAAAATAAATTAAAAACAAAAACCTGTGTTGGCTACCTCGTCCTCCTCCACCGCCGCTTCCACCTACACTGCCACATCCACCGCCACCTCAACCTCCTACTCCATAAGGACCTCGTCCTCCTAGGTCAAGATTATTATTATTTATTATGTATTTTATGTTATTTTAAGTTATTTCCCTATCCACATTTGTTTGCAGAGTACTTGCCATGCTCTTATCAACATTTTGCTGGCATTTGCAGCCCTCTAGCCCTTTCCATTACTTTTTTAGAGACATTTTAGTAGTCAAAAATTCGGGTCCCCGTTGACTTCAATGGGGTTCAGGTTCGGGTCCATGGCCCAGACTTTTTTCCGAAGTTCGGCCAAACCCGTCGAACCCGAACATCCAGGTATCCGCTCAACTCTAGCGGTAAGCTGTTGGACCCTGTGACAGGAGGGCCAGGGAAACCAAGAATCCCTTGGAGAGGTTGGGAAACCTTTGTTTCAGCTCCCCATGCACCTCCTATGTCTAAGCCACCCCGTGTACATTAGAAGCACAGGGTGAAGGAGAAAAATGATGGATAGCTGTTTAATGGACAATGAGAAGGTGGTTAGTTAAATATAACCGTAATATTTATCCACAATATCTCCCAGGATATATATAAAGAGCTGATCACAGGCCTCTAGAACTGGGCAGGAGACGGACAGTCTACTCCTATTATAGTTTGTTGCCTACAAGGCTGAGGAGGGGGGTGATCACGGCTTGTATTGTTAATTGTAATTGGCTTCTGCTATTGTGAGACATCCCCAGTTTCAGGGGACTGTCCCCTGATTGAGGACACTGTCCCCGGACCAAGTCTGTCCCTGGTTTTGTCCCCATATTGGATTTAATAGGGGGCAGGGGCAATTTCAAAGACAGTCAGTGCAGAATTAAAATAAAAAAAAAATAGAATTACACCCCCCGCTCCGCCGTGCCTACTAGCATAGGGGGTTGTAGTTTTTCCATTATCTGTGCCCCTTTCTGATGATCATGTGCTGGTCGGTGCAGAGAGAATATAAACATTTCTTCAGTTTCGGGCGCGTTGCCCATTTAGCTCCACTCACATGTTCTTCTGCCTTGGCTCAAATCCTGGACAGCAGCCCACCTGCCTATCTCCTTGCCTTCCCTGGCGGAGTGATCTTCCTCCGCTCCCCATCCAGTAGTAGCCGAGGCCTGAAGAGTAAGACTTGACAGGCTGTGAGGCGGGCAGAGAGTTGCCATTACTAGTAAAGAAAAAAATATGTCCCCGGATTTCATTTTAAAAATCTGGTCACCTTATTTTATGATAATGTTGATTGTGTCTTCTGAGCTAAAAGACTGCAAGTCTGTCCTGAAAGGTCATGCCTTTGAGTCACCTAGGCTGTCTAAACGATTAGTAATTGGCTCATGTTAAAGGAACACTAAAGTCAAAAATTACATTTTTTTTAAATAACAAACATGTTATACTTACCTCCACTGTGCAGCTCGTTTTGCACACAGTGTCCCCGAACGCTGTCTTCTGGGGTCCCTCGGCGGCTGTCTCAGGTCCTGCTCGCAAAAGCATTCCACCTTAATGCGAGGGAGCTCGCACGGTGGAAAGCTTTTGCGAGCGCGCTCCCGTGATACAGCGGCGGCCATAGCCGCCGACTGTATCACTCGGGCACGCCCCCCGGCGCGCCGCGTCATCCGCTGTGATTGACAGCAGCGCCAGCCAATGGCTGCGCTGCTATCAATCTGCCCAGCCTAGCCAATCAACGGCCAGGCTGGGAACTGAAGAGGATGACGTGGACGCGCCCGGGAATTTTGAACGGTCAGGTAAGTTAAACGGGGGCTGGGTTACCGTCGGATGTTTTTTCACCTTAATGCTTAGGATGCATTAAGGTGAAAAAACATTTACCTTTACAACCCCTTTAATTAGGTTTCTGGTTACAGTTTGTATTGTCATCCTGGTGTATATATTTGGGTGAGATCTCAAATAAAGCAGTTCCTTTTCTGGTGTACTCCAAGACTGGTGTTGTCTGGTCCTTGGGGTTTCTGTAGCCAGATCTATTGGTCTTGTGTTCCAGGACTTAGGAAGCAAGATACTGACGGAAGCACTCAAGCCGGGTATGGGACGTTTAGTCACAGACTCCTTTCACACCATGCCTTAGAGGTAAAGTGACGCTTTTTTTTTGCGGCGCTTTTCGGCCGCTGGTGGTGCGCTTTTAACCCCTAAAGAATTCATTAAAAATGCCTCACGGGCATTTTTAAAGTGCTTTTCAGGTGCTTCTGTAGCGCTGCCCATTATCGCAATGAGCAGGGCAGTTTTGGGAGCGTTGTATACAGCGCTAATAAACCTCTACAAAGATGGACTTTTTCTAACAACATCCTGCAAGTGAACTGCACCAGTGTGAAAGCACAGGATTTCACATTCAGGCGGCACAGGAGGCGCTTTTACGGGTGCTAAAATGCCTGAAAATCGCCTTTAGTGTGAAAGGGGTCTTAAGTCTAACTCACAAACAGGAACTAAAAAGTGGTATTTAACATCACCCTTTAGGTGGCAGTAACCAGTGCGGTATTTCCTGTTGGAGTGAGGGGGAAATTTATGGCAGAAAGTGAAATTTTTAAATAAAAACAAAAAATTTTTTTTGTGTTTTTTGTTTAATACAAAGTAAAAAGCCCAGTGATAATCAAAACAAAACTCTATTTGTGGAAAAAATATATACATTTTCACTACAGCGTTGCATGGCCATGCAATTGACAGTGAACGTAGCACAGTGCCAAAACGCAAAAATTGCCTGGTCATGAAGGGGGTATAATCCTCCGGAAAATAAGTGGTTAAGGAATTAATGCATACTTTTTTTTTTTGGGGGGGGGGGAGGGGGGGTTTCAGATTAATTTCACTTAAATTGACAACAGTGTTTGTGTGCCATTCTTATCCAGGCGAATCTTAAGAGCAGAACAAGGTCGCCTCAAAATAGGAAAGGGGGGTGAGCTGCTGCGAACTGAGAACAAATGAGAAGCGGGGGTGCCATGAATCGGGTGGGTTGCCCTGGGGACCTCTGAGCCCCTTACAAAAAAAAAGAAATAAAAAAGTGTGTGTGTGTATATATATATATATATATATATATATATATATATATATATATATATATGAAAACAAAAAGGGCCCTTTTAATAAAAAATAAATATATAAAAAAAATGTAATAAAAAAAAAAAGCATGGTTGCCATCCGTGGGCCCTGGGGACCTCCGGGCCCATTACAAAAAAAAAGGGATTGTCATCCAGGGCCCTGGGGACCTCTGGGTCCTTTAATAAAAACAAAAAATATATATAAAAATAAATAAAAAAGGGGGGCTGCCATCCAGGACCCTGGGGACCTCTGGACCCCTTACAAAAAAAAGGGGGGGTTGCCATCCAGGCCCCTGGGGACCTCCGGCCCCTTAGGCTGCATTCACACCTTTTGCATAGGCGATTTGCGGCGATTTTAACCACATTTTTTTTACATTGTATTGTCGGCTATGCGGAACGCCGAAGCCGCCCGATACGCGTGTCGAAAAAGGGTCCGGGTCTTGTTTGAAATTCGGCATTCGACGTTCTATCGACTGCGTTAGGAGATGTGAACAGTCTCCATAGAGAACAATGTAAATTCGACCCTCCGGCGTATTGTAGCGTCGCGCTTCAGGCATAAAAACGCCTAGGTGTGAATGGAGCCTTACTGGTGTAGTGCCTGTACACCCCTGGTGGTGGCCCTGGAGCAGAGTACCTATTAGCAAGGCAAAGGTGGGCTACATGTATACTGAGTGTTTAGTCACTCCCAGTCACCCCTTTTATAAATTTGGCTTTGCCTCCAATTTGTGGATATCTGCCTTTGACTGCTGTTAGATGGAGTAGGGAATTAAACTTGTGAATTCATTAATAATTAACTGACATAAGTATATTATTGACAGAACAAACGGATCACAGGATATTTCTAGCTGGATTAAAGGTTACATGGTAAAGTCTGGGAGCAAAGAAAGAAAATGGTTTCACTTTTGGAGTGCTGTATTTTTCTATAGACATTGCTTTTTATGCTGATAGAATAGATCGGTGGTTCTCAACCACCAGGCCATGGCCTCCCTCTTCCCAGGACTTCAGCCAACTGCAGATCTTAGAACCTACCATAGTGCCTCCAACCTGCTATAACCGCCCACAGTGCCCTTTAAACCCCCCCCCCCCCACCATCACAGTAACCCAGGCCCATTGAGAGCCTTCTGCCCCTACAAAGCCCCCAAGCTTGCTGCAGAACATCCAGCCCCCCATAATGCTTCCTCCCTCCAACAGTCCCCCAGCGCACCCTAGCCTCCACAATGCCCTCCAGTCTCCTACAGTGGCCCTGCAAAGCCCTCAACCTCCTGCAGTTACACATATAGGGCCAGATTCTCAAAGAAGTTACGTCGGCGTATCTCGAGATACGCCGCGTAACTTCTAGGATGCGTATCTATTTTCTGTATTCAGAAAGCAAGATACGCCAGAATTTTGCTTAGATCCGACCGGCGTAAGTCTCTTTTGCCGTCTTATCTTAGTTGCATATTTACGCTAGCCGCTAGGTGACGCTTCCGTCGATTTACGAATATGCAAATGTGCTAGATACGGCGATTCACGAACGTACTTGTGCCCGGTTGCATTTTTTTACGTTGTTTGCGTAAGCCCAGCGTAAAGTTACCCCTGCTATATGAGGCGTACGTAATGTTAAGTATGGACGTCGGGAGAGCGCTGAATTTTCCGTCGTTTGTGTAAAACGTTTGCGAATAGGGCTTTGCGTAAGTTACGTTCACGTCAAAACCAATATTTGCGGCGCAATTTTGAGCATGCGCACTGGGATACGTCCACGGACGGCGCATGCACCATTCGGAAAGAGCGTCAATTACGTGGGGTCACGATTCATTTACATGGATCACGCCCCCTACCTGCCTATTTTGAATTAGGCGCGATTACGCCGGCCCATTTATGCTACGCCGCCGTAACTTTGGGCGCAACTTCTTTGTGAATACGGCACCTGCCTCTCAAAGTTACGGCAGCGTAGTGTAAATGAGATATACGCTACGCCCGCACAAATGTACGCGTCAGTACGAGAATCTGGCCCATAATATATATATAAATATATATATATATATATATATATATATATATATATATATATATATATATATATATATATATATATTTATTTATTGTGTATGTTTATTTTAAAAATTGTTGGTCTTTTTTGGTTTATAGCGCAAGAATAAAAAAAAAAAAACGCAGAGGTGATCAAATACCACCAAAAGAAAGCTCTATTTGTGGGGGAAAAAAAAGGACATTCATTTTATTTGGGTACAGTGCTGCATGACCTCGCAATTGTCAGTTAAAATAACGCAGGGCCGTATCTCAAAAAAATGCCCTGGTCATGAAAGAGGGTAAATCTTCCAGTGGTCTAGTATTAAAGTTTGTTTATTTAAATTTTGAAGAGGAGCCAGGCAGAGTTTTGATCCTAGGTTAGTTCTTTTGCTGATTATGGCCAACGCAGTCCCTCTGTTACATTTTAAGACCTAGTTCTAAAACAAATCGCTGTCTCAAGCATTCACACAACCGTCACCCAAAATCCTTGTAATTTGTCAAAAATATTTGCTTCCTATGACCATCAGCTCCATCTAGTGGCTGTAATGTGGTATTTTCCTGAAATACTTCAAGGGGTTGTAAAGCCTTGTGTTTTTTCATCTGAATGCATCCAATGCATTCAGATGAAAAAACACCTGGCAGTCACTGGCCCCCCGTTTTACTTACGCGTGCCACGTCGTTCTTCCCACAGCTTCTCGGCTCTTTATTGTATAGATTGATAGCAGCGCAGCCATTGGCTCCCGCTGCTGTCAATCAAATCCAATGACGCGCCCGCTGGGGGGCGGGGCCAAATCATACACTCGGCGTCTATGTACGCCGAGTGTATGACGCGGGAGCGCACCCGCAAGGTAACCCTCTTGGGTGAGAGCTTCCCAGAGGGGGTAACTAGTGCGGGGAGAAAGCTGCCGTGGGACACCAGAAGAGGACTGTCGGGGCCACTCTGTGCTAAACGAACTGCACAGTGGAGTATGAAATGTTTTTTTTATTTTAATTTTTTTTAAACGTGAACTGTGAACCCCCTTCCTGCCCAAATCAATATTTGTTTGCTTTCAGCGCTGTTACACTTTGACAATTGCGTGGTCATGCACCCATATAAAATTTTGATAATTTATTTTCCCCCACAAGTAGAGCTTTCTTTTGGTGGTATTTGATCACCTCTGCGGTTTTTATTTTTTGTGCTATAAACAAAAAAGTGCGACAATTTTTTGCTTTAATAAATATCCCATTAAGAAAAAAAAGTTTAGGCCTATACGTATTCTTCAACATATTTTTGGTAAAAAAAAAAATCACAATAAGCGTATATTGATTGGTTTGTGCAAAAGTTAAAGCGTCTACAAAATAGGGGATACATTTATAGCATTTTTATTTATTTTTTTACAAGTAATGACGATGATCTATGATTTTTATCGTGAATGCGATATTATGGCGGACACATCAAACACTTTTGACACTATTTTGGGACCATTCACATTTATACAGCGATTAGTGCTATAAAAATGCACTGATTACAGTGTAAACGTGACAGGAATTATTTGTGACAGTTGTGCGAATGCTTGAGACGTGTTTTTTTTTTTTCCCAGACCTGTAAAAGAGCCTTCCATATACCCTAATAATGAATCCACTACAGCAGGGGTCATCAACCCCCAGGCCGTGGCCCACTACCGGGCCGCAGCCCTTCTGCAGCTGGGCTGCGGGTGCGAGCAGGCGGCATGAGACTTTTCTTCCTCCTGCCGTCGCTCTGTAATCCTCACAGAGCCGACAGCGGAAGGCGGAACAATTCTGGGTGGAGGGCGGAGCTGCCTGAGGTTATCAAACAGGTGATTGGCTGCTAGGACTGTCCTTCATTCTAGCAGCCAATCACCTGTTTGTTAACTCGGCCCTCCATCCAGAACTATCCCGCCTTCCTCCCTGCAACTCCTCTCCCGTCCCTATCCAAACATGCTGTGCCTCCCTCCGATCTGTCTCTGTAAGGTAGGACAGTGAGGGTGTGAAGTAAAGCGCTAATATCTGAATGTGGGGGGAGGATTCTGAGCTTTAGGATTGCAGTGATGTGGGGGGAGGGGCTGAGGACATCAAAGAGGAGGAGCTGAGCACTGGTGTGTGGGGGGGGGGGGCTGAGGACTGGAGTGTGTGTGGGGGGGGGGCTGAGGACTGGAGTGTGTGTGGGGGGGGGCTGAGGACTGGAGTGTGTGTGTGGGGGGGGGGCTGAGGACTGGAGTGTGTGTGGGGGGGGGGGCTGAGGACTGGAGTGTGTGTGGGGGGGGGGCTGAGGACTGGAGTGTGTGTGTGGGGGGGGTCTGAGGACTGGAGTGTGTGGGGGGACTGAGGACTGGAGGTGGGGACTTAGGACTGGAGTGTGCGGGGGGGACTGCTGAGGACTGGAGTGTGTGGGGGGACTGAGGACTGGAGGTGGGGACTTAGGACTGGAGTGTGCGGGGGGGACTGCTGAGGACTGGAGTGTGTGTGGGGGGGACTGAGGACTGGAGTGTGTGGGGAACTGAGGAATGGAGTGTGTGGGGGGGGACTGAGGACTGGAGTGTGTGTGGGGTGGGGACTGAGGACTGGAGTGCGTGGGGGGGGGACTGAGGACTGGAGTGCGTGGGGGGGACTGAGGACTGGAGTGTGTGTGGGGGGGACTGAGCACTGGAGTGTGTGTGTGTGTGTGGGGGGGGGGGGGGGGGGGGGGGGGGGGGGGCGACTGAGGACTGTAATGTGGGGGGACTGAGACTGGAGTGTGGGGACTGAGGACTGTAATGTGGGGGGGCCTGAAGAAGTTAAATTGGGGTGATCAAGAACTGTCATGTGAGGGCTGAGGACATTAAAGTGGGGGTTGGGAATGTAATGTGGTGGGTAGGCTGCCACTGATTCTGCATTATGGTGGGTTTAACTATTTTTTTTTATTACTACAATGTAATAGAAATAATGCGCTGACAAATTGCCCACGAAAAATCGCTTACCCCCCGCTTGCCATCCCCAACCTCCCCCAACCGGGCCTTGGCAACATTTTCTTCTACGCAGCTGTTCCCCGGTGCAAAAAGGTTGGGCACCACTGCACTACAGGATCAGTGACACTAGAAAATGTATTTATTTTTATTTAACTTTTTCATTGTAGAAAGATGTTTGTGTATCAGTTTACTGTATATTTACTTATGTCAAAGTATTAATTATGACGTATAAAGTGTGAATAAGTAAAATGACATTCCATAGCATCTTAATTGAATAGTAATGAACAGTAAATTCTACATCTTATCATTACACGATCCAGGAATGCAGTGTTGGCACAAGGTATAACAATTAAAATGTTTAGGATGAATTCAGTTTATAGCTCCCAATAACATTTGATATCAGCTGGTAGCCTTGTAAGTTATTGATGGTTCTTGTAAATAATCATCAGCCCTATGTTATAATGCCGGTCGGTACCTCCAGGGCATAGAATGTTGTGTATTTAAAAAAACAATTATATTGTAAAAGTTTTCTCTTTGCTGAAGAATTTATCAATAAATTGGTCATCTTTGGAAAAAGTATGTTGTGTCTGAAGTCTTTCTATATATAATAAATGTGTTCATTCTTGAGTCAATCTGCTAACATGTTACTTTAACCACTTGACCTCCGGAAGATTTACCCCTCTTCATGGCCAAGCCATTTATTTTTGTGCAATAGGGCACTGTGTTACTTTACCTGAAAATTGAGCGGTCATGCAACGCTGTACCCAAATAAAATGTATGTCCCCCCTACAAATAAAGCTTTCTTTTGGTGGTGTTTGATCACTGCTGTGTTTTTATGTTTATAGTACAAAAATAACACAATTTACCACTTCATTACTGGGCACTTAAACCCCCTTCGTGCCCAGACCAATTTTCAGCTTTCAGTGCTGACGCATTTTGAATGACAATTGCACTGTACCCAAATTATATTTTTATCATTTTTTCCCCACAAATAGAGCTTTCTTTTGGTGGTATCATCTCTGCTATTTTTTATTTTTTGCGCTATAAACAGAAAAAGACATATTTTTTTTTTTTACTTTTTGTTATAATAATATCCCAATTTAAAAAAAAAAAAATCCCTCAGTTTAGGCTGATACGTATTCTTCCACATATTTTTGTTAAAAAATCGCAATAAGCGTTTATTGATTGGTTTGCGCAAAAGTTATAGCGCCTGCAAAATAGGGGATAGATTTATGATTTATTTTTTACTAGTAATGGTGGCGATCTGCGATTTTTTTTTTTTTTTGTCAGGCCTGCCATATTGCGGCGGACATATCGGGCACTTTTGACCCAATTTTGGGACCATTCACATTTTATACAGCGATCAATGCAATAAAAATGCACTAATTACTGTATAAATGTGACTGGCAGGGAAGGGGGTTAACACTAGGGGGTGAGGAAGGAGTTAAATGTATTCCCTGGGTGTGTTCTAACTGTGTGGGGGGAGGGGGGTGACTGGGGGAGGTGACCGATGCTGTGTCCCTATGTACAAGGGACACAGATCAGTCTCCTCTCCTCTCTCCCGTGGAGCTCTGTGTTTACACACAGAGCTCCCCGTCCCTGCTGTTACCTGCTGTCACCGCCGAACGCGTGTTTACGGCGAACATCGCGGCCGCCAGGCACACGCATCGGCTTGCCAGCGATGCGACAAAACAGTGTTTACCCGCTGCGCGCCCCCCAGCGGCACGTGCGGGTAATGTAAACAATAGGACATCCAAACACGTCCTCCCGGCACTTCACTACTTTCTACTATAAAACATATATCAAATAAAAAATCGAATATCTTCATAAATTAAGGTCAATATGTATTCTGCTACATATTTTTGGTAAAAATAAATCCCAATAAGCGTATATTGATTGGTTTGCGCAAAAGTTATAGCGTCTACAAACGGGGATATTTTTATTTATTTATTGCTAGTAATGGCAGTGATCAGCGACTTATAGTGGGGCTGTGATATTGTGGCGGGCAAATTGGACACTAATGCTTTTTTTGGGGACCAGTGACACTAATTCAGTGATCAGTGCTAAAAAGTGCACTGTCACTGTACTGACACTGGCTGGGAAGAGGTTAACCTCAGGGGTGATCAAAGTGTTAAGGCTGGGTTCACACTGGTACGACAAACGCTTCGATATCGGGAGCTCATGTCGCATGATGTGTAAAAATCAATGTTTCCCTATGGGAGCCGTCTTAACTGGTCTGACACAAGTCGATGCTCCCTGAACTTCTTTGGTCTGATTTTGATCCTACTTCAGCCCATTGAATATCACTAAAGTCGGATCGATGTCCTTAACTGATCCGACTTTGGCATGCGACTTGTGCTCTGATGATCTTGAAGGGGAACCCCACGCCAAATAAACATTTAAAAACAGCATGGGTTCCCCCTCCAAGAGCATACCAGGCCCTTTGGTCTGGCATAGACTTTAAGGGGAACCCCCACGCCAAAATAAGTGTGGAGTCCCACAAAAATCCATACCAGACCCTTATCCAAACACTAAGCCAGGCAGGTCAGGAAAGTGGGCGGGGACGAGAGAGCTTCCTAAACCGTACCAGGCCGATTACCCTTAACTTGGGGGGTTGAGTGCTTTCGGGGCAAAACGGACGCCTTGCCTCTTCCCGACAACCCTGGCCGTTGGTTGTCAGAGTCTGCGAGCGGGGGCTTATCAGAAGTTAGAAGCCCCCTTTAACAAGGGGGCACCCAGATCCCACCCCCCATGTGAATAAGTATGGGGTACATCGTTAATCTTCCAGAGCTGAGGTTGTTAAAGTACTGCCCCAGTACTAGTACTAAAGTACTGCCCCAGTGTAGGCAATTGTATGTTTGTTGAAAAACTGAAGAATTTGCCCACTTAATGACCAGGCCATTTTTTGCGATATGGCATTGCGGTACTGACAATTGTGTGGTCGTGCGGCGCTGTACCCAAATAAATTGTATATCCTTTTTTTCCCCCCTAAAAATAGAGCTTTCTTTTGGTGCTCTTTGATCACCTCTGTTGCGCTTTTTTTTGTTTTAGAGTGCCAAAAAAGAAAAAAAAAATGTTTAATTTTTTTTTTTAATTGGATAGTACATATCTAAAAAATGTCTTGCCATAGTGTATGTGCGGAAGGCGGTCAGCGCTTTTGAGGCGGCTCCCATTCATTTCCAGGGAGAGGAGTGTTTTGGTGTTTTTTTTTTATTTTATTTTTTTAGCACCCTAAACATGCGAATAAAAAAAGCTCAAAACTTTTTCTGACTGCAATGAAAGCGCACGGCCCCAGTGTGGATCAACATTCATTGTTTTTAAAGGGAAGAAATTTCTCTTGAGCTTTTCAGGAGCTCTTTATTTGTTTTTAGTCCCCTTTCACACTGGAGGCGTTTTTCAGGTGATAAAGGGCTAAAAATAGTGCCTGCAGCCCCAGTGCTTTCACTCTGGGGTAGTGCACTTGCGGAACGTTAGAAAAAGTCCTGCAAGCAACATCTTTGGAGCAGTTTAGGAGCGTTGTATACACATGTCCTCCGCCGCCCCTGCCCATTCATTTGAAATGAATGGGCACCTCTGCCGAAGCAGCAGTGGTTTTTGGGCGCATTTAACCCTTTCTTCGGCCGCTAGTGGTGGTTAAAATCACCCTGCTAGCGTCTGTAAGGCGCTGCTAAAACTAGTGTCACTTTACCGCTAACACGCAGCAGTGCCAGTGTGAAAGGGGTCTTTACACAAAAGCGCTGGAAAATCTCCTCAGAGTGAAAGGGTCCTTTTTATTTGCAGTCTGCTTCCAGGGACCTATAGGAGCAGTTGTTATTACCAGAAGGCAGCCAAGTGGCTGGATTGTGGATACAGTGACCATTGTTCTTTAGATTTCGGAAACACACGATCAATTTAACACCGTTCTCATAATGGTTGCCCATAGCAACCAAATTCTAATTTCCTTTATCTCAGCAGAGTATAGGGGGAAAAGAGGATTTGTGACTTCTATTTTCACTGTGAGCTGTCCATTGGTTGCCGGGCTCTCAGGTGATCTGTGTACGGCCATAGCAACCAGGTGTTAGGGGCGCTGTGTGGGGGGAGGGATAGGGATCCTGTGTGGGATGTGGGCCCCGGGCAGAGCATTGTGTACTCATACTGTGTACTGGTCCTGGTGGGGCGATACTAAAATCTGGGGGGGGGGGGCACAGATCACTCTTTTACCACCCTAGATCTGTTCTACTGTCAGCACACCCCTCCCCCGTCCTGTAGGATGGACTGACCTCTGAATGCGCAGCAACAGAAAGTTCCGCTGTATAAAGACATTTGGATATTTATTAGTGTATATTCAGCCTGACTACATCACAGTCATAATAAACAAATCTCCAACCGCAGATTAACAATCAGATCCCACAAAGCACTCATCTCACCCATTGATCAGATAGACACACATCAGACTTCATTTATTGCACACATACCTCAATGTCCTCATTATGGAAGATCTGGTTTGTTTTTTCCAGGTTTTTCATCGACTCATCACCAGCCTCTGAGCTGATATCTGATTGGTTGATTGTCTATGATCCTGCCATTAGAAGGGGCATAGTGCATGCTGGCAGCAAGATCAGTTAAGCAGCAGTGCTGGTGGGCGGAGCCTAAGTGGCTCTTCTCTGCTGGTGGGCGGAGCCTAAGTGGCTCTTCTCTGCTGGTGGGCGGAGCCTAAGTGGCTCTTCTCTGCTGGTGGGCGGAGCCTGATCTCCCCTCTATGACATCACAAGTTGTTTACTATAAATTCCCAGCAGCAGTTGGCTGTGTGTCACTTTTACTTGAACCAAGCACTGAGAGCACGTGTGTGCAGTTGCTTATCCAAGTGATTATTTTTAAAAGCGATTTTTCTGATTGATTTGCGGTTTTCAACTGTAATATCAGCAAGACAAATATCAAATCCATTTTTTTGATTGATTTCTGTTTGTCAACCTTCAGTGAGACAAAAATGATGACAATGCTGATAAAAGCTTTGATCGTTGCTATTCTTCTGCATCTGGCCACAGGTATGTCTTGAGCTGACATTTTACTATAGTGTGTATAGAAATGTTCTCCAGATTTGGAACTTTTTCCATAATAAGGATCTTTAATTGGTGTGAATTGATCTTATTGCATGGAACACACCAGAATAAATAAGGATTCTTATCATGAAAAAAAAAATGTTGAGTAATTTTTGAGTGCAATGAGATGTAAAAATGACATTGGGGGCAACCAGGAAAATTTGGATTAATTAATTTGGTAATGCAAATAAAAAGTATTATGGACAGTACAATTGTTTTTAGTTACCGTCTCTCTCTTCACTGAAGACTCAGCACTGAGAGATCAGCAGGCTTTGATCGCTCAGTTCTCGGTCTAGAGGCGGCGGGGGACAGATGCAGTTTAGATGACAGTTTAATTTTAAACCTGCACTTTTCTTTTAACCCTTAAAAGCCTGCAGGACTGCAACTGCATGCATTACACATGGTTGCAGGGTGATGTATAGGGGGTGCAGTAAAGCTACGGCTCAAATGCCTGTTTTTTCTGCCCCCCCCCTACTGGAAATGTAAATAAGCCCTTTGATTTATTGGTGGGATATATTTTTATCAGGTTAGAAAAAAACATTATGGTAACGTGATGGGGAAAACATGTTCAGGGGGAAATCTCACCTTTATAGTTAGATGTATTGTGACACCGCGGGAGCCATGTTAGGGCTCATTTACACTAGTGGTTAGGGAGCAGTAAAACCCTGAAGTTGAGCCAAGTTTTTACCACCCCAACTGCTGCCCTTTTCGCTGCATAGGCAGTGGCTGGGAATGTACACATGCTGCAGCCATGATGCTTTGTGTCATATATAGGTGTGCACACAGGGCGTGCAAGGTGTGCCTGGGCACACCCTAATTACCCCGTGTGGAGCAGATTCCCCCTGTTTGCTCCCCCTGGCATCGCCCTTGCAGTCGGGATCCAGGGGACAGACACAATGACGATGCTACATATAAGAGCCTCCTTCACATGAGTGGACCAGTCGGTTCTGCCTGGCAGTTTTCAGATGGACCCCATCAGACCCTTCATTGTCCTCCTATGGATCCAATTCAATCCTGTCTGCTAAAAACAGATGGATGGGGATCCGTTCCTCAGCCATCCAGCGGATCGGATTGCAGTCGGGTGTAAACGGACAGGTGATCCATTTATATCCGACCGCCCATAGAGGAAAGTGAGCTGTGTCTACATAAGCGGAGCAGACACAGACCAGCTATCTGCCTGCTCAGCGGAGATCAGTGGACAGATCACGCGCTGAGCAGACAGATGCCAAGGAAGCCCACCACGTGTAAGGGGCCTGAGATGTGCATAGCTATTAATGGAGAGGAGTGTAATATGTGAGATGTGCTATGGGCCAGACTGGCAGTTATGTCATTTTGTCAGCAGACAAATACAATTTCCATCCTCTAAAAGAGTATGGAGATATTTATTTATGTCTGTGTCCCTGTTGCAGATTTTTCCTCAATTCCTGTGCAGTGAATCGGCTCTCAGGACAGGAAGGGAGGGGAAATCTCTCCATCACTGGGATGGCAATGAGAACCTGACAAGAGTTCTATTCCAATACCTCTCTATTTCCAAAACTAGAATAAATGATTGTCTTGCTGTACAATTTAACATTTCTTTGAAACACAAAGTTTAACCCTGTTCTTTCCTTTCTTTAGGTGTAGAGATAACCAGCGTCCAGACCTTCCACAGTTCCCTGGATGCCAAAGTGGGACATCCACTGTTGATCCCATGTGTATTCAACAAGGATGAGCCTCTCAATGAACACAATCTTCTTGAATTGGAATGGGGTATGACCCCAGAAAACGGTGGAGAATACCGACCTCTGATACGTGTAAGCGACACAATGGCAATGCCAGTTCCACATCCTAATCGAAGGGCTCGGCTGAACCCCAAGCGTGTGCCTAGCGGAGAATGCGCCCTTCTGATTGACCCGGTTAAACTAGAAGACAGCGGCACCTACAAGATCCGCCTGACTATAGACGGCAACGAGTATAAAGAGGGCCATGAAGTCAAGGTTCATGTCCGGGAATTCAATAGAGAAACTGGTAAGTTTATCTAAAAGCATGTTCATTGTTTATTACTACCCTATACAGTATATACCATATTTATAGGCGTATAACACGCACCTGAGCTTTAAGAGGGAAGTTTCAGGAAAAAATACTTTCAACACTCCCTGCGTATAACACGCAGGCACAGTTTAGCCTCTATTTTTAGGGTAAAAAAAGTGAGTGTTATACGCCAATAAATACAGTAAGTGTCACAAAAGGTTGCCTATAGATCCAGCTGGTTGTCTAAGGGGATGATGTATATCTAAGAATGTGTGGGCAGCTAAGTGCTCATATTAAAGGGCTGCTATGTCTAAAGAGACTCCAATGCAGGTCCTAAATGTCATAGTTCAAAAATTAATTATTTGCCCAGCAGAGTAAATTGGCAATTAGTGCTGAAAGTCTGACTGCAGAGAGTAGCCCTTTAAATAGCAGTGCCCATATTAATATGCTGACAAGTTCTATTACTGGCTTGTTTTTAAGGGTACAGGCCCTGTGACAGTTATCCTCATTCTTCATTTTGGCAAGCATACAACCAGTGAAGTCCACAAAATTTGGACACTTCATACTTTAATCCCCCCACATTTCCCGTAAAGATTTAGATTTGTGTACATAGTTTTTGCTTTGCTCTCATGTTTATGTTCCAGATAATGGTTGTAATGTGACTTTTTTATGTGCTCCCTACAGAATCATCTCCAGAGGAATTTGGCCCTTCCAACAACCAACATGAAATGGATCATTCATTACAGGCCATTGATGGTGTGCTCCATACAGAATCCTCTCCAGATGGATTTGGCCTTTCCAACAACCAACATGAAATGGATCATTCATTACAGGCCATTGATGGTGTGCTCCATACAGAATCCTCTCCAGATGGATTTGGCCTTTCCAACGACCATCCAAAAATGGATCATTCTTTACAGGCCAATGATGGTGTGCTCCATACAGAATCCTCTCCAGATGGATTTGGCCTTTCCAACAACCAACATGAAATGGATCATTCATTACAGGCCATTGATGGTGTGCTCCATACAGAATCCTCTCCAGATGGATTTGGCCTTTCCAACAACCAACATGAAATGGATCATTCATTACAGGCCATTGATGGTGTGCTCCATACAGAATCCTCTCCAGATGGATTTGGCCTTTCCAACGACCACCAAAAAATGGATCATTCTTTACAGGCCAATGATGGTGTGCTCCATACAGAATCCTCTCCAGATGGATTTGGCCTTTCCAACGACCATCCAAAAATGGATCATTCTTTACAGGCCAATGATGGTGTGCTCCATACAGAATCCTCTCCAGATGGATTTGGCCTTTCCAACGACCATCCAAAAATGGATCATTCTTTACAGGCCAATGATGGTGTGCTCCATGCAAAATCACCTCCAAAAGGATCCGGCCTTTTCAGCAGCCATCCAAAGGAGGATCTTTCAATACAGGGCAAATGGTGGTGTGCTTCATGCAAAAACACACTCCAAAACAGTCTGGCCTTGCCCCCAGCCATCCAAATGGGGATCATTCAATACAGACCATTGGTGGTGTGCTTCATGCAAAAACACCTCCAAAACAGTCTGGCCTTTCCGGAAGCCACTCAAAGGACGGTCATTCAATACAGACCAGTGGTGGTGTGCTTCATGCAAAAACACCTCCAAAACAGTCTGGCCTTGCCCACAGCCATCCAAATGGGGATCATTCAATACAGACCAGTGGCGGTGTGCTTCATGCAAAAACACCTCCAAAACAGTCTGGCCTTTCCCCCAGACATCCAAAGGACGATCATTCATTACAGGGCAATGGTGGTGTGCCCAATGCAAAATCACCTCCAAAACAATCAGGCCATTCCACCAGCCATCCTAATAAGGATCATTCATTAAAGGCCAATGGAAATCTGCCATTTAACAACGATATAGATCCGACCATAATGCAAATAGCCAAGTTTCTACAAGCTTGGAAGCATAGTGGTGCCCTCCTGTACTTATCAATAGGAGTATTAATTTTCCTGCTCCTACTGTTTCCTGGACTAGCAATCTTCTTTGCAGTTAGGTACTTCCGACTGAAGTGCAAAAATAAAAATCAATTTTTAGTGATGGAGGAGGGACATGCATCTGGAATGGCAGAAGACGACGTTGAAAACCACAGTGATGACAATGACGACCTCACCGCTGTAGTGGTGCAGTAGAACAGCAGAGGAGCGCTCCTATAGATCCCCCAGTAGTAGGGTGGTAAGTGAGAGCAGGGTGGGGGGGGGGGGGTCTAAGGTATAAGTAAGGGCAGGGTGGAGAGGAGTAAGGGGTTAAGTGATGAGAGAGTGGGGGGAGTAAGGGGTTAAGTGAGGCAGAGAGTGGGGGGGTAGGGGGATAAGTTATTGATGTCTGGGGGGAGTAGGGGGTAAGTGAGGGCAGGGTGGGGGGGGAGTAGGGGGGTAAGTAAGGAGTAATAAGGAGGGTAGAGGAGAGGGGGGTAGATGAGGGTAAAGTCTGGGGTGGAGTAGGGGGGTTGGAGGGTAAGGTGGGGGGGTAGTGGGTTAAATGGGAGAGGGAGAGTAGGGGGATAGGGAAGGGTGGGGGGCAGTGGCGGCCATTCCATAGGAGGCACATGGGTGCGGCCCCAAAGCCAGTCACAAAAAAATAAGTGAGGGTAGGGTGTAAGGGGCTAAGTGAGGAGAGAGTGGGGGGGGTGTAAGGGGCTAAGTGAGGAGAGAGTGGGGGGGGAGTAGGGGGATCAGTGAGGAGAGAGTGGGGGGAGTAGGGGGATAAGTGAGGGCAGAGTGGGGGGGGGGAGTAGGGGGATAAGTGAGGGTAGTCTGGCGGGGAAGTACGAGGGTAAGTGAGGAGAGAGTGGGGGAGGGAGTAGGGGGATAAGTGAGGGCAGAGTGGGGGGTAGGGGATAAGTGAGGGTAGTCTGGGGGGGAGTAGGGAGGTAAGTGAGGGTAAGGTGGGGGGAATGTGAGGGTAGGGTGGGGGGGAGTAGAGGGTTAAGTGGGAACAGAGGTGAGGGAGAGTAGGGGGATAAGTGAGGGCAGGGTGGGGGGCAGTGGCGGCCCGTCCATGGGAGGCGCATGTGAATTATTGCTCTCACTCTAACGATCGCGGCGATACCTCACTTGTGTGGTTTGAACACCGTTTTCATATGCGGGCGCTACTCGCCTATGCGTTCGCTTCTGCGCGCAAGCTCGTCGGGACGGGGCGATTTAAAAAAATGTTTTCGTTGTTTTCGTATTTATTTTTATTTATTTTACCAATTTGTAACACTAAAATAAAAAAATAAAAATGATCACTTTTATTCCTATTACAAGGAATATAAACATCCCTTGTAATAGAAAAAAGCATGACAGGTCCTCTTAAATAAGAGATCCGGGGTCAAAAAGACCTCAGATCTCATATTTAGGCTAAAATGCAAAAAAAAAAAAAAAAAAATGTAAAATGTCATTTTTCAAATGACATTAAAAAAAAATGTCTCTTTAAGACACTGGGCGTGACTGACGTTTTGACGTCACTTCCGCCCAGCAGAGCTACGTTGACGGATGAGGGAAATTTTTCCCTCACTCGCAACCCCACTGAGCACGGGAGAGGACCCGATCGCCTCCGCTGCTACCGACGGCTCCAGTAAGCGGCGGAGGGGGGGCTCTCGCCCGCCACCGATAACGGCGATCTTGTGGCGAATCCGCCGCGGAGACCGCAATTATCATTTGACCGACCGCCCACTGAAGAGATGGAATCTCGTATTACGAATACTGTTTAGTGCATATTAGTTTAGTAATCCAGGAAATGATCTCCGTTTTCGCGTGTTGACGAGAATTTCGCAATCAATTTCGCATTCGCATTAGCGAAATTTCGCAAATTTCGCTAATGCGAAATTTCGCTAATGCAAATGCGAAATTGATTGCGAAATTCTCGTCAACACGCGAAAACGGAGATCATTTCCTGGATTACTAAACTAATAAAATATCACGAATATTCGATATTAACGAATATTTCACGAATATTCTTCTATATATTTGTGAAATATCGCGAAATCGAATATGGCGTATTCCGCTCAACACTGCTGCTAAATGCCCAAAGGCGTTTTTACAATTCGGCACTACGTCGCTTTAACAGACAATTGCGCGGTCGTGCGACGTGGCTCCCAAACAAAATTGGCGCCCCTTTTTCCCCACAAATAGAGCTTTCCTTTGGTGGTATTTGATCACCTCTGCGGTTTTTATATTTTGCGCTATAAACAAAAATAGAGCGACAATTTTGAAAAAAAATCAATATTTCTTACTTTTTGCTATAATAAATATCCCCCAAAAACATATATAAAATATTTTTTTTTTTCCTCAGTTTAGGCCGATACGTATTCTTCTACCTATTTTTGGTAAAAAAAATTGCAATAAGTGTTTATCGATTGGTTTGCGCAAAATTTATAGCGTTTACAAAATAGGGGATAGTTTTATTGCATTTTCATTTTTTTTTTTCTTACTACTAATGGTGTCGATCAGCAATTTTTTTCGTGACTGCGACATTATGGCGGACACTTCGGACAATTTTGACACATTTTTGGGACCATTGTCATTTTCACAGCAAAAAATGCATTTAAATTGCATTGTTTATTGTGAAAATGACAGTTGCTGTTTGGGAGTTAACCACAGGGGGCGCTGTAGGATTTATGTGTGTTTACAACTGTAGGGGGGTGTGGCTGTAGGTCTGACGTCATCGATCGAGTCTCCCTGTAAAAGGGATCACTCGATCGATGCAGCCGCCACAGTGAAGCACGGGGAAGCCGTGTTTACATACGGCTCTCCCTGTTTTTCAGCTCCCCAGCTCGTCCCAGATCGCTCCCCGCGGGTTTCCAACCTCCGCATGTAGCGGGGGGGGGGGGTCCCCCGATCAGAGCCCCGACCCATCTGCCTGTACGTGCCCTTTTGTGGACGTATATGTACATGCGGCGGTCGGGAAGTGGTTAAGTGCACTTTGTCCGGGCACCGGACACAGTGCATATAGAAGCGTCATGCCAATGCAATCCTGTGATTGCAGGCAAGACGCTTTTATTTGCAGGGTTTTTTGATGCTCTGTGGCGCTGCAGAGTAAGGGCGGTGCTGACCCGGGCGGCGTGTCACTTCCGGTATTGGCTCTGTATGAATGGAGAAGCTAGGTAATGTATTGTAACACCCTGCAAATGTCTGTCCACCCCACCTATATACAGCAGCACCTTGTGCTGTATGTATTCTTCTTAGTCTGTGATCGGACTGAGGGTGGAGGGAGCCGTGCTTCACCTCTGCCCCTGGAATCAACCTCTGCTTCAGCCCTTCACCTGACTGGTGGACTGGGCCACAAGACAAATCGGTCTGGTGCCCCCATAAAGCCGCTGCACTACTGCCAGTATGATGATGCATATATATACAAAGGGGAAAGGCGCGCAGCAATGTAACATATAAATAAAAATATGTTTTATACAGCAACCTGAAATTAGTGAAATAGATACAAAAAATTGTGTGAAAAAAGAGTGATTTGGAAAAAAAATAAAAATATATAATGTCCCAAAAGTGATTCCAAGTGTTAAGTGCTCAGAGACTTGTTTTCAAATGCCATTGAAGCACAGTTCATAAGGGATTTCCCAATGAAATATTGTAGACGATTCAAATGATAGCCCACATCTGCTCTGTGTAAGGAAGTGATAGGTGGCCGCTTACCGCAATGTTGGACCCTTCCAGGGGTCAGTAGGGCACTCAAGGTAATTATCCACGTTTGGCTCCTAGGGATCACTCCACTGCCGACAGCTCAGGACTGTTCAGGGCTGCTCAGAAGGGCTGAAAGGATATTTCACTCCAAGACGTGGTTCAAACGCTCAGTTTAAATGAAGATGTCATAAAAGATAGGGAAAAAGGAACTCCATAGTGTAGCGGGTTTAAAATACTGACATTTTATTCAGTTTGCACTGACAAAAGTAAAAACAACAGTCCTTCACCCTGCACTAGTGCGAGTTCTCAGCATGAATCAAAAAAACGTATGTGCAGATGCTTCCAGCAATGCGGAACCTGGTCTACACTGCCGCCAACATTTTAAGAAACAAAAAGGATAGTTTTTTAGGAAGGGGTACAGGCAAAAAGGGAAGACGAAGAGAGGAGTCAGAGGAGGGCAACGGTGCCACTCCAAAGAAAAGCCGCAACTAACATGTGAAGGCGTTTTTAACCTTAGTGGGGAGGCACTATCTAGAGCAGAAACTTGAACACTAAATCAAGGCTTAAAGTATGCTCCTAGATGAACTATGGACAAATTTCAAATGTTCATAGACCTCCAAAAATTCACTAGGAAACTAAGTATCAAACGGCATTTTATGACCAATCCTATTCTTAGAAATAGCAGTAATATTGGTCATCAAGCAGGGACAGGCTTGAGGAATGCTTCTTTGTTTAATCCCTCTACCAAAACAGCTGCTAGCATCACTGTTTTCAAAAATTTGGTGTTGCAGGATTTATCAAAAGCTCAGTTCAGGAAAGACAGAACCAAAAACACAGAGGAAGGCATCAAAACTTTATGCAAAAAGCCCTACTGACCCCTGGAAGAGGTTAACCTCAGGGGTGATCAAAGTGTTAAGGCTGGGTTCACACTGGTACGACAAACGCTTCGATATCGGGAGCTCATGTCGCATGATGTGTAAAAATCAATGTTTCCCTATGGGAGCCGTCTTAACTGGTCTGACACAAGTCGATGCTCCCTGATCTTCTTTGGTCTGATTTTGATCCTACTTCAGCCCATTGAATATCACTGAAGTCCAATCAAAGTCGGATCGATGTCCTTAACTGATCCGACTTTGGCATGCGACTTGTGCTCTGATTGATCTTGAAGGGGAACCCCACGCCAAATAAACATTTAAAAACAGCATGGGTTCCCCCTCCAAGAGCATACCAGGCCCTTTGGTCTGGCATAGACTTTAAGGGGAACCCCCACGCCAAAATAAGTGTGGAGTCCCACAAAAATCCATACCAGACCCTTATCCAAACACTAAGCCAGGCAGGTCAGGAAAGTGGGCGGGGACGAGAGAGCTTCCTAAACCGTACCAGGCCGATTACCCTTAACTTGGGGGGTTGAGTGCTTTCGGGGCAAAACGGACGCCTTGCCTCTTCCCGACAACCCTGGCCGTTGGTTGTCAGAGTCTGCGAGCGGGGGCTTATCAGAAGTTAGAAGCCCCCTTTAACAAGGGGGCACCCAGATCCCACCCCCCCATGTGAATAAGTATGGGGTACATCGTTAATCTTCCAGAGCTGAGGTTGTTAAAGTACTGCCCCAGTACTAGTACTAAAGTACTGCCCCAGTGTAGGCAATTGTATGTTTGTTGAAAAACTGAAGAATTTGCCCACTTAATGACCAGGCCATTTTTTGCGATATGGCATTGCGGTACTGACAATTGTGTGGTCGTGCGGCGCTGTACCCAAATAAATTGTATATCCTTTTTTTCCCCCCTAAAAATAGAGCTTTCTTTTGGTGCTCTTTGATCACCTCTGTTGCGCTTTTTTTTTGTTTTAGAGTGCAAAAAAAGAAAAAAAAAATGTTTAATTTTTTTTTTTTAATTGGATAGTACATATCTAAAAAATGTCTTGACATAGTGTATGTGCGGAAGGCGGTCAGCGCTTTTGAGGTGGCTCCCATTCATTTCCATGGAGAGGAGTGTTTTAGTGTTTTTATTTTATTTTATTTTTTTAGCGCCCTAAACATGCTCTAAAGATGCTGCAAACTTTTTCTGACTGCAGTGAAAGCGCACGGCCCCAGTGTGGATCAACATTCATTGTTTTTAAAGGGAAGCAATTTCTCTTGAGCTTTTCAGGAGCTCTTTATTTATTTTTTTAGACCCCTTTCACACTGGAGGCGTTTTTCAGGCGATAAAGGGCTAAAAATAGTGCCTGCAGCCCCAGTGCTTTCACTCTGGGGTAGTGCACTTGCGGGACGTTAGAAAAAGTCCTGCAAGCAACATCTTTGGAGCAGTTTAGGAGCGCTGTATACACATGTCCTCCGCCGCCCCTGCCCATTGAAATGAATGGGCACCTCTGCCGAGGCGCCTGCAAAGTGCATTGGCAGCAGTGCTTTTCGGGCGCATTTAACCCTTTCTTCGGCCCCTAGTGGTGGTTAAAATCACCCCGCTAGCGTCTGTAAGGCGCTGCTAAAACTAGTGTCACTTCACCGCTAACACGCAGCAGTGCCAGTGTGAAAGGGGTCTTAACACAAAAGGGCTGGAAAATCTCCTCAGAGTGAAAGGGTCCTTTTTTATTTGCAGTCTGCTTCCAGGGACCTATAGGAGCAGTTGTTATTACCAGAAGGCAGCCAAGTGGCTGGATTGTGGATACAGTGACCATTGTTCTTTAGATTTCAGAAACACGCAATCAATTTAACACCGTTCTCATAATGGTTGCCCATAGCAACCCAATTCTTTCTTCCTTTATCTCAGCAGAGTATGGGGAGAAGAGGATTTGTGACTTCTGTAAAATCCTTTTTTGGGAATACACATCACTGTGAGCTGTCCATTGGTTTCCGGGCTCTCAGGTGATCTGTGTACGGCCATAGCAACCAGGTGTTAGGGGCGCTGTGTGGGGGGAGGGATAGGGATCCTGTGTGGGATGTGGGCCCCGGGCAGAGCATTGTGTACTCATACTGTGTACTGGTCCTGGTGGGGCAATACTAAAATCTGGGGGGGGGGGCACAGATCACCCTTTTACCACCCTAGATTTGCCTCCCCCATCCTGTAGGCTGGACTGACCTCTGAATGCGCAGCAACAGAAAGTTCCGCTAATATAAAGATATTCGAATATTTATTAGTGTATATTCAGCCTGACTACATTCAGTCATAATAAACAAATCTCCAACCGCACATTACCAATCAGATCCCACAGAGCACTCATCTCACCCACTGATCAGATAGACACACATCAGACTTCATTTATTGCACACATACCTCAATGTCCTCATTATGGAAGATCTGGTTTGTTTTTTCCAGGTTTTTCATTAACTCATCACCAGCCTCTGAGCTGATATCTGATTGGATGATTGTCTATGATCCTGCCATTAGAAGGGGCATAGTGCATGCTGGCATCAAGATCAGTTGAGCAGCAGTGCAGGTGGGCGGAGCCTAAGTGGCTCTTCTCTGCTGGTGGGCGGAGCCTAAGTGGCTCTTCTCTGCTGGTGGGCGGAGCCTAAGTGGCTCTTCTCTGCTGGTGGGCGGAGCCTGATCTCCCCTCTATGACATCACAAGTTGTTTACTATAAATTCCCAGCAGCAGTTGGCTGTGTGTCACTTTTACTTGAACCAAGCACTGAGAGCACGTGTGTGCAGTTGCTTATCCAAGTGATTATTTTTAAAAGCGATTTTTCTGATTGATTTGCGGTTTTCAACTGTAATATCAGCAAGACAAATATCAAATCCATTTTTTTGATTGATTTCTGTTTGTCAACCTTCAGTGAGACAAAAATGATGACAATGCTGATAAAAGCTTTGATCGTTGCTATTCTTCTGCATCTGGCCACAGGTATGTCTTGAGCTGACATTTTACATAGTGTGTATAGAAATGTTCTCCAGATTTGGAACTTTTTCCATAATAAGGATCTTTAATTGGTGTGAATTGATCTTATTGCATGGAACACACCAGAATAAATAAGGATTCGTATCATGAAAAAAAAAATGTTGAGTAATTTTTGAGTGCAATGAGATGTAAAAATGACATTGGGGGCAACCAGGAAAATTTGGATTAATTAATTTGGTAATGCAAATAAAAAGTATTATGGACAGTACAATTGTTTTTAGTTACCGTCTCTCTCTTCACTGAAGACTCAGCACTGAGAGATCAGCAGGCTTTGATCGCTCAGTTCTCGGTCTAGAGGCGGCGGGGGACAAGATGCAGTTTAGATGACCGTTTAATTTTAAACCTGCACTTTTCTTTTAACCCTTAAAAGCCTGCAGGACTGCAACTGCATGCATTACACATGGTTGCAGGGTGATGTAAAGGGGGTGCAGTAAAGCTACGGCTCAAATGCCTGTTTTTTCTGCTCCCCCTACTGGAAATGTAAATAAGCCCTTTGATTTATTGGTGGGATATATTTTTATCAGGTTAGAAAAAAACATTATGGTAACGTGATGGGGAAAAACATGTTCAGGGGGAAATCTCACCTTTATAGTTAGATGTATTGTGACACCGCACAAGCCATGTTAGGGCTCATTTACACTAGTGGTTAGGGAGCAGTAAAACCCTGAAGTTGAGCCAAGTTTTTACCACCCCAACTGCTGCCCTTTTCGCTGCATAGGCAGTGGCTGGGAATGTACACATGCTGCAGCCATGATGCTTTGTGTCATATATAGGCGTGCACACAGAGCGTGCAAGGTGTGCCTGGGCACACCCTAATTACCCCGTGTGGAGCAGATTCCCCCTGTTTGCTCCCCCTGGCATCGCCCTTGCAGTCGGGATCCAGGGGACAGACACAATGACGATGCTACATATAAGAGCCTCCTTCACATGAGTCAGTCGGTTCTGCCTGGCAGTTTTCAGATGGACCCCATCAGACCCTTCATTGTCCTCCTATGGATCCAATTCAATCCTGTCTGCTAAAAACAGATGGATGGGGATCCGTTCCTCAGCCATCCAGCGGATCGGATTGCAGTCGGGTGTAAACGGACAGGTGATCCATTTATATCCGACCGCCCATAGAGGAAAGTGAGCTGTGTCTACATAAGCGGAGCAGACACAGACCAGCTATCTGCCTGCTCAGCGGAGATCAGTGGACAGATCACGCGCTGAGCAGACAGATGCCAAGGAAGCCCACCACGTGTAAGGGGCCTGAGATGTGCATAGCTATTAATGGAGAGGAGTGTAATATGTGAGATTGCTATGGGCCAGACTGGCAGTTATGTCATTTTGTCAGCAGACAAATACAATTTCCATCCTCTAAAAGAGTATGGAGATATTTATTTATGTCTGTGTCCCTGTTGCAGATTTTTCCTCAATTCCTGTGCAGTGAATCGGCTCTCAGGACAGGAAGGGAGGGGAAATCTCTCCATCACTGGGATGGCAATGAGAACCTGACAAGAGTTCTATTCCAATACCTCTCTATTTCCAAAACTAGAATAAATGATTGTCTTGCTGTACAATTTAACATTTCTTTGAAACACAAAGTTTAACCCTGTTCTTTCCTTTCTTTAGGTGTAGAGATAACCAGCGTCCAGACCTTCCACAGTTCCCTGGATGCCAAAGTGGGACATCCACTGTTGATCCCATGTGTATTCAACAAGGATGAGCCTCTCAATGAACACAATCTTCTTGAATTGGAATGGGGTATGACCCCAGAAAACGGTGGAGAATACCGACCTCTGATACGTGTAAGCGACACAATGGCAATGCCAGTTCCACATCCTAATCGAAGGGCTCGGCTGAACCCCAAGCGTGTGCCTAGCGGAGAATGCGCCCTTCTGATTGACCCGGTTAAACTAGAAGACAGCGGCACCTACAAGATCCGCCTGACTATAGACGGCAACGAGTATAAAGAGGGCCATGAAGTCAAGGTTCATGTCCGGGAATTCAATAGAGAAACTGGTAAGTTTATCTAAAAGCATGTTCATTGTTTATTACTACCCTATACAGTATATACCGTATTTATAGGCGTATAACACGCACCTGAGCTTTAAGAGGGAAGTTTCAGGAAAAATACTTTCAACACTCCCTGCGTATAACACGCAGGCACAGTTTAGCCTCTATTTTTAGGGTAAAAAAGTGAGTGTTATACGCCAATAAATACAGTAAGTGTCACAAAAGGTTGCCTATAGATCCAGCTGGTTGTCTAAGGGGATGATGTATATCTAAGAATGTGTGGGCAGCTAAGTGCTCATATTAAAGGGCTGCTATGTCTAAAGAGACTCCAATGCAGGTCCTAAATGTCATAGTTCAAAAATTAATTATTTGCCCAGCAGAGTAAATTGGCAATTAGTGCTGAAAGTCTGACTGCAGAGAGTAGCCCTTTAAATAGCAGTGCCCATATTAATATGCTGACAAGTTCTATTACTGGCTTGTTTTTAAGGGTACAGGCCCTGTGACAGTTATCCTCATTCTTCATTTTGGCAAGCATACAACCAGTGAAGTCCACAAAATTTGGACACTTCATACTTTAATCCCCCCACATTTCCCGTAAAGATTTAGATTTGTGTACATAGTTTTTGCTTTGCTCTCATGTTTATGTTCCAGATAATGGTTGTAATGTGACTTTTCTTATGTGCTCCCTACAGAATCATCTCCAGAGGAATTTGGCCCTTCCAACAACCAACATGAAATGGATCATTCATTACAGGCCATTGATGGTGTGCTCCATACAGAATCCTCTCCAGATGGATTTGGCCTTTCCAACAACCAACATGAAATGGATCATTCATTACAGGCCATTGATGGTGTGCTCCATACAGAATCCTCTCCAGATGGATTTGGCCTTTCCAACGACCATCCAAAAATGGATCATTCTTTACAGGCCAATGATGGTGTGCTCCATACAGAATCCTCTCCAGATGGATTTGGCCTTTCCAACAACCAACATGAAATGGATCATTCTTTACAGGCCATTGATGGTGTGCTCCATACAGAATCCTCTCCAGATGGATTTGGCCTTTCCAACAACCATCATGAAATGGATCATTCTTTACAGGCCAATGATGGTGTGCTCCATACAGAATCCTCTCCAGATGGATTTGGCCTTTCCAACGACCACCAAAAAATGGATCATTCTTTACAGGCCATTGATGGTGTGCTCCATACAGAATCCTCTCCAGATGGATTTGGCCTTTCCAACGACCATCCAAAAATGGATCATTCTTTACAGGCCAATGATGGTGTGCTCCATACAGAATCCTCTCCAGATGGATTTGGCCTTTCCAACGACCATCCAAAAATGGATCATTCTTTACAGGCCAATGATGGTGTGCTCCATGCAAAATCACCTCCAAAAGGATCCGGCCTTTTCAGCAGCCATCCAAAGGAGGATCTTTCAATACAGGGCAATGGTGGTGTGCTTCATGCAAAAACACCTCCAAAACAGTCTGGCCTTGCCCCCAGCCATCCAAATGGGGATCATTCAATACAGACCATTGGTGGTGTGCTTCATGCAAAAACACCTCCAAAACAGTCTGGCCTTTCCGGAAGCCACTCAAAGGACGGTCATTCAATACAGACCAGTGGTGGTGTGCTTCATGCAAAAACACCTCCAAAACAGTCTGGCCTTGCCCACAGCCATCCAAATGGGGATCATTCAATACAGACCAGTGGTGGTGTGCTTCATGCAAAAACACCTCCAAAACAGTCTGGCCTTTCCCCCAGACATCCAAAGGACGATCATTCATTACAGGGCAATGGTGGTGTGCCCAATGCAAAATCACCTCCAAAACAATCAGGCCATTCCACCAGCCATCCTAATAAGGATCATTCATTAAAGGCCAATGGAAATCTGCCATTTAACAACGATATAGATCCGACCATAATGCAAATAGCCAAGTTTCTACAAGCTTGGAAGCATAGTGGTGCCCTCCTGTACTTATCAATAGGAGTATTAATTTTCCTGCTCCTACTGTTTCCTGGACTAGCAATCTTCTTTGCAGTTAGGTACTTCCGACTGAAGTGCAAAAATAAAAATCAATTTTTAGTGATGGAGGAGGGACATGCATCTGGAATGGCAGAAGACGACGTTGAAAACCACAGTGATGACAATGACGACCTCACCGCTGTAGTGGTGCAGTAGAACAGCAGAGAGCGCTCCTATAGATCCCCCAGTAGTAGGGTGGTAAGTGAGAGCAGGGTGGGGGGGGGGGGTCTAAGGTATAAGTAAGGGCAGGGTGGAGAGGAGTAAGGGGTTAAGTGATGAGAGAGTGGGGGGAGTAAGGGGTTAAGTGAGGGCAGAGTGTGGGGGGGGTAGGGGGATAAGTTATTGATGTCTGGGGGGAGTAGGGGGTAAGTGAGGGCAGGGTGGGGGGAGTAGGGGGGTAAGTAAGGAGAGAGTGGGGGGGTAGGGGGATAAGTGAGGGTAGTCTGGGGTGGAGTAGGGGGGTCAGTGAGGGTAAGGTGGGGGGAGTAGGGGTTAAGTGGGAGAGGGAGAGTAGGGGGATAGGGAAGGGTGGGGGGCAGTGGCGGCCATTCCATAGGAGGCACATGGGTGCGGCCCCAAAGCCAGTCACAAAAAAATAAGTGAGGGTAGGGTGTAAGGGGCTAAGTGAGGAGAGAGTGGGGGGGTGTAAGGGGCTAAGTGAGGAGAGAGTGGGGGGGGAGTAGGGGGATCAGTGAGGAGAGAGTGGGGGGAGTAGGGGGATAAGTGAGGGCAGAGTGGGGGGGGGAGTAGGGGGATAAGTGAGGGTAGTCTGGCGGGGAAGTACGAGGATAAGTGAGGAGAGAGTGGGGGAGGGAGTAGGGGGATAAGTGAGGGCAGAGTGGGGGTAGGGGATAAGTGAGGGTAGTCTGGGGGGGAGTAGGGAGGTAAGTGAGGGTAAGGTGGGGGGAATGTGAGGGTAGGGTGGGGGGGAGTAGGGGTTAAGTGGGAACAGAGGTGAGGGAGAGTAGGGGGATAAGTGAGGGCAGGGTGGGGGGCAGTGGCGGCCCGTCCATGGGAGGCGCATGTGAATTATTGCTCTCACTCTAACGATCGCGGCGATACCTCACTTGTGTGGTTTGAACACCGTTTTCATATGCGGGCGCTACTCGCCTATGCGTTCGCTTCTGCGCGCAAGCTCGTCGGGACGGGGCGATTTAAAAAAATGTTTTCGTTGTTTTCGTATTTATTTTTATTTATTTTACCAATTTGTAACACTAAAATAAAAAAATAAAAATGATCACTTTTATTCCTATTACAAGGAATATAAACATCCCTTGTAATAGAAAAAAGCATGACAGGTCCTCTTAAATAAGAGATCCGGGGTCAAAAAGACCTCAGATCTCATATTTAGGCTAAAATGCAAAAAAAAAAAAAAAAAAAAAAATGTAAAATGTCATTTTTCAAATGACATTAAAAAAAAATGTTCTCTTTAAGACACTGGGCGTGACTGACGTTTTGACGTCACTTCCGCCCAGCAGAGCTACGTTGACGGATGAGGGAAATTTTTCCCTCACTCGCAACCCCACTGAGCACGGGAGAGGACCCGATCGCCTCCGCTGCTACCGACGGCTCCAGTAAGCGGCGGAGGGGGGGCTCTCGCCCGCCACCGATAACGGCGATCTTGTGGCGAATCCGCCGCGGAGACCGCAATTATCATTTGACCGACCGCCCACTGAAGAGATGGAATCTCGTTATTACGAATAGTGTTTAGTGCATATTAGTTTAGTAATCCAGGAAATGATCTCCGTTTTCGCGTGTTGACGAGAATTTCGCAATCAATTTCGCATATCGCATTAGCGAAATTTCGCAAATTTCGCTAATGCGAAATTTCGCTAATGCAAATGCGAAATTGATTGCGAAATTCTCGTCAACACGCGAAAACGGAGATCATTTCCTGGAATACTAAACTAATAAAATATCACGAATATTCGATATTAACGAATATTTCACGAATATTCTTCTATATATTTGTGAAATATCGCGAAATCGAATATGGCGTATTCCGCTCAACACTGCTGCTAAATGCCCAAAGGCGTTTTTTACAATTCGGCACTACGTCGCTTTAACAGACAATTGCGCGGTCGTGCGACGTGGCTCCCAAACAAAATTGGCGCCCCTTTTTCCCCACAAATAGAGCTTTCCTTTGGTGGTATTTGATCACCTCTGCGGTTTTTATATTTTGCGCTATAAACAAAAATAGAGAGACAATTTTGAAAAAAAATCAATATTTCTTACTTTTTGCTATAATAAATATCCCCCAAAAACATATATAAAATATTTTTTTTTTCCTCAGTTTAGGCCGATACGTATTCTTCTACCTATTTTTGGTAAAAAAAAATGCAATAAGTGTTTATCGATTGGTTTGCGCAAAATTTATAGCGTTTACAAAATAGGGGATAGTTTTATTGCATTTTCATTTTTTTTTTCTTACTACTAATGGTGCGATCAGCAATTTTTTTCGTGACTGCGACATTATGGCGGACACTTCGGACAATTTTGACACATTTTTGGGACCATTGTCATTTTCACAGCAAAAAATGCATTTAAATTGCATTGTTTATTGTGAAAATGACAGTTGCAGTTTGGGAGTTAACCACAGGGGGCGCTGTAGGATTTATGTGTGTTTACAACTGTAGGGGGGTGTGGCTGTAGGTCTGACGTCATCGATCGAGTCTCGCTGTAAAAGGGATCACTCGATCGAATGCAGCCGCCACAGTGAAGCACGGGGAAGCCGTGTTTACATACGGCTCTCCCTGTTTTTCAGCTCCCCAGCTCGTCCCAGATCGCTCCCCGCGGGTTTCCAACCTCCGCATGTAGCGGGGGGGGGGGGGTCCCGATCAGAGCCCCGACCCATCTGCCTGTACGTGCCCTTTTGTGGACGTATATGTACATGCGGCGGTCGGGAAGTGTTAAGTGCACTTTGTCCGGGCACCGGACACAGTGCATATAGAAGCGTCATGCCAATGCAATCCTGTGATTGCAGGCAAGACGCTTTTATTTGCAGGGTTTTTTGATGCTCTGTGGCGCTGCAGAGTAAGGGCGGTGCTGACCCGGGCGGCGTGTCACTTCCGGTATTGGCTCTGTATGAATGGAGAAGCTAGGTAATGTATTGTAACACCCTGCAAATGTCTGTCCACCCCACCTATATACAGCAGCACCTTGTGCTGTATGTATTCTTCTTAGTCTGTGATCGGACTGAGGGTGGAGGGAGCCGTGCTTCACCTCTGCCCCTGGAATCAACCTCTGCTTCCAGCCCTTCACCTGACTGGTGGACTGGGCCACAAGACAAATCGGTCTGGTGCCCCCATAAAGCCGCTGCACTACTGCCAGTATGATGATGCATATATATACAAAGGGGAAAGGCGCGCAACAATGTAACATATAAATAAAAATATGTTTTACACAGCAACCTGAAATTAGTGAAATAGATACAAAAAATTGTGTGAAAAAAAGTGATTTGGAAAAAAAATAAAAATATATAATGTCCCAAAAGTGATTCCAAGTGTTAAGTGCTCAGAGACTTGTTTTCAAATGCCATTGAAGCACAGTTCATAAGGGATTTCCCAATGAAATATTGTAGACGATTCAAATGATAGCCCACATCTGCTCTGTGTAAGGAAGTGATAGGTGGCCGCTTACCGCAATGTTGGACCCTTCCAGGGGTCAGTAGGGCACTCAAGGTAATTATCCACGTTTGGCTCCTAGGGATCACTCCACTGCCGACAGCTCAGGACTGTTCAGGGCTGCTCAGAAGGGCTGAAAGGATATTTCACTCCAAGACGTGGTTCAAACGCTCAGTTTAAATGAAGATGTCATAAAAGATAGGGAAAAAGGAACTCCATAGTGTAGCGGGTTTAAAATACTGACATTTTATTCAGTTTGCACTGACAAAAGTAAAAACAACAGTCCTTCACCCTGCACTAGTGCGAGTTCTCAGCATGAATCAAAAAAACGTATGTGCAGATGCTTCCAGCAATGCGGAACCTGGTCTACACTGCCGCCAACATTTTAAGAAACAAAAAGGATAGTTTTTTAGGAAGGGGTACAGGCAAAAAGGGAAGACGAAGAGAGGAGTCAGAGGAGGGCAACGGTGCCACTCCAAAGAAAAGCCGCAACTAACATGTGAAGGCGTTTTTAACCTTAGTGGGGAGGCACTATCTAGAGCAGAAACTTGAACACTAAATCAAGGCTTAAAGTATGCTCCTAGATGAACTATGGACAAATTTCAAATGTTCATAGACCTCCAAAAATTCACTAGGAAACTAAGTATCAAACGGCATTTTATGACCAATCCTATTCTTAGAAATAGCAGTAATATTGGTCATCAAGCAGGGACAGGCTTGAGGAATGCTTCTTTGTTTAATCCCTCTACCAAAACAGCTGCTAGCATCACTGTTTTCAAAAATTTGGTGTTGCAGGATTTATCAAAAGCTCAGTTCAGGAAAGACAGAACCAAAAACACAGAGGAAGGCATCAAAACTTTATGCAAAAAGCCCTACTGACCCCTGGAAGAGGTTAACCTCAGGGGTGATCAAAGTGTTAAGGCTGGGTTCACACTGGTACGACAAACGCTTCGATATCGGGAGCTCATGTCGCATGATGTGTAAAAATCAATGTTTCCCTATGGGAGCCGTCTTAACTGGTCTGACACAAGTCGATGCTCCCTGATCTTCTTTGGTCTGATTTTGATCCTACTTCAGCCCATTGAATATCACTGAAGTCCAATCAAAGTCGGATCGATGTCCTTAACTGATCCGACTTTGGCATGCGACTTGTGCTCTGATTGATCTTGAAGGGGAACCCCACGCCAAATAAACATTTAAAAACAGCATGGGTTCCCCCTCCAAGAGCATACCAGGCCCTTTGGTCTGGCATAGACTTTAAGGGGAACCCCCACGCCAAAATAAGTGTGGAGTCCCACAAAAATCCATACCAGACCCTTATCCAAACACTAAGCCAGGCAGGTCAGGAAAGTGGGCGGGGACGAGAGAGCTTCCTAAACCGTACCAGGCCGATTACCCTTAACTTGGGGGGTTGAGTGCTTTCGGGGCAAAACGGACGCCTTGCCTCTTCCCGACAACCCTGGCCGTTGGTTGTCAGAGTCTGCGAGCGGGGGCTTATCAGAAGTTAGAAGCCCCCTTTAACAAGGGGGCACCCAGATCCCACCCCCCCATGTGAATAAGTATGGGGTACATCGTTAATCTTCCAGAGCTGAGGTTGTTAAAGTACTGCCCCAGTACTAGTACTAAAGTACTGCCCCAGTGTAGGCAATTGTATGTTTGTTGAAAAACTGAAGAATTTGCCCACTTAATGACCAGGCCATTTTTTGCGATATGGCATTGCGGTACTGACAATTGTGTGGTCGTGCGGCGCTGTACCCAAATAAATTGTATATCCTTTTTTTCCCCCCTAAAAATAGAGCTTTCTTTTGGTGCTCTTTGATCACCTCTGTTGCGCTTTTTTTTTGTTTTAGAGTGCAAAAAAAGAAAAAAAAAATGTTTAATTTTTTTTTTTAATTGGATAGTACATATCTAAAAAATGTCTTGCCATAGTGTATGTGCGGAAGGCGGTCAGCGCTTTTGAGGTGGCTCCCATTCATTTCCATGGAGAGGAGTGTTTTAGTGTTTTTATTTTATTTTATTTTTTTAGCGCCCTAAACATGCTCTAAAGATGCTGCAAACTTTTTCTGACTGCAGTGAAAGCGCACGGCCCCAGTGTGGATCAACATTCATTGTTTTTAAAGGGAAGCAATTTCTCTTGAGCTTTTCAGGAGCTCTTTATTTATTTTTTTAGACCCCTTTCACACTGGAGGCGTTTTTCAGGCGATAAAGGGCTAAAAATAGTGCCTGCAGCCCCAGTGCTTTCACTCTGGGGTAGTGCACTTGCGGGACGTTAGAAAAAGTCCTGCAAGCAACATCTTTGGAGCAGTTTAGGAGCGCTGTATACACATGTCCTCCGCCGCCCCTGCCCATTGAAATGAATGGGCACCTCTGCCGAGGCGCCTGCAAAGTGCATTGGCAGCAGTGCTTTTCGGGCGCATTTAACCCTTTCTTCGGCCCCTAGTGGTGGTTAAAATCACCCCGCTAGCGTCTGTAAGGCGCTGCTAAAACTAGTGTCACTTCACCGCTAACACGCAGCAGTGCCAGTGTGAAAGGGGTCTTAACACAAAAGGGCTGGAAAATCTCCTCAGAGTGAAAGGGTCCTTTTTTATTTGCAGTCTGCTTCCAGGGACCTATAGGAGCAGTTGTTATTACCAGAAGGCAGCCAAGTGGCTGGATTGTGGATACAGTGACCATTGTTCTTTAGATTTCAGAAACACGCAATCAATTTAACACCGTTCTCATAATGGTTGCCCATAGCAACCCAATTCTTTCTTCCTTTATCTCAGCAGAGTATGGGGAGAAGAGGATTTGTGACTTCTGTAAAATCCTTTTTTGGGAATACACATCACTGTGAGCTGTCCATTGGTTTCCGGGCTCTCAGGTGATCTGTGTACGGCCATAGCAACCAGGTGTTAGGGGCGCTGTGTGGGGGGAGGGATAGGGATCCTGTGTGGGATGTGGGCCCCGGGCAGAGCATTGTGTACTCATACTGTGTACTGGTCCTGGTGGGGCAATACTAAAATCTGGGGGGGGGGGCACAGATCACCCTTTTACCACCCTAGATTTGCCTCCCCCATCCTGTAGGCTGGACTGACCTCTGAATGCGCAGCAACAGAAAGTTCCGCTAATATAAAGATATTCGAATATTTATTAGTGTATATTCAGCCTGACTACATTCAGTCATAATAAACAAATCTCCAACCGCACATTACCAATCAGATCCCACAGAGCACTCATCTCACCCACTGATCAGATAGACACACATCAGACTTCATTTATTGCACACATACCTCAATGTCCTCATTATGGAAGATCTGGTTTGTTTTTTCCAGGTTTTTCATTAACTCATCACCAGCCTCTGAGCTGATATCTGATTGGATGATTGTCTATGATCCTGCCATTAGAAGGGGCATAGTGCATGCTGGCATCAAGATCAGTTGAGCAGCAGTGCAGGTGGGCGGAGCCTAAGTGGCTCTTCTCTGCTGGTGGGCGGAGCCTAAGTGGCTCTTCTCTGCTGGTGGGCGGAGCCTAAGTGGCTCTTCTCTGCTGGTGGGCGGAGCCTGATCTCCCCTCTATGACATCACAAGTTGTTTACTATAAATTCCCAGCAGCAGTTGGCTGTGTGTCACTTTTACTTGAACCAAGCACTGAGAGCACGTGTGTGCAGTTGCTTATCCAAGTGATTATTCTTAAAAGCGATTTTTCTGATTGATTTGCGGTTTTCAACTGTAATATCAGCAAGACAAATATCAAATCCATTTTTTTGATTGATTTCTGTTTGTCAACCTTCAGTGAGACAAAAATGATGACAATGCTGATAAAAGCTTTGATCGTTGCTATTCTTCTGCATCTGGCCACAGGTATGTCTTGAGCTGACATTTTACAATAGTGTGTATAGAAATGTTCTCCAGATTTGGAACTTTTTCCATAATAAGGATCTTTAATTGGTGTGAATTGATCTTATTGCATGGAACACACCAGAATAAATAAGGATTCGTATCATGAAAAAAAAATTTGAGTAATTTTTGAGTGCAATGAGATGTAAAAATGACATTGGGGGCAACCAGGAAAATTTGGATTAATTAATTTGGTAATGCAAATAAAAAGTATTATGGACAGTACAATTGTTTTTAGTTACCGTCTCTCTCTTCACTGAAGACTCAGCACTGAGAGATCAGCAGGCTTTGATCGCTCAGTTCTCGGTCTAGAGGCGGCGGGGGAAAGATGCAGTTTAGATGACCGTTTAATTTTAAACCTGCACTTTTCTTTTAACCCTTTAAAAGCCTGCAGGACTGCAACTGCATGCATTACACATGGTTGCAGGGTGATGTAAAGGGGGTGCAGTAAAGCTACGGCTCAAATGCCTGTTTTTTCTGCTCCCCTACTGGAAATGTAAATAAGCCCTTTGATTTATTGGTGGGATATATTTTTATCAGGTTAGAAAAAAACATTATGGTAACGTGATGGGGAAAACATGTTCAGGGGGAAATCTCACCTTATAGTTAGATGTATTGTGACACCGCACAAGCCATGCTAGGGCTCATTTACACTAGTGGTTAGGGAGCAGTAAAACCCTGAAGTTGAGCCAAGTTTTTACCACCCCAACTGCTGCCCTTTTCGCTGCATAGGCAGTGGCTGGGAATGTACACATGCTGCAGCCATGATGCTTTGTGTCATATATAGGCGTGCACACAGAGCGTGCAAGGTGTGCCTGGGCACACCCTAATTACCCCGTGTGGAGCAGATTCCCCCTGTTTGCTCCCCCTGGCATCGCCCTTGCAGTCGGGATCCAGGGGACAGACACAATGACGATGATCACATGATCAGTCGGTTCTGCCTGGCAGTTTTCAGATGGACCCCATCAGACCCTCTTTTGTCCTCCTATGGATCCAATTCAATCCTGTCTGCTAAAAACAGATGGATGGGGATCCGTTCCTCAGCCATCCAGCGGATCGGATTGCAGTCGGGTGTAAACGGACAGGTGATCCATTTATATCCGACCGCCCATAGAGGAAAGTGAGCTGTGTCTACATAAGCGGAGCAGACACAGACCAGCTATCTGCCTGCTCAGCGGAGATCAGTGGACAGATCACGCGCTGAGCAGACGGACTCCAAGGAAGCCCACCCCACGTGTAAGGGGCTTGAGATGTGCATAGCTATTAATGGAGAGGAGTGTAATATGTGAGATTTGCTATGGGCCAGACTGGCAGTAATGTCATTTTGTCAGCAGACAAATACAATTTCCATCCTCTAAAAGAGTATGGAGATATTTATTTATGTCTGTGTCCCTGTTGCAGATTTTTCCTCAATTCCTGTGCAGTGACTCGGCTCTCAGGACAGGAAGGGAGGGGAAATCTCTCCATCACTGGGATGGCAATGAGAACCTGACAAGAGTTCTATTCCAATACCTCTCTATTTCCAAAACTAGAATAAATGATTGTCTTGCTGTACAATTTAACATTTCTTTGAAACACAAAGTTTAACCCTGTTCTTTCCTTTCTTTAGGTGTAGAGATAACCAGCGTCCAGACCTTCCACAGTTCCCTGGATGCCAAAGTGGGACATCCACTGTTGATCCCATGTGTATTCAACAAGGATGAGCCTCTCAATGAACACAATCTTCTTGAATTGGAATGGGGTATGACCCCAGAAAACGGTGGAGAATACCGACCTCTGATACGTGTAAGCGACACAATGGCAATGCCAGTTCCACATCCTAATCGAAGGGCTCGGCTGAACCCCAAGCGTGTGCCTAGCGGAGAATGCGCCCTTCTGATTGACCCGGTTAAACTAGAAGACAGCGGCACCTACAAGATCCGCCTGACTATAGACGGCAACGAGTATAAAGAGGGCCATGAAGTCAAGGTTCATGTCCGGGAATTCAATAGAGAAACTGGTAAGTTTATCTAAAAGCATGTTCATTGTTTATTACTACCCTATACAGTATATACCGTATTTATAGGCGTATAACACGCACCTGAGCTTTAAGAGGGAAGTTTCAGGAAAAATACTTTCAACACTCCCTGCGTATAACACGCAGGCACAGTTTAGCCTCTATTTTTAGGGTAAAAAAGTGAGTGTTATACGCCAATAAATACAGTAAGTGTCACAAAAGGTTGCCTATAGATCCAGCTGGTTGTCTAAGGGGATGATGTATATCTAAGAATGTGTGGGCAGCTAAGTGCTCATATTAAAGGGCTGCTATGTCTAAAGAGACTCCAATGCAGGTCCTAAATGTCATAGTTCAAAAATTAATTATTTGCCCAGCAGAGTAAATTGGCAATTAGTGCTGAAAGTCTGACTGCAGAGAGTAGCCCTTTAAATAGCAGTGCCCATATTAATATGCTGACAAGTTCTATTACTGGCTTGTTTTTAAGGGTACAGGCCCTGTGACAGTTATCCTCATTCTTCATTTTGGCAAGCATACAACCAGTGAAGTCCACAAAATTTGGACACTTCATACTTTAATCCCCCCACATTTCCCGTAAAGATTTAGATTTGTGTACATAGTTTTTGCTTTGCTCTCATGTTTATGTTCCAGATAATGGTTGTAATGTGACTTTTCTTATGTGCTCCCTACAGAATCATCTCCAGAGGAATTTGGCCCTTCCAACAACCAACATGAAATGGATCATTCATTACAGGCCATTGATGGTGTGCTCCATACAGAATCCTCTCCAGATGGATTTGGCCTTTCCAACAACCAACATGAAATGGATCATTCTTTACAGGCCATTGATGGTGTGCTCCATACAGAATCCTCTCCAGATGGATTTGGCCTTTCCAACGACCATCCAAAAATGGATCATTCTTTACAGGCCAATGATGGTGTGCTCCATACAGAATCCTCTCCAGATGGATTTGGCCTTTCCAACAACCAACATGAAATGGATCATTCTTTACAGGCCATTGATGGTGTGCTCCATACAGAATCCTCTCCAGATGGATTTGGCCTTTCCAACGACCATCCAAAAATGGATCATTCTTTACAGGCCAATGATGGTGTGCTCCATACAGAATCCTCTCCAGATGGATTTGGCCTTTCCAACAACCAACATGAAATGGATCATTCTTTACAGGCCATTGATGGTGTGCTCCATACAGAATCCTCTCCAGATGGATTTGGCCTTTCCAACGACCATCCAAAAATGGATCATTCTTTACAGGCCAATGATGGTGTGCTCCATACAGAATCCTCTCTAGATGGATTTGGCCTTTCCAACGACCATCCAAAAATGGATCATTCTTTACAGGCCAATGATGGTGTGCTCCATGCAAAATCACCTCCAAAAGGATCCGGCCTTTTCAGCAGCCATCCAAAGGAGGATCTTTCAATACAGGGCAATGGTGGTGTGCTTCATGCAAAAACACCTCCAAAACAGTCTGGCCTTGCCCCCAGCCATCCAAATGGGGATCATTCAATACAGACCATTGGTGGTGTGCTTCATGCAAAAACACCTCCAAAACAGTCTGGCCTTTCCGGAAGCCACTCAAAGGACGGTCATTCAATACAGACCAGTGGTGGTGTGCTTCATGCAAAAACACCTCCAAAACAGTCTGGCCTTGCCCACAGCCATCCAAATGGGGATCATTCAATACAGACCAGTGGTGGTGTGCTTCATGCAAAAACACCTCCAAAACAGTCTGGCCTTTCCCCCAGACATCCAAAGGACGATCATTCATTACAGGGCAATGGTGGTGTGCCCAATGCAAAATCACCTCCAAAACAATCAGGCCATTCCACCAGCCATCCTAATAAGGATCATTCATTAAAGGCCAATGGAAATCTGCCATTTAACAACGATATAGATCCGACCATAATGCAAATAGCCAAGTTTCTACAAGCTTGGAAGCATAGTGGTGCCCTCCTGTACTTATCAATAGGAGTATTAATTTTCCTGCTCCTACTGTTTCCTGGACTAGCAATCTTCTTTGCAGTTAGGTACTTCCGACTGAAGTGCAAAAATAAAAATCAATTTTTAGTGATGGAGGAGGGACATGCATCTGGAATGGCAGAAGACGACGTTGAAAACCACAGTGATGACAATGACGACCTCACTGCTGTAGTGGTGCAGTAGAACAGCAGAGAAGCGCTCCTATAGATCCCCCAGTAGTAGGGTGGTAAGTGAGAGCAGGGTGGGGGGGGAGTCTAGGGTGTAAGTAAGGGCAGGGTGGAGAGGAGTAAGGGGTTAAGTGATGAGAGAGTGGGGGGAGTAAGGGGTTAAGTGAGGGCAGAGTGGGGGGGGGGGTAGGGGGATAAGTTATTGATGTCTGGGGGGAGTAGGGGGTAAGTGAGGGCAGGGTGGGGGGAGTAGGGGGGTAAGTAAGGAGAGAGTGGGGGGTAGGGGGATAAGTGAGGGTAGTCTGGGGTGGAGTAGGGGGGTCAGTGAGGGTAAGGTGGGGGGAGTAGGGGTTAAGTGGGAGAGGGAGAGTAGGGGGATAGGGAAGGGTGGGGGGCAGTGGCGGCCATTCCATAGGAGGCACATGGGTGCGGCCCCAAAGCCAGTCACAAAAAAATAAGTGAGGGTAGGGTGTAAGGGGCTAAGTGAGGAGAGAGTGGGGGGGAGTAGGGGGATCAGTGAGGAGAGAGTGGGGGGAGTAGGGGGATAAGTGAGGGCAGAGTGGGGGGGGGAGTAGGGGGATAAGTGAGGGTAGTCTGGCGGGGAAGTACGAGGATAAGTGAGGAGAGAGTGGGGGAGGGAGTAGGGGGATAAGTGAGGGCAGAGTGGGGGGTAGGGGATAAGTGAGGGTAGTCTGGGGGGGAGTAGGGAGGTAAGTGAGGGTAAGGTGGGGGGAATGTGAGGGTAGGGTGGGGGGGAGTAGGGGTTAAGTGGGAACAGAGGTGAGGGAGAGTAGGGGGATAAGTGAGGGCAGGGTGGGGGGCAGTGGCGGCCCGTCCATGGGAGGCGCATGTGAATTATTGCTCTCACTCTAACGATCGCGGCGATACCTCACTTGTATGGTTTGAACACCGTTTTCATATGCGGGCGCTACTCGCCTATGCGTTCGCTTCTGCGCGCAAGCTCGTCGGGACGGGGCGATTTAAAAAAATGTTTTCGTTGTTTTCGTATTTATAGTTATTTATTTTACCAATTTGTAACACTAAAATAAAAAAATAAAAATGATCACTTTTATTCCTATTACAAGGAATGTAAACATCCCTTGTAATAGAAAAAAGCATGACAGGTCCTCTTAAATAAGAGATCTGGGGTCAAAAAGACCTCAGATCTCATATTTAGGCTAAAATGCAAAAAAAAAAAAAAAAAAAAAATGTAAAATGTCATTTTTCAAATGACATTAAAAAAAAATTTCTCTTTAAGACACTGGGCGTGACTGACGTTTTGACGTCACTTCCGCCCAGCAGAGCTACGTTGACGGATGAGGGAAATTTTTCCCTCACTCGCAACCCCACTGAGCACGGGAGAGGACCCGATCGCCTCCGCTGCTACCGACGGCTCCAGTAAGCGGCGGAGGGGGGGCTCTCGCCCGCCACCGATAACGGTGATCTTGTGGCGAATCCGCCGCGGAGATCGCAATTATCATTTGACCGACCGCCCACTGAAGAGATGGAATCTCTTATTACGAATAGTGTTTAGTGCATATTAGTTTAGTAATCCAGGAAATGATCTCCGTTTTCGCGTGTTGACGAGAATTTTGCAATCAATTTCGCATATGCATTAGCGAAATTTCGCATTCGCATTAGCGAAATTTCGCAAATTTCGCTAATGCAAATGCGAAATTGATTGCGAAATTCTCGTCAACACGCGAAAACGGAGATCATTTCCTGGAATACTAAACTAATAAAATATCACGAATATTCGATATTAACGAATATTTCACGAATATTCTTCTATATATTTGTGAAATATCGCGAAATCGAATATGGCGTATTCCGCTCAACACTGCTGCTAAATGCCCAAAGGCGTTTTTACAATTCGGCACTGCGTCGCTTTACAATTCGGCACTGCGTCGCTTTAACAGACAATTGCGCGGTCGTGCGACGTGGCTCCCAAACAAAATTGGCGCCCCTTTTTCCCCACAAATAGAGCTTTCCTTTGGTGGTATTTGATCACCTCTGCGGTTTTTATATTTTGCGCTATAAACAAAAATAGAGAGACAATTTTGAAAAAAAATCAATATTTCTTACTTTTTGCTATAATAAATATCCCCCAAAAACATATATAAAATATATTTTTTTCCTCAGTTTAGGCCGATACGTATTCTTCTACCTATTTTTGGTAAAAAAAAATGCAATAAGTGTTTATCGATTGGTTTGCGCAAAATGTATAGCGTTTACAAAATAGGGGATAGTTTTATTGCATTTTCATTTTTTTTTTCTTACTACTAATGGTGCCGATCAGCAATTTTTTTCGTGACTGCGACATTATGGCGGACACTTCGGACAATTTTGACACATTTTTGGGACCATTGTCATTTTCACAGCAAACAATGCATTTAAATTGCATTGTTTATTGTGAAAATGACAGTTGCAGTTTGGGAGTTAACCACAGGGGGCGCTGTAGGATTTATGTGTGTTTACAACTGTAGGGGGGTGTGGCTGTAGGTCTGACGTCATCGATCGAGTCTCGCTGTAAAAGGGATCACTCGATCAATGCAGCCGCCACAGTGAAGCACGGGGAAGCCGTGTTTACATACGGCTCTCCCTGTTCTTCAGCTCCGGGGAGCGTTCGCGAGCGGGCGGCTAGAAACGAATAGCCGCGCCCTCATCCCAGATTGCTCCCCGCGGGTTTCCGACCTCCGCATGTAGCGGGGGGGGGGGGGTCCCGATCAGAGCCCCGACCCATCTGCCTGTACGTGCCCTTTTGTGGACGTATATGTACATGCGGCGGTCGGGAAGTGGTTAAGTGCACTTTGTCCGGGCACCGGACACAGTGCATATAGAAGCGTCATGCCAATGCAATCCTGTGATTGCAGGCAAGACGCTTTTATTTGCAGGGTTTTTTGATGCTCTGTGGCGCTGCAGAGTAAGGGCGGTGCTGACCCGGGCGGCGTGTCACTTCCGGTATTGGCTCTGTATGAATGGAGAAGCTAGGTAATGTATTGTAACACCCTGCAAATGTCTGTCCACCCCACCTATATACAGCAGCACCTTGTGCTGTATGTATTCTTCTTAGTCTGTGATCGGACTGAGGGTGGAGGGAGCCGTGCTTCACCTCTGCCCCTGGAATCAACCTCTGCTCCAGCCCATCACCTGACTGGTGGACTGGGCCACAAGACAAATCGGTCTGGTGCCCCCATAAAGCCGCTGCACTACTGCCAGTATGATGATGCATATATATACAAAGGGGAAAGGCGCGCAACAATGTAACATATAAATAAAAATATGTTTTACACAGCAACCTGAAATTAGTGAAATAGATACAAAAAATTGTGTGAAAAAAAAAGTGATTTGGAAAAAAAAATTAAATATATAATGTCCCAAAAGTGATTCCAAGTGTTAAGTGCTCAGAGACTTGTTTTCAAATGCCATTGAAGCACAGTTCATAAGGGATTTCCCAATGAAATATTGTAGACGATTCAAATGATAGCCCACATCTGCTCTGTGTGAGGAAGTGATAGGTGGCCACTTACCACAATGTTGGACCCTTCCAGGGGTCAGTAGGGCACTCAAGGTAATTATCCACATTTGGCTCCTAGGGGTCACTCCACTGCCGACAGCTCAGGACTGTTCAGGGCTGCTCAGAAGGGCTGAATGGATATTTCACTCCAAGACGTGGTTCAAACGCTCAGTTTAAATGAAGATGTCATAAAAGATAGGGAAAAAGGAACTCCATAGTGTAGCGGGTTTAAAATACTGACATTTTATTCAGTTTGCACTGACAAAAGTAAAAACAACAGTCCTTCACCCTGCACTAGTGCGAGTTCTCAGCATGAATCAAAAAAACGTATGTGCAGATGCTTCCAGCAATGCGTACGATCGATCGAGTCGACCAGCTGGTAAGCTAATGAACGTGGTGACGTCTGCGATGCTTAGCTCCACCCGACGCGGCGTTTCATCCAAACGGGCTTCTACGGGGAAAGGAGGCTCAAGTATCGGACGTCACACACCTCGTTCCTATTTATGCATTCACGCAGGAGAGTGACACCGGAACAAACAAATGCCGGAACCTGCTCTACACTGCCGCCAACATTTTATTTTATTTTGTATTAGAGCGAGATCCCTGCACTTGATGGTGAGACATCACTCAAAAACAAAACCTTAATTAAAAACATAAACTATAAAAAAACATCCTAATGCTACCTAGGAATATACATATCACTAAGAAAACGAATTCTGTACAAAATATTAAAACTTGCACATAAAATGCTGCCCAATATCAAATGTGATAGATACAAAGGGACCACATTGAATCCTATGTGGGATAAGCCCAGGTTGGAAATATAAGGGAAAATAAAAAAGGGGGAGGGGGGGCAAAGGATTTTATTAATACAGTATGTATAAACTACACAATTTTAAAAAGAAGGGAGAGAGGAGAAATGTGTACTCATGGGACTCAGCTATTATCTATGTAACAGTTGACATCCCATTCTATGTTGAAACCTAAGGGACTGTAACAGGCCATATCAAAAATCCAGCGTGTTTCTCTGCGGGATATTTGTCGTACTAGATCACTCCCCCTCCAGTGGGGGGTATATTTTTCAATCCCAATAACTTTAAGTCCAGAGGGGTCACGGTCATGGTGTTGGGCAAAGTGCAGTGATACACTGTGTTCAGGGAACCCACTACGTATGCGAGAGAGGTGTTCCCCTATCCTTATCTTGAGGGCCCTGGATGTTCTCCCAATATATTGGAGCCCACAAGGGCACCCCAAAAGATAGATCACCCCCACAGAATCACAAGTGATAAATTCAGAAATGGAATATGTTCTGGAGGTAACATGGGAAGTGAATACAGATGTTCTAGTGGTTTTGCAGGAGGCACATACTTTGCACCTTTTGCACGGGTAAAAACCCTTCAGATTCCCAAACATCGACATTCTCGGAGGGGGGTCAACTACACTAGGTGCCAGCAGATCCTTTAGATTTTTATTTCTCCTAAACAAAACTCTAGGGGTATCAGGAAGCTTGGAACCCATGATCTTATCACTTTTGAGAACTGACCAGTGTTTCTTCATTATTTTTCTGACCCACCAATGTTGAGATCAGAAAGTGGTCAAAAAAGCCCACTCAAACGAATCTCTATTCATCTCTGTTTTTCTAGTTTTGGGGACTAACATGTCAGCTCTGTCCATAGCGGCCACTTCCCTAATGTCCTTCTCTAGGGCCTCTGTGGTGTACCCTTTTTCCTCAAATCGTTGTTTGAGGGTCTGAACTTGGGAGTGGAAGTCCTCTGGTTTGGAACAATTCCTCCTAATCCTCTGGAACTGGCCTTTTGGGATGGCCTTAAGCCAATTGGGATGATGGCCACTATCCCTTGGAATGTAGCCATTCCGGTCCGTGGTTTTAAAAAACGCCCTGGTGAGGAGGGAGTTATGTTCTCTAAAATTAATAAGTCAAGGAAATTGACAGACACTGGACTGGACTCATATGTAAATTTTATACCCCAGTTATTATCATTTAAACTGGTCATGAAGTCCGCCAAGGAGGGTGAGTCACCCTTCCACAGAAAGAAGGCATCATCGATATAGCGTCGCCAAAAAAGAAGGCGGGGCTCCCCTAGGGAAAAAAGGCAATCGTTTTCCCACAGGGCCATGAAAAGTCCAGCAAGGCTGGGGGCAAATTTGGCCCCCATAGCAACGCCAGTGCATTGCAAATAGAAAGATCCGCCATAATAGAAATAATTGTGTTCCATAGCGAAATTAAGAAGTTTCATCACAAACTCTAAGGTAGAAGGTTTGAGGGTGGGGTATTTTCTTAAGAAATGTTCGGCTGCCAAATACCCTAGATGGTGGGGGATTATAGTATATAAGGAGGAAACGTCCGCTGTTACCAGCGAAACGTCCTCCTCAATATTAAGCTCCGATATTTCTTTGATGATTTGCATTGAGTCTCTCAGAAACGCCGGAGTCTTAGTTACAGCCGGTTGCAAAAAGTGGTCCACATATTTCCCCACTCTCGAAGTAAGGGAATCTATGCCACTTACAATAGGGCGACCGGGCGGGTGGGTGGAGTTTTTATGTATCTTAGGAATATAATACATGATAGGTGTTTTCGGTGCCAGTGGGGTCAGAAAATCTTTTTCTTTTTCATTTAGGATTCCCTTCTTGTGACCTTCCTTTATCAAACCTATGAGTATTTTTTTATATTTGCCCAAGGGGTCATTCCCAAGAGTAGTGTAAGTGGCCACATCTGATAGTAAATTATCCATTTCTTTAAGATAATCAGACTTCTTGAGTAAAACGATCCCTCCCCCCTTATCTGCGGGTCTAATGATCAGATCTTTCTTTTTGCATAAAGTTTTGATGCCTTCCTCTGTGTTTTTGGTTCTGTCTTTCCTGAACTGAGCTTTTGATAAATCCTGCAACACCAAATTTTTGAAAACAGTGATGCTAGCAGCTGTTTTGGTAGAGGGATTAAACAAAGAAGCATTCCTCAAGCCTGTCCCTGCTTGATGACCAATATTACTGCTATTTCTAAGAATAGGATTGGTCATAAAATGCAGTTTGATACTTAGTTTCCTAGTGAATTTTTGGAGGTCTATGAACATTTGAAATTTGTCCATAGTTCTTCTAGGAGCATACTTTAAGCCTTGATTTAGTGTTAAAGTTTCTGCTCTAGATAGTGCCTCCCCACTAAGGTTAAAAACGCCTTCACATGTTAGTTGCGGCTTTTCTTTGGAGTGGCACCGTTGCCCTCCTCTGACTCCTCTCCCCTTTTTGCCTGTATCCCTTCCTAAAAAACTATCCTTTTTGTTTCTTAAAATGTTGGCGGCAGTGTAGAGCAGGTTCCGGCATTTGTTTGTTCCGGTGTCACTCTCCTGCGTGAATGCATAAATAGGAACGAGGTGTGTGACGTCCGATACTTGAGCCTCCTTTCCCCGTAGAAGCCCGTTTGGATTAAAAGCCGCGTCGGGTGGAGCTAAGCATCGCAGACGTCACCACGTTCATTAGCTTACCAGCTGGTCGACTCGATCGATCGTACGCATTGCTGGAAGCATCTGCACATACGTTTGTTTGATTCATGCTGAGAACTCGCACTAATGCAGGCTGAAGGACTGTTGTTTTTACTTTTGTCAGTGCAAACTAAATACAATGTCAGTATTTTAAACCCGCTACACTATGGAGTTCCTTTTTCCCTATCTTTTATGACATCTTCATTTAAACTGAGCGTTTGAACCACGTCTTGGAGTGAAATATCCATTCAGCCCTTCTGAGCAGCCCTGAACAGTCCTGAGCTGTCGGCAGTGGAGTGATCCCTAGGAGCCAACCGTGGATAATTACCTAGAGTGCCCTACTGACCCCTGGAAGGGTCCAACATTGCGGTAAGCGGCCACCTATCACTTCCTTACACAGAGCAGATGTGGGCTATCATTTGAATCGTCTACAATATTTCATTGGGAAATCCCTTATGATCTGTGCTGCAATGGCATTTGAAAACAAGTCTCTGAGCACTTAACACTTGGAATCACTTTTGGGACATTATATATTTTAATATTTTTTTCCAAATCACTCTTTTTTCACACAATTTTTTTGTATCTATTTCACTAATTTCAGGTTGCTGTGTAAAACATATTTGTATTTATATGTTACATTGTTGCACGCCTTTCCCCTTTGTATATATATGTTTAGTGGAGCCCCATATTGGGCTTCTTTGTATTAAGGTGCAGCATTTTTTCAATTTTATTTTTTATCTTTCACGGCTTTTTATATCCATATATCAATTTACTTAGAGGGTGTTAGCACGGATTGTCTTTGTCTTTAGTATGATGATGCAGACACAAGGGATACTGACATGGTCACCTATATCTGGCAGGTAGGTAGTAAGACTCTCCTGCAATCCTTTGTGTCAGTTGTATATATTAAGGATTTTTTTTCTGTTGATTACTTATGAATGTTTATTTACTGACACACACTGGACTGGCATGCACTGACCTACACTAACAGAGGACGTCCAGATGTACATAAACTGACCACTCCATGCTTTAGAAAGATGCACACAGACAGACAACCAAATTAGGAGAGAGTAGATCGCACACACAGATTATAGGATGAGGCCTACTAAAAACATACACCCAACAGTAGAAAAAAGGATGACTAGCATCCAGTAGGGTAGCTTAAGGTAGTTAGTGTAGGTCCTGCCCTAGAAGAGTCTACCTTGCCGTGGTGGGCAGGCTTGGAATCTCTTGGTCAAAAGTGTGTCAGCGAATGGGCAAGAGGATCACTAGATCTTCACTTCTGGCCAATTGATTTTACCAAAGGACTCTGGGTTTATTCATAGTATATATAGTTGGAAAAGGAAAAAATGTGTATTGATCCATAATTATACTTTCATTAAACACACAATAAAAAATTGGTATATTTACATTTGAATTGCTTCCTCTTTTATTTACTCCTTTCATGACCACTTGGATGCACAAGCCACATTTGTAAGTCTGGAAGGGACTCTATGGCTACTTCTTCCACTCCTGGTGTGTAGGGATGTGTGAGACCGCGTACACACGATCAGTCCAAACTGATGAAAACGGACTGAAGTCCAGTTTCATCGGTTCACAGACTGATGGTCTGATGTTCTGATGTGCGTACACACCATCAGTTCCAAAACCGATTGTGTCAAAATGGGATGACGTAAAACACGACAACGTACTGAAAAAAACGAAGTTCAATGCTTCCAAGCATGCGTCGACTTGATTCTGAGCATGTGCTGGTTTTTGAACCGATGCTTTTGCGTACTAACCATCGGTTTGGACCGATGGTCAGGCATCCATCAGTCTGATTTTAAAGCAAGTTTTAAAACTTTGGACTGAAGGACAAAAGACTGATGGGCCATACACACAGTCAGTTTGGACCGATGAAACTGGACTTCAGTCCGTTTTTATCCATTTGGACTGATCGTGTGTACCTGGCCTACTAGGTGTTTATGTTTTATCATGTGTCCTAACCATGTATATATGTACTGACAAGGCCCTTATGTGACAGTAGTGACAACAAGGTCCTTTCAATGGAGACATCAGGGGTCTTCTAGCTTTACCCAAGAACAGGATATACAATTAAATCCTGTAACAAAAATTTCCCCTTAACTAGGAAAAAATATCAAGTTCTCAGGGAATTCTCAGGGAATCTCTGGATGATGAAGAATTGGAAAAAGAAAAGGAAAGAGAGAGACAGCGGGAACTGAAACGGGCATCAGGCATACTGTATGGTATATGTTAGTCAAAGATAAAAGCAAACCAGCTCGAATGGGGGCCTAAAGCAGATGAAAAAAAAGTCAATAATTGAAGTTACAAAAAAGGCTTACAACTAATCCCCTCATTTAAACCAGGAGAGTGAGTCGCTTGTAGCAAATAGATCCATCTACTCTCCAACTGAAGACGTTTTTTGTCAATATCTCCCCCACGTTCATGTTGTGGTATATGTTCTAAACTAAAAAAATCCAATTGACCTAATAAAGTGGATGTAAACCCAAATTGTATTTATTTATTTTTGATGTCACAATGTAAAGAATAAGATTTCCTATCATCTGTGCCCAGTCTTGACAAAAATACATGACAAGGGGAGTGTAGAGGAGGGCGGGGAAGTCTACTGACATCACGACTCCACCCACAGAGCTCCAGACAACAGATCCACCCACGGAATGTGCAGTTTTTCAGTTCTTATAACAGACAGAGGGGAGACATTTGACAGGTAAGGATACATGCAGGAGGCAGGAGATCAGCACTATGACAGTAGTTTAGAAAGGATGAGATGGGGTTTACATCCACTTTAAGATTAAAGTCATGGTACAGTCCCACATGACGGCTGATAGGCGTCTATATTTTATGTTTGGCAATTAACCACTTTAGCCCCAGAAGGTTTTACCCCCTTCCTGCCCAGGTGAAATTTCAGCTTCCGGAACTGCGTCGCTTTAACTGACAATTGCGCGATCGTGCGACGTGGCTCCCAAACAAAATTGGCATCCTTTTTTCCCCACAAATAGAGCTTTCTTTGGTGGTATTTGATCACCTCTGCGGTTTTTATTTTTTGCGCTATAAACAAAAATAGAGTGACAATTTTGAAAAAAAATGCAATGTTTTTTACTTTTTGCTGTAATAAATATTCCCCAAAATATATATATAAAATAAATTCCTCAGTTTAGGCCGATCCGTATTCTTCTTCTACCTATTTTTGGTAAAAAAAAATTTTACAAAATAGGGGATAGTTTTATGGCATTTTTATTATTATTATTTTTTTTACTAGTAATGGCGGCGATCTGCGATTTTTTATTGGGACTGCAACATTATAGTGGACACATCGGACGCTTTTGTGACATTTTTGGGACCAATCACATTCATACAGTGAACAGCTATAAATATGCACTGATGACTGTATAAATGAGACTGGCAGGGAAGGGGTTAACCACTAGGGGGCGGGAAGGGGTTAAATGTGTAGCCTAGTTTGTGTTCCAACTGTAGGGGGAGGGGGGTGACTGGGGGAGGTGACCGATTGTGTCCCTATGTACAAGGGACACAGATCGGTCTCCTCTCTCCCTGACATGACGTGAAGCTCTGTGTTTACACACAGAGCTCCACGTCCCTGCTGTTACTGGGCAATCGCGGGTGCCCGGCGGCGATCGTTGCCGCCGGGCACGCGCATCGTGATCCCAGCAAAGCGGCGATTGCACGCGCGCGCCCCTCTAGCGTCTTTAAAAGACAGGACGTCATATGACGTCCTGTCAGAACAACAGAGCTACCTTGCCGCCGTCGTTTGACGGCGGCTGGTAGACAAGTGGTTAAAGAGACATGATCTCTATTTCTACAGCATAGGGGACACTTTGTCTTCCCTACGTAAAAAGCTCCACAGGAGCCTTTTATTAAGTACACAGCTCCAATTGACTGGCAACTGATCCTGTGCTTAGGAGTCCATATAGTGTTATTTGGAAGCCCATGACGTCATATGACATCCACCCAGGATGGGAGATCCCTCCTGTGAACGTTATTTGACTATGGGCGGGTACTGAATAGTGTTGCTCACGAATATTCGCATTGCGAATATTCGCTACGAATATTGCATATTCGAGTATTCGCGAATAACGCGAATATCGCGGCGAATATTCGCTATTTCGAATATTCGAATGTTTTCAATTTTTTTTTTAGAACAGATCACATCCTAGAGATCCCCATCGACGTCTAAAAGCATTGCTGGTATGATTAGAGACCTTGGGCCGAGTAGCTGCAGCGCTCATTTTATATTGCCGAAAAATCGCAATGCGATTATTCGGCAAATAGCGATATCGCGCGATTATTTTATATTGTAATATATCACGAATATTCTGAGCCAATCAGAGTACTCCATTCCGCATTTCTCGAAATTTCGAAATTATTTTGTATTGTAATATATCACGAATATTCTGAGCCAATCAGAGTGCTCCATTCCGCATTTCTCGAATATTCGCAATTATTGTGTATTGTAATATATCACGAATATTCTGAGCCAATCAGAGTGCTCCTTCTGCATTTGCCGAATATTCGCAATTATTGTGTATTGTAATATATCACGAATATTCTGAGCCAATCAGAGTGCTCCTTCTGCATTTGCCGAATATTCGCAATTATTGTGTATTGTAATATATCACGAATATTCTGAGCCAATCAGAGTGCTCCTTCTGCATTTGCCGAATATTCGCAATTATTGTGTATTGTAATATATCACGAATATTCTGAGCCAATCAGAGTGCTCCTTCTGCATTTGCCGAATATTCGCAATTATTGTGTATTGTAATATATCACGAATATTCTGAGCCAATCAGAGTGCTCCTTCTGCATTTGCCGAATATTCGCAATTATTGTGTATTGTAATATATCACGAATATTCTGAGCCAATCAGAGTGCTCCTTCCGCATTTCTCGAATATTCGCAATTATTGTGTATTGTAATATATCACGAATATTCTGAGCCAATCAGAGTGCTCCATTCCGCATTTCTCGAATATTCGCAATTATTTTATATTGTAATATATCACAAATATTCTGTGCCAATCAGAGTGCTCCATTCCGCATTTCTCGAATATTCGCAATTATTTTATATTGTAATATATCACGAATATTCTGTGCCAATCAGAGTGCTCCATTCCGCATTTCTCGAATATTCGCATTCGCAATTCGCATTCGCAATTCGCATTCGCATTCGCGATAGCGAAAATTCGCAATCATTTCTTTTCCAAAAAATATCACGAATATTCGTATTTAGCGAATATATGTCGAATATTCGACTATATATTCGAGATATATCGCGAATTCGAATATGGCATATTCTGCTCAACACTAGTACTGAAGTTGTTAAAGGAGTTGTAAAGGAAAACATTTTTTTGTCTAAAACCAATGTCTGCAAGGTAGACAGACAGAATAGTGCAATGACTGTTAAAAAATGAGTAAATACCTATTAAATTCCTTCATCTATATCACCTCCGGCATTCTAGATTCTGCTCTCTCCTTCACTTCCTGGTTTGTGGCGCTCGTTCATGCAAGAACTACATTTCCCAGTATGAATTGCGGCAAGCCCAGTAATTCACACCTCCTTGAAGTCTCTAAAACGTAGAGAGCGTAGTTCCCAGGAGGGGGCGAGCACATCACTGACCACCGCAGTAAAGCCTTCCTTCACGGTGGGGAGTAAAATCAGACAAGCAGGAATTGAACAGAACAGAGAAGAAATAGAGCAACTTCTGATCAAAAATGAACAATGAGGTAGTGAAAAGAGCAATCTCTGCAGGTAAAGGATGCTTATTATGAAAAAATAATTCCTTTACAACCCCTTTACCACCTTAATACAGGGATTTTATACACCCTTCCTTACCAGACCAATTTTTAGCTTTCAGTGCTCTCACACTTTGAATGACAATTACTCAGTCATGCTACACTTTACCCAAACCAAATTTTTATCATTTTTGTCTCACAAACAGAGCTTTCTTTTGGTGGTTAGCTATGAATAAGCACTGTATCTTGGTGTGAAAGGCGTCAGCTCTTTTCTGTTTTTTTGCTGTGACATGTTGATGTTGTGATCTGTTTTATTAAAAAGGAACATTTTTTGGAGTGCGGCCGTCCTGGTTTTTCTCCATACAATTTTGCATACTATTGCAGTGCCTGCACCCAGGGGTTGGATCCTACCTTTCAGCTTTAGCTCCTTGGGACCTCTGAGCGGTTAACTTTTTCTCTTTTCTTTTGGTGGTATTTAATCACTGTGGGTTTTTTATTTTTTGCAATATAAGCGAAAAAAGAGAGACATTTAAAAAAAAAAAAATTTTAGTTTGTATTGTAAAATTTTGCAAATAAGTCCTTTTTTCTTCATAAAATTGTATCAAAATGTATACTACTACATATCTTTAGTAAAAATAACAAAAAAAGTGTATATTATTTGGTCTCTGTGAAAGTTATAGGGGGCGTACACACGATCGGATATATCCGATGAAAACGGTCCGCGGACCATTTCCATCGGATATGTCCGATCGGGAGTTTGATCCGATGGCGTGTACACACCATCGGATCAAATTCCCCGCCGCCGGACGGCGCGGTGACGTAGTGGTGACGCGGCGGTGACGTTGACGCCGCCGCGTCACCGCTACGTCACCGCACCAGGAAGTAAAACACTTCCGCGCATGCGCCGAATCCATTCGGCAGCGGCGCGGCGGCGGTGGGAGCCGACATGTCTGCTGGTAAGTGTACTAACCAGCAGACATGTCGGGCGGACAGATTCCCACCGGATAGATTTCAAAGCTTGCTTTGAAATCTGTCGGGTGGACAAATCTGTCCGCTAGCCCATACACACGAGCGGAGATGTCTGCTGAAACGGTCCATCGGACCGTTTTCAGCGGACATATCCCCTCGTGTGTACGCGGCCATAGAGTCTACAAGCTATGGTGCAAATCATTGAAAAATGATCACATCAGATCACGCCTGATGTACTGAAGGCCTATCTCATTTCTTGAGGCCCTAACAAGCCAGGAAAGTACACATGCCCCCCAAATTACCCCTTTTTGTAAAGCAGACATTCCAATGTATTTAGTAAGAGGCATGGTGAGTTTTTTGAAGTTGTATTTTTTTCCCATTATTCTTGGGGGAAAATATTTTTTTTTTGCACACAATTGTCATAAGTTATTTATCTCACACAGCACATGCATACTTGCAATGCCACCCCAAAATACATTCTGCTACTCCTCCTGAGTATAGTGATACCACATGTGTGAGACTTTTACACAGTCTGGCCACATAGAGGCCCAACATTGAAGTAGCCCCGCCAGGCGTTATAATCTCATTTCTCAACCACCTATTAGGCCGCGTACACACGATCAGACATGTCCGATGAAACTTGTTTGACGAACCGTTTTCATCAGACAACTCTGAACTTGTCTGATGTGCGTACACACCATCGGACCAAAATCCGATCAGACCAGAACGCGGTGACGTAGAACACAACGACGTGATGAAAAAACGAAGTTCAATGCTTTCAAGCATGCGTCGACTTGATTCTGAGCATGCACGGGTTTTTGTTCCGATGCTTTTGTGTACTAACCATCGAACCTGTCCGACGGACAGGTTTCCATCGGACAGATTTTAAAGCAAGTTTTAAAACTGTTGTCCGACGGACAACGGTCCGATAGGCCGTACACACCATCGAACTGATCCGATGAAACTGGTCTGCAGACCAGTTTCATCGGACATGTTCGATCATGTGTACACGGCCTTACAGTTTTGAAAACGGCTTCTCTGGTGGTGGGTACTCCTGATGGACTGGTGGCGGGTACTCTGGTGAGGTGGCGGGTGCTCCTGATGGACAGGTGGCGGGTACTCTGGAGAGGTGGCGGGTACTCCTGATGGACAGGTGCTCCTGATGGACAGGTGGCGGGTGCTCTGGTGGTGGGTACTCTTGATGGACTGGTGGCGGGTACTCTTGATGGACTGGTGGTGGGTACTCTGGTGAGGTGGCAGGTACTCCTGATGGACAGGTACTCCTGATGGACAGTTACTCCTGATAGACTGGTGGCGGGTATGCTGGTGAGGCGGCGGGTACTCCTGATGGACTGGTGGTGGGTATACTGGTGACAGGTACTCTGGTGGCGGGTACTCTGGTGAGGTGGCGGGTACTCTGGTGAGGTGGCGGGTACTCTGGTGAGGTGGCGGGTACTCTGGTGAGGTGGCGGGTACTCTGGAGAGGTGGCACTCTGGTGAGGTGGCGGTACTCTGGTGGCGGGTACTCTGGTGAGGTGGCGGGTACTCCTGATGACATGTACTCTGGTGAGGTGCCGGGTACTCCTGATGACATGTACTCTGGTGAGGTGGCGGTACTCTGGTGGCGGGTACTCTGGTGAGGTGGCGGGTACTCCTGATGACATGTACTCTGGTGAGGTGGCGGGTACTCCTGATGACATGTACTCTGGTGAGGTGGCGGGTACTCCTGATGACAGGTACTCACTATTTAGGGGGGGGCAATCTGGGCACAGTGGTACTTATGTGGTGTATTACGGATGTGTAACTCACTGTTGCTGATCTCCTCCTCACACTGGATCTGTGTGTGAAGAGAACAGCAACAGTAAGTTACACACAGTTTTGTGTTTACTTCTAGTGACAGGCTGTGATTGGATACAGCCGGTCACGTGGTATAGAGACAATTTCATTGGCTCTTTACCCTGATCTGGGCTGGGCTGTATCCAGGTGAACAGCCTCAGCCCAGATTGCCGCACTGCGTGCCCCCATGGGGGCGCGCAGGCGCCATGCACGCCGCTGCGCTGCTCTACATTACAGGTAAGTTGTACTAGAAACACTGCCCACCGCTAAATTACCCCCATCAGGGATTGGCTGTGTCCCGAGGGACACACCGGATCCCCGATCGCCGTGCTGCGTGCCCCTGGGGGCGGGCGCTGTGAACGCCGCTGCTGCAGCTCTGCATTGGAAATCTGGTATGCTACACTGGTAGCTCCGTCGCCTGCCGCCGTCACTCCATTACCCCCATCGGGGAAGGGCTGTGTCCCAAGGGACACACCAGATCCCCGATCGACGCTCTGCGGGCCTCGCAGTAGCGGCGGAAAGTCGAGGACGTCAAATCCCATATCCCATCTGTGGACGTCATATGACTATATGGGCAGGTATTGAAGTGGTTATGGATGATTGTGCTATTTTGAATTCTCATTCTTGGCCAGTACATGGTGCCAAAGAGTCTTAAATGTGTAGATCTCTTTGTCCCAGAAAAGCAGATAAGAAAAAACACAAAAAACTTTTGTTTACAGAGCTAAAAGAGGAACTTTGGAATTTAAAAAAAAAAATTAAGTCAGCAGCTAGAAATATTGTGGCAAACTTCTGCTATTCTCACCTAGGTTAGAAAAGGAGAAGTGGGAGCGGGTACCTGTCAGAAATGGGTACCCGCTAACAGAGCAAAAAAAAAATTCCCAACGATTGAAGAGACGGGGTGAGAGGTTCCAGTTTTAAAGTGTTACTGAACCCATGAGCCTGCATTCACTATATCTGGTCTCCCACAGTACTCAGAATGTGGAAATGCAATTATTTTAGTAAATATAAACTGATTATTACCTTTTTCTCATCAGCAGTATATATCACTGTCTGGTTAACAACTTAAAGGGGAGTTCCACCCACAATTTCACTTTTTAAATATAAATACCCCTGTAATACACAAGCTTAATGTATTCTAGTAAAGTTAGTCTGTAAACTAAGGTCCGTTTTGTTGGGTTGTTACAGCATTTAGTTTATAATCTGGAAATAGACTGTGACCATCTTAAGTGTGGGCATCATGAAGCCAGACTGTATGACTTCCTGGATTTCAGCTTTGCATATCTCGCACATGCTCAGTGCTGCACAAGCAATGTAATAGGTTTCAGTCAGGTTTGCAAGGACTACTATCCCAGAGACCCTTGCAAATAGCCTTGTGACTTAATAGCCTAGGCTAATAAGGAGGAGGAAGTAATGAAGGACTACAAAATAAAGGTATTTACAAGCAACAAAATAAATACAAATTGTCCATTCTGAACACTATGAGATTAGGGCATGCAGCACAGACAAACATAAAAAAATGGGTGGAACTCCACTTTAAGGTCAGAGCCACGTTTTGAGATTTTGGTGTATACAAGGTAAAATCATTTTTTCTTACTAGAAAAATTACTTAGAAACTCCAAACATTTTATATATATATATATATATATATATATATATATATATATATATATATATTTTTTTTTTCTAACACCCTAGGGAATAAAATGGCGGCTGTTGCAATACTTTCTGTCTTACTGTATTTGCACCGCGATCTTACAAATGCACTTTATTTTTTGCACCAAATGTACCAAATCTCAAAACGTGACCCTGTCCTTTAAGGCCGCGTACAGACGAGGAGACATGTCCGCTGAAACATGTCCGACGGACCGTTTCCAGCGGACATGTCTCCTCGGATATTTGGTCCGATGGCGTGTACACACCATCAAACCAAAATCCCCTCGGACGGATAACGCGGTGACGTGGCGGTGACGTTGACGCCGCCACGTCACCAATCCAGGAAGTAAAATACTTCCACGCATGCGTCAAATCCATTTGACGCATGCAGGAGATTTATGTCCGCTGGTTAGGCGTACTAACCAGCGGACATGTCCGACGAACAGGTTTACAGCGGACAAATTTCAAAAACCTGTCCGCTAGGTCGTACACACGATCGGATATGTCCGCTGAAACTGGTCGGCGGACCAGTTTTAGCGGACATGTTCGATCGTGTGTACGCGGCCTCAGTGGTCAACCAAACACTCCTAGGCCGCGTACACGCGATCGAATTTGTCCGCTGAAAACGGTCCGATGGATATGTCCGCTGGTTAGTACGGGAAACCAGCGGACATATCCTCCCGCACATGCGTCGTATCCTGTGAATGGATCCGACGCATGCGTGCGGAAGTGTTTACTTCCTGGTGCGTGACGTGGCGGCGTCAACGTCACCGCCGCGTCACCACGCTGTCTGCCGGCGGGGATTTTGATCCGATGGTGTGTACACGCCATCGGACCGAAATCCGATGAGACATGTCTGCTCTAAACTGTCCGTCGGACAAGTTTGAGCGGACATATCTCATCGTGTGTACGAGGCCCTAGAAGTCACAAGACTTATTTTTTTGGAAAATAATACACTTTTTTGAATTAGAAAATAAGACAACAGTAAAGTTAGCCCAATTTTTTTTTATATTGTGAAGGATAATGTTACGCTGAGTAAATTGATACCCAACATGTTACGCTGAGTAAGTTGCGCCCACTCGTGGAATGGCGACAAACTTTTACCCTTAAAAATCTTCATTGGCGATGTTTGTTTAAAAAATTCTACAGGTTGCATGTTTTAAGTTACAGAGGGGTATAATTATTCTCATTCTCTATAATTATTGCTCTCGCTCTAACGATTGGGTTGATACCTCAGATGTGTGGTTTAAAAATGAGTTTTCATATGCGGGCACTGCTCATGTAAGCGTTCGCTTCTGCACACGAGCTTGCGGGACGGGGCATGTTAAAAAAAAAAAAAATCCTATTTAATTTACTTTACTTTTTGAGATCTCAAATTTATACTAAAATGCAATATAAAAAAAAAATGTCCCTTTAAGAGCTATGAGCGGAAGCGACGTTCTGATGTTGCTTCCACCCTGCAATGGTATGGAGCAGAGTGGGGGCCATCTTCCCCTCAGCTCCATACCACAGACTAGGGTGACCACGTGTCCCGGATTGCCCGGGACAGTCCCACATTTTGCAGGTCTGTCCCGGGCAGGGCACCTTCATTACAGGACCCCCCAGGCCAATGTGTTGCTAGAAAAAAGGCCGCCACATCACCACTTTACTCACTGACAGTACTTGCCCTTGCCGGGAATGCTTGGAGGAGCAGAATCCTTGCCCCCTGCTTGTGATTGGAGAAATCATAAATCCCGCCTCTTGTGTCCAATCACTGTGCTGTCATTCGTTATAGCACAAGCTGATTTTTGGGAAGGGGGGTGTCCCTGAATGGTAGTTTGGAAATATGGTCACACTACCACAGACCAAAAAGGATCTGATTGCCTCTGCCACTATCGACATCTCCGCTAAGCGGCGGAGGGGACCGGAGTGCATTAGGAGACCACTTTTATCTAAAAGCTGACTGCCCAATGAAGAAGAGAATACCAGGGTTATGATAGCTGCTGCCATAACAACTAAAACTTGTGAGCTGTGTTTTCATTCTCCTCTGACTGTCCTATGATACTGCCCTCTGTCTGGACAGTGCTGATGTGAGAGCATGTGATCAGCAGAGAGCCAAAGGGGGAAAAAAAATTCTCTGTACATGCTCAGTTTGGTGTCTATTGCTAACGTCCCTCTACAGAGTTTTTTTTTTTAAAAACTGTACTTACCTAGGTTGGTGCAGCATCAGACCGATTCTGCATCTGTGCTCCGCTGGCTCTGAGGCCGCGTACACACGACAGAGAAACTCGTCGGGCGAAACACATCTTTTTCCCAGTCGAGTTCCTTTTTCGGCAGTCAAAAAACTAGTCGAACCAAATTTTCCCATTGCCCATCGAGGAAATAGAGAACATGCTCTCTTTTTGGCTCGACGAGTTCCTCAACGTGTTTCTTGGCGAAAAGTGTACACACGACCGGTTTCCTCGGCAGAATACGTCTCCCATCGAGTTTCTTGCTGAATTCGAACGAGGAAACCGGTCGTGTGTACACGGCCTGAAACTCAGAACTCAGCGATCAAATACCATCGATCTCTCGGTTCTCATAGCACCAAACAATATTTTTTACTTTTTGCTATAATAAAAAAGAAACAAATTTCTTCATAATTTTAGGCCAATATGTATTCTACATATTTATGGTAAGAAAATCGAAATAAGCTTATATTGCAATATTTGTTTACACAATAGTTATAGCATCTACAAAATAGGGTATAGGTTTCTGGCATTTGTATTTATACATTTTTTACTAGTAATGGCTGCGATTTGCAATTTTTAGCCGGACTGCGACATTGCTGCGGACAGATCGGACGATGTTGGTGCTGCTTTGGTGACGTTTATACAGCTGAGCTAAAAATAGCCACTGATTACTGTATACATGTCACTGGCAGGGAAGGGGTTAACACCAGGGGGCGATCAAGGGGCTAAGTGTTCCCTAAGAACAGCAGATCTCTCTCTACTTTCCTGTCAGAACGGGGATCTGACTGTTTTGACGGGTCCTTGTTCTGGCTCTCTGAGGAGCGATCACATGTGGCGGGTGGCCATCGCAGCTGCGCAGCTCTTAAAAGCCGCTGAGGTACACCTACGGCGAATTGCTCAGCCGTGCCAACCTGCCGCAGTATAATGATGGCGGCTGGTCAGCAAGCGGTTAAGGAAATACATTGAGTGCAGGCCATCAGCCACTTAGGGGGCGTTACCAGGGGCAACGCTCTCATGGTGTATTTAGCACATTAGTGCTGCTCTTTGCATTACTTTGCCCTACCCCCCACTGGAAGAAGAACAAGGAAGAGAACCCTGCCTTTCACATTAAAATGACCATTTACTTTCAATACTTGACAACAAAAAAGAATCTTTCATGCTACCATGGAAATTGTATTCAGGTTATAGTCAGATTGTCCCCTAAATCATCATCCCCCTGCTTATGTAATCTGCTCAACTCTTCTCCCAAATGTCAGCACCGAGCTTGATTTTTGGGGGGCGCAAACAAACTGAAAAAAATAAATAAAATTGCAGCCACTGTGCCCATCAGTTGCAGCCACTGTGCCCATCTGTTGCAGCCACTGTGCCCATCTGTTGCAGCCACTGTGCCCATCTGTTGCAGCCACTGTGCCCATCTGTTGCCGCCACTGTGCCCATCTGTTGCCGCCACTGTGCCCATCTGTTGCCACCACTGTGCCCATCAGTTGCCGCCACTGTGCCCATCAGTCGCCGCCACTGAGCCCATCAAACACAGCCAATGTGCCCATCAGTTGCCACCACTGAGCCCATCAAACGCTGCCACTGTACCCTTCAGACACAGCCACTGTACCCATAAATTGCCGCCACTGTGCCATCAAATGCAGCTACTGTACCTATCAGTTTGCTGCCAGTGTGCCCTTTTAAATGCTGCCAGTGTGCATCCCCCGCCCGCCCGGCACTTACCTGTCTCGGTCGGGCAGCAGGTCATGGCGGCGATGTCCTCCACGCTCCTCGATGTCTTATTCCGTCCTCTATGATTGGTCGCCTGATTGGCTGAAACGGCAGGCGTTGTGATTGGACTCCTATTGGATTGCCTGAGAGGCGGTTCAGTGTTAGGAAAGCGAATATTTGGTTTTCTAACACAACGCTGAGGGAACTGCCAGTGCCCAGCATGACACCTGCTGTTCACCTTTTTGGACGCCTATTAGAGCCTACAGCTCCAATCAGGTGCTTCCAAAAAAAAACGCTGCTATAATTCAGGTGCCCGACACCCGAAAAGGGGCCGGGCAAATGAATAGGGGGCAGCAGCAATGACCATAGATAGATTCATGCAATGCATGAATCTACTGTATCTATGGTGATAGACAGGTGGCAGGAGAGAGGGGGCGGCCTTTATGGACCGCTACTGAATTCCATTGATTACTTTGATGGAGTTTTCATCTCCACTTAGAAACTTGCAAGTCTAAAGGGATGCCGGGGAATGGATGTCTTATTACGACATTGTGCCTATAATAATTACTGAAATGGGCTTATCCTGTGTGGTTTTTCAATGACGTGGGGCGATTTCTGCGTTCAAAGAATGTTTAGTTAAATAGAAATTTGAGTCACCCCATATATGGTTCATAAAGGGGATATTGTGATCAAGATGTGGAATAAGAATACAGAGAAGGGATTTCCCTGATGAGCAACTATGGGAAATCTATCAGCTTTGTGTTATCTCAGCGAGAACTGCTTAGGAGGAATGTGTAGGTGTGTCGTGTTTAGTATATTTTGACTTTGCTTTAACTTTTGTAGAAAAATCTGTTCTCATTCAAATGCAGTTTTATGCATTGGCATGCCTTCATAGACCCAGTCTGTCTAAGGCGGCGTACACACGACCGAGGTTCTCGCTGGAAACCAGCGAGAACCTCGCTGGAAGCTGCATTCCAGCTAGGACCTCGGCCGTGTGTACGCTCTCGGCGAGCTTCCCATCGGGAAGCCCGTCGAGCAGAAATAGAGAGCACGCTCTCTATTTGCTCGACGGCCCGCCTGGAAGAATGGCTGGTTGCCATTCCCGACGGGCGCGTCGCCGATTTCGACGGCCGGCAGGGAACCTCGACGGGCGGAACGATGTGTTCTGCCCGTCGAGGTTCTCTGCCGTGTGTACGCGGCCTGAGGCTGCATTCACACCTGAGCGTTTTGTCGCTTGAAGCGCGACGCTCAAAAACGCTAGAGGGGAAAAATAACATTATTCTCTATGGAGATGGTTCACATCTCTACTCCAAAACGCAGAACGCCTGAAGCTCAAACAAGTTCCGGACCCTTTTTTGTCGCGCGAATCGGGTGGCTTGGGCGTTTACATTGGTGATAATGACCTGTACAAAATCGCGTAAAAAAACGCTGCGTTTTGTCGCGGCAAATCGTGGTAAAAACGTTGCAATTTGTCGCGGTAGAAAACTTCGCAAGTCGCAACGCTCAGGTGTGAATGCAGCCTTAAAGGAACACTAAAGGTTTGTTTCCTATTAGATCAATTGATTGCTGTAAGCTAGAGCATTTAAATATCACTTACCTCGTTTTTCCTTTTGACCTCCAAAATACAGTAATCCAGGTTTGAAAATGCCATTTCCTGTCTCTCCTCTTCTTGCTTTCCACCAGCACCTGAGCTGTTTGGCACAGTGGAAAGCAGAATGTGCTCACCCCCTCCCTATGACTACAGCCCTGCGTGAAGATGCTCTCGTCCCTCACAGTCACGGAGGCTAAGCCTAATGGGAACTGCAGTTCCCATTAGGCCGTGATGCAGCAAGAATGAATGCGCACCGCAAACCAGGAAGTCCGTGAGAACAATTATTCAGGAGTGATGGAGGTGAATAAACTAGCTCGATTTCAACAGGTATCAAACTAGTTATAATGCAAAACATTACTTTTTACTTTATCAGCCATTGTCAGACTTTCATTTAAGAGGAAAATATTTTTGTCTTTACAACCCCTTTAAGCCTGGTACACATTATACAGTATTTTCTGCAGACAAACAGGGCCACCATTAGGGGGCAAAGGCAGTACACCTGTAAGGGGCCCGGTGGTCCCCAGGAGCCCGCATGGCATCCCATCCCCCTTTTTTTTTATAATTTTTTTTATTATTACATTTTTAAGCCTCCCCGACCTCAGGGTCTCCAGGGGCCTGGATGGCATCCCCCTTTTTTTTCCGTCAGCACCCAAAGCCCCCCCCACCCAACCTCTAAGGTGGTCCCCAGGGCCCCGGATGGCATCCCCCTTTTTATTTACCGTTTATTTTTGTCAGCACCCAAAGCCTCCCGACCTTAATTTGCCGCAGCAGCACCCCCACCAACTTCTCAATTTGCGGCACCCCCCATTCTCAACTTGCGACACTCCCCCCCCCCCCACTCCTCAACCTGCAGCGGTAGCACCCCCCGGGGGGCCAGGGCGCCCATGCCTGAAGCTGTGCAAGGGACCCCAAAATTCCTGATGGTGGCCCTGCAGACGAAGCATAGGACTTTTGTCCGAAGGGCGTTGGCCATGAACTTGTATTGCATACAAACAGCAAAGATTTGTGTCAGCCAGCAAACACAAAACGACGTGTTTTTTTTTAGCTCTTTAGCGCAACCCTTTGGGCAACTTTTGCTAATGTTGTGTTATGGTGAGCATTGCTGCTGAGCATGCGCGTTTGTACTTTGGAGTTTTGTCCGACGGACTTGTGTACAAACGCTCAGATAACCCGACAACACTCATTTGTTGGCGGACAATTTGCTATCCCACATTTGTTCTCGGAAAATTTGACAATTGTCCGAAGGAGTGTACAAGCGGTTGTATTTTCCGACAACAGCCTGTCATCACACAATTCCCATTGGATAATCTGATCGTGTGTATGAGGCTTTAGACTAAGTCTGCTTGGACAGTATGGTCACTTGCTGACTTGGCACCATCCACAGGCAGCCCAAAGTGGTTGTAAAACCTTACAATCTACTTTTTGCTACAGGTAAGCTTATAATAAGGCTTACCTGTAGCTATCCCGGATATCTCCTAAACCTGCATGGTTTAGGAGAGATCCCCTATATCTGCATGTGCCGACATCATCGGCACATGCGCACTGAAGTAATGGCACGTACGTAAGTGGCGTCATCGCAGCTCTGGCAAATCGCAGCACCGGAGTCCGCAATACCCGGAAGTAACTCCGGGAGACATGTCGCTGGCCGGTGCTGTTTAGGGGCACCACAGCGGGGGCTTCGATCTCAAGAGAGTATTACATAATGAGCTAGTATGCTATGCATTTTCTTTTATATATGTGGGTTTACACCTACTTTAACTCTTCAATAAAAGGAGTTAGATCCAACACAATTATACTTCAGCTATTTGCAGCACAGAGGATGTCTTCGTAGTCTTTTGAAGTATAGGAAGACAATGGCCCGGATTCACGTACCCGGGCGTATCTTTGTGCGGGCGTATCTTCTTTACGCTACGCCGCCGCAAGTTAGAGAGGCAAGTGCTGTATTCACAAAGCACTTGCTCCCTAAGTTACGGCGGCGTATCGTAAATGGGCCGGCCTAAGCCCGCGTAATTCAAAGTAGCAAGGCAGTGGGCGTGTTTTATGACAATGAACCGTGACCCCATGCAAATGATGGGCCGAACGAACGGTGCATGCGCCGTCCGTGGACGTCTCCCAGTGCGCATGCTCCGAATCACGTTGGATAGAATGCCTTAGTGACGTCGGCGCGCAAAGCCTACGACGTGTGAACGTAACCTACCCCCAGCCCTATTCACGTACTACGTGAACGCCGTAAACAACGTAAAATTTTACACCGTTGTTCCCTTGCCCTTACCTTAGCATTAGCTGCGCCTCATATAGCAGGGGTAACTTTACGCCGGACGTAAGCCTTACGCAAAGCGCGTATATGAAGCGGCCGGGCGCATCTACGTTCGTGAATCGGCGAATCTTGCTCATTTACATATTTTTTATTGGAACGCCGAATGCGTCCAGCTTAACTATGCGCCCACGATACGCCATGGTAGGCAAGTTATGCCGGATGACTGAAGCCATGTTTTTCAGCGTATCTTGCTTTGTGAAGAGAGATACGCCTGCGTAGCGCCTTTGTGAATCCGGGCCAATGACTTTACCAAACCTTAGCCTTGTCTGTCTCTGTAAATACTAACACTGACTGAGGGAACATGGAAGCCACTGGGAGGGTCTAGCTAGGACTAAACTAATTAACACTTAGGGCCCTTTCACACAAGCAGACGAACGGTCCGCTAATTACAAGTCCGTTAACGGACTTGTAATGGGCCCCTATGGGAGCGGATCCGTTAGCGGATGATGCATCCGCTAACGTCCGCCTAAGATCCGCGTCCGTCTGGATCCGTTTTGCGGACGGAAGAAAACACTATTTTTCTTCCGTCCGGTGGAACGGATCGGATGCAAACAGACAGACGGTCCGTTTCCATCCGAGTCCCCATAGGGGATAGTGGAGGAGAGACAGGGCGGTCCCTGCATAGTGTGCGGGGACCGCCCTGTCCGCCCGACAGCTCAGCGGAGACCCCCCGCTGAGCCGACGGACACACGGAGTGGACCGGAAAACGGTCCACTCCATGTGAAAGGACCCTTAATAGGAGGGGAGGACAGAGGGGTAAACTAAATCACATAGTAAACAAGTTGAAGGTTCCACTAGATGTCAGCGAACTACTGAACAATAATAATCTGATATAAACAAGTAAAAGGATTGAGCTGGCAACTCTGTAGTCCATATAGCAATTTTAATATGGTTGGTTACATGAAGTGACAAGCAAAACAGCTGATGCATTTCGGCAACAGGCTAAGGCTGTTATAGTCGCAAAATGTTTTAATGATCCTTCGGACCTCTCTTCAGTAGCCCTTAGGCTCCTTACACACGGAGCGGTCCGGTTTTCGGTCCGCTCCGTGTGTCCGTTAGTAAACGGACTTGTAATGAGCGGACGAACGGTCCGCTAGTGTGAAAGGACCCTTAATTCCATGGCATGAACAAAAAATGTGTAATGCCGCATACACATGGTCGGAATTTCCGCCAGCAAAAATCCGATTTTGGTCCGACCGTGTGTATGCTCCATCAGACTTTTGCCGTCAGAATTTCCGCCAGCAAAAGATTGAGAGCAGGTTCTCAATTTTTCCGACGGAAAAAATTCCGATCGGAAATTCCGATCATCTGTAGCAATTCTGACGCGCAAAATTCTAACGCATGCTTGGAAACAATTCAAAGCGTGCTCGGAAGCATTGAACTTAATTTTCTTGTCGTAGTGTTGTATGTCACCGCGTTCTTGACGGTCGAAAGTTCAGAGAACTTGTGTGTGACCGTGTGTATGCAAGCCAAGCTGAGCGGAATTCCGTCGGAAAAACCATCCAAGGTTTTTCCGATGGAATTTCCGCTTGTGTTTACGGATATACGGACATTATAGTGTCCCACATTCTTTCCAAAAATGGCAGCATCTATCAGAGGTATCTGGGAAATATCTGTGAAGCAGGGCCGGGGTTCGATACCATTGGCAAAGAATGTAATGCCCTGTACACACAATCGGTTCATCCAGATATCCGATGAAGCTGACTTTCATTAGTCTTGGCTACACACCATCAGTTAAAAAAACGATCGTGTCAGAACGCGGTGATGTAAAACACAACGACACGTTGAAAAAAATTAAGTCCAAATGCGTCGACTTGATTTTGAGCATGAGTGGATTTTTAACCGATGGATTTCCCCACAGACGATCGTTTTTTTTTCGATCGGTTTTTTAACCATCAGATAATTTTAAAACAGGTTCTACGTTTTTTTACCGCTGGGAAAAAAAAAACGATGGGGCCCACACACGATTGGTTCGTCTGATGAAAACGGTCCAACAGACCGTTTTCATCAGACAAACCGATCGTGTGTTCGCGGCATTAAAGTTTGTTTCCTGTATTTTTGTACATACCGAAGATTAAAAAATACAATGTATTATCCCATTGTGCTGATCCTCAGTAAAGGTTCTATCCAGATCCAGCTCCCGCTTATGACAGAACGTAGCTGGACATTCCCCCGAGGAGCCGTCAACAGAGCATACATCCTCCAGATTGTATGAAGTCCTCTCTCCATACAGTATTTAACCACTTCCCGCCCAGTCAATAGCAAATTGACGTCTATTGACATCCAGCAGGATAACAGCCGCCGCGCCGATACACCGATCTCGGTAAAGCCTCCGACAGAGGCTCTTTACCACGTGATCAGCCATGTCCAATCATGGCTGATCATGATATAAACAGGAAGAGCCATTGATCGGCTCTTCCTCACTCGCGTCTGACAGACGCGAGTAGAGGGGAGCCGATCAGCCGCTCTCCTGACAGGGGGGATTCGCGCGAGTGTTTATCAGCGCAGCCCCCCCTCAGATGCCCACACTGGACCACCAATGAAGCCTCCAGGACCACCAGGGAAGGGGGCAACATGTGGATGGCCAGGTTCATCCCCATGGCCAGCCACATGTAAAACAATAAGCACAATAGATGCCAATTAGTGCCCACAAATGAGCAATGACTGGCAACATGGTAAAAAAACATGTGATGCCCAGCAATGCCACCCATAAGTACTCATTAGTGCCACCCAAAGGTGCCCATCAGTGCTGCCTGAGTGCCCATCAGTGCCGCATACCAGTGCCACCTATCAGTGACCATTATCAGTACCCATCAGTGCCCCCTCATTGGTGCCACCTCATCGTGCCCATCAGTGCCGCCATATCAGTGCCCGTCAGTGAAGAAGAAAACGTATTTATAAACAATTAACAGAAACAAAGACAAACTAAAAAAAAAAATGATGGTTTCTTTTTATTTGTTGCACAAAAAATTAAAAACGCGGAGGTGATCAAATACCACCAAAAGAAAGATCTATTTGTGTAAACAAAGTGATAAAAAAAATTGTTGGGTACAGTGTAGCATGACCGCGCAATTGTCATTCAAATTGCGACAGTGCTGAAAGCTGAAAATTGGCCTGGGCAGGAAGGTGTGTAAGTGCCTGGTATTGAAGTGGTTAAAGAGTATAAAAAATGTCTAAGCTGGGCTGCTCGCCAAAAGTCCAATTGAAAACGACCGTTTCCAGCTGTCATCACCTGATATGTAGGCCAATCTCCTGATATCATAAAGTGAGACATCTGATATATCCCGTTTCATCAGAGCTTTCGAAAGTTTCCTGGCATAGACCCGGGAAAAATTGTGGGTTTCCCAGAATGGGGATTCTATTGATGAAAGTCTACCCCTGGAAAAAAGCGCAGAGAATTGACACAGTGTGGGTCCAATCAATGGATGTTTTTTAATATATTGTGAAAGCTCCCTATAGCACCAATATGCTCCTATGTAGCAGAACATTGCTCTGTTTCTGCTCCAGGTGCGGCCAATCAATCAAACGTCCCAAATGTACTGCCTGATAATATTTGTACATATCTGGTGCAGCCAGTCCACCATATTGTTTGGGAAAGGTCAACAGAAATCTATTATTCCTCGTTTTTTATGTGCCCAAATACATTCAGTGATTAATCAGTGAAAAATACTAGGGTTGTCCCGATACCACTTTTTTGAGTACAAGTACCGATACTTTTTTTCCAAGTACTCACCGATACCGAATACCGATTCTTTTTTTTTTTTAATGTCATGCGACAGTGGCAGTTTTTTTTTTTTTACAGTGATTTTTTTTTTTAGGGGGGAGGGATTGGATTGTAAAGTACTCGGGGTAATGCTCGGTATCGGGACATCCCTAGTTAGTACCAATTGCATGATGTTGTGGGTGGAGTGTGTCATTGTCCCTTTTGATTACTGCAGCATGCTTTCTACTGTATAAAAGCCTGAGTTTACCATTAAAGTATCTATCCGTTTTGAACCAGAGAACAGAGCTGTGTGTCTCGTTTTCTGGGGAATCCATATGTGCCGTGTTCGTCTGCTGGATTGTGGAGTGTCGAGAAGCTGTCTTGGGTTGGTGGAATGGAATATCGTAAACGGCGTCAACCCCTGACCGTTACAGTGACAATGAAGAAAAGGTGGCACCAACATCCCTGTAGGTAAGTATAAACAAGGGAAATTCCCTAATATCCCCTGATGAAAGTGGCGAAACATGTTGGTACAATCACTCCAATGCTACTGCTGAGTGACTAAATCTTATCATCTGTTTTGAATTTTAGATGTTTCCATGTACATGTGCACATAACTTCTTTCCAAAATCTGTTTAACCATGTCTTGTATGTAGCAATAAAAAAAAACCTTCTTATTTTATACTTATTGTGGAGTATTGCAATTACTTATTTGCTGGCACCCTTCAAAATCCTGCCCAAAATTTCCCTTGTTTATACTTGTTAAAGTTAATCTTAAAATATGATATAAATCCATATTAATCTATTTCCTGAAAGAGATTGAGGAGGGATATCATAGGAAAGGTTCTAATGAAAGAATAGGTGCCTGGTCCCTTGAGTAACCATGACCGGGTGGGATAGAATTGCATTTACCTTAACCTTTACAGATGGGAAACTATATATACTCCTGATCCATCGTAACATATTGTCTCCCAAAGCCAATGACGGGATGTGGGGAGAAAGAAAGAAAGAAAGATGGATAGATAGTGGCAGTGCATCTATAGAGGGCACCGGAGCATCGCTCCCTCTGGCTCAGCCACCCCTTCTGGCTCAGCCACCCCTTCTGGCTCAGCCGCGACAATGGGCACAGTGGCGACAATGGGCACAGTGGCATCAATGGACACACTGGCATCAATGGGCACAGTGGCAACAATTAAAGGGCACAGTGGCAACAATTAAAGGGCACAGTGGCTGCGTTTGATGGTATGGTACAGTGGCTGCGTTTGATGGCATGGCACAGTGGTGACAATTGATGGCACAGTGGCTGCGTTTGATGGCATGGCACAGTGGTGACAAGTGATGGCACTGTGGCTGTGTTTGATGGCATGGCACAGTGGTGACAATTGGTGGCACAGTGGCTGTGTTTGATGGCATGGCACAGTGGCTGCTTTTGATGGCATGGCACAGTGGCTGCTTTTGATGTCATGGCACAGTGGTGACAATTGATGGCACAGTGGCTGCGTTTGATTGCATGGCACAGTGATGACAATTAATGGCCCAGTAGCAGCATTTCACCGTTGCTGCATTTGATGGCCGCCGGTGGCCGTTCGTGGGCCACGAGGGCCGTTCGCGGGCCGAAATCGACCCGCGGGCCGCGAGGGCCGTTCGCGGGCCACAATCGGGCATTTTCCCGGTATGCCCTATGGCCAGTCCGGGCCTGCCTATAACTCCTGCATTGCGTGGGGTCTTTGCCTTCTTTCAAGTATTACGGTAATGTGGGCTTTCAAAGTTACTGTATGAAAAGAAGAAGTTAAATCGCCCAATCCATTAAACATTTTTACGAGGTAAGGCCCCAGAGCAGCCACAGTGTTGCCAACCGTCAGTATTTTTAAAGGCAGCCAGTAAACAATGGGCACTTTTCTCCTGACAGTAAATGCCAGTAAGAGGAAAAATTTGCCAGTGAAAATATGGCTGTGACACTGCTCGGAAATTCGCAAGAGCAGTTCGGGTCCTGAGGCTGCTGACCATTCAAATGCCTGCTACAGTGGGTTTAACTGGTGCCGGCAGGGGATTGGACTGGTGGAGGTGATGCATGAGAGTGTCATGTAATGTCATGGTACAAAGGAGCCAAGTGGAGAGGTAGTCACCTGAAATTGTCTTCCAACAGTCTTGAAGGAGTTCCCAGAGATGCTTGGCACTTGTTGGCCCTTTTGCCTTCACTCTGCGGTCCAGCTCACCCCAAACCATCTCGATTGGGTTCAGGTCCGGTGACTGTGGAGGCAGGTCATCTGGCGTAGCACCCCATCACTCTCCTTCTTGGTTAAATAGCCCTTACACAGCCTGGAGGTGTGTTTGGGGTCATTGTCCTGTTGAAAAATAAATGATGGTCCTAAATGTGGTAGCCATGCTGGTTCAGTATGCCTTCAATTTTGAATAAATCCCCAACAGTGTCACCAGCAAAGCACCCCCACACCATCACACCTCCTCCTCCATGCTTCACGGTGGGAACCAGGCATGTAGAGTCCATCCTTCACCTTTTCTGCGTCGCACAAAGACACGGTGGTTGGAACCAAAGATCTCAAATTTGGACTCATCAGACCAAAGCACAGATTTCCACTGGTCTAATGTCCATTACTTGTGTTCTTTAGCCCAAACAAGTCTCTTCTGCTTGTTGCCTTTCTTTAGCAGTGGTTTCCTAGCAGATATTCTACCATGAAGGCCTGATTCACACAGTCTCCTCTTATCAGTTGTTCTAGAGATGTGTCTGCTGCAAAAGGTGGCTACTTTGAAGAACCTAGAATATGACATATTTTCAGTTGTTTCACACTTTTTTGTTATGTTTATAATTCCCCATGTGTTACTTCATAGTTTTGATGCCTTCAGTGTGACTCATAGTCATGAAAATAAATAAAACTCTTTGAATGAGAAGGTGTTTCCAAACTTTTGGTCTGTACTGTGTGTGTAATATATAATGTTTGGGGGTTCTAAGTAATTTTCTCGCAAAAATTTTTTATTTTAACTTGTAAACACCAATTGTAAAAAATAGGCCCGGTCCCTAAATGGTTAATTGTATGTGTGGTGCCTGAAAACAAAAGGAAATATCTAATACTTACAAAGAGGGTTTGCAGAGAGCAGGGCCGCCATCAGGGGGGTACAGGCATTACACCTGTAAGGGGCCCGGGGGTCCCCAGGGGCCCGGATGGGAACCAAGGGCCCCAGATGGCAAGCCCTTTTTTTTATAAAAAAAATATATTTTTTATAAAAAAATATTTTTTTTTTATAAAAAATATATATTTTTTTAATATATATATATTTTTTTTTTATTAAAGGGCCATTTTTTTTCTTTTATTTTTTTTAGAGGTCCGGAGGTCCCCAGGGGCCCGAAGGCCACCAGGGCCCCAGATGGCAAGCCCTTTTTTTTCTTTTTTTTTTATAAAAAATATATTTTTTTATAAAAAAATATATTTTTTTAATATATTTTTTTTATTAAAGGGCCAATTTTTTTTTTTTTTTTTTAGAGGTTCGGAGGTCCACAGGGGCCCGGAGGCCCCAGGGCACCGGATGACAACCCCCCTTTTTTTATTTATTTTCTATAAAAAAATATATATATATTTTTAATATATTTTTATTTCATTTTTTTATTAAAGGGCCATTTTTTTAGGGGTCTAGGGCCCCAGATTTTTTTAGTAGGCCACCAGGGCCCCAGATGGCAACCCCCTCTTTTTTATTTATTTTTTTATAAAAAAAAAATATTTTTTTATAAAAAAATATATTTTTTTAATATATTTTTCTTTTCTTTTTTATTAAAGGGCCAATTTTTTTTATTTTATTTTTTTAGAGGTCCGGAGGTCCACAGGGACCTGGAGATCCCCAGATGACAACCCCCCTTTTTTATAAAAAAATATATAATTTTTTTATATATTTTTTTATTTCATATATATATATATATTATTATTATTATTAAAGGTCCCCAGGGCCCCCGGATGACAATCCTCCTTTTTTATATTTTTTTTTTACTTTTTTATATTATTTTATTTCTTTTTTTTTAATATATAGATGTATTTTTATTAAAGGGCTCAGAGGTCCCCAGGGCCCCATGTGTCAAACCCCCTTTTTTTATAATTGTATTTTTTATTTTTCTTTATTTTTTTTTATATTTTTATTTTTTATTAAAGGGCCAGAGGTCCCCAGGGCCCTGGAAGGCAACCCCCTTGTTTTTTTGTTTTTTTATATATAAATGTTTATTTCTTTTTTATATATATATTTTTTTATTTCTTTCTTTTTTTTAAAGGGCCCAGAGGTTTCTTTTTATTAAAGGGCCCATAGGTCCCGAATAGAAAGCCCCCTTTTTTTGTAATTTCCTTTTATAAAAAAAAAAATAAGGTCCCCGGTGCCCCAGTTGGCAACCACCCTTTTTTAAAAATATATATATATATATTTTTTCCTCTCTTTTTTTCTTTTTATTAAAGGGCACAGAGGTCCCCAGGGCCCGGATGGCTACCCCCCTTTTTATTTTGTAAAGGGCCCCCGCTTCTCAATTCGCGCCAGCAGCCCCCCCCCGCTTCTCAATTTTATGCGGCAGCACCCCCCCCCCCCCCGGTTCTCTGCTCCAGGGGGCCCATGCCTGAAGCTGTGTAAGGGGCCCCAAAATTCCTGATGGCGGCCCTGGCAGAGAGTTCTGTTATGATCATTTGCAGGATGAGCAAACGCCACCATCATTAATGTAATCTCAAAACTTCCCACGAGAGGGCAGACTATGTACAGAAAATCATTGATTATGCAATACTGTTCCTGAGAATTCAAATGAGTGTACTGTGAACTGAAAATGGTGTTTTTCTTTCATTCTAATTGTGTAATCTGGAAAGTATTGCAGCATCGCGATGCACTTTCAGAAAGTATTGCGACCATATGAATCCTGGATATGATTTAAAGGGACTGTATGGCCAAAAAAAACAAAACGATATTTCAGTTCTGAAAGTAAAACCCCTGACTTTGGATCCCAACCGCTTTTCACCATGGAGTCCACACCTGTACATTTTCTAAACGTGTGCAAAATCATGCAAAATGTACCAAAAACACATATCGCATTTGCGGTGCCATTCATTGATAATAGCACACCATTTGCAAAAGGCACACAACAAACGCAGCAAAAGCGACAAATTTGAAAAAAAATGCAATATTTTTTACTTTTTGCTATAATAAATATCCCCCCAAAATATAAAAAAAAAAAATTTCCTCATATTAGGCCGATTCTTCAACATATTTTTGGTAAAAAAAATTGCAATAAGCGTTTATCGATTGGTTTGCGCAAAAATTTATAACGTTCACAAAATAGGGGATAGTTTTATTGCATTTTTATTAATATTTTTTTTTTTACTACTAATGGCGGCGATCAGCGTTTTTTTTTTTCGTGACTGTAACATTATGGCTGACACATCGGACAATTTTGACACATTTTTGGGACCACTGTCATTTCACAGCAATAAGTGCTATAAAAATGCACTGTGAAAATGACAATTGCAGTTTAGGAGTTAACCACTAGGGGGCACTGTAGGGGTTAAGTGTGACCTCATATGTGTTTCTAACTGTAGGGGGCGGGGCTGGATGTGTAACGTCATTGACCGTCTTTCCCTATAACAGGGAACAGATGATCAATGACACTGCCACAGTGAAGAACAGGGAAGGTGTGTTTACACACACACCTCTCCCCGTTCTTCAGCTCCGGTGACCAATCGCGGGACACAGGTGGCGATCGGGTCCGCAGGTCCCATGGGTGTGGTCACGGAGCTTAGGACCGGGTCGCGGCTGGGCTTAAAGAGACACGTATAGGCACGTGATTGTGCCCAGCCGTGCCATTCTGCCGTCGTATATCGGCGTGAAGGGGTCCTTAAGTGGTTAAAAAATGTGCAAAAAAAAAACTAAATGTGTTTTTAAACCCTCTAGGTGTGGATGGGGCCTTTCACTTTTTTTGGCTGCCTTTTACGAAAAAGTAAAAAAAATAAAATAAATGTAATCCTTTTCCCGCCTAAGAGTAAAACAAATCTTAAAGTTGCAAAATTGTGCTTAGGCATTAACATGTGTTAGTAAAACTGTACATATTACAACTACTTTGTGCATCTAGGTGGATTATACTGCATTTTTTTTCAGGACGAATTGGGCTTACATTTTGGTGGTAAAAGGTAATATTGGTTTAATGGTGATATTTCCTGATTTCTTTTTTTCATTATTATAAAAGAATAAACTTCCCAAAATAGTAAAAAAAAAAAAATGTTGGCTGTATATTTTTTGTTACTACCATATCCACTACCATATAGAAGAACAACCCAAAAGAAATTCTCCTGATGATCACAGTGATACTACATATGTGTATGTTAGTTGTATGTACCGCATTTTCCTTTTTTTTTATCCTACCTAAAAACACACTGATACCGATACTAAAAAAAAAAATCACATCCAAAAAAAAATACTGACCGTGACCTTGACCCAAACACTAATCCTGGCACTGCCCTACATCAAACCTTGATCTAGGTATTTTTTGTATCATTATTAATATTATTTACTCTGAAAGGAGAGAGAGATACAATGCATCTCTCTCCTCCATTCACAGAGAAAAAACAAGGGGGTGGGCTTCATAGTGACTGACCACTGTGATAGCCAATCAGAGTCTATCACAGCAATCCATACCTCCCAACACGCATGGATCCTGCGCGACTTTCCCGCAGTCCCGAGATAGGAGACATTTTCCCGCAAACGAAAATGAGTGAAGAGAGTAGGTAGATATCACCCTGCGTCCCCCCTTATCCTGTAACAGCGGCACCTCCTCTTGTAACCTGTAATGTCTATGCGGTAGCACCAACCCCCCCCTCAACAACTTTGATTGCAGGAACGAAAAAAAATCACTGTCCTGCGGTAGCACCCGTAGCACCGCCCCCCCACCACTCAACAAATTTGATGGCAGAAAAAAAATGTGAAAGAATGTCCTGCAGTGGGAATTTGAAAAGTTGGGAGGTATGGCAATCAGGTGACCCAGAATAGGGAGTTCCGGGTCCCCATCCTTAGTACGGGGCTCCCTGTGAGACTCTGTGTTGGGAGCGTGCCGCCCGGTGCACTCCCAGCACAGAGACAGATACACAAATATACGGCCCCCCGGGAAAAAAGTCCAGTCCAGTGAGGTGCATATTTGTTGGGTAGGCCTCAAGGGGTTAAAGATTCAACAAGGTTTAAAGACCACAGCCCATGGGTGGAGCCGGGAACTAGAGGGATATAGTACATGGTAATTATCTAGCCATTGTCATGTGGGTAGACTAGGGTGACCACGTGTCCCGGATTACCCGGGACTGTCCCACATTTTGCAGGTCTGTCCCAGGCACCTTCATTCCAGGACAATACTGTGTCCCGGAATGAAACTGACACAGCCACCCCCACTCGCCAATCTGATGCCCCCAAAAAAGTCCGCCACATCACCGCTTTACACACTGACAGTACTTGTCCTGGCCGAGAATACCTGGAGGAGCACAATCTCCGCCCCCTGTTTGTGATTGGAGAAATCATAAATCCCGCCTCTTGTGTCCAATCACTGTGCTGTGATTCGTTATAGCACAAGCTGATTTTTGGGAAGGGAGGGTGTCCCTGAATTGTAGTTTGGAAATGTGGTCACCCTAGGGTAGACCCTTTAAGGGTATTTGCATGTAGTCAGTTTTCTGCAGTAAAATGCGTGCGTCATTACAGGAGGAACTGCAAAAGCAGAACTTTAAAAGAAAGAATTACTTATTTTTATTTTGTTATTTTTAAAGATAAAATAACAAAATGAAACTTAAGCTGCAATATCCATTTTCAATCTACATCTTTCTTCTGCAGTACTTTAGTTCTGTCACAAGATGTCCTCAGTCTGACAGCCGCAACATTTATCATTCCTGGACCCGCCCTCAGCATGTGACCAGACTGTGAAAGAGAAGTAGAACAATGATGAGTTCATCTCTCTGACACTCTGCTCTCTCCTTCTATCAACATGCTCCTTTTGAGTATGTGAGCTGATTACTTCTTCTTATATTGCATGCTGCTCTACAGAGGTGTAAAGAAGCTGATACCAAGTACCTTCACTGACTACATTTACAAATACACATTTAAAGTGTATACCAAAAACTTTTTTTATTCTTGTATTGAGTAGTAAAAGTGGATACGGAACAGGAAATGAGAGGACAGTTGTGTGTGCAATTGTCATTCAAAGTGTGACAGCGCTAAAAGCTGGAAATTGTCCTGGGAAGGAGGGGGGGAGGGGAGATTGTCCAGTATTGAGGTGATTAAACTTGCTAACAACAAATCCCCCCCCCCCCCCCAAAAAAAATCCATAAAAACTAAAAATCGCTGTGAAATACAATAAAATTACATATTCAAAAATGTAAAAAGCGCAGAAATGTTCAAAAGCAAACTGCATAGGTGTGAACCAAGCCTAACATGTTGTGGAGCAACTGCACTTTGCACAGTCTTTTTGCCTTTAGTAAATAAGCCCCACAGCCTCTTACCAGATGGTTTTGCCAACCTAATTAGGCTCCATTCACACTAATGCTTTTTTTGATGCATTTTGCAGAAATGCAGGGAAATTTTTTAACATGATTTCCTATGGAACATGTTCACATCAATCCTTTTTTGTGCCTCTGCGTTTTTGGAACGGGTGGGGGACTTTTTTCCTGCAAAAAGCAGCATTTTTCATGTAATAGAATCCAATGGACCTGCATCAAAAATGCAAGTATTTTGCCTCGATTTGTGTTTTGCGTTTATTTTAAAGCTGTTGCTGGTTGTTAAAGGAAATGTAAAATAAAAATAAACATAATGGGTAAAAAATAAAAATAAACGCAAATCGCGGTAAAAACACACTTTAAAAACGCAGCAAGCACCGCAAAAAGCACTGCAAAAATGCTCAAAAGCAACATGCATAGGTGTGAATCGAGCCTAATGCCGCGTACACACGATCATTTTTTGTGATGAAAAAAAACGACGTTTTCTGTGAAGTAAAAAACAACGTTTTTGAAACGTCACTTTTCAAAGACGATGTTGCATACACACCATCGTTTTTTTCACAAAAAGCGAGGTTACGTTCACCACTCTTTTCCATTGAAGCTCGCTTCATAACTAGCTTCTGGGCATGCGCGGGTTGAAAAACGTCGTTTTAAAAGACGTTTTTGCTACACACGGTGGCCCAGATTCAGAGAGAATTGGATTCTCGTAGCGTATCAGAAATACACTACGCCGCCGTTTTTTACCTGGCTCTACGTGGAATCCAGGTAGATTTTGTCCAGTAAACGACGGCGGCATAGTGTATTTCTCCCGTCGCAATCCATCTACACGAGTAGGGGGCATGAAGAATTTAAAATAGGCGCGTTCCCGCGGCGATCGAACTGCGCATGCTCTGTTCGCAAATTTCCCGCCGTGCATTGCGCAAAATCACGTCGTTACGTCATTCGTTGTTTGAGTAGCGTCGTTTACGGACATTTCTATTCCCGAACGACTTACGTAAAAAAAAAAATAATAATTAAATTAGACGCGGGAACGACGCCCATACTTAACATGGGCTACGCACCGTTAGACCAGCAAAAAGCTGGTCTAACAGTACGTAAAAAAAAATAGACGTAAGCGATTGCGAAGACCGCTCGTATCTTCGTGGATCGCCGTAAAAACTCGTTTGCATATCCCGACGCATCAAAACGACGCGAACTCCTCCCAGCGGCCGCAAAAATATTGCAGCGTAGATCCGAAGGCTTACGAAGACGTAAGCCTCTCGGATCGAAGCCCAAAGCCGCCGTATCATGGTTTGAGGATTCAAACTAGTGATACGGCGCGCGAAATTTGAAATTACTCCTGTCTAACACCAGTTAGACAGGCGTAATTGCTCTATGAATCTGGGCCTGTGGCTTTTTGTGAAACAAAAAATGACGTTTTGAAAAACGACACAAAAAATTCAAACATGTTGGAATTTTTTTTTGGTCGTTTTTTTTAAGGCAAAAAACGACGTTTTGCCCACACACGATCATTTTAAATGGCGTTTTAAAAAACAACGTTTTTTTTCATCGCAAAAAACGACCGTGTGTACGCGGCATTACAAGTGTTCAAAAAACACAAATATGCTCCAAAAGGTTATGGCTCCACATCAAAAAGACTCGATCCACCAGCCTACACCATCAGTTTCCTCAGCATCAAGGCAATTTGGCTACACAAGGCAATCATTTACCAAGGGGTAGAGAACTAGAGATCAAAGGAGAAAACAAATCCCTTTCATAGTGTAGTAAATCACAACTTCAATTTATTAAATAGTATTACACTTGCATAGCTCCAATGATAGCCGCAATTCACTCTGGTACGAGATGACGTCACATGCCAATGCTCCACCTTACATGTTTTGTCATCATAAGACGCCCCTGATGACTTCTTAAATAAGGATTTCTACACTCTGTGTTTATACATATTTAGAATATTAGCATGGTCCTTTGGAGTTTTTAGGAGCCACAGTTGAAGCCCCCTACACCTTGTAAGTTGAGAACCACTGCCTAAGCACATTTTAAGAATGAACAAGATAGGGCGAAAAACTTAGCCTCCTCGAAATTCCTTTTTTTTTTTTTTTTGCTGCTGTGATCCGATTCCCTGTAAAGGGGTGGCTGAGAGCAAATCAGAGTTTTCGTGTCACTTTAATGCCAGGATGGGGTGCTGACCCCCTACAAACCACGTAAGATGACAACATTTGTCAAATTTTCCTGTTGTGTAAAAGCGTCATTGGGCAAGTACACATAGTACTATGTATTATAAATGTGGATAAATACCAAGAAAGTGTGAAAGAAAAATGTAGGTATGATAGCCTAACATCAAATATGCTGCAGGTATGTATGCCTCCACCTGTGTGGACAGCATAGGAATCAGGAAAAACAATAGAAATGTAATTGTAGTTCTGGGTGCAGCATTTCTGTAATGTATGTTATGAAGATTGATTGATTGAACCTTAACAAACAGACATGTCATGTGTACAAAATGTCCTTTCTCCTCCCTGGGGCAGGAACAGCAGCTCCAAAAATCTCTGCCCCTCTTTTTGGCAGAGTTATAGTTTATTTTTATTTTTTATTTTGCACCAGCAGGGAACACAGTTGGTGTAATTTACTAAAACTGAAGTACACAAAATCTGGTGAAGCTGTGTATGGTGGCCAATCAGCTTCTAACTTCAGCTTGTTCATCTAAGCTTTGACAATAAAACCCAAAAGCTGATTGGTTACTATGCACCGTTTCACCAGATTCAGGGGTCCTCCAAACAAAGGACACGTTTATTGCCTCTCAGACCTCAGGAGGGCCAGATTGTGGTCGGGGGGGGGGGGGGAACAATGTCTCAAGCTTGGTAGTTAGTAAGAGTCAATAAATTACAGTGCCTGTGGTCTATAGATGGACCTTGCCCCATAGCACTTCCCAAGATGAGGTCATGTGGCCTGGTATGGTTCAAAAGGGGGCGCTCATGCCCTCGTTTCCTGACCTGCTGGGCTGCATGCTTGCATAAGGGTCTGGTATGGATTCTGGGGGGGTACCCCATGCCATTTTTTTTTATTTGGGGCCTGGTATGCATTGGGGGGACTCCACACTGTTTTTGTTCTTTATTTTATTTTTTGTTTTCACTACTAAAATACTGCAAGACTTCATAAAATAACTCCTGCAGCTTTTGTGAAGGAAGCCCGCTGTCCTATCACTGGTATTAATGTGAATAATAGTATCTTATTGTTGGCGTCAGTGGGAGGGATAGTGCGCCATCATTGGTATCAGTAAAAGGAACAGTGTTCCATTGTTGGTTATCAATGGAAGGCTTAATGCCCCATCATTGGTATTAGTGGAATTAATAGTGCCCCATCGTTGGTATCACTGAGTGGTATAGTGCCCCATCAGTGGTATCAGTACAAGGAAAGTTGCTCCATCATTAAAGTGCAGTTCCACCCATTTTTTTATGTTTGTCTGTGCTGCATGCCCTAATCTCATAGTGTTCAGAATGGACAATTTTTATTTATTTTGTTGCTTGTAAATACCTTTATTTTGTAGTCCTTCATTACTTCCTCCTCCTTATTAGCCTAGGCTATTAAGTCACAAGGCTATTTGCAAGGGTTTCTAGGATAGGCATCATGTTTCCCAGTAGTCCTTGCAAACCTGACTGAAACCTATTACATTGCTTGTGCAGCACTGAGCATGTGCGAGATATGCAAAGCTGAAATCCAGGAAGTCATACAGTCTGTCTTCATGATACCCACACTTAAGATGGCCACGGTCTATGTCTAGATTATAAACAATTTAAATCCTGTAACAACCTAACAAAATGGACCTTAGTTTACAGACTAACTTTACTAGAATACATTAAGCTTGTGTATTACAGGGGTATTTATATCTAAAAAGTGAAATTGTGGGTGGAACTCCCCTTTAATATCAGTGGAAGGAATAGTGCTCCATCATTATTATCAGTGGTAGCAGTGGTGGCCCATAATGCAGGGCGCGGGAGCACCGTTCCTCTAATCCATGCATCCCAACCCCTAATCTACATGCAGGGCTCCGGACGCAAGGATTCCAATCTTTTTTTTAAGCACTTGATTAGAGCCAGAGGCTCGTACACGCGATTGGGTATTCGGAAAACAATTGTCCGACGGACGTGTTTTGTCGGAAAATCTGACCATATGGACAATTGTTGTTGGAATTTCCAACAACAAACTTTGGATGGTCATGCTCTCAAATTGTCCGACAACAAATGTGTTCCGTCCGATTATCTGATCTTGTGTACACAAGTCGGTCGGACTAAAATCCAAAGTACAAACATGCATGCTCCGAACCAATGCTAAGCTTAAAAAGAACATTAGCAGAAGTTGCCCAAAGGGTGGTGCTAAAGAGCAGAAAAAAACACGTAGTTTTGTTTTATGTTGGCTGAAAAAGTTCTGCCGTCTGTATGCAGAATAATTTCATGGCCAATGCCCTTCGGACAAAAATCCACAAACTTTTCCGATGGAAATCCGATCGTGTGTATGAGGCTTAAAGGATCACTAAAGGAAATTTTTTTTTTTTTAAGCTAAATAGCTTCCTTTACCTTACTGCAGTACTGGTTTCGTGTCCTTAGTGTTCGTTTTTGCTTTGAAGTTGCTGTAATCCTGCTCTGTTCTCCACACTTCCTGCTTGTCTGTTTCCTTATAACCACAGTGCTGTGAGCTTTCTCACGGTGGTCTAAGCTGTCATTACTGTGTGTCAAAAACTTCCCAGAACCAATCAGATTCATTTTAAAAACAAAAAACTGCCCTGGATTTGTTTGTTTTTATTCTTTGTGTCTATTTCTAGTTTGCAGAAACATGAAGTCAGTTCAAAAGTGAAACTAACCTGCAGGCACATTATATGATTGATTTTTATCTATTTTTAATCATTTTGAAAAGGAATCAGTTAACTTTTATGTCTCTATACCCTGTAAACAGTCATTTCAGCAAAACATTTTTTTTCCTTTAGTGACCCTTTAACATGTCTGGATCTACTTATTGAAGCTTAAGCTTGGGGAAGTTCGATTTGAAAAAAATTGGCTGGAGTTCAGCATTAATTTTCAGTGTTGACTGGAAACCTGCATCCTGTCCCTCCATTTTTCTATGTTCTCCTTTCATGTATTAATTCTTTTATTACAGCTTTATGTTCTCAGCAGTGCAACAAGCAAAGTTTGGCTCCACATAGGCGTCTCTTCGTTAAGAAAGAATTAGGGGATTTTTTGCCTTTACCATCAGCTAACCTTAGATTAATCCAGATAAATCTTTGGATTTCGGAAGTTCATGTCTGGAACCAAACATGGGGTATTAAAGTAGTATCACCTTTTTTATTTTATTTTATTTTTTACAGTTTTTAGATACTGATGGGACAAAGTACTGTACATGTAGTTTTTGGTTCCATCTCTCTAGATTGCATTCAATGCTGGCTGCAATGCCAGACAAGGTGCCACCTGAAACCACAGCTAGCAATGAGATGGTTGCTTTGCTTACAAGTGCCTGTCTCCAGCTTCCAGCACTTTTCAGAAGCAAGTATCAGCAAGAGGAATGCACAGGGAGGTAAGACGGGTCCTCATGAATCTGATGGAATAACTGGAATTGATTCTGCTTATACCTAGAGGAGATCACCAAGGTGGATTCCAACTCTGGTACGTCCTCATGGACAATATGTAGGATCGAGTTCTGCCACCTCTGCCTAACCTTGTGATAGGTAGATTTGTTCAGAATTAATGATGAATAGTATTTAACCACTTCAGCCCCAGACCATTTGGCTGCCAAATGATCGGGCCACTTTTTGCGATTCGGCACTGCATCGCTTTAACGGACAATTACGTGGTCGTGTGATGTGGCTCCTAAACAAGATTGACGTCCTTTTTTTCCCACAAATAGAGCTTTCTTTTGGTGGTATTTGATCACCTCTGCGTTTTTTGTTTTTTGTGCTATAAACAAAAATATAGCAAATTTTTTTTTTTTTAAATAACAATATTTTGTACTGTGTTGCTATGACATTTTTTTTTTTAAAGCAAAAAACTTCTCAGTTTAGGCTGATATATATTCTTTTACATATTTTTGGTGAAACATTTTGCAATAAACGTATAGTGATTGGTTTGCGCAAAAGTTATAGCGTCTACAAAATAGGGGATTTTTATTATAAATTTTCTTCTTACTTGTTTTGGCGACGATCTGCGTTTTTTTTTTATCGTGACTTCGACATTATGGCGGACTGCACTGAGCACTGATTACTGTGTAAATGACACTGGCAGTGAAGGGGTTATCCAGTAGTGGGCGCTGAAAGGGTTAAGTGTGTCCTAGGGAGTGATTCTAACTGTTAGGGGGTGTGGCTTACTGTGACAGGTCACTGATCGCTGCTCCCGATGAGAGGGAGCAGATGATCAGTGCTGTGTCACTAGACAGAATAGGGAGATGTCTTGTTTACAAAGACACCCCCCCCCCCCCGTTCTGCCGTTCCCGTGACCCGATCGCGGAACACTGGCGGACATCGAGTCCGTGGGTCGCACGGTCACAGAGACCGTGGCGCACGCCCGCTAGGGGGCATGTTTAAAGCAACATGTATATATACGTTGCTTTTCCTGCCCGTGCCATTCTGCCAACGTATATCTACGTTAGGAGGTCGGCAAGCGGTTAAAGATCAACCCAGTCCAATATTCCAGAAGTACATGTTTCTCCAGAGTTGTCGGGAATAGGCTGACCTTGTTAAGCAGAACTTTCTCTCAGAATTCCCGATTGAAATTCCGAACGTGTGTATGCCCCATCGTAAATTCAAAGGAATTCCGTCGGAGTTTAGATATAGAACAAGTTCTTTTTTACTCTGATGGAATTCCGATGTGATTTTGGTCAGACAAATTTCCGACCGTGTGTTGCAAGGTGGAGTTGCATTCATTTAAATAAGGCAAGAGGAAACACCATAGTCATCCACCAGTTGCTGGAATATTTTAAATTGACTCATCGATAGTCAATGAAGGTCTCTCACACCATGTTTGGTCCAACATGAGACATTAGGTAGAGAAAATAAAACTTTGGAAATGTGGGGTGTAATTATTGGGGATCTAGACCAATCATCCATGGAGAAAAGCCTTGAAATCTGAGAAAGTATTTGAAGAGAGGAGTTGATCATATAGGTTGGGACTTGGGAGAGGAGATATGTGGGGGTTTCCTCCCTATACACAAGGTTATGGAGGCTTTTAACTTAGAATGTGTTTAGCCAATATAAACTAAAAGGACCATTGGGTTTTAACGCTGAGCTCCAAGCTTGTCCCATTTTTGAAACCCTTCCCCCTTACTGGAGCCCCCACTATACATGTAGTCAACCGAACACACACAGCCAGGCATACAGCATTTTCTTAATTCTTCCACTGGCAGAAAACAGTCTTTGAGTCCTTTTTTTTTATTTTTATTGGGAACAATGAACTGGGATAGGGAGGGGAAGATGGTGATCTGGATGATTTGAGGACTGTTTAATTTCTGTCTGGAATGCACATAACTGGTAAACTGATAAATGTCTCACAGGATCTCTATGCTGTTGGTGGTCTGTACTCCTTCAAGAGTTAATAGTTACACAGTGAAGAAGATTGCAAAATCTAGTGCAGTTCTAAATAGAAACCAATTAGCTTCCAGGTTTTATTGTAAAAGTTTAATTGAACAAGCTGAAGTTAGAAGCCGATTGGCTATTATGCACAGCTGCACCAGATTCTGGGTGCAGCAGTTTGAGTAAACCGTCTCCACAGTCACTTTCCTTCAGCTTCAGCACTGGGGGTGTCATTTACTCACTTGGTCACAGAACCATTTGTTGCCTCCTGCTGATTTCCACTGGGTTCTTCCTAGTCAGGGAGATGTAGACTCACAGCACCATAGAGCAGCTGGACTCTTTTCCACCAACTTCCTACTTGCTCTCTCCATTGAGCTTCTCTAGATCCAGGTTGATCCCCAGGCATTGGATCTAGGCCTAGCTGGGACCTCCGGTGTCTTGCTCACGGCTTGCTCTAGGATCTCCTTCTGCAGGACTGCAACACTGCACTGCTGCTCAGCCCTCAGACTATTTATGGACTCTCTCTCCACCTTCTGGGCACACCTCCCCAGGGATTGGCTGGAGTCCCCTACATTTGCAGGCTACTCATTCTGTCCTTCCTCCCACTATACTTCTAGAATCTGGTAGAAGCCAGGGGAAAGTAACAGAACAGCAGCCTGTAAAGAAAAAGTGGCCCTAGATAAACGGCCCCATCAACACTGATTACAGGGGAGCCAGACTGTTAAAGCACCGTCAGCCCCTTGGCAATTATGTGCTTAGGTATGGTTATTGGAGAGACAGAATGGTGACTGTCCTAGTGGTGAAGAACAGTAACATTTATACCCATGCTTAAGAGTGCTCATTTAAATTCCTCTGTCCTTCTTTCACATGTAGATCTTCTTTTAGACATTTCCTTAATCGCCAAAGTTTAAAGTTCAACGTCTGTGCATTTTCTTTCCTTGTGTTTCCTCCTGCAGCTTTACCTTCTCGCAGTTTCTCTATACTGAGTGCAAAAAAGTTCAACTTTAAACTGGAAATTTAAGGCTGATCTCCAGCCTTACCTTCACTTTTGCACAGTTGTAAATTCTCTTCTCCTGTATTGAAAATGCCTAATTTCTTTCACTGCACACTGTAAGCTTCTCACAGTATGCATTAGAGGCTGCTTCAAGTCAGATAGATCCTGCCTAATTTCCTTTCATCTTTTAGCCCTCCCCAGTCAGCTTGAGTGTCCCTGGACCACCACTTTCATTTGTTGTATTTTGGTCCTTTCAATCATGTTGAAGAGAGAGAGGCCTCGTACACACAACCGAGGAACTCGTCGTAAATGAAACATTGTTTTCCTCGAGGAGTTCCTTGTCAGGCTTGTCGAGAATCTTGTCAAGCTTTCTTTGCGTACACACTGTCAAGACAAAATCTCGTCGTTCTCAAACGCGGTGACGTACAACACATACGACGGCACTATAAAGGGGAAGTTCGATTCCCTTGGCACAACCCTTGGGGCTGCTTTTACTAATCTCATGTTACTGCATGTTAGTAAAAGTTTGGTGAGAGACGATTTGCTCTTTTCTGTCTGCTACAGCGTCACGAATGTGCTATCTCCATTACGAACGCTACTTTTACCAAAGGTATGCTCCCGTCTTATACTTTATTCTGAGCATGCGCGGGTTTCTAAGCATACACACGAACGTGTTTCTCGTCGTAAACCAGCCTGATGAGAAACACGACGAGGAAATTGAGACTCCCGACGAGGAAAAAGAGAACTTTTTTTTTCTCGTTGAGTTCCACAACAGTTTTCTCGACGAAAAACATACACACGACCGCTTTCCTCGGCAGAAAAGCTCTCCCACCAAGTTTCTTGATGGATTCTGTCGAAGAAAACGGTCATGTGTACAAGGCCTTAGGCCCCGTACACACGTACGAGAACCTCGTCGGGCTAAACTCATCGTTCCGCCCGACGAGGTTCTCGGTCGGCCGTCGAGTTCATCGACCAGGCTGTCGAAAAAGGTGTCGCGCCATTACTCCCGATGGCCCATCGAGGAAATAGAGAACCTGCTCTCTATTTTGGCTCGACGCCTCGCTCGACAGTTTTCTCGGCAAAGACGTACACACGATCGAGCTTCTCGGCAGAATATGGATCCCAGCGAGCTTCTCGCTGGATTCTGCCGAGATGCTCAGACGTGTCTGCAAAAGACTTGAGACTGGGGCAGAGGTTCACCTTCCAGTAGGAAAGCGACACTAAACAAACAACCAGAGATACAATAGAATGGTTTAGATCAAAGCATATTCATGTGTTAGAATGGCCCAGTCAAAGTCCAGACCTAAATCCATTGAGAATATGTGGCAAGACTTGAACATTGCTGTTTACAGACACTCTCCTTGCAATCTGACAGAACTTATGCCGCGTACACACGGTCGTTTTTGCGATAAAAAAAACGACGTTTTCTGTGAAGTAAAAAACTACGTTTTTGAAACGTCACTTTTCAAAGACAATTTTGCATACACACCATCGTTTTTTCACAAAAAGCGAGGTTACGTTCACCACTCTTTTCCATTGAAGCTCGCTTCATAACTAGATTCTGGGCATGCGTGGGTTGAAAAACGTCGTTTTGAACGACGTTTTTGCTACACACGGTGACTTTTTGTGAAACAAAAAACGACGTTTTGAAAAACGACACAAAAAATTCAAGCATGTTGGAATTTTTTTTTGTCGTTTTTTTGAAGACAAAAAACGACGTTTTGCCCACACACGATCAATTTAAATGACGTTTTAAAAAACGTCGTTTTTTTTCATCGCAAAAAACGACCGTGTGTACGCGGCATTAAGCTATTTTGCAAAGAAGAATGGGCAAAAATGTCACTCTCTAGATGTGCAAAGCTGGTAGAGACATCCCCAAAAAGACTTGCAGCTGTAATTGCAGTAAAAGGCGGTTCTACAAAGTATTGACTCGGGGGGCTGAATACAAATGCACGACACACTTTTCACATATTTGTAAAAAAAATGAAAACTATTTATCATCTTCCTTTCACTCCACAATTATGTGCCACTTTGTGGTGGTCACTCAATCTCATAAAATCCCAATAAAATACATTTACGTTTTTGGGTGTAACATGACAAAATGTGGAACATTTCAAGGGGTATGAATACTTTTTCAAGGCACCGTATAAGCAGATTAGGATTCTTGCCCAGCAGCTGGTACACGCTGGAAAGGAAAAGTTCAGATGGCACTGATCCCGGTGCATTTTCTTTTTTTTGTTAGAACTTTATTGGAATGTCACAAGTGACATTTAATTACATTCTAGTCACAAAGCAGTGTAGTTTGTGTTGCAGTGTTGTCGTTTTGTAGTCTTTTCCTGCGCTCACCACTGCAGCACAGTGGTTTGAATTGCCCTAATAAAGAACAAGGCTTTTTGCCTTTCCTTGCATTGGGACTGTGCTGGGCAAATTTGCCCAATAGAGCCACACACCAATAAATTATAGTTCCTTCCTTCCTAGTTTCGTCCTTCCTACAGTAGTTCATTTTTTGTCATGTTGTCACCTGTCACACTCGCTTTGTTTTCTGGGTGTCACTATGTTAAAAAGTGAGAGGAAATCTCCCCAACAGAGCCATAGACATCAATAATTAATAGTTGAATGTGTCAGGAAAGCCAGGATCAAAGGAATGCACATACACACAGAATGGTCCAACTGGGCACAGAATTAGGACCCTGCATGCATCTACATGAGCACGTGCACATGAGCATTAGTGTACTGATGAACGTGCATGTTTAATGGTCTGTCGTGCCCAGGGGCCTATTTATAGTCCTACAGAGCTCAGGGTCATTGCTGAGGGGGCCGTCTGCTTCTTCTGCTTGTGACCTGATCGTATGTGCATCCATATCGCGACCTGGTTTGTTAACCCTGCTTGTTCCTGAACCCTGTTGCTGACTCTGGCTTGTGACCTGACCCTGCTTGCTGTTCCGGTACTTCCTCTACTCATCTGATACTGACCTTAGCCTGGCTCTAACTTTGCTCCCGGTTCCTGGCTCTGTACTCCTGCTTGCCCGGTTGTTGCCAGCCTCTGCCCATCTGACTATGTATCCAGGATCCTGCACATGCCTACTGCCAGCTTGCTTGCTTCGGCTCTGCATCTGTTACCAAGATTTTCGGAAACAGATCTCCTACGGGCACCTGTACCACTCTAAACCCCGTTATACTCTGCCATCATTTCTGGGGAAATAGGACAGGAGCTGTAGCTGAGCTGACAGGGCAACCCTCATATCAACTCGGCCTAGACCAGGTACATGACATGTTTACAGTTTTATAATTAATAAGAAATATATTTATTATTATCCCCGATGATGGGGGCGCAGATCCCCAAAATGTGACTGTTTGGAATCCTTTCATTAACAGTGCAACCATTTAAAGATTGTCATGGCGTAGCACATTCTATGGACACAGGCACTGCCCTCCCTGATGGATTGGAGCCCTTGAACCTCAGTTTTTACCTCAATAATAAACACCTAAAAATGGCTCCAACCCTTCCACAAACAAAAACTTTTTGACTGGAGTTATGCCACGTACACACGATCCGAAAATACCGACAAGAAAAACTTTGATTTTTTCTGACGGAATGTTGGCTCAAACTTGTGTTGCATACACGGTCACACAAAATTTCAACCGCCAAGAACGCAGTGACGTACAACACTACAAATGAGCCGAGAAAAATGAAGTTCAATGATTCCGAACATGCGTTGAATTAATCCTGAGTAGGGATTTGCTTTGCGTTCGATACGAACGTATGTTCGACTCGAACATTGTCTGTTCATACGTTCGTCGAAATTCAAATGCGGTCGTTCGCGCCAAATTTGAGTGACGCAAAACGGCCCATAATTCACTACGGCATTGCACGCTGATGATTGGCCAAGCATGCTGTATGTCCCGCATGCTTGGCCAATCACAGCGCGCAAAAAATGAAGAGCCATAATTGGCCAAAGCCTGGGTGGCTTTGGCCAATTATGGCTCAGGGTTTTAGCACACGCCCCACACTATATAAGGCCGCCTGCTGGGCGGCCTCGTGTAGTGTGTTCCGGCTTGTTCATGAAAGCAGTTAGAGAGACAGAGAGATTGACTTTTTAGATAGCTAGATAGAGTAGGCAGGCAGGCTAGTCAGTTTAGCTTCAATTACAGTGTGTAGAGAATAATTATACATCCCTAGGAGTTGTACATATATTTATACACTGTATAGCTTAGATAGATTAGTTCTTCTTAATTTACTGGCAGGCAGGTGATTGTGCTATTTAAAGACGTTATCACAGGTATAGACAGACACCCATCAGGTACAATATTTAAAGGAATTTTTTTTTTTTTTTTTTAAGCATCAATAAAATCACTGCTCCTGGAGCAGTGATTTTAATGATGCTTAACTTAAAAAAAAAAAAATGAAAAATTCCTTTAAATATTGTACCTGCTGTGTGTCTATAGTTTGCCTGTGAAAACGTCTTTGAGAACCCGGGTTTTGCCCGACTGAACATGTATCCATGGAAAAAAAAGTCCTGCTCCTGAAAAAACAAGTTTTTTAAACTTTTTTCCCACTGATACATGTTCCCTGGGGCAAGACTCGGGTTCTGAAAGACGTTTTCCAACAGTAAATTGAATATTGGTCTTTAAAATTATCGTTTTTGAATTTGAACGTTCGAGTCCCATAGACTTCAATGGGGTTCTAAATGTTCACGCGAACCGTCGGTCTGTTCGACGGTTCTGGTGCGAACCGAACGCGGGGGTGTTTGGCTCATCCCTAATCCGGAGCATGCATGTTTTTTTGCGCATCGGAATAGCATACAGACGATCGGAATTTCCTTTCCAAATTCTTACTTTATTTCAAGAATTGCGTTACAGGATATTTACATTCCTTCTGTTACACATTAAATAAATTAAATCAGAGAGTTTACCGGGTGATGAGGAGAGGACCCCCCTCCCCCCAGCGCCCTCCTCCTCTATCCTGGTTACGCATAGACTTCTCATTTTCACATTTCCTGCAACTCTAAACCTTCCCCAGCCCCCTTCCCCCCCAAAGGACCAAAAAAAAAAAAAAGACGATCGGAATTTCCGACAAGAACTGTTCTTGTCAGAAAAATTGAGAACCAACTCTTACATTTTTGCTGTCGGAAATTTTCGACAGAAAAAGTCAGATGGAGCCTTGGAATTTCCAACCAAAAGCTCACATCGAAATTTTCTTGTCGGCATAAGGGTTCAGACCCGCACACTGAACCCAACATTGCACTTGGCCATTGGCCACAGCTCATTTCTGTAGAAAAAGACCATATTTTCTCTTTTCTGACACATACAATACAGCTGGTTTATTAAAAAAATATTTATAATAAAAAATTAAATAAGTTACAGGAATGCAAAGTCTGTATCAAAGCCCGTATTACCTTTCACCCTCTACTTTTGCAGCAAAAGACATACATGAACAGAACGGGGGATACAGCGATTGTTTTTCCTATGTCATATAAACTCTTCTCAGTCACAGATACGAAGATCATCCCTTCAGTCTATGATAATTCATATCCAGTTCATGAAGTTCATATAGATTCCTCTGAATTATTCACTTGAAAAATAATAACGTTTCTGTAGAGCTAAATTGTAATGCTGTGATTGTTGAGGCATCTCTACCAAAGGATTTGGTTTGCTGGTTTTCAACATTGTCATGGCGTAGTAAAAGTGGATCACTGGTCACAAAGATGACAGGCTGATAGATGAATGGGAAGCTTATGGCGTGGTCTCCAGTTCTTGATCGCCTCTACCAAAGGATTTGGTTTGTTGTTTTTCAAACTTGCCCTGGTGTAGTGGATCACTGGTCACAAAGATGACAGGCTGATAGATGAATGGGAAGCTTATGGCGTGGTCTCCAGTTCTTGATCGCCTCTACCAAAGGATTTGGTTTGTTGTTTTTCAAACTTGCCCTGGTGTAGTGGATCACTGGTCACAAAGACGACCGGGCTGACCAGGCAACAGAAAATTCACCAGTTGGCCTCCCAGTTCTTTATGACCTCTACGAAAGTTTTTGGTTTGCTGGATTTCAACATTGCCATGGTGTAGTAAAAGCGGATCACTGATCACAAAGATGAACAGACTGATAGGTGACTCAAGAAAGAAACTCAACCTACGGCCTCCAGTTCTTAATGGCGATAAATCACCATTGTGCCCTCTGTATATAGAAACCAGACACTAGGCTGTGGCTCAGGCCTATTGGTACAGGAAATTAGCAAATAGCCCCTGGACTGTAAGGCTGAAACGGGTCTCCAATATTATCCTGAGCTGTTCTTGAATGCCAAGAGAGCCTTTATTTGGTTTGAAAATTATATAACAAAAAAAAAACACCAAATGTAGAAAAACTGTAAGGCTCCATTCACACCTTGGCGTATTTACGCGCGACGCTCGTGCCACTGGAGGGGTGATTTAACATTGTTGTCTATGGAGATGGTTCACATCTCCACACCAAACGCCGTACGCCTGAAGCTCAAAACAAGTCCCGGACCCTTTTTTTCAGACGGCTTTCGGCGTTTGGCATAGACAACAATGTTTTGTAAAAAAAAAAAGGTTAAAACTACCTGTTTTGTCGCGGCAAATCGCGGTACAATACGCCGCAATTTGTTGCGGCAAAATACGCCACGTTCTAGTGTGAATGCAGCCTAAAAGGTGCTCTAAAGATAATATCCAGGTAGATATGTAGTTTAAATACACATATGGTAACTGCCTTATCTGCCAAATTACAGTGGAACCTTGGATTACGAGCATAATCCGTTCCAGGAGTATTCTCGTAATCCAAAGCACTCGCATATTAAAGCGAGTTTCCCCATAGAAGTCAATGGAAACAAAAATAATTTGTTCCGCATTGAGTTCAATGGCATGCAATTCTGCATGTGTTCAGAGATGGGGGAGTGCCGGAGAGCCTTAGAAATGATCGGGGACAGCTCGGCTGACCTCGGAAACCCCCGGGAACAGAGTATTTCCGAACAGCTCCTACGGCTCTCCTCCGCACCTCTGGCCAAATGCAGTACTGCTCACCCCATTAGCTTGAATTCGGCTAGTTTTGCAAGACAACACTCGCAAACAGAGTCAGATTTTTTATTTTAAAGTTGCTTGTCTTTCAAAATGCTCGTCACCCCCTTACTCGTAAACCAAGGTTCCACTGTACTTGTAATTTTCTCCAGATACTTTTGTAATTAATATAAGTCTGACTGACACCTCTTTCTCTGTTAAAAGGTAACTTTAGAGAGATCCCTTGGGGAAAGGGAGTCAAGAAAAAAAACTGACAGTGTCTTAACCATTCCTTAGTCTATCCAAAGGTTTTCACTCTACATGTACTTTAATGAGGCATCAGGCAGTTCAATTTTAATAAAACCTATTGCTCTTAGTGAGCAGTCTGGGGGTTGTTCTAGTACAATGTCTTTATACTGAGTGGTTAACATGGCACAGATATTATTATTGTTAGCACAGCCCTCCATACTGATACATACTGTATGCCATTCCTATAGGTAGGGTAAGAGCCGGTTCACACAGGGGCAGCATGACTTGCCGAGCGACTCATTTTGTTGAGTGCAGCTTTATCAGAGCCACCAAGCCTATATAATAATCAAAAGGATTTATTGATACATTTAATCCAGCACTGTGTTTCTACTTATTCCAGTTTATTCAGGCTGTCTTTGTCTTCACTTGGTAAATTCACCCCTCTATTTGTCTCAGTGACTATTATCATCAAGGCTGAAGGAGAAGCCTTTCAATAGGGACACTTGCTCACGGGGGGAGATTTTCTTTCATATTCTGTTGTGTGTACAGGACAAGAAGTGTAGAGAAATCTCTTGAATGAGGCACAAATGACAGAAAAAATAAAAATATTCCTTATTGTTTCCAAAATTAAGGAAAAACAATTTGGTCTTTAGTAAGCATTCTAGTGCTAATACAATGTTAACTGCCAACACCGACACTTGGGTATTAAATTACATACAGTATTTAGACTATGAATGGAGTGTACAAGTTTATGTTCATTGATCTACTATAAACCAGTAGTCCATGAATTAATTCACTCATCTCCACTTTCAGCTGAAAAATTTGTCATGGGGGGTTTTGTGTGGCGTCTATGTTGATGGGCAGTTTGCAGAGAACATTGAGGTGGAAGTGAATGTATGGAATTCTCAGTTTGTTTTTGCGCCCTGAAACGTTGATGTTTTTTTCAACATCCTTTATTTCGCATATTGCCTCGTTCTCCAGGCCGGTAGGGTCATTCATTGAGGACCAGAAACCATTAATCCTAGTGGGCAGTCTTCATCTTCTTTGGATGAACTGCCTTCTTATATACAGGTCACAGTATTGAGTCTGAGGTAGGGAGAGGAAACGGATCCATATCTCTTTACGGAGGTGGACTGATGGAAATGGGACTCGGTGTTATAACTCTGTGTTGCGGTGGAGTGATAGTATGCTCTCGACCTCCTCCCTTGAACCTCTCGTTTTGAGCTCGTGGAGAAGAGGACTTTCCCCGGAGGATATCTGCAATCTGACAGACAATATAACAATCTTTCATTAATCACACAATTACAACTTCTTTTAACAACTCAAATACAACATTTATCAACAAAAAACAAGATTTTTTATTTTGTAATCTTAGAGAGTCATACCACATTTATAAGAAACGGTATGCTTTAGTTAAATTGACAATAAAGTCTATTATTTCCATTTGATGTTGGGCCTGAGAACTAGGAACACATGCAGTTGCACTTTCCCAGTCTTTGCTCCACGGTTAATAAACATTCTCCCAACAAGAGGCATTTTTCTTGTAGAAATAAAGTATTTTTTATTGTAGTAAAATTATTTATTTCTGTGTTGTGTGCTCCTGGATCCCTGCCTTTTTCCAATGGGATGTCTGTGTCTTTAGTTAATTTATTGTTCTTTTGGTGAGTTTTGGATAAGTTATGGTCATTTTTATTTATATATGCACCTTTAATTTTTTAACTTTTACTCATATATGGGTAATTTTCGTTCTTGTCACCTTTTGCTCAGCCTTATGCTCGTACACATGACCGGTTTTCCCTGTTGGGGGAAAAACTGCCATGAGAGCTTTTGGCCAGGAAAACCGGCCGTGTGTATGCTCCATTGCAGAAAAACTACCAGAAAAAAAAGAGAACCAGCTTTATTTTTTCCCGTCGGATTCCCAGCGGACTTTTGTGTAAACGGTCGTGTGTATGCTTTTCCGAGGGGAAAAAAACGCCCATGCTCAGAATCAAGTGTGGTAAAACTATCGTACGTAATGGAGATAGCACAATCGTCACGCTGTAACGAACTGAAAAGCACAAGGCTGAAGAGCGCGAATCGTCTCTCACCAAACTTTTACTAACACGAGGATCAGCAAAAGCAGCCCAAAGGGTGGCGCTGTTTGAATGGAACTTTCCCTTTATAGTCCCGCTGTACGTCACTGCGCTTTGGACAGGCGGTATTTGGCCTGAACGTGTGTATGCAAGACTGGCTTAAGAGGAATCCCGTCGGGACAAATGTCATCTTTTTTCCTGACGAGAAAAACGGTCGTGTGTACGAGGCATTAGAGTTTTCATTTGGGTTGTCCTAAAATCTATATCAGTGTATGTACTGACATTTTACATTGATATATAATCTCCTTTATGTTGGAATTGTTTCACTCAATATCTACATTGACTGAGAGCTAGGGAGGAACTTTCACATTGTATGGGGTATGCATATTCATCGTTTAATGAAATAGTGATTATATTTTTATTTGATACCACTATGAAAAATACCTACCCTAGTTATCTTTTATCTATTTCTTATACAGCCAACCCCACCATGGGGTGGGTGATCCTCCTTTTTTGATATCAGGGATATGTAGTCTGTGTCTATGGTCAACTTAACATATTTTTTCTCCATCTAATTGAGATAATCCTAAAGCTACATGGGACAGTTTTCAGTTGCAGATACTGTTTTTTTTAATCAATTAATTGTAAGGGTGTCCCCAACACTAGATATCAACTCCAACTGTAGGGGGTACATTTGATTTCCAGTGGTGTAGAATAAGTTTGAGGGTTTGGATCAATGCTCTATAGATAGCTTCTTGTGTTGGATCGTGTACCAATAGGGTTTTTAAAATGCCCAATATACATTGCTTTGGCACTACACTGTAAATGCACTGTAAATGCGAGAGAAAAGAAAACAAACGCCAAAAAAAGAAATACAAAAAAATTAGAAGGCATGGAAGAGACAGCAGTATTGCACATGGATTGGTATTCAGGGAACGGTAGAGAATGTTTCAGATTCAAAGAGTTGGCAGACATTTCCTGAAGATGTGTATGGGAGAGTCAACATGACTATACAAAATTTGCAGCTTAATGGTGCCGCTGGCAATGAGTAGAGTTATTTTGGTATTTAAACCAGCTATTTCCTTGTGCTTACATGCATTACGCAATGAAAACAAGACATAAATACTGTAAAAAAGACACTTTAAGGAAGCAATGCAACTTTATCTTTGAACCATAACCTACAAAATCAGAACTGAATAGTGCATGACACATGTACTTAAAGCTGAATTATAAGAGATCTAAAAAAAAAATATATATATACTTGCAGTGGGGCTCCCCCTTGCATTGCAAAGGTTAAATGCTCAGGTTTGTCTAGAGTACCAGTAAAAAGCAGTATTTTGCCTTCCCTGTTGTCTCTTCCCATTTCCTCATCATTGTACTAATTAATTTTTGATGCAGATAGATCATGGCTTGTAGAAGAGGCTGGCAGGATACTGTACATAGCTTTGTGAAAGCATCACAGCACCCTGCCTCAGTACTCCTCTCAAGAGCCATCAGCTCTGGTGTAAGCAGCAGGATGGCTCTTAGGAGGAGTTAGGCAAATTTCAAAATGGCTTGATAGATGGATGTCAGTCTGGAGGAGTGGGCATTTGTATGCAGACCACCCTAGGTAAGTCCACATGTGATGCTGAACCTCCATGATTGAAAAATCTAAAATGCAATGAATGAAGGGGGCAGGCTAGGGGCATTCAGGTTGGGGAGGAAAGGCTAGATCAGGGGTGGGCAACCTCGGCCCTCCAGCTGTGATGAAACTACAAATCCCATCATGCCTCTGCTTTTAGAAGTCATGTCTGTGATTGTCAGGGTCCTGCAATGTCTCATGGGACTTGTAGTTTCACCACAGCTGGAGGGCCGAAGTTGCCCACCATTGGGCTAGATGATGGACTTCCTCTAGCATGGAAATGAGCAGTGGCAGCTGGTGCTCAAAATTTGGGGGGGGGGGGGGCGGCTGTGGGGCCCAAACAAACTGAAAAATTCTGAAAAAAAAATCAATTGCAGTCCCACTGTGCCCATCAAGCACAGCCACAGTGCCATCAAACACAGCCACTATGCCCATCGAATGCTGCCACTGTTATCCTCCCGCCCGCTCGCCATCTGCCCGGCACTTACCCTGTCTAGGTGGGGCAGCAGGTGACGGCAAGATGTATCCTCCATGGCATGAGTCTTCTTCCCTTCTCTCTTCTCATCCTCTCCTTTAGGCCAAGCATGGCGCTCATAGGTCACTGGTTTTAAAACCTTTTAGAGCCTATTGGTCATACAGGAGGTGGTTGGAGAGAGGGAGCGGCGTCCCTGCGCCATTATGTACGCACCGCCACTGGATGATAATGAAACAGGCTCTATCTGACTTGCTGCAGCTTCTAATACATTGTGGAAGCTCACAGAGTGCAGTGAAATCAGAGTAAGCCCGTGGACTTACCAAGGCCCCTGGGGGCACTGTTAGACCTTGGGCCAGGAGAGCTGATGTATCACTGTAGTTTTCTACAATTCTGGAACATGCATTACGTGAACACCATGGCACACATCCTGTGGCACCTAACTGGTGGACAGCGATGTAGGTTTATTTTCTACAACTCTGGAACTGCAATTAAATATTTGGAGTTCATTATAACCTATCTTGAGAATGTGGCACTGCCATACTCATGGACTTTGTAATGCCATACCTTTGGAACTGTTATGTGCTAAACCAAGGTTCGTTCACTTTGCAACTCAAGTTTACCTTCAGTAAAGAAGCATAGAAATGAGAATTGTGGTAGTTGAAATTGTTAGTATATAAGGTGGGTGCACCAGCTTAAAGGCCGCAGGTGTTCATGCTTGACTTGAGTTTATGGAGTAATGTGTGAAATTGGCTGCAGACAGGGGACACTCCAGCTGAGCACCAGTTTGGGGTGGGAATGGTGGTGATTCAGTGATGGTGGGTGACCAGATAAGTTCCTCCTATTCACTTGTGTTGCCATCTTGGCACCAGTGTAGCATGAGCCACAAGTGCGCCTAAGGACTTTACATGAGAAACTAGTGTAATCAGTACTCCTACCCAGGTCTAGAGCCAATGGAATTAAACCTACGTGAGCATCTTTTGAAACCAATATGTTAAAATCACAGCTTCAGCTTGCCATGGCTGAAAAGCTGCATTCATGGGTCCTGACATCTGGAAACCAGTTTGACAACCCAGATGCCAGGACGCCCTCTAAGGCCCCGTCCGCCCGACATGTCTGCTGGTTAGTATGCTAACCAGCAGACATGTCTTCTCGCACACGCGCCAAATGATTTCGACGCATGCACGGAAGTGTTTTACTTCCTGGTGCGGTGACGTGGCGGCGTCAACGTCAGCGCGCTGTCTGCTGGCGGGGATTTTGGTTTGCTCGTGTGTACACGCAAGCAAACCAAAATGCCAGCAGACAGATCTGTTCAAATCGGTTGGTCCGACCGATTTGAACAGATAGATTTACTCGTGTGTACGAGGCCTAACACACAGATATAGAATAAAGACCTATTTTTCAGTTAGTTTAGTGTGTGCCTGAATGCGACCATTTACATAAAACTCTCATTCTGTGCAGAACTAAAATGTGTCTGTCAAATCAACTATAGACTAATCTTCCTCTGCTTAACCTTTTCAACACGGAGGAACCCTTGAAGTACCTTTCTGGTCTTGGGGAACCCCTGATAAAAATAACTATATAAACAACTCAGACTGCTCCTTAAACTTGGGGTAATTCTTCACAATGATCACCTTTATAGATAGCTAAACAGATCAATGGTGTCAGTAGGAACTTGTCTGAGAGGCAGAAGATGGTCATTGCTCAACGGAACCCCTAGCAACCTTTGGAGGAACCCTAGAGTTCCATGGAATACTGGTTGAGAAATCATGCTATAGACATTTAATACTTTTTTGTTTTACTATTGTATTTAACCATTTTAAGGTTCGGTTAAGCTTTCAGGCCGCGTACACATGATCAGATCGGTCCAATGAAACTGGTCTTAAGACCAGTTTCATCGGACCAATTCGATGGTGTGTATGGCCCATCGGACCGTTGTCTGTCGGACCAAAGTTTTAAAACTTGCTTTAAAATCTGTCCGACGGACAAAAACGATGGTTAGTACACAAAAGCATCGGACCAAAAACCCGCGCATGCTCAGAATCAAGTCAACGCATGATTGGAAGCATTGAACTTCGTTTTTTCAGCATGTCGTTGTGTTTTACATTTGATCGGATTTTTGGCCCGATGGTGTGTACGCACATCAGACCACTTCAGCGTGGTCCAATGAAAACGGTCCATCGGACCAGTTTCATCGGACCGGTCTGATCGTGTGTACGCCGCCTCAAAGTTGAATGAAATGTTTAGTGTAGAACAGCGTATAAAAAGGTTACCAGATTTCCAAAATAAAATCAAGGGACACCTACCGACCACGCCCACTTGTATTGGGGAGGGGCAAGGGGGTGGTCATAATAGCGGAACTCAAATGTTGGGTGTGGCCAAACAGTGGGACGGCCTTAAAGGGGTATGTTTTAATAAAACCAGAGTCTACTTTGCTCTAGGTCAAGAGTGTAGGCCCAAGTGTACACTGCAGGTCACTATCAAAAGCAAGAGCAAGGCAGCAAATAATCCCCATCCTTACCTCCTGCAATGAAATCTGCACAAGGTGAGAAGGCATTGACCGGGAAGACCATGTAATATTTGCATCTGACATTATCAATAACCCTGTACACAGCCAGGAGCAGAGACAACTGTATCCTCCCTGTTCCTACTCCCAGGCCAATCATAGAAATGTTTCCAAGGTGGATTACCCTGAAGTCGCCAGGGCCAGAACACCGTTATTAAAGCTATAAAGAAATCAGGGACACGTTATTTAACCCTGGACATTTATTTTCCTGGGGATAGCCCCCTAAAACTGGGGACTGTCTCCAGAAACCAAGGCTATCTGGTCACCCTAATGTATAAAATGTTCGGTAGGTAAAATGTAATTTTTTTTTTTAGAGAAATCTGAAAATGAGGGCAACTGAGGAGCAAAGAGAGATACACTGCCACAGCTTCAAAGCCAGCATCTCCGCTTGACTTGCAAATTGCGGCTTGCATGCAACTTCTTTAAAATAAATCAATGCAAGTCGTGTTGAAGTTGCCCCAAAGTAGTGCAAGAACTTTTTTCTAAGTCAGAGCGACTTGAGTCCAGCCAGTGAAGCCAGTAAAAGCCGACCCTAGAATGCCTTTGTATTAGATGGAAATTCTACACTACCACATTTCACCTGCAGGTGGCGGAAGATAAATTGTAACTGTAGCTCTATTATAAGAACAGCATCAAGCTTTAGGAGTGGAGTTCCCCTCTGCGGTACCACTCGCAAAGGCTCAAAACAAATAAACCAATTCAAAGTTAAATTTGTGTCCTTGCGTGTCTTTTACCATGAGAGTGAAGCCGCAGTGGCATGCATACAGCACTAAACACAGAAACATTTGCACAATGTGTTAATGTAGTGAGAAAAATCGCATACCACTTCCTACCAGTCTGAGATCTGAAGTGACGTCAGCAAGGACCCTCTCACCCAGGGTATGATGCTCAAGATTATTCAGAAACAGAAGTGACAGTATGAGTCATTTCTATGTTATACAGAGAATCTGTTTACTGTGTAAAGTATATTTAATATTTTCTTCCCGTCATTGTGGAATGATTATACTGTATAAATTGCAATTAGCAGTAAAGCCATTTCCTACCAAGACCACACATAACATAAGGGAAGATGAGAGGTTGTCTATAAGGGTGGCATTGGACAAATATCCCATCTTTCCGATGCTATGGATAGAGAGTTGCCAAATCTACATCCCTATGCTGTTTCCTACTAGGCTATAGTTGCATGAACATCTGAGTTTGCTGTAGGTGGAGCTTGACATTGACATTAAAGTGGAGTTCCATCCATTTTTTTATGTTTGTCTGTGCTGCATGCCCTAATCTCATAGTGTTCAGAATGGACAATTTTTATTTATTTTGTTGCTTGTAAATACCTTTATTTTGTAGTCCTTTATTACTTCCTCCTCCTTATTAGCCTAGACTACTACGTCACATGGCTATTCGCAAGGGTTTCTGGGATAGGCATCATGTTTCCCAAACCTGACTGAAACCTATTACATTGCTTGTGCAGCACTGAGCATGTGCAGAATGCAAAGCTGAAATCCAGGAAGTCATACAGTCTGGCTTCATGATGCCCACACTTAAGATGGCCAAGGTCTATTTCTAGATTATAAACTAAATGCTGTAACAAAACGGACCTTAGTTTACAGACTAACTTTACTAGAATACATTAAGCTTGTGTATTACAGGGGTACTTATATTTAAAAAGTGAAATTGTGGGTGGAACTCCCCTTTAAGGAAGGAGGTATTGAGAGAGCACAGCAGAACCTGCTGTCGCCTGACTGTCTATAGGGCACCTAAAATGAATAGGAAAGACAAAAAAAAGAAGGCAGGGTTCGTAGCCTTAGGCCGCGTACACACGACCGGTTTCCTCGGCAGAATTCAGCAAGAAACTCGATGGGAGACGTATTCTGTCGAGGGAACCGGTCGTGTGTACACTTTTCGCTGAGAAAACTGTTGAGGAACTCGTCGAGCCAAAAAGAGAGCATGTTCTCTATTTCCTCGACGGGCAATGGGAAAATTTGGCTCGACGAGTTTTTTGACAGCCGAACAAGGAACTCGACGGGGAAAACTATGTGTTCCGCCCGTCGAGTTTCTCGGTCATGTGTACGCGGCCTTACTTGCCTAGTTGTATGTCCGTACATTTGATCTTGAGCTATTGAGCTTTGTGAACTTGCTTCTTTTTTTAAAAGCATTAAAGCCCTGCTCCAGGATCCTGCTAAGTTTGGACTTGCAAATGCTCTCCCAAGGCTTTATTAAAATGCTTCCTAAATGTAAATCAGAATTCCTTACTTTTCTTGTAATTTTCACTTCACCTGACGTCACCATGTCCCTCTGAAAAATACATACTTCCATGTGCTGGGTGGAAGACTTTCTGTCACAGGTCACCTCTAATGTAGTGCAGGCCAGCACTACATTTCCCATAAAGCAATGGAAAATGCATGGCATGATGGCAACATTGTGTGGGTGGAGCTTGCTGTTGAAATAAGGGTGATGCCACATGTACAATGGGTGGTTTAGGCCAGGAGTCTTAAGCCCCGTACACACGGTCGGACTTTTGCCCAACCAACATCAAAATCCGACACTTTTCGCATTTGTCCGACCGTGTGTACGTTCCATCGGACCAACTTTTTTGGCTTTCATCGGACAAAAAGTTGGGTCTGCGAACGGACCAACTTTCAGGCAACAAAAGTCCGATGGTGCAAAGTCCGATCGTGTGTACAGCAAACCATCGGACTTTTGGACAAATTACAAATGCGCATGCTCAGAACCAATGTTAAAATCAACCAACAATAGCAGAAGTTAACCAAAGGGTGGCAGTAAAGAGCAGAAAAGAGCAGAACAACCACGTGATGATGGGAACGTTTTAGAAAAGTTTGCAGAAAAGTCCGAGCGTGTGTATGCTATGGGTGTGATCGGACAAATCAATTAGGACAAAAATCCAAGGGAAGTTTTGTTGGATGTCCAACCATGTGTACGGGGCTTTAGACTCCCATGTCCTCCTAATACAGCGAGCTGTTCCGTAATTACATCACATCTCACTGTAACAAAACTAAAACAAGGTTACCAGACTAGACAGTGGTTGACTGCAGAGGTCATCATGTTTCTTAGTCTGGCATTGCACCCTAGGATGGCCAGGGCCCACCCTGCGAGAGAAGAAAAGAGCACCAGAGCCTACTGGCCTAAGAATAGGATACGTATTACAGCTTCTTCCTCTACCTCGAAACGTGACAATGGTTTAACCCTTGTGTGTGAGCACAAGTCAGCAAAATAAATTCCAGGTACATCATAGCAAAATATGTTATTAGGCTCCATGCAATAGCGTTTATTAGCATTTATTCTTCTCAATTTTTTCTTTCAATGGATCATTTTTAATGTTTTTTTTTGCGTTTATCGGCGTTTGCCGATTTTTAGGCGTTTTTTTTTTCGTAAAAAACTGCACTTTGAACGCGATTTTTGGGCGTTCAGAAAAAAGCCCATAAACTCCACTGTTCATTAAGGCTCCATGCACACAGAAGCTGATAAACTGCAGTTTATTGGCATTTTGGCATTTTTTATTTGAAAGCCCATAAACTGAACTCTATGTTAGCCTATGGGCCCATGCACACATGGGCGTTTTTTAGCGTTAATGAGCTTTGGAGTTTATTGCCTTTTTTCTGAACGCCCAAAATTTGCGTTCGAAGTGCAGTTTTTTGGTGGGAAAAGATGCAAAACGCTAAAAAAAACCCCGCTAAACTGAAAAACACTAAGCCCTCGTACACACGATCAAATCTGTCTGCTGGAAACGGTCTGCTAGACCGTCCCAGCAGACAGATTCGATCGTGTGTACGGGCGAGCCGACGGATTTGGCCAGCCGACAGATTTCAAAGCATGCTTTGAAATCTGTCGGCTGGGAACCCGTCCACCCGACATGTCTTCTGGTTAGTATGCTAACCAGCAGACATGTCTTCTCGCACACGCGCCGAATGATTTTGACGCATGCGCGGAAGTGTTTTACTTCCTGGTGCGGTGCCGTGGCGGCGTCAACGTCACCGCCATGTCACCGACACGTCAGCGCGCTGTCTGCTGGCGGGGATTTTGGTTTGCTCGTGTGTACACGCGAGCAAACCAAAATCCCAGCAGACAGATCTGTTCAAATCGGTCGGTCCAACCGATTTGAACAGATAGATTGCCTCGTGTGTACGAGGCCTAATAGATGCTATTGCAAAAACGCTAAAAAAGCCTAAGGGCTCTTTCACACGGAGCGGATCCGTATTGATCCGCCCTGTGTGTGTCCGTCTGCTCAGCAGGGATCATCCGTAAATCCCCACTAAACTGTCGGCTGACAGGGCGGTCCCCGCACAGTGTTTGGGGACCGCCCTGTCTTTTCTCCGCTCTCCTGTCCGTATTCATCCAATTCGATCCGACAACACGGAAGAAAAATAGGATTTTCTTCCATCTGAAAATCCGGATCTTGACGGAGGCGGATGATTACAGACGTTAGCGGATGCATCATCCGCTAATGTCCGCGATCCCATAGGGATGCATTTTGAGTCCGTAAACGGACATTTGAAAAGCGGACCGTTCGTCCACTCGTGTGAAAGGGCCCTAAAGCTGAAAAACATCCATCTGTGCATGGATAGAGTGGAGTTTATGGGCTTTAAAAAAAAAGGCCAAACTCCAGTAAACTGCAAACAGCTCCAGTGTGTATGCAGCCTAATGCCGTGTACACACAATCGGTTTATCCGATGAAAACAGTCCGATGAACTTTTTTTTATCAGACAAACCGATCGTGTGTGGGCCCCATCTGTCTTTTTTCCATCGGAGTAAAAAAAGAACATAAAAAAACAATAGTAAATTCCGATCATCTGTGTGGAACTCCATCGGAGAAAAATCCATGCATGCTCAGAATCAAGTCAACACATGCTCGGAACTTCATTTTTTGACTCCTCGTGTTTTACTTCACCGCATTTTGGCACGGTCGGAATTTTAGTCTGATAGTGTGTATGCAAGACTGATGAAAGTCAGCTTCATCGGATATCTGATGAAAAAATCCATCGGATTAGATTCCATCAGATATCCGGTTAATTTTCTCAGAAAACCGACCGGAGCCCGGGTAAAAAAGCCTTTGCCTTGCCAGCATGCATCTGTGTGGATACAGTGATCTCTTTGCAGAAGTCCAACACCCCCAGGGATAGACTGGCCATTGAGACTACAGGGAGTTTCTCGGTGGGCCGATGGCTCTGTGGCCCGGCTTCAGTGACAGTGGACCGCCGCCCCCCTCCGCTCCTCTGTCTCTCCCTTCCCGCAGCGCTCACCTGGGGGGATGGACAAAGAAGCAGGGGAAGGACCAGAGGAGCATAGGGGAGGGGACAGACAGCTGACTCAACACCTATGGCCTGGGAGTTTCTCCTTCTGCCTAATCTTGTCCCATAAGGGGGGGGGGGGCACCGAACTGATTCCTTGCCCGGGTGAAATAATGTCTAGCTTCCCCACTGGTACTGCCTATAAGAGTACCAGTACCAGCCTTTCTACTCTAATAAAGTAGAACGGCTAGTGAAGCGGGAGAGGGGTGCGGGTGGCTGGGGGGGGGGGGGTGCGGGAGTTGTCAGGCCACGATGGGAGAGACCTGTCAAATTGGGCCAGTCTGGATGAAGTCAAGGGCCAAATTTCTGTCCCAGTCCAGCCCTAAACACCCCCCTACGTAGTCAGAGCCGTAGCGTAATTACATCAGCACCCGCTGTAACAAAACCAAAATGGGAAAGTTACCAGACCGGTGGCTGGGAGCATAGATAGCATAGTGGCCACCACTCTAACAAAGTGACGGTGTAGGTGAATCAGGCCTGCAAACCTGGAGAATAGCACGCAGCACCCTTATAGATGATAAAAAAAACAGTTCTGCCCAGGGCTCAGCTTTAAGAACAGTTGCACAGTAATTTAGAATAGTGAATTTGCTCACGGACAAGAATGCCCATTATGGTAATATAGTTGCCTAAAGATATTTTTTTTTTGTGTGGTCTTGAGCTGGTCAGTATTACCACTGGGGTTTCATAGCTGAGTGGGAAGATGAGAACAGTGCAACTGCCTCTTTACTCCATGACTAACCAGACTTTATAGTATGTGTTTCTGAATGACTGCCACTCATGAAGTGTATCTATGTGTGGGAGAGAATTACAAATTCTGTGACCACATTGCATTATTAGTATACTATAACTTCCATTGTATGCACAATTTAGACACCGCTCACCTACACCCACATCCATAATCCTACAGAGTGTTCATGGGGCTAGCCGACTACTACTGTGTGTGGAAAATGATAGTATCGCTTAAAGCGGTTGTAAAGGCTCAAGGTTTTTTACCTTCATGCATGAAGGTAAAAAAAAAAAATCCAACAACCCCAACCCCCCCCCCAATACCTACCTGAGCCCCATCCTGATCCAGAGAAAGCAAAAAGTTTGTAGGTCAATTTAAAAAAAATCGTTTACACATTTTTAACTATATAACATCTTTATTTCAAAAACCCATGCTGTCCTATGAAACAAGATCATGTAAAAAATAGTTGTTTAGTCTTTCTAACTGTCTCTCTTTAGGTTAAAGCATGTATGGCCACGTCTAAATAAATCTAGCAGGTAGATAAAGGCAGAGGGATGAATCACTTATCAGATTCACTTACTTGGGAGTGATTTTGAACTATTGAGCTCTGTAAACAACATACTTACTAATAAAGAACGGTTGCACATCGATGAAGTCACTGTATATGAGTTTATTCTGCATAACAGTCCTTGCCTGAGGACCAATTACTCTAAAGCATTTCATCCAATAGGGCTTATGCCGCATACACACGATCACTTTTTGTGATGAAAAAAACGACGTTTTCAAAAACGTCATTTAAAATGATCGTGTGTGGGCAAAACGTTGTTTTATGTCTTCAAAAAAACGACCAAAAAAAAATTCGAACATTTTTTGTGTCGTTTTTCAAAATGTCATTTTTTGTGTCATAAAAAGTGATGGTGTGTGGGCAAAACGACGTTGAAAACAACGTTTTTAAACCCGCGCATGCTCAGAAGCAAGTTATGAGACGGAGCTTCAATGGAACAGAGTGCCGTCGAACGTGGTGTACGTCAACACGCTTTGCTAGAGCTTTTTGGAAAAACGATGGTGTGTATGCAACGTCGTTTTGGAAAATGAAGTTTGAAAAACGTTGTTTTGTTTCGTCACATAAAACGTTGTTTTTGTTCATCACAAAAAGTGATCGTGTGTACGCGGCATTAGTCGTACAAAAATATTCAGGTAATATGTATTTACCCAACCTAAGAATTATTGTCTTAGGGCCGGTTCACACTGCTGCGATGCGGGAACCCACTGTGGGTCCCGCATTGCATGTTTCCCGGCGGCAGTTCACACTGCCCTATGCTAACTGCTGGGAGTGTCAGTTAAAAGTTAATGACACCCCCAAATGAGTTTGCATATCCCCCAAATGAGATCTGCAAACTCGGATAGGAATTGGATCGCATAAGTGTGAACACCAATGCGATCCGATTCTGCTGCGGGCAAAAAAAAAGGGTCCTGTGCGAATTTGAATCCTGTGCGAATTTGATGCAAATCCGAACTCTGACACTCTGTGAACCGGCCCTAAAAATATATTTTTTAGTCCTAAACATTATACATTGCCCCTACAATGGCCATCTTGGCTATTCAGGACAAAGTGATATATTCTGCATAAAAGCTCTCCCTATTGACATTATACTCGCCTATCCAGTATCTCTCTACCAATCATCCTTCTGTGCATATGGGTATGAGTATGTGACCTCTTCTCATAATGCAGTGCTTGGGCCTAGCACCCAATTGTACTGTCGCATAACAAGTCGCTGCTCTTTCTGATACCAGCCAACCCCCCGTTATTTTGGTGGTATAGTAAAGAAGTGAGAAGTACTGAAGAGGCTAGAATGAAGTCCTCTGGGGTGGGCTTTACGCAGACACTGTCACTTCGCATTTTTGTACATACTATATTATACCGGCAAGATATTCCACACATAGGATCTTGTTATTAGTGATATGGAGGTAAGGTAAAAAAAAAAGCCACCGTGGACTGCTGGGAGTGTCGATCTTCTGTTTCCCCAGCAGTGCTCAATGGTTCCTCCTGCCAACATTCACATCACCACAGGACACAGTAGTGGCATAGAGTTCTGCATTTTAGACCCATTCATGAAATAGTAGCTGTGGTATAGAGCCGTTGGGGAGTCAAAGAATTCTATTTACTTAACACTGCAAATAATTCTGTGGTCGTAAGATAAGGTGACCAGAGTTTTTAAATGAAATCCGGGGACATATTTTTACTTTACTAGTAATGGCAACAATCAGTGACTCTCTGCCCATCGCTGCCCACCTCACAGCCTTTCAAGTCTTAATCTTCGGGCCCCGGCTACTACTGGGCAGGGAGCGGAGGAAGATCACTCCACCAGGGAAGGCAAGGAGATAGGCAAGTGGCTGGCCAGGATTTGAGCCAAGGCAGAAGAACATGCGAGCGAAACTAAATGGGCATGCACCCGAAACTGAAGAAATATTCCCTCCGCTCCGACCAGCACATGATCATCAGAAAGGGGCACAGATAATGGGAAAAATACAACCCCCTATGCTAGTAGGCACGGCGGAGCGAGGGTGTGTAATTCTATTTTTATTTTTTTTTAATTCTGCACTGATTGTCTTTGAAATTGCCCCTCCCCCTATTTAAAGGATCACTAAAGGAATTTTTTTTTTTAGCTAAATAGGTTCCTTTACCTTAATGCAGTGCTGTTTTCATGTTCTCATTGTTCGTTTTTTGCTTTGAAGTTACTGTAATTCTGCTCTGATCTCCACACTTCCTGCTTGTCTGGCTCCTTATGAAAAATCTCATGCCAGCTTTTCACTGTGGTCCAAGCTGTCATTAATGTGTGTCTAAAACTCCTCAGATTCATTTTAAAAACAAAACACTGCCCTGGATTTGTTTGTTTTTGTTCTGTCTCTCTCTCTCTACTTCACATAAACACAAAACCAGTTTAAAAACGAAAGTGAAACTAGAGGCACATTATATGATTGGTTTTTATCTATTTTTAATCATTTTTAAAAGGAATCAGTTAACTTTTATGTCTCTATACCCTGTAAACAGTCATTTTAGCAAAACATTTTTTTTCCTTTAGTGATCCTTTAAATCTAATCTGGGGACAAAACTGGGGAGAGACTTGGTCCGGGGACAGTGTACTCTATCAGGGGACTGTCCCCTGAAACTGGGGATGTCTGGTCACCCTATCGTAAGAGAGGCCCATCACACGACTCTCCTACTGGCTTTTTTTAAATACTTCATTCACTTTATTTGTACTCGGTTTGCCTCTCAGCTTGGACGAATGCAAAGTGCAAAGCACATTTTTTTTTTAAAGCAGCTGTATACCACTAAGGAGTAGATTTCTGTATGACAAACATAGTCCATGGCCTACAGCAGGGGTGCCCAAACTTTTGAAGAGCGAGGGCCACTTAGGTGACTTGGTAGTCGGTCGCGGGCCACAATGAGCACGTGAAAGGGGCCCAAGGCTGCTTTCACACAGTTTACTCGCACCGTGGGTGCAAAGCAGTGTACCTTTGGCTTTCCTGCAGTTTGCAATGGACTTCTATTATAGTCTGCAGGTTTGGTGCACTTTCAGAAAGCTCACCAAGCTCGCAGTTAATAACAGAAGTCTACGGCTCAGTGCAAGTAACCCGCAGGTGCATTGCTCTTCACCTGCTGATCAGTTTGAAAGCAGCCCAGTAACCACTGCAGAAGAGATATGCCCATAAATACAATGTGATTTTAGTAATAAAACTGACCTTAAATAACAGTATTTTATTCTATCCCAGAGCAGGAGACTGCGGGCCACATCAGAGGGCTCCGCGGGCCACATGTGGCCCCCGGGCCACTGGTTGGGAACCCCTGGCCTACAGCAACACAGGTGCAAAGAACAGCACACATCCACCCACAAATTATTTTACAGATTTTTGGTAATGCACTCCCATGCAGGGCTGGGACAAAGAGTGGGCAGGAGGGGGAGTTGTCCTGGACGCAGGTTGCTGGGTGGGTTGCCCTGGGTGCTGGACAACCCTGTTCCAGTACTGCTTCCGTGTATAGTAGAACTTCCAATGCACTGAAGCTGGGCCCACAACGTTGCCCCTGCACAGTTTATACATCTTTGTTAGTGGATAAGTATTCTATGTACTATTATTTTACACATTGTGGGTCCATGGGTCTATGGCCAAACTGCATAATCCAACCTAGAATAGACAATCAAACTGTAACCCTGTACTGCAGAGTAGACAACCAGTTTCTTTTAGACTCGCTGTCCCTGGCCTCAGTGTATCTTGTGTGTGTGTGTATGTATATGATATTCTAACTTGTTAGCAGGGCTGGGACAAGGGGTGGGGCAAGAGGGAAAGATACCTTTGAAGGCATGGGGGGGGCACGTGTAGTGAGCAACCACATGCATGCTGCAGATCAGTGGTGGGCAACTCGTGGACCACTGCCTCCCTTCCTCCAAGTCATGACTTTGTCTTCTCTGATCTCTGTCAGCTTTTTTGTTTTCTTTTGTTTGCTCTGTCATGCGCACAATCAAAACGAAGCACCAGGTACAATGAAAAAAGGAGGACACGAAAAGTGAACCACAAAAAAATGCAAAGGGAGGACACATAGTCCTCCCCCAAAAAGAAAAGTCCCTGGCCATGATCCCCTAGAGTACAAGACTCTTCAAACCTGGGTGGACCCCTTTCTTTAGGGGACCTGCCGAGGCAAGGTCCACATAGGTACTAAATGGGTCTATCCCAAAGGGAGAACCTTAGCATAAGACCACATGCTCTCTGTCCAGGACTTTCAGGTCAAGTTTTGGAATTTAAACCCTACTAATCAGGAGTGAGTAAAATGCAGAGTGCTGTGCAAAAATAAATAAGTGCTTACTGGTGTCAAATACAAAACATCGGCGGGTCTTCTGGCCGGTATGAAAATTCCTTTTTTCTCAGCCAAAAAGCTCAGCCCAGAAAGCAGGTGTGAAGAAACATATACAGGAGTGTTGCAACCAAGATGCCATGCTAAAAACACCAAGTTGCCCCAAAGTGAGTTACTCTGTCTTTCTTGGACTGCCACCTCAGGGGCACAAGCATGATGGGTTCTCTGACACCTATTGCTGTTAAAGTAAGCTCCAACACATCCACTCTCCACTAGTCCATAGCCAATATAAAAAAACACGCCTTGCATGCACAACCGAACCAGTTGCTAGAACGTAGAACCGCACATGCATAGTGCACCCTCCATGCCAACTTTGGGCATCAACGGCACAAGGCAGGGGCGGAAAATGGGAGCTTAAAGGGGTTGTAAAGACAAAAATATTTTCCTCTTAAATTAAAGTCTGACAGTAGCTGATAAAGTAAAAAGTAATGTTTTGCATTATAACTAGTTTGATACCTGTTGAAATCGAGCTGTTTTATTCACCTCCGTCACTCCTGAATCGTTATTCTCACTGACTTCCTGGTTTGCGGTGCACATTCATTCTTGCTACATCACAGCCTAATGGGAACTACAGTTCCCATTAGGCTTAGCCTCCATGCCTGTGAGGGATAAGAGAGCATCTTCACGCAGGGCTGTAGTCATAGGGAGGGGGTGAGCACATTCTGCTTTCCACCATGGAAAAAGGCTCAGGTGCTGGTGGAAAGCAAGAAGAGGAGAGACAGGAAATGGCATTTTCAAACCTAGATTACTGTATTTTGGAGGTCAAAAGGAAAAACGAGGTAGGTGATTTTTAAATTCTCCAGCTTACAGCAATCAATTGATCTAATAAAAAAACGAACCTTTAGTGTTCCTTTAAGAGAATGCAGGGCAGTATGCCCACCTATGTCATATATAAGTGGTGGGGAGTTACATATTTTCACAATAGCTGCCTGATGTCCCGGTTAATATACCAAGGTTGGATAGGCAACAGAGATACAACAGGGCCTGGGGAGCAGAGAATATGAACCAATACCTGATACCACTGCTTTATAAATTGACCCATAGGAGGATGTTTAGCATATAACACATCATTGCTAGCTCAGTGATTAATGTTTATACAAAGAGAGCAATATGGTAATGAAAGCAACTTTGTGCAGAGCAACATTGTGCAAGAAATTGGGGGAATTCTATGCCATTGTTTGCTGAATAGCAAATGAAATAATTAGTTCCCTGTTATAGTATTTTTGAACGTTGCCAGAGGCTAACTTATTATAAATAGATACAAGGACCCCTTTCACGGTGACATCAAGAGTTGGGTTTATTCAAATTTATTCAAGAGGAACTAAAGTTCAGATCACTGTTTCATTTTAATATAGGAGATGGTAAATTCTGACTAGTGCTGGCATGCAATTCGACCATAAAGATAATGGGCCAGATTCACAGAGCGATTACGCCTGTCTAACTGGTGTTATACTGGAGTAATTTCAATTTACGCGCGTTTTTTAGCTAGTCGGAAAGCTCAAACAATGAATAGATGGCTGCGGGCTTCAATTCGACTGGATTACGTGTTCGCACGCCTTCGGATCTATGCTGCAATAAACTTGCGGGCACTGGGTGGACTTCCCGTCGTTTTCCGCGTCGGGGTATGCTAATGAGCTTTTGCCGGCGATACCAGAAATTACGATCTTCATTCGCAATCTCTTACGGCACCTTTAGTCATCTTTTTTTACGTAACACTATACCAGCTTTTTGCTGGTCTAATATTAGACAGCCCATGTTAAGTATGGCCGTCGTTCCCGCGTCGAATTTCTACGTTTTCCAACGTCTTTTATTATTTTTTACGTAAGTCGTCCGGGAATAGGAATGTTCGTAAACGACGCTACTCAAACAACGAATGACGTAACGACGTGATTTCGCGCAATGCACGGCGGGAAATTTCTGAACAGAGCATGCGCAGTTCGATCGCCGCGGGGACGCGCTTAATTTAAATGCTTCACGCCCCCCAATCTCGTATTTCGATTACGCGGCGAGAAATAGACTACGCCGCCGTAGCGTACAAGCAAAAATCTACCAGGATTCGGTGTAGAGCCTGGTAAAATACGGCAGCGTAGAGTATTTCGATTACGCAGCGCAATATTAAGTGTATCTGAATCTGGCCCAATGTTTTGCTTTGTATAGATTTCATTATTCTCAAGCGTATCTTCATCTTGGTTTAGGTTCTTTGGAACAAATATAGTCTAAAAGTAGAATAAAAAAAATTCTCTAAGAGAATAGGTGCAGCACAGGTACTCCCGCTTCTAAGTCACCCCTGGTCTCTGTCCCCTATCCACTTCTGAAGCACAATCTTCTGCAGCCAGGAACAACAGACCACCCCCCCCCCCCCCAGCAATATTAGATTCCCCCCAGCAACAATATATCTACCCCCAGCAACAAAAGAGCCCCCCAATGTTACAATGCAGTAGATGTCTCAGCAGCCAGAAACCACAGACCCCTCCTCCAACAGTAGATCCTTCCCCTAGCAACATAAGATCCCCTCAGCAAAAACAGATTCCCATCCCATTCCAAAATAGACCTCCCCAGCAACAATCCCAATAGATCCCAAAGCAGCCAACATCACTAGATCCTCATTAGGATAGAAACAATTTTCCTGAGCATTGAAACACGAGCATGCAGGAGACAGCATTATCGATTCTTGAATGCCTGTAAACTGGCTGATCGCTTTTTTAAAGGGTGATAAAGTTTGTTGTCGGTATTAACAAGGCCTAACTGTCCTAGGGTGACAATACTTCACCTTCATAGATTTATTACAGTGAGCGGGCTTTGGCATCCTAGGACAGGAAATGTGCATCTGGCAGGATCTATATCTGGGTTTCCCAATCAGGGTTCCTCCAAAGGTTGCTTGGGGGTTCCTTGCACAATTTTTACCTCTCAAGTTTCCAATGGCATCAATGATCTTGTCAGCTACCTATAACTCTTTACAATAACCACAAGTATAAGGAGCATTCTTTCCACTGACTATATGCAACTTCATGATACATTAGTGTGACAAAGTAATTTTTAGCAGGGTTCCCTGAGACTGGAATTTTCTTTCAAGGGTTCCTCTGTGTTAAAAATGTTGAGAAAGTCTGCTGTATATCATTAAAAATTGTAACTTCCATAAAATAACTGCACTAAGAACAATGGCATTGTACTGCCTGGACTCTCTTTGCCTCCCAGCTCACCTTTTTGTCCCTTGCCACCGTCAAGGCTGTGTCATTGTGGCAGTTTTTTATGCTGCCGTCTGCGCCACTCTTTAGAAGTAACCGTGTGATTTCAGCAAGGCCTCGTCCACTCGCCACATGCAATGCAGTATTCCCAGCATATGTCAGCTGGTTGACCTTTGCGCCATTCTGTGAGTAAGCAGAGAGATCATTTAGAAATTTTAGATTGTAACCCATTGTATCTAGACAATATAAAATGCCAGCACTAACATATTGTAGTACACAAGATTAACCACTTGACCACTGGGCACTTAAACCCCCTTCCTAACCAGACCAATTTTCAGCTTTCGGTGCTCTCACAATTTGAATGACAATTACTCAGTCATACAACATTCTACCCATTTGAAATTTTTGTCCTTTTTTTCACACAAATAGAGCTTTCTTTTGGTGGTATTTGATCACTTCTGGGTTTTTTATTTTTTGCGCTATAAAAGAAAAACGACTGAAAATTCTGTAAAAAAAAAAAAAAAAAAAAACTTGTTTCTGTCATATTAGTGGGTTATTTCTCACACACAGCATATGCATACCACAAATTACACCCCAAAACACATTCTGCTACTCCTCCCGAGTATGGCGATACCCCATGTGTGAGACTTTTACACAGCGTGGCCACATACAGAGGCCCAACATGCAGGGAGCACCATCAGGCGTTCTGGAACACCCAGACCAATTCTGACATTTCTCTCCTACATGGAAAAATCATCATTTATTTGCTAGAAAATTACATAGAACCCCAAAACATTATATATGCTTTTTTAGCAAAGACCCTAGAGAATACAATGGCGGCCGTTACAACGTTTTATCTCGCACGGTATTTTCGCAGAAATTTATTGAACGCGTGTTTTTTTAAAAACTGTTTTGTGCTTAAAACAAAACAGTAAAGTTAGCCCAATTTTTTTTCATAATGTGAAAGATGAAGTTACGCCGAGTAAATAGATACCCAACATGTCACCCTTCAAAATTGCGCACACTCGTGGAATGGCGCCAAACCTCGCTACTTAAAAATCCCCATAGGCGGTATTGCAGAGTATCGCGCAGGGTATTGCAGAGTATTGGGGTATTGCAAAGTATCATGCAGGGTATTGGGGTATTGCCGAGTATTGGGGTATTGCCGAGTATTGGGGTATTGCAAAGTATCATGCAGAGTATTGGGGTATTGCCGAGTATTGGGGTATTGCCGAGTATTGGGGTATTGCCGAGTATTGGGGTATTGCCGAGTACTGGGGTATTGTTGAGTACTGGGGTATTGTTGAGTACTGGGGTATTGTTGAGTATTGGGGTATTGTTGAGTATTGTTGAGTATTGGGGTATTGTTGAGTATTGGGGTATTGTTGAGTATTGGGGTATTGTTGAGTACTGGGGCATTGCTGAGTATTGGGGTATTGTGGTGTATTGCTGGGTACTGGGGTATTGCCGAGTACTGGGGCATTGCCGGGTACTGGGGTATTGTGGGGTACTGGGGTATTGTGGGGTACTGGGGTATTGTGGGGTACTGGGGTATTGTTGGGTACTGGGGTATTGTGGGGTACTGGGGTATTGTGGGGTACTGGGGTATTGTGGTGTATTGTTGGGTACTGGGGTATTGTGGGGTATTGTTGGGTACTGGGGGATTGCTGGGTACTGGGGATTGCAGGGTACTGGGGGATTGCAGAGCTGGGATGTTTTGAGGGATGGCTGGATCTGTGACTGCATTTGTCACAGATCCAGCCACAGCTCAGCTGCTGACACCCCGCTCCCCCCCCCTCTCCTCGCACACTGTACAGAGAGGAGAGCGAGGAGAGGGAGGAACCGGCGTCATCAAATGACGCCGGTTTGTTTACAAGTGATCGCGCCGTCATTCGACGGCGCGATCACGTGGTAAACGGCCGCTATCAGCGGCAATTTACCGTGATCCGTGATGCGCCGGGTCTTCTAGACCCGGCGAGCACGGACACTTTCGCGAGCGCGTCCCAGGGGACGCGCAATCGCGGAAGTGCAGGAGGACGTCCCAGGGACGTCGTGTCAAAGCAACTCCACCGCGCCATAGCAGTAAAATGCTTATGGCGCGGTGGGGAAGTGGTTAACTAAATTAAACCACAATCATATTAGATGAATATTTTTATTTTTTTGTCTTTGTAGCTTTGTAACTTGCAATCCATTCATTTTTTCTTTCATTACTTCCTCAGCTCCTCCCCTGCCAGAAGCCCGATTTGTGGGCATTCCCAATTGTGTAGCTTCAGTAGAACTTTTTAGCTAATGCCCCTTCTGTGACTGAGCATCCATTGTGCGGGGTTTTTATGCACTAAAAGACACTAGTGTTACGAAAGAGTATTCTGAGCTTTATAAAGGCAGCTTCATGAAACTTCATTCAGGGAGACATGGAGGAGGTAAGAGTGAGTCCTAAATATTACATTCAGCTATAAGGTTTAATGTTCAGTTCTGTAAACATTAGGCTTTTTTTTTTTTTAGCAAAGCAGCTGAAGGCAGCCATCTGCTCGCAGGAATAAGTGTCTGAAAAAATAATAATAATAAAATATTTCATATATATATATATATATATATATATATATATATATATATATATATATATATATATATATATATATATAAAATAAAAAATATTCTGAATATCATCAATATTAAAATAAATTAATTATTATACATTTCCTTTAAATAATAAATAAGGCTGATATTTGTTTTAACCCTGTCACCTGACTGGGTGACAATTAGCAAACTACCGTATTTTGCTGCTGGATCCTCTTCAGATAATGTATTACTCATATAAATTCAGTTTCATTATTGTGCTATTTCAGTTTTTACAGGAATATATACAACCTATGAGGCCGCGTACACACGTCCGAGAACCTCGTCGGGCTAAACCCATCGTTCCGCCCGATGAGCTGTCGAAAAGGTCGTCGAGCCAAATTTCCTCATTGAACAACGAGGAAAAAGAGAGCATGCTCTCTATTTTGGCTCGACGAGCTTCCCGACGGGACGCTCGTCGAAAGTGTACACACGACCGATTTTCTCGCCAGAATATGTCTCCCGGCGAGCTTCTCGCTGGATTCTGCCGAGAAGCTCGGTCGTGTGTACGGGTCCTAAGACCTGACGAAGGTGAAATGTTAAGACCCCCGAAACAAATTGATATATTATTTTATTATTTCATGAATAAATAAAGTTTATTTTGATACATTTATGGTTTGGCGCTCTTTATGCTCTCTTTTTAATAGGGCTGTTACTGATCAAAATTTTTGTGTTCGATTAATCGTTTTTTTTTTTAATCGATTAATCGACTAATTTCGATTAATTATAACGCACATACCGATCCAACTACTTTTAGCTGATCTCCTCCTTGCAGGCTGATTCCCAGTGCAGCTACCAACCACTGGAAAAATGGATTGCAGGATATAAAGAACACACAAAGGCAGAAATCCATGGGAATAGCATTAAAACTTTTATAGTCTTGAAGTAGGTAACAAAATAAATATTGCACTGGAGATAAAACCGATGTAGCTAAAAAAGCTGTAAAAATGGTGTGAGTAATACCAAACGGTACCAAAAGCAGTCATAAAAACATGTAGCTAAGTATGATACTGGTATACAAATGTGTACAACGACGCCACTGCTGAATCCAGATGAGAAGAGGTTAACATCAGTCCGTCGGCATGTAGATGTCCCGTAACAGGAACTATCACAACTCCCAGTGGATGGCTGTAGAATCCCAGGTTGATAGAGGGAAGTGATAGAAGGAAGTGTAACAGCCCTTGCGTGTGGCAGATAGTAAGGTTCCGCCGGCATGCAGATATAAAGGCACAGCAGAGGAGCCCTTCAGATGGACATGGCAAGCCCCCCTCCCCCCCCCCCCCCCCGGTGTCCGTGACGTCACTGGATCTCCGACGCAACTCCCTGAAGGCCCCGAAGCCAGCGGAGAGGTGAGTATCAATCAAAAGAATTTTAATCGATCAAAAAGGTTTTGATCGATCAAAAAAATTAAAGATTAATCGATCAATTAAAAGTTAATTTGCACAGCCCTACTTTTTAACCTTTCTTGCTCATTGACTGACAGAGCAGGTTCTCTCAATTTAAGCCTAACTTCACCTTTCACTTGGCAGGTTTTCAAATATTTGCTTAGAGTTTGCAGATTTTCTGGTTTGGAAAGGAAGTACAAAGTTATATACTGGGACAGTCCCTTGATGGACTAAGCCTATGACGTAATTTCCATTTATCTCAACCATGGTACACTTATGCTCTTCCCTGGTTAATCAATAAAGGAAGCTGAATTGAATGCTCCAACGTTATCTTCAGTGTTAGAATTCTAAAGCATATTGTTATTTATAATAGAAATCCACAATGAAAGACGTTGCACAATGCTGTTATCATATCTGGCCTTTGACCTGCTGTATTTTTTTCAGGAACATTATATCATTGCTTCCAGTAAAATATTGCCGTTTACTGACTGGCTCAACTTAAAGGATAAAACATTTATTCTGTATTTGCATTTGCTGAGAAGTTTTGAACTCGGTAGGAGTTAAAACCTTTGTTAGGTTCTTACTGCTGTGTGTGCCAGAATAGAAAGTATGAGGAAATCTTTCAATGGGAGCAATACATTTTTCTTTCCCAGCAAAGGAAGTTTTAGAGTCTCTATCAGGTTTTTGTTTTCCTACCCCAAAAAAATCTAATGCCGCGTACACACGATAATTTTTCTGGTTGTAAAAAAAAAAGTTTTTAAGGGTCTAGAAAAAAAACGTTTTTTTTCAACCTGACCATTAAAACGGCCTTGCCTACACACGATCGTGGAAAAAAATGCTCTAGCAAAGCGCGGTGACGTACAACAAGTAAGACCGCACTATAAACGGGAAGTTCCATTCAGATGATGTCACCCTTGGGGCTGCTTTAGCTGATTTTGTGTTAGTAAAAGACAATTGACGCTTTTCTGTCTGTTACGAATGTGTTTATTTCATTACGAACGGAAGTTTTACCAGAACGAGCGCTCCCGTCTCATAACTTGCTTCTGAGCATGCGCAGATTTTTAAAGCCCACACACGACCATTTTTTACAACCCGAAAAACGACAATGTTAAAAACGTAGTGAAAAAATAAAGCATTTTCGAATTTTTTTTTTTGCCCGTATTTCAGAACCCAAAAAATGCTCTGAAGCCCACACACGATCGTTTTAATGACAAAAAAAAATGTAATTTTTTTACAACCCGAAAAATGATCATGTGTACACGGCATTAGAATGAGAACACAACACTTCAAACTTTGATCAAAATTGATAATTCTTATCCAAAACTAAAACCAAGACACATTTTTCACTGGAATTGAAGCGATATTCAAGCTTCAGTTTTTATTTTTTTTAATAATTAACATGTTGTACATGCCTGCTCTGTGCAATTGTTTTGCACAATACAGCTCATATACTCTTCTTCTGGGGTCCCCCAATTGTGCTCTTGGCTCCTCATCTTCAGCAAGTGCCCTCATAGCCGCTTTCTATGAGGGCACTTGAGCGGGCTTGCTCACGAGCCATCCTGTCTGTGTCTACACAAACCATGTCCCCCAATCCATGGTCACAGAATTTGATTGACAGCAGCGGAAGCCACAGGCTCCCATTGCTATCAAGCTGCCCTAGTAAGGAGGGGGCGAGCCGAAAAAAATGCTGCTTTCGTGCACAGTGCAGGATCATGATCAAAATGGAAGGACCACTCTGTTGCAAGGCTCCAACCCTCAAAGCAGGACTAGACAGAGTCAAGGGTCAAGGCATACCCTGAATGATATTTTTCACATTTGCTTGTCCTGTTGACTGAACTGGGAAGCCATCACAGGGCTGGTGTCATAACTGATTAGGTGTGCAGCATCATGGAAACTACAGATCAAGCAGAGGCTAAGGTGGTAACTTTCTTGGCTGTAAAGGATAGGACAGTTTAGTTCCACTATAAAGTGAAATTACCTGCAAAGATGATTTAAAAAGGCTCCAAAAAAAGAAAAATAATACATCGCCTTTGGCTTGCAAAGCTTCTGGGAGGTGCAGGTGATGGTCCCAGTGCCTTATCGTTGCCCCTTGGGATAGCTGGGCACTCGAAAATCCATGGGAATGTACTCTAGCCCACTGCAAGAGCATATTTTTTTTAGATTTGGAGTGCCCAGCTCAGGAGCCAGGAGGAATCAATGGGGAACCAATGAGGCACAGTGATATCACCATGCCTTCTGGAAGTATGAGAAAAAAAAAAAAAAAAAAAGGAGAAATAATAATTCAAACAGCAGCTTTATTTTTAAATTGGCTTTGCAGGTAAATGGATCTACTGTGATAATTTGCAAATGGCAGTAAATTTATTATGCATGCACTTTCTGTCCCTGGGTTGTTGGCTTTGAAATCTTAGAAGGAGGAAGTGGAAAGAGAGAGAAAAAGTCCGGGCCCCATGTCCAGTCCATGCTGCTAAAGTCAGAAGGGAATAGTATAAACTACGTAGAGACTAAAGAACAGCGTAGATAGGAGTTCCAGTGCCACACCACAATTCCTGCTGGTAAGAAGCTCCATTCCAGGCTAATGGGACAACAGTTGGAGGATCTTCCCATGACTGCAGGTCTTGTCTTCAGGTATCCAACACAAACACAGGTGTGACATCATCCTCAGGGGTCCCTGTAACTGGAATTTGCTGCAACATTTATCTGGAGGTATCTAATTTAATAATACCCAGGTATATGTGCACAATACCACCAGAACTCCTATTGGGCACTCTGTTGATAATACATGTTTGTACATTAGATCTATGTATTGCTATTATTCTCTTCTTATATATAATGCTAATTCCTATAAACTGTGCATCTATATATAGTTAGTGTGCTATGCTGGTTGCAGTTGTTCTTCTTTTACCAATTACTTTGTTTAGATTACTGAGAAAAGTTAATATGGTACCTCCAGTAGGGCAGTTCATCCATTGTCATTGAATCTCTATATTACCAAACTGTAGAAGAGCTTTTAAACAAGCCATCCATGATCTCTCTAGGTGTTTGTAGTGTGGCATTGTTCATTCTTAATTCTCACTTTAAGGGTTAAAGACTAGTTTCATTGAAACATGTATATTTTAGCATTAAATGTTTACTGTTGAACTGAACTTTATGGATATATCATTAGAGCATTCAAGTGACATGATTGCCCCACATATGTGCCAATAACATGACCCAATAATGATGTCAATACCCAAGAGATTCCCCATTAAGTAAAATATATGGGTAAACGGTACCAAATTGTAATACTAAAGCAACATGCATAAATGGAACCTGTATTATGGACTCCATGAACCCATAAAGTCATAAATATATTCTTCTCTTTTAACTGGAACTACTTGTTACTGCCCATACATTTTCCAAAACCACCCCAAAAAAAAAGCCTGGTTTGGTCAGAAATACTGCAGAGATGGCCTAAGAGGGCACCCAACCAATGAGTGCAAATCGAGATACATAAGCATGAGGTAACACTCACTTGAATAAGTAGGGACACCATGTCCTCTTGGTTACTTTCCACCGCTTGGATCAATGGACTCTGTCCACTCTTTATATCCTGTAAGAAAATGTCACTAGGTTAATGAAGAACTATCATCCAATTATGGAGCTAAATATTCTTTTGAAATCACAAAATAAAATAAAATAAAATGCACAACTTTTTTTTTCATTTTAGTTTAAAATAAAATGGAGGGGGGAGGGGCTTGTAAACTCAGATTTTTTTTACTGTCTTTGCTTTACTTGGAAGTTTTCCTCTATTTCCTGCCACAGGGACAGAAAGCAAGGGTTCGCCAGAACAATGCATTTAAAGGACCATTGGGAGCTTTCCAACTTGTGATGAAGAAAAACTTCAAACAAAATCAATCTAGCAATGTGGGTCCAACATGGAAATGCTTTCCCCAGTGGACACCCAACATTAGTTCAAACTACAGGAATACAGAAAGGAGTGCCCAACCAAAATTGGATGAGGGAGTCTAATATCATTTTTATTATCAGTAAATATGTAATATAAAAATATCCTATGTGTTTTAAGGGGCAACACCACTATTTCTTCATCAGGGCTCAACAGAATAAAACTTGAATGGACTCGGAGAAACAGTGACCTAACAGATGTATATTACAATCTAAAAGAAATTTTGAGGAACTTTTTCATTGTTGCTCCATGAGAGAAGTAACAATATGGCAAGCGGATTGCATCACGTATGAGCTGAATTTTAATCTTCCAAGGATCCAATGGCCCCAACCTCTGATATCATAACTCCACCCAGCCATATATCCGTATAAATTACATCTAGCCTTGTGGCTATCGAGTGTCCATCTCAGAGTTATATGTATGTGGTCTTCTGGGTGTTCTTGTTTTTGCCTTTATTTATTTCATTTTTGCCCTATTGTCTTCTATAGTGCAATTGTGATGTATTTTGTATTTTTCTATTAAAAGTATCAAATTTTATTGGGTTGTGCCTACAAAGTCCATTTTGTCTCGTTTAAAACATGTTCACATGTTTTTTTCACAAACCTCTATATTGAAGGATGTGGCACATATCTACTAGTGGGTGAGTGATTACCACCCCAGGGCAATTGTAATCAAGATAACACTAGGTACAGAATCACAGTATATATAAAATACTGTGACATTATGGTGTACAGATCGGACAATTTTGACACATTTTTGGGACCATTGTCATTTTCACAGCAAAAAGTGCTATAAAAATGCATTGATTTACTGTGAAAATTACAATTGCAGTTTGGGAGTTAACCACTAGGGGCACTGTAGGGGTTAAGTGTGACCTAACATGTGTTTCTAACTGTAAGGGGACGGGGCTGGACGTGTGATGTCATTGATCGTCTTTCCCTATATCAGGGAACAGACGATCAATGACAGCGCCACTGTGAAGAACGGGGAAGGTGTGTTTACACACATCTTTCCCCGTTCTTCAGCTCCTGTGACCGATCGCAGGACACCGGCGGCGATCAGGTCCGCGGGTCCCGCGGCCATGGAGCTTCGGACCGGATTGATTGCGCGTGCCGGCGGCCCACGGCTGGGCTCTTAAAGGCGACGTACCTGTATGTGCCTGTGCCCAGCTGTGCCATTCTGCCGACATATATGTGCAGGAGGCGGTCCTTAAGTGGTTAAAGGAACATGCAAATTAGCTTTTATTAGGCAATTAACCACCTCCATTTTTCTTTTCAGTAACATTTGCTAAATGCACATTACACAGGTTTGACATACGTTAACCTTCATATTGTTAAAATACAAAATGCACCTTGTTAAAACATGAAAATGCTAATGGTTCCAAGGTACATAACTGATTGTATGTTTTACATGTGTTTTAAACTCTAATGAAGGGGGCACAATCCCAAAAACACATTTGCCATATTATACATCACTAGCTGTGGTTGGCGTTTGGCGTTACAGGGGAAGGTTTTACGAGTCAGGCCAGATTGTGCCTCCTGGCTGTAGATGCTACAAGCAGTGTATTTCCTTATTCTTGTGAGATTTTTTTATTATATATATATATATATATATATATATATATATATATATGTGTGTATATATATATATGTGTGTATATATATATATGTATATATATATATATATATATATATATATATGTATATATATATATATATATGTATATATTATAATATACAAAGACAAATTTTATAAGGACAATGAGCTTTGTCCATTTCTTTGATCTTGATTTAAACAGACCTCACTGTGCTGCCTATCCTTAGTTGTCTGAATTGTGAAAGTTCTAGTATTTGCCACTAGCGCCTGACTAAACTTGGGCACCCCCTAATTTCAATATGAGCCACCCATTCCTGTCAAGGCCATGCCCCTTTGTTTTTAAGACCCGTCCTGGAATGTTTGAGTGGGGACACTAGTTCTTAGGGCCTGGGGGGGGGGGGGGGGGGGTATTGGATTCCCTTAATTTGCATAGATTTCCTCTGACTTCTTGTTTGGCAATGGGGCAGGAAATTAAGGGAAATCTCTGCAATGGGATGGAGATGGTAAAAAATAAACTGACAGGGGCTATAACCCCCCCTTACTCTATCCAAAATGGAAAAAAAAAAAGTGTTGCCTATAGTTCTACTTTAAGCACAAATTTCTGATAATTTTATGGAGAGGACTAAGAAGATATAACCATGTCAATGGTGCAGCAGAAAACATATAGCACAATGAGGAAGGTTTGTGGTTCAGGATGAAAGGACAGTCAAAATTAGAAGCAGCTTGTGTTACACCAACAGTGTAGCGCAAGTCGGTAGGGACTCTTTATGTGCTGCCCCCCTGCAAAGTGCTGCTCTAGGCCTGGGCCTTGTTGGCGTAGGCCAGGATACAGCGTTGACTAGCGTAGTGGAAATTGGTGCTGTGTTTAACCACTTCAGCCCCGGAAGGATTTACCCCCTTCCTGACCAGAGCACTTTTTGTGATTCGGCACTGCGTCGCTTTAACTGACAATTGCGCGGTCGTGCGATGTGGCTCCCAAACAAAATTGGCGTCCTTTTTTTCCCACAAATAGAGCTTTCTTTTGGTGGTATTTGATCATCTCTGCGGTTTTTATTTTTTGCGCTATAAACAAAAATAGAGCGACTATTTTGAAAAAAATGCAATATTTTTGACATTTTGCTATAATAAATATCCCCAAAAAATATCTAAAAAAACATTTTTTTCCCCAGTTTAGGCCGATACATATTCTTCTACATATTTTTCATTAAAAAAAATCGCAATTAGCGTTTATTGATTGGTTTGCGCAAAATTTATAGCGTTTACAAAAAAAGGGGGTAGTTTTATGGCATTTTTATTAATATTTTTTTTTTACTAGTAATGGCGGCGATCAGCGTTTTTTTTCGGTACTGTGATATTATGGCGGACACATCGGACAATTTTGACACATTTTTGGGACCATTGGCATTTTTATAGCGATCGATGCTATAAAAATGCATTGTATTACTATAAAAATGCCATTGGCAGTGAAGGGGTTAACACTAGGGGGCAGGGAAGGGGTTAAGTATGTTCCTGGTGTGTTCTAACTGTATGGGGGGCTGGACTCACAAGGGGAAATCACTGATCTTCCGTTCATACATTGTATGAACGGGAGATCAGCGTTTCCCCGCTGACAGGAACGAGAGGTTTGTGTTTACAAACATACCTCCCGTTCCCCGCTCTGTAACGAACGAGCGCGCGTGCACGGCGGCGATCCCTCCCACCGGGCACGCGCGCGGTACTCCGAGGGGGCGCGCGCGCGGGCCGCCGGCGGCGCGTGTGCGCCCTCTAGCGGCCGAAAAAGATAGGACGTAGAGCTACGTGCTCTCGCCTAGCAGTGCCGACCTGCCGCTGTAATATGACGGCGGCTGGTCGGCAAGCAGTTAATAATGTGTTGTTAAGTTGAATGTGTGCAGTTTTGTAGTATAGTAAGGACTATAGAAATTCACACAGCTTTATTTTTTGGGAATGTTTGGGAAGCAAAATAAAATCCTGTTGGGTTTGGTACCCCATAAACGGCATCGTACCACTGCGTTCACATCAGCTCCGTGCTTCAGCAAACAAAGCGTTAAGCCCCTGCGTTCTGTACTGACAGCTATGTGCAATGCGGTCATACCTAAAGGAGCAGAAAAAACGGAAAGGTTTAGTGTCACAGAGAGAAGACAGATAAAGAAAACTCATAAATAAATACTATGAAGCGTTGCTGACCTCCTGAAAATGATGGCTGTCTGACTTCAGGGCTGTGCCGCCAATGAGGCCAATCAAGTAGGCCTAATAGGAAGCATGTCCTTAAAGCCAGGCAACCTTCATTTAAAGTGGAGAAAATATTTATTTGATCCCCTGCAGAAGTTTGCTCACTTACAAAGGAATGAAGGGTCTATCATTTTTATCATAGGTTTATTTTAAATCATAGAAACAGAATATCAACCAAAAATCCAGAAAATAACACATAATACCAATGTTATTTTACTGACTGAACTGCAACTCAATGTATTAGTATTTGATCCCCAAGCAAAACATGACTTGGTACCTGGTGGAGAAACCCTTGTTGGCAAGCACAGAGGTAAGACTTTTCTTTTAGTTGGCTACCAGGTTTGCACAGATCTCAGGAGGGATAGTCACTGTATTGTCATGGAGGCACAGTGGGGGGCAGCACTGAGGTCATACCAGACACTCCATCCTTCGTGCAGCTTAGTAATGCAGTGCAAAACCACAGGCTCAGCGTTACTTAGTTCCCCACCCGGTTGCACCTGAGCATAGAGTGAGCATGTGACCTGCTCCTGTGTAATAAAGCCAGACCCACCAGCCAATAGCTAGGCCTAAGCACTGTCACCTGACCAGGGATTGATGGTTCCTCTGGGTCCTGCCAAAGCCAGTCTTAGCACCGGCTTCCAAGGAGCAAACAGCTGGAAGAGAGCATAGGTAAAATAAGTGTATAGGGTTAAGGGATGGACTTTCCAAATACAATGTCCCATATGGCCAAGGTGACAGTCCCATGCAACATGCCGTCACCCATGTTAGTCTATTTGCTGAATTCTGGTCAGGGAAATATGATAAAAAAAAAAGGTTTACAAGGATTATTGGACCTATGGTCTGTAAATTGCCTGACTAAATCCGCCCACTGATTACTATTTTTTCAATAAAAGACAATAATTATAAATTACATTTTGATATGAAATAATCTCATACCCTCATAATTGGTGGCCTCCAAGTCTTTGGTGTCAGCTCTCATCAGAACCTCTAGGCAGGCAATACTTCCATATTCACACGCTAAATGAACACAAGTCTGTCCGTTACGGTCTTGAATGCTGGGCGAGGATCCATGTTCTAGTAGGAGGCCAACAAGGTCCGGCTGATTTGTGATCACCGCAAGATGGAGGGGCGTCTAAGATAGAACAAATAGCATTCCAATAAAATGTGACGTCAAAGTGTTCAGAATTTTTTTTTATTATTCCATTTGATTATTTTTGAATGGGACCATTTTTACTTGGAAATAGAGGGGGAAAAAAACACACAGAGGGCTTTTTTTTTTTTTTTTTTTAAAGGTGCGATATCCCTGTAATTTGTATAATATGTTTTATTCTTATGATCATTAGCTCCATCTAGTGATCATAATGTGATATTTTCCTGATTGAAATATTTCAGGAACCTACCACATTATGACCACTAGTTGGAGCTGACAATCGTAGGAATTATACATATTAGACACGTTACAAGGGATTATTTGAGGTGGATGTGCTGAGACATTTGTACAGCATTTTTTTTTTCATAAATAGACCCCTTAAACATAATATCATAATATTTATTTTATACTTTATTAACCACTTGAGAGCCACGCTATAGACAAAAGATGTCCACAGCGCGGCTCTCAACGGCGGGGAAACACTGTGCCCGGCGCATCGCTGAGATGCCGATGTGCGTGCCTGATGTCCGCCAGGTACCCGCGATCGGCGGTGACAGCAGGGATGTGGAGCTCTGTGCTCCACGTCCTGTCAGGGAGAGAGGAGACCGATGCTGTGTCCCTTGTGCATAGGGACAAAGCATCGGTCACCTCCCCTAGTCAGTCCCCCTCCACACACAGTTAGAACACACCCAGGGAATACATTTAACCCCTTCCTCACCTCCTAGTGTAAACCCCTTCCCTGCCAGTCACATTTATACAGTAATTAGGGCATTTTTATAGCACTGAATGCTGTGTAAATGTGAATGGTCCCAAAATTGTGTCAAAAGTGTCCGATATGTCTGCCGCAATATCGCAGGCCTGCCAAAAAAAAAATCGCAGATCGCCACCATTACTGGTAAAAAAAAAAAAAATCATAAATCTATCCCCTATTTTGTAGGCGCTATTACTTTTGCGCAAACCAATCAATATACGCTTATTGCGATTTTTTTTTAAACAAAAATATGTAGAAGAATATGTATCGGCTTGAACCGAGGAAAAAAATATAAAAAAATAAATAATAAATTGGGATATTATTATAACAAGTACAAAATATTGTGTTTTTTTTTTTTTCACATTTTTTTGTCTTTTTTTTGTTTATAGCGCAAAAAATTAAAATCGCAGAGATGATCAAATACTATCAAATGAAATCTCCTATATGTGGGGAAAAAATGATAAAAATATAATTTGGGTACAGTGTTGTATGACTGCGCAATTGTCTTTCAAAATGCGTCAGCACTGAAAGCTGAAAATTGGTCTGGGCAGGAAGGGGGTTTAAGTGCCCAGTAATGAAGTGGTTAATAATAATAATTCATACGGTAATTATGAATGCATATGCCAAAAAGAACTCAAAACCACATCCTTTTTTTTTTTTGGTTCAATTCAGCAGGTGGTGACAGCAGAAGCTGTCACCTTTTTTTAATGATCTATTATTCCACGGTAAGTGGAAAGAAAGACATTGGGCCAGATTCTCAAAAGAATTACGTGGTGTATCTACAGATACACCGGCGTAATTTGAATATCCCGCCGGCGTATCATTGTTTTGTATTCGCAAAACAATATACGCCAGAATTACGCTAGGATACGTAACTCGTAGCGAATAGGCCTTTACGTTAATTATGTTGCCGTCGTAATCGCTGTATTTGCGGCGTACGACGGAGCATGCGCAGTGGCCTACGTTTAAGGCCGGCGCATGCGCAGTTCGTTCGGCACGGGGGCGCTCTTAATTTAAATACAGCACACCCCCCTCCTTCCCTATTTGAATTACGCGGCCTTACACGGTCCCCTTTACGCTACGCCAACGCAAATTACGGAGGAAGTGCTTTGAGAATATAGCACTTGCCCATAAAAACTGCGTAGGCGTAGCGTAAACGGGGTACGCTACGCTAGGCGGGAAATACACGTTTTTTTTAAGAATCTGGTCCATTAACTGTATCTCTGACCAAAACAGTTATTTTTTTTCAGTTTTGAACAGAGTAGGCGACGGTTAGTAAACCCGGAGGGTTATTATTGCTTTGTGTCCCTGCTGAGGATATTCGCACTGTTTATTTGTTCAGGAGACTATGAAACGGGAAGGGAAAGGAAACCTGGCCAATGAGAAATGGATACTATTATCAAAAAAGGCTTGTGACTCTACCATAGTGGCCCCATTATTGCCCCTCCCATACATATGTTCAGTGGGGATCGAAAGTTTGGGCAACCCAGGTAAAAATATGTATTAATGTGCATAACGAAGCCAAGGAAAGATGAAAAAATCTCCAAAAGGCATCAAATTACAGATTAGACATTCTTATAATATGTCAAAAAAAGTTTGATTTTATTTCCATCATTTACACTTTCAAAAAAATGGCGTCTGCAAAAGTTTGGGCACCCTGCAGAATTTATAGCATGCAAAGCTGAGACCTGCCAGTGTCATGGATTGTTCTCAATCATCGTCTGGGAAGACCAGGTGATGTCAATCTCAAAGGTTTTAAATGCCCAGACTCATCTGACCTTGCCCCAACAATTAGCACCATGGGTTCTTCTAAGCAGTTGTCTAGAAAACTGAAACTGAAAATAGTTTACGCTCACAAAGCTAGAGAAGGCTATAAGAAGATAGCAACGTGTTTTCAGATGTTAATATCCTCTGTTCGGAATGTAATTAAGAAATGGCAGTCATCAGGAACAGTGGAAGTTAAAGCAAGATCTGGAAGACCAAGAAAAATATCAGACAGAACGGCTCGCAGGATTGTGAGAAAAGCAAATCAATACCCACGTTTGACTGCACGATCACTCCAGAAAGATCTGGCAGACACTGGAGTTGTGGTACACTATTCCACTATAAAGAGATACTTGTACAAATATGGTCTTCATGGAAGAGTCATCAGAAGAAAACCTCTTCTACGTCCTCACCACAAAAATCAGCATTTGAACTTTGCAAATGAACATATAGACAAGCCTGATGCATTTTGGAAACAAGTTCTGTGGACCGATGAGGTTAAAATATAACTTTTTGGCAGGAATGAGCAAAGGTACGTTTGGAGAAGAAAGGGCACAGAATTTAATGAAAAGAACCTGTGTCCAACTGTTAAGCATGGGGGTGGATCAATCATGCTTTGGGGTTGTAATGCAGCCAGTGGCACAGGGAACATTTCACGAGTAGAAGGAAAAATGGATTCAATAAAATTTCAGTACATTTTGGATGGTAACTTGATGCCATCTGTGAAAATGCTGAAGTTAATAAGAGGATGGCTTCTACAAATGGATAATGATCCTAAACACACCTCAAAATCCACGGGGATTACATCAAGAGGCGTAAACTGAAGGTTTTGCCATGGCCTTCACAATCTCCTGACCTCAACATAATTGAAAATCTATGGATAGACCTTAACCACTTAATCACCGCCCTATAGCCGAAATACGGCTATAGGGCGGTTCCTGTACTCTAACAGGACGTCCATGGACGTCCTCCGTTAGAGTCAGGTGTGCGCGCCCACCCGGGCGCGCACACGCGATCACCGGTGCTCACCGGGTCCACGGGACCCGCAGCACCGATGATCGCGGTAAGGAGCCAATGGCGGCGGCTCCTTACCACGTGATCGCGCCGTCCAATGACGGCGCGACCACGTGTGTAAACAAATCTGACGTGCGTCAGATCCGCGCGCCCGAGCGGGCGCGCACACGCGGTCACGGCGCTCGGCGGGTCCACGGGACCCGCAGCGTCAGTGATCTCGGTAAGGAGCCAATGGTGGCGGCTCCTTACCACGTGATCGCGCCGTCCAATGACGGCGTGATCACATGTAAACAAACCGCGTCACTTGCTGACGCCGGTTCTTCCCTCCTCTCGCTGTACCGATCGGTACAGCGTGAGAGGAGAGCGCGGATGGCTGCAGCAGTGTGGGATGGATCTGTGACTATTGCAGTCACAGATCCATCCATCCCTGCTCAGCCATCCCTGCATTAACTCCTTCCTTCCCTGCGCAAAACTCTGCATACCCCCCCCAATACTCTGCATACCCCCCCAATACTCTGCATACCCCCCCCAATACTCTGCATACCCCCCCCCAATACTCTGCATAACCCCCCCCAATACTCTGCATAACCCCCCCCAATACTCTGCATAACCCCCCCCAATACTCTGCATACCCCCCCCAATACTCTGCATACCCCCAATACTCCTCAATACTCTGCATACCCCCAATACTCCTCAATACTCTGCAATACCCCGCAATACTCCGCAATACTCCGCAGTACCCCGCAATACTCCGCAGTACCCCGCAATACTCCGCAGTACCCCGCAATACTCCGCAGTACCCCGAACAATACTCCCGCACAATACTCCCGCACAATACTCCCGCACAATACTCCCGCACAATACTCCCGCACAATACTCTGCATACCCCCCCCAATACTCTGCATACCCCCCCCAATACTCTGCATACCCCCCCCCCAATACTCTGCATACCCCCCCCAATACTCTGCATACCCCCCCCAATACTCTGCATACCCCCCCCAATACTCCTCAATACTCTGCATACCCCCAATACTCCTCAATACTCTGCAATACTCCGCAGTACCCCGCAATACTCCGCAGTACCCCGCACAATACTCCCGCACAATACTCCCGCACAATACTCCCGCACAATACTCCCGCACAATACTCTGCAGTACCCCCGCGCAATACTCCCCCGCGCAATACTCCCCCGCGCAATACTCCCCCGCGCAATACTCCCCCGCGCAATACTCCCCCGCGCAATACTCTGCAATCGTTTTTTTTTTAGGCTTCCCAGCCTAGAGGGGAGATGTGGGGTCTTATTGACCCCATATCTCACTGTAAAGAGGACCTGTCATGCTATATTCCTATTACAAGGGATGTTTACATTCCTTGTAATAGGAATAAAAGTAACCAAAACATTTATTTTTGGGGAAAAAGGTGTCAAACTAAAATAAATAAAGTAAAATGAACAATAAAAAAAAAAAAAAAAAAATTACAGCGCCCCTGTACCCGTGTGCTCGTATACAGACGCGACCGCACACGTAAGTCCCGCCCACATATGAAAACGGTGTTCAAACCACACATGTGAGGTATCGCTGCGAACGTTAGAGCGAGAGCAATAATTTTGGCCCTAGACCTCCTCTCCAACTAAAAAGATGTAACCAGGAAAAACATTTAAAGCGTCGCCTATGGGGATTTTTAAGTCGCGTAGTTTGGCGCCATTCCACAAGCGTGTGCAATATTGAAGGGTGACATGTTGGGTATCTATTTACTCGGCGTAACTTCATCTTTCATATTATGCAAAAACATTGGGCTAACTTTACTGTTTTTTTTTTTTTAAGCACAAAACTGTTTTGTTTCCAAAAAAAAACGCGTTCGAAAAATTGCTGTGCAAATACAATGCGAGATAAAAAGTTGTAACGGCCGCCATTGTATTCTCTAGGGTCTTTGCTAAAAAAGCATATATAATGTTTTGGGGTTCTATGTAATTTTCTAGCAAATAAATGATGATTTTTCCATGTAGGAGAGAAATGTCAGAATTGGTCTGGGTGTTCCAGAACGCCTGATGGCGTTCCCTGCATGTTGGGCCTCTGTATGTGGCCACGCTGTGTAAAAGTCCCACACATGGGGTATCGCAATACTCGGGAGGAATAGCAGAATGTGTTTTGGGGTGTAATTTGTGGTATGCATATGCTGTGTGTGAGAAATAACCTAATAATATGAACATTTTGTGGAAAAAAAATTAAAATAAAAAAATCTTGATTTTGCAAAGAATTGTGGGGAAAAAATGACAACTTCAAAAAACTCACGATGCCTCTTTCTGAATACCTTGGAATGTCTTCTTTCCAAAAAGGGGTCATTTGGGGGGTATTTGTACTTTTCTGGCATGTTAGGGTCTCAAGAAATGAGAGAGGCTGTCAGTACATCAGATGTGATCAAATTGATCAATTTTCAGTAATTGGTACCATAGCTTGTAGACCCCATAACTTTCACCCAGACTAAATATTATCCAATTTTTTTTTTTTTTTTGTTACCAAAGATATGTAGCAGTATACATTTTAGGCCAAATTTATGAAGAAAAATTACTTTTTTGCAAAATTTTATAATAGAAATGAAGAAAAATTCATTTTTTTACAAAATTTACGTTCTTTTTTCATTTATAGCGAAAAAAATAAAAACCGCAGAGGTGATCAAATACCACCAAAAGAAAGCTCTATTTGTGGGAAAAAAAGGACAAAAATTTCATTTGGTTAGAGTGTTGTATGACTGAGTTATTGCCATTCAAACTGTGAGAGCACCGAAAGCTGAAAATTGGTCTGGTTATTAAGGGGGTTTAAGTGCCCAGTGGTCAAGTGGTTAAAAGAGCAGTGCATGACAGACAGCCCAAAGATCTCGAACTGGAAGACTTTTGTAAGGAAGAATGGGCAAAGATACCTCAAACAAGAATTGAAAGACTCTTGGCTGGCTACAAAAAGCGTTTACAAGCTGTGATACTTGCCAAAGGGGGCAGTACAAGATATTAACTATGCAGGGTGCCCAAACTTTTGCAGGTGCCATTTTTTTGTTTTCTGTAATTTTGAAAGTGTAAATGATGGAAATAAAATCTAACTTTTTTTGACATATTATAAGAATGTCTAATCTGTAATTTGATGCCTTTTGGAGATTTTTCCAACTTTCCTTGGCTTCGTTATGCACATTAATACAAATTTTTACCTGGGGTGCGCAAACTTTCGATCCCCACTGTAATGGGCCGCAGAAAACCAGAGACAGCATCCCCTATGGTGTTCGTTTTGGAGGTATGTAATCACAAAGTACTAAAGAACTGGGACCCTTCATCCACAAACCCCAATAATAGGGGGCTTTTCACCAACAAACCCCAATAATAGGGGCTCATCACCCGTAAAACACCAATAATAGGGACTCTTTAGTCGCTAACACCAATATTAATGGGTTCTTCATCCACAGACACCAACAATAGGGGGTTCTTCACCCACAAACACCAACAATAGTTGGTTCTTCGCCCACAAAACAGTAACAATAGGGGTTCTTTAGCCATCAACACCAATAACAGAGGGCTCTTCAGCCACAATAATAGGGTCTCTTTAGCCACTAACACCAATAATAGGGGCTCTTTAGCTACTAACACCAATATTAGTGAGTTCTTCAATCACTAATACCAATAATAGGGGACTCTTCACCCACTAACACTAATATAATAATATTATTACCTCATTGACACCAACAATTCCTCTTCCCCTGACCACCAGTCTAATTGGGGTATTTACAATGACCATCACTCGAATGAGGCATTCTACACTGATCACCACTGTACCAGGGCATTTATGCCTACCCCCATTGTAACACTGGATACTTCACTAACCAATAATGTAATAGGAGTATTATTCAAAGTCCACCAATGTAACAGGCTTTGACATTGACCACCATTATACCAGGGATATTGGAGATCAGTGTAGGTGTCCCCTCCGTACACGAGATGCTACACTTACCATCAGTGTAAAAGGAGTATCCTTCACTGGCCACCAATGTACTGGGGGAACCTACCCAACCAACCATTATATCTGGGTCATTGGTGGTCAATGTGTTTATTACTTACCATTACAATTTAGATATTTTTGGCTCTCATTGGCCCTCATTACTGAAAATAATGGTTTATCATGGCAAGTAATGATCATTTTAGCTAGTGCAGGGCCCCAAACCTGATTTCTGCACAGGGGCCTCTTGTTTACTTTATCTGTTGACGATTGGATGGACGCCTATAAGAAACTGTTAAAAAATCTACAGCACTTTCAGTGAGTGCATGTGTGGGTGATTGAGTTTGGATTCCCCTGTTTTCGTAGTATGAAGAGGTGTATGTGGTGAAGGGTTTAACCCTTGTTTATTTCAAAGAACATTTACTCAGAAAGTGAATGTTGCTTTTTTACACACACACACACACCCAGTAATGGAAAATGTTTAACATTTTCTGCATAAACTTTGGGCTTGTTCACATCAGCCCCCACACTAATACATGTTGTGTAGGGGCAATAAAGGGGTGATGCAATGCGTGGTTACAAAACATGACACTGTTTATTTCTAACTATAAAATTAAACTTTATTTAGGTCTATGCGTTGTATTGCATCGTGATGGACTGTGGTGACATGCAGTACCATGCATATGCAAAGATCCAGACATGCTATATTGTTGTTTAGCTTTATGGTACAGTATACAGGTCAATGCACCGGGTGTTATAAGCTCTAAAGGAAATACAGATTTGGCCTGTTTGCCCGCCCGCCCAAACATTCAGCAGAAGACACTTTTACTGTATAGTGGCGATATTACTACCACCACTAAATGACAGCTTCCAGCTGGCTGCTGCTTCTGATTGTAAACGAGCCGGCAGACATCCGGGGTGATGTTGTTAATCATGTATAGTCTTGACCATATTTGGTCAATGACATCAGCATCCCCAGCAGTTTTTTTTTTTGATTCAGCAACTGGCCTGGAGCTGTCATTTGCAACACAATAGGATGGTTGTTGCACGGTCATTGTGTTTGTGGGACTTTAGTGTGGATGTTAGCATTTCCTATTTAAATTTTCTTTTAGTTATTGAATAACAAAGAGTACTGTGCTTATTGATGTCAATGGAGAGGTCCAGATATCTGTAGTCCTCTTTAATTTGAAAGGGGGCTTCCAGATTCTGATATCCTCCTTCCATCCTCTGCAAACCCCCCTAACTCCTGGGCCAGGGATGTGGGTATGAGGCCCTTGTTTCCATTAACCTAGAGGTGAAATGTCTTACCGGGGAAGGAGGTCACTGGAAAGGAACTCTCCCAACTTCGAGAGCATGTTATGTGGAATGGGCAGGGGGCACACACTTGCTATCCCTTCCTTTTCTGGCCAGGATGTATGCCTGGAAAGGGGTCTGGCATGGATTTTAAGGCGGAGCCCCACACTCGTCCTTTAGTGTGAGATCCCCCTTAATGTCCATACTAGACCCTTTTCAAGCATACACAGCCTGGTTGGCCAGGATAGGGATGGAGAATTGAGCGTGCACCCCCTCCCCCAACTCCTAAACCAAAGCAGGCCATATGCCCCCAAAAAAAAATAAAAAAAAATTAAAAGGCATAGGGCCCCCTTAAAAGTTTAGATCAGTTTGAGGGGGACCCCAGGCCCCTTTACAGGCATGAAGCCTTGCTGTAACAGGGGCATTTATACCTCTCCTGTAACACTGGATAGTTCATTAACCATTAAGCGGTAGTAAACCACTGAAAAAACAACCCCCCCATAGCATCGGCGACGGGTCACCGCTGAGGGGACTGACATGTTACCTTGGCGTTTCTTCTGGGTTTGCGGGCTCCGGCGATGTGAGTGGTCAGAGCCACAATGACGTCACTTGCGCGTGGGAGACCTCCGTTCTGGCAAGGAGCTCTGAAGATTCGGCAGGATACCCTGGACCTTCAGAGCGCATGCACCACTGATGTCCACTGATGTCAGCAGGTAAATGCAGGGTGAATATCTCCTAAACCGTGCAGGTTTAGGAGATATTTATTTTACCTACAGGTAAGCCTTATTATAGGCTTATCTGTAGGTAAAAATCACCAAGCGGGCAGTACAACTGCTTACAATAGAGGGGGGGGGGGGGAGTGCGCACATTTTCTGTCCTTTACATTTCTGGCCAGGATGCATGTGTAGAGAGGAGTCTGGAGTGGATTTTAAGGGGGAACCCTCACACTCGTCTTTTAGTGTAAAGTATTCCCTAATATCTATACCAGACTCTAATGCAGGCATGCACCGACTGCGTGACCAGGAAAGGGAGGGGGTACTGAGACTGCACCCCCCTCAACAAATCCTAAACCAAAGAAGGCCATATGCTCTGGAAAAACAACATTTGGAAACAAAAAAAAAATGGCGTAAGGGACCTTTAAAGGCATGGGATCCCTACCAAAACGTTTACCAGTCCCTTATGTTGGCTGGCCAAAAAAGGGAGGGGCAATGAGTGCGTGAGCAGCCTCCCACCTCCTGAAAAATACCAGGCCACATGCCCTTAACATTGGGATGGTACCTTACCAGCCAGGTGACTCTCAAACCTAAAAAAACTCTGAATTCTGGTAGTGTGTGCCCCTCTGCATGAGCCCCAATGCCTCCTACACACGTGCGGGTTTCCTGGTGGACTTTTTACCGAGGGGAAAGCTGAGAACCTGCTTGGCAGCTTTTTCCCCCTACACACGGCCGGTTTTCCTGGCAGGAAAACTGCCATGAGAGTTTTGGCCGGGAAACCTGGCGGTGTGTATGCTCCACCTATTATGTACGTGGGATAGGGGCGCTAAAAGGAAATTGAATAAATAGGTGAATAGATACAACCTATCCCAATATAGACATAAATCCTATTGCAAACTACTTTAAACACCTGCAATAAAAAGTGTACAAAATAAGGTCAATAGAGCTTGGGTAACAACACCTTTCCCATGTGGATTCCAATGCAGTTGACAGATACTTGCAGATATCATAAAGAAAAAGGAAGAACAGCTCCCATAGAGTGTAAAACTATTTAACCACTTAAGACCCGGACCAATACGCTGGTAAATGACCCAAGGTGTTTTTGCGATTCGGCACTGCGTCGCTTTAACAGACAATTGCGCGGTCGTGCGACGTGGCTCCCAAACAAAATTTGCGTCCTTTTCTTCCCACAAATAGAGCTTTCTTTTGGTGGTATTTGATCACCTCTGCGATTTTTATTTTTTGCGCTATATACAAAAATAGAGCGACATTTTTGAAAAAAAAACACTATTTTTTACTTTTTGTTAAAAAAAAAATCAAATAAACTAAATTTTAGTCAAACATTTAGGCCAAAATTTATTTAGCCACATGTCTTTAGTAAAAAAAAAAATCGCAATAAAAAAAAATAGCTACCTAGCGGGAACAGCGACACTAATACAGCGATCAGAAAAATGATCGCTTAGTGACGCTGGCAATAGGGAGTGAAAGGGTTAACTAGGGCGGTGATCAGGGGGTTAAAACTTTATTAGGGGGGGTGGGGGGGCTATCCTGAACCTAACACTAACTTTTTTTTACACTGTCTGTCACACTGACACTAAATGCAGTGATTAGATCACTGCATTCAGTGACACTGTGACAGGGGGGTGGGGGGGGGCGATCACAAGGGGTTAATATGCCTATGTGAGTGTGTGTCAGTGTTGTGTTGGTGCACACTTACTTGTGGTGTCTTCTCTCATCAGCAGCGCTGGGAAACAGCGCTGCGATGAGAGATTACATCATTTCCTCCTTCCTGTGTAAACACAGGAGGAGGAAATGACAGGATGGGAGCGCGCTCCCATTGGCTGGGAGCGATCGCGGGGGGGCGGGTATTCGCCGACATCCGCCCCCAGATGCCGGATCGCTCCCGGAGCCAGGGGGACCCCTGCATGCCGCGGAGGGGGTCCCGATGGGACCCCCGAACCGCACTCAGGCGGGGACGTAAATTTACGCCCTTGTGCCTGTACGTGCCATTCTGTGGCCGTATATGTGCGTGCGGGGGTCCTTAAGTGGTTAATAGGATGTAAAATTGCAAATACACAGTGCCAAGTGGCCTCTTACTTGAATAAGTGCCCGTATCCCGGCACTGAGGCTGTGAGCTTGTATAATATGGAGAAAGAAGCGAAAGCCGGCGTGCGTTCCACTGCTGTTGGCCAGAAAACCAGATAACCGGATGTGGATAATCAATGCGTGCCCAGGTACCGCCTGGGCACGCTGGCCAACAGCAGTGGAACGCACGCCGGCTTTCGCTTCTTTCTCCATATTATACAAGCTCACAGCCTCAGTGCCGGGATACGGGCACTTATTCAAGTAAGAGGCCACTTGGCACTGTGTATTTGCAATTTTACATCCTATTAAATAGTTTTACACTCTATGGGAGCTGTTCTTCCTTTTTCTTTATGATATCTGCAAGTATCTGTCAACTGCATTGGAATCCACATGGGAAAGGTGTTGTTACCCAAGCTCTATTGACCTTATTTTAGGTCAACATCATCTGGTAAGGAGCCATCCATCCCCACTTGAGGTGTCCCATTGGTGAAGGTGGAACCTATCACATGGATATTTGAGCACGGAGCACTTTACTATTTATCAATATTACTTATGGTCACTATACGGTTCACTGTATATTGTTTATTATTATCTAATTTATATGCAATTGTACACTATTTCACTGCAGGTGTTTTAATTATTAGTTCATTATTATTGAATTTATATGTAATTGTACACTTTTTATTGCAGGTGTTTAAAGTAGTTTGCAATAGGATTTATGTCTATATTGGGATAGGTTGTATCTATTCACCTATTTATTCAATTTTCTTTTAGCGCCCCTATCCCACGTACATAATTGTTATAATTCAACACATTGATTTATCTAGGGAGCAGCTTTTTTGTATTATATATTTTTTTCACCCCTTCCCCCTCATTGGCGCGAGATTCTCCACACAATACCTGTATGCTCCACCGCAGTGTTTCCCATAGGGAAACTGCCGGGAAAAAGACCAATGGGAATCGCGGCAGGAAAAAAGAGAATATGTTCTCATTTTTCCCTCCAGGATTCCCGGGGATTTTCCGGTCAGGAAAACTGCCATGGAGCATTCACACGGCCAGTTTTACCGGCCAAAAGCTGTCATGCCAGTTTTCCCGACGGTAAAACTGGTCGTGTGTACGAGGCTTAAAGCTAATTTAATACTTAGTTAAGGATATGTAAACATTTGAATATCCATATCTGGGTTTCTTAAACAGGGTTCCATGGAACGCTAGAGTTCCTCCAGAAGTTGTTAGGAGTTCCTTGAGCAATGAGCAGTTCCTGCCTCTCAGATTACTTCCTACTGACACCAATAATCTTTTTAGCTATCTGTAAAGCCCTGTACACACGATCGGTTTGTCCAATGAAAACAGACCGATGGACTGTCTTCATCAGACAAACCAATCGTGTGTGGGCCCCATCGGTTTGTTTTCCATCAGTGAAAAAAAATAGAACATGTTTTAAATTTTTCCTTGGATAAAAAAAAACATAGAAAAAAACGATCGTCTGTGTGGAAGTCCATCGGTCAAAAATCCAAGAATGCTCAGAATGAAGTCGACGCATGCTCAGAAGCATTGAACTTCATTTTTCTCAGCACGTCGTAGTGTTTTACATCATCATGTTTTGGTACGGTCGGATTTTTGACTGATGGTGTGTAGACAAGACTGATGAAAGTCAGCTTCATCGGATATTCGACGAAAAAAATCCATCAGATTCGATTCCATCAGATATTTGATCGTGTGTACGAGGTTTTAGAGCAGGGGTCTTCAAACTACGGCCCTCCAGTTGTTTAGGAACTACAATTCCCATCATGCCTAGTCATGTCTGTGAATGTCAGTGTTTTACAATGCCTCATGGGATGTGTAGTTCTGCAACAGCTGGAGGGCCGTAGTTTGAGGATCCCTGTTTTAGAGGGTAATTCTACCCAATGCCCACATATGTAGGGAGCATTCTTCCCACTGACCTTTACACTAATGTATTATGAGTTGTAGATAGAGTAATCATGGGGTTCCTTGAGAACAGAAAATTATTTCAAGAGTTCCTCTGTGTTGAATTGGTTGAGAAAGGCCGGTCCATAACCTAGCCATGTTATGAACCCATTGCTTTGCACTACATTAGCAAAGTCAGAGGTTCACTTTAACACACAGTTACAAGATTGCATACAATAAGCTGATATTACTTGTGAAATGTAACAGTGAAAATGACTGCAGCTCTGGGTTTGCTCGCTGTCCACGTACGAGCGAGTCTCAGACACAGTTCTGCAGAAGAGGTCAGGAGGAAGTGAAGAGAAAACAGAGAGGGGGGGATCCCCCGAGTCACATGACTTCCAGCAAGAGCAAAAAACACTAAACTAACTACAAAAGAGCAGTTACATAGATTAATCAGCGAGGCGGTGTATAAACACATTAAATCTTCTTTTTTTTTTTTTTTACGTGGTTATTAGTGTTGTGGAAAATGAGGTTAGAAGAAGTGTTAAATGCCTTGGAAAAAAAGTTTTACAATTTATTGCAAAGGTGATCACAAATTTTAAAGGGTACCCGTCATAGGCTAAAAGTCCCTTCATAATTCATTTGCAAAAATTTACATTTTAAGATGCCAAAAAGTCTAAAAATATGACTTTAAATATATATCTGCAGAAATACCATTGACAATGACAAGTTTTTAGGGCTGTTACTGATCAAAATTTTTGTGTTCGATTAATCGTTTGTTTTTTTTCGATTAATTATAACGCACATACAGATCCAACTACTTTTAGCTGATCTCCTTGCAGGCCGATTCCCAGTGCAGCTACCAACAACTGGAAAATCGTTAGCAGGATAAAAAAAACACACAAAGGCAGCGCTCGATGGGAAGAGCATTAAAACTTTTATAGTCTTCAAGTAGGTAACCAAATAAATGGAGATAAAATCGATGTAGCTACATAAACTGTAAAAATGGTGCGAGTAATACCAAATGGTACCAAAAACAGTCATAAAAACCTGTAGCTAAGTATGATACTGGTATAAAAATTTGTACAACGATGCCACTGCTGAATCCAGATGAGGAGGGGTTAACATCAGTCCATCGGCATGTAGATGTCCCATGAAGGGAACTATCACAACTCCCAGTGGATGGCTGTAGAATCCCAGGTTGATAGAGGGAAGTGTAACGGCCATTGCGTGTAGCAGATAGTAAGGTCCCGCCGGCATGCAGATATGAAGGTACAGCAAAGGAGCCCTTCAGATGGACACGGCAAGCCCCCCGGTGTTCATGTTACCGGAACTCCCTAAAGGCCCAGAAGCCGGCGGAGAGGTGAGTACCAGTCATAAGAATTTTTTAATCGATCAAAAAAATTAAAGATTAATCGATCGATTAAAAGTTAATTTGCACAGCCCTACAAGTTTTATAATATATTTGCTAAAAATTTCCATTACTGCACGTTTATGGGTGTAAAATGTATTTATTACACTGTGTACCATTGGGGTCAGTTACAATAACTGCATAGGAGGAAAACAGCGCAGCATCTGCTTGATACACATTTTCTCAAAATGTATTATTACTACAGTATGCATTGGCCCGGATTCACAAAGCACTTACGCCGACGTAACTCACCTTTTCCCGGCGTAGCGGAAATATGCGCCCGGCGTATGTGTGCACCAGAGTCACAAACCAAGATACGCCTAAAAATAGGTCATCCTACCCCTACGTATCTTACTTACGCCGGCGTGGCGTGGGCACAAATATGGTCTGGATGTACTGTATGTTGCTTCTCTCATTGATTAGGCATTCACATATGCAAATGAGGGAAATACAGCGATTCACAAACGTACTTGCGCCCGGCGCATGATATACGCGGTTTGCGTAAGTTTTACGTCCGGCGTAAAGTTATTCCCCATAGATGAGGCGCAACCCATGCAAATGTATGGACCAGGGAACACAAGCCTACGTATTGTACATTGGACGTCTGTGAATATGGGCCGACGTGGGTCTGGCTGGGCGTAGGTTACGTTAACGGCGTACAAAGTGATCCGGCGTATTTTAGGCAGTTGTTCCGACGTGGTTGTGCGTATGCGCACGGGGATACGTCCACGTCTCGACGCATACGCAGTTTGTTTTAAGTACTTGTCTGGCGCCCGGCCCATCATTTGTATGGGGTCACAACGTGACTCCCAAACAAAATTGCTATGACTAAGCATTGTTCATCAATGTGAAACGGGACGGCTGTATTATCCCACCATTTGATGTTTTTTCTTGTAGTATTTTTCCTTTACCTTATTAAAAGGATATTAACCATTTTTTCAACATCCATTGGAGTGCGACTGTCCATAAAATGTTTTCTTCTGTTCATGCTTCGTGCATTGCCGGCACCCACCTGGTTTTGAGTGAATACTGATCGCCGAGGTGCGCTCACCTGGAGCGGCAGCTTCTCCTTTCTGAAAGTTTAGAGGCATGGCCAGGTCTTCGTAGATTTGCAGTGGTCTGATACTCCTTTCATTACAATATTATCGCTTGCACAGTGCTCCTAGGGATGTTTAAAGCTTGGGAAATCTTTTTGTATCCAAATCCGGCCCTAAACTTCTCCACAACAGTATCTCGGACCTGCCTGGTGTGTTCCTTGTTCTTCATGATGCTCTCTGCGCTTTAAACAGACCTCTGAGACTATCACAGTGCAGGTGCATTTATACGGAGATATGATTACACACAGGTGGATTCTATTTATCATCATTAGTCATTTAGGTCAACATTGGATCATTCAGAGATCCTCACTGAACTTCTGGAGAGAGTTTGTTGCAATGAAAGTAAAGGGGCTGAATAATTTTGCACTCCCAATTTTTCAGTTTTTTATTTCTTAACCACTTTAGCCCCGGGCCTGTTTTTGAGATTCGGTGTTTACGAGACTAAAACATTTTTTTTTGCTATAAAATTACTTAAAACCCCCAAACATTATATATTTTTTTTTTCTAACACTCTAGAGAATAAAATGGCAGTCATTGCAATACTTTTTGTTACACCGTATTTGCGCAGCGGTCTTTTGGAAAAAATTCACTTTTTTAAATTAAAAAATAAGGCAACAATAAATTTGGCCCAATTTTTTTACATATTGTGAAAGATAATGTTACGCCGAGTAAAATGACACCCAACATGTCACGCTTAAAAATTGCGCCTGCTCGTGGCATGGCGTCAAACTTTTACCCTTAAAAATCTCGATGTTTAAAAAATTCTATAGGTTGCATTTTTTGAGATACAGAGGAGGTCTAGGGCTAGAATTATTGCTCTCGCTCTAACGATCGCGGCGATACCTTACTTGTGTGGTTTGAACACCGTTTTCATATGCGGGCGCTATTCGTGTATGCGTTCGCTTCTGCGCGCGAGCTCGTCGTGAAGGGGCGATTTAAAAATTTTTTTTTTGGTTTTCGTATTTATTAGTATTTTTTTTACCAATTTTTAACACTAAAATAAAAAAAATAAAAAAATTATCACTTTTATTCCTATTACAAGGAATGTAAACATCCCTTGTAATGGAAAAAAGCATGACAGGTCCTCTTAAATATGAGATCTCATATTTAGGCTAAAATGCAAAAAAAATATCAAAAATTTAAAATGTCATTTTTCAAATGACATTTAAAAAAAAATGTCTCTTTAAGACGCTGTTTGGAACTGACGTTTGACGTCACTTCCGCCCAGCAAAGCTACGGGGATGGACGAGGGAAATTTTTTCCCTCACTCGCATCCCCGCTGAACAGACGAGCGCACCTGATCGCCTCCGCCGCTACCGACGGCTCCGGTAAGCGGCGGAGGGAGCGGGAGGGGGGGGACGCTCGCCCGCCACCGATAACGGCGATTCCGCCGCGGAGACCGCCATTATGGTTTACCCGACCGCCCACAGAAGAGATGGATATCTCGGTTGTGGCAGCAGCTGCTGCCGTTACCGAGATATCCATCTTCAAAGTGCCGACGTATACCTGCGGTGGGCGGTCGGGAAGTAGTTAAAGTTTGAAATATCCAATAAATTTCGTTCCACTTCATGATTGTGTCCCACTTGTTGATTCTTCACAAAAAATTACAGTTTTATATCATTATGTTTGAAGCCTGAAATGTGGCAAAAGGTCGCAAAGTTCAAGGGGGCTGAATACTTTCGCGAGGCACTGTATATACTGTATGTAGTACATATATATATATTTAATTTTAAATTGAATGTGAAGGATGTGTATGCTTTCGAGAGCAAATTAGATTGAAGCGATTCTAATCTTCTTTGTACTTTCACTTGCTTTTCATTTAACAGTTTCTATTTCAGCGTTCCAGACTTCATTAAGTATTTCTCCATCGCTGAACAGTGAACAAACTTTTATAAGCATCAAAGTTGGAATGGAACGGTCTCTATTATAATATAATTAGAGTGATCGCGTACTACCAAGATCTCGCACAAGCGTTATGAAAGGAACCAATGAATTACAGACTGACAGAGATTGCGTTTTTATATATGTTAGTTTTTTTCCTTTTGTGACATTGATTTAACATTAAATTGTTCATTATTTATCAAGGTTTTAAAACGCTAGCAATTTTAAATATTTTTTGGAATCCCACGACACACCTTCAAATCTTCCCCGACAGTTTGATAATCACTGATTTAAACCATAATTTGATTATCCAGGAATCCAGCTTTGACCTTAAAGGAACACTAAAGTCAGGTTGTTTTAAAAAAAAAAAAATAACAAACATGTTATACTTACCTCCACTGTGCAGTTCGTTTTGCACAGAGTGGCCCGGAAAGCTGTCTTCTGGGGTCCCTCGGCGGCTGTCTGGGCTCCTCCTCGCAAAAGCTTTCCATCTTCAAGCGAGGGCGCTCGCACGGTGGAAAGCTTTTGCGAGCGCGCTCCCGTGATACAGTGGCGGCCATAGCCGCCGACTGTATCACTCGGCCCCGGCGCGCCGCGTCATCCGCTGTGATTGACAGCAGCGCCAGCCAATGGCTGCTCTCAATCCGCCCAGCCTAGCCAATCAACGGCCAGGCTGGGAACCGAAGAGGATGACGTGGACGCGCCCGGGAGTTTCGAATGGTAAGGTAAGTAAAACGGGGACGCGGGGGGGGGGGGGCGGTGCTGTGCTGTGAGTTGTGTTTTTACCTTAACCCCTTTAACCCTAAAACCCCTTTCACACTGAGGGCGTATTGCAAGCGCTATAGCGTCAAAAATATCATCTGCATTCCGCCCTTAAAAAAGCTCCTCTATTGTCTAGCAGGATGGTAAAAAAAAGTCCTGCTAGCTGCATCTTTGGAGCCGTGAAGGAGCGGTGTGTTTACCGCTTCTCCACCGCTGCTGCCTATTGAAATCAATGGGACAGCGCAGCTATACCGCCTGCAATTCAAAGAGAATAAGGAGAGAAAGAGATCAGAAACAGGAAATGGAAATCAGAAAGCTGAAACAAGAGTAATCACGATCACGATCATTTTTTATGACACAAAAAACGACATTTTGAAAAACGACATATAAAATTGAAGCATGTTTGAATTTTTTTTTGGTCGTTTTTCAGAAGACATAAAACAATGTTTTGCCCACACACAATCATTTTAAAATGACGTTTTTTAAAACGTTGTTTTATTTCATCACAAAAAATGACTGTGTGTACGCGGCATAAAAGTTTAGAATAGATAAAACAGGAGGAAGAGCTCAGGGGATCCAAAACCAGAGAAGGTGCTCAGGAGATCAGAAACCAGAGAAGGAGCTCAGGAGATCAGAAACAGGGGAAGGAGAACAGGAAAAGGAGATCTGAAACAGCGAATGGAGATCCGAAACTGGAAAAGGAGTTAGGAGACCAGAAACAGGAAAAGGCACTGAGGAGACCAGAAACAGGAAAAGGTGCTGAGGAAACCAGAAACAGGAAAAGGCGCTGAGGAGACCAGAAACAGGAAAAGGCGCTGAGGAGACCAGAAACAGGAAAAGATGCTGAGGAGGCCAGAAACAGGAAAAGGCACTGAGGAGACGAAAAACAGGAAAAGGCGCTGATGAGACCAGAAACAGGAAAAGGGGCTGAGGAGACCAGAAACAGGAAAAGATGCTGAGGAGACCAGAAACAGGAAAAGGCACTGAGGAGACGAAAAACAGGAAAAGGCGCTGATGAGACCAGAAACAGGAAAAGGCACTGAGGAGACGAAAAACAGGAAAAGGCGCTGATGAGACCAGAAACAGGAAAAGGCGCTGATGAGACCAGAAACAGGAAAAGGCGCTGATGAGACCAGAAACAGGAAAAGGCGCTGATGAGACCAGAAACAGGAAAAGGCACTGAGGAGACGAAAAACAGGAAAAGGCGCTGATGAGACCAGAAACAGGAAAAGGCGCTGAGGAGACCAGAAACAGGAAAAGGCGCTGAGGAGACCAGCACCTTTTCCTGTTTTTTAATCTCCTAAACTCCTTTCCCAGTTTCGGATCTCCTTTCGCTGTTTCAGATTTCCTTTTCCTGTTCTCCTTCCCCTGTTTCTGATCTCCTGAGCTTCTTCTCTGGTTTCTGATCTCCTGAGCTCCTTCTCTGGTTTCGGATCTCCTGAGCTCTTCCTCCTGTTTTGTCTATTTTAAACTCTTATGCCCTGTACACACGATCGGTCAATCCGATGAAAACGGTCTGATGTATTTTTACATCAGTTATCCGATTAAGCTGACTGATGGTCTGATGTGCCTACACACCATCGGTTAAAAAAACGATCGTGTCAGAACGCAGTGACGTAAATCACGACGACGTGCTAAAAAAAATTAAGTTTAATGCTTCCAAGCAGGCGTCGACTTGATTCTGAGCATGCGTGGACAATGGACCGATGGACGTGCCTACAGACGATCGTTTTTTTTTTCTATCGGTTAGATATCCATCAGATAATTTTAAAACAAGTTCCAATTTTTTTAACAAATGGATAAATAACCGATGTGGCTCACACACGATCGGTTTGGTCTCATGAAAACGATCCATCAGACCATTTTCATCAGACAAACCGATCGTGTGTACACGGCATTACTCTTGTTTCAGCTTTCCTGAGCCCCCCCCCCGTTTCTGATTTCCATTTCCTGTTTGTGATCTCCTTCTCTTATTGTCCTCCTTCTGTTTCTGATCTCCTGAGCTCATTCTCCTGTTTGGGATGTCCTGAACTTCTCCTCCTGTTTGGGATGTCCTAAAGTTCTCCTCCTGTTTAGGATGTCCTGAACTCCTTCTGCTCCTGTTTGGGATGTCCTGAACTTCTCCTCCTGTTTGGGATGTCCTGAAGTTCTCCTCCTGTTTAGGATGTCCTGAACTCCTTCTGCTCCTGTTTGGGATGTCCTGAACTTCTCCTCCTGTTTGGGATGTCCTGAACTCCTTTTCCTCCTGTTTGGGATGTCCTGAACTCCTTCTCCTCCTTTCTGGGATGTCCTGAACTCCTCCTCCTCCTGTTTGGGATGTCATGAACTCCTTCTCCTCCTGTTTGGGATGTCCTAAAATCCTTTTGCTTCTGTTTGGGATGTCCTGAACTTCTCCTCCTGTTTGGGATGTCATGAACTCCTCCTCCTCCTGTTTGGGATGTCCTGAACTCCTTCTCCTCCTGTTTGGGATGTCCTAAAATCTTTTTGCTTCTGTTTGGGATGCCCTGAACTTTTCCTCCTGTTTGGGATGTCATGAACTCCTCCTCCTCCTGTTTGGGATGTCCTGAACTCCTTCTCCTCCTGTTTGGGATGTCCTAAAATCCTTTTGCTTCTGTTTGGGATGTCCTGAACTTCTCCTCCTGTTTGGGATGTCATGAACTCCTCCTCCTCCTATTTGGGATGTCCTGAACTCCTTCTCCTGTTTCTGATCTCCTGAGCTCCTTCTCCTGTTTCTGATCTCATGTTCTGACTTTAAACCTACTTCAATACTGTTTAAAAATGTTTAATGCTTAAAAAAAAAGTAAATATTTGGAGAGTTGGGGAATATGGGAGGGAGAGGGGGAGGGGGGTTTCTATATAGAGGGGAAGGGGGAAGGAGAACGAAAATATGTGGTTGATAGGAAAATGTAACCTTTGTTCGATTTTACCAAATATTGTATGTCGAATCTAAATACAATTTTAATAAAGAAACAAACAAAAAAAAAAAACCAGTTTGATGCTTCTTTTACATTCCTGTTCTAATGTGGAAAAAGACCAGTTTATCAGTTTACTAAGATAGAGGCTGGTAAGAAGATGTAAGGGAGCCTATTTGACATAATTACTGGATGCCAGACACTTACCTGCCTGAGGTTATTGAGTATATCCAGGTTTATTCTCCCATGGTTTAGCAGTGCAATCACCCTCTGAACAGCTAAAATGTTCTCATGGACCACAGCAATGTGCAGCGCTCTAGAGAGGGAGAAGTAGAGAATATTGTCAGCACTGGAGCACAGTAATCGCATAACAAGTTGGCAGGCTTGTGTAGAGATCTACATGGGCAAAGCACAAGTTCACTTTAAATTCTGGCAATGTGTGGCTGAGAGCTTTTACTATTTCTATTGTTTTTAAAGAGTTTTGGCCTGTCACAGCACAGACTATCATTTATGTATGGAATAGAGACCATTTTTCAGGGAAAGTTGCCTGGTACACATGTGTTGAACCCCATGAGAATTGGACAGTGGGGGTAGGCTCTAGACATGGAGCATTCACTGTAGGGCAGACTGTGTGTCATACTGCATTTGTGTTTGAAAATGCCATGTTAATACATTGTCCAAGTTAATAGTTATACTTGGGGGTCTATTTATAAAAAAAGAAAAAAAAAAAAAAGAAAAGGCACATGCAGATTTACTGGATGAATCATAATGCATTTCTTCTGTGTTTTTTTTCGGGAGCAGTGATTTTAATGCTTAAAGTGAAACAATAAAAGGGAAATATTCTTTTAAATTTCATACCTGGGGGTGTCTATAGAATGCCTGTAAAGTAGTGCATGTTTCCCGTGCTTAGAAAAGTCTCTGCAACAAAATTAAATTTCCAAAGGAAAAAAAGTAATTTAAAACTACTCGTGGCTATAATGAATTGCCGGGTCCCGGCAATACAAATACAAGTCATTAAAAAAAACAGCATGGGTTCTCCCCTTAGTCCATTACGAGGCCCTTTGGGTCTGGTATGAATATTAAGGGGAACCCCAAACCAAAATGTGGGGGCATAAACAGGAGGGAGGGCCAAGAGAGCTGGCCAGGGACCTGAGAAGAGGATCCAGGCTGCTCTGTGCAAATTCACTGCAACAGAGCAGGTAAATATAACATCATAAAACATGCTCCAAAAAAGCAACAATTTCCTAAAAATGTTTGTAGCACTACCTCCAAAGGAGCTGCTGGTTTGTTTTGGGCGGCGTGTTACCTTGTGTTTCTCTGATGTCTAGGGGTGTTTGGTGGAAGTTGTAGTCACAGAATGTCCACGACAGGTGCCTTTTTCTGTGCTCTTTATTACCCAGCCCAGAGAATGTCACTCGAACCTTAGGAAAAAGTCTCTGCCACAGACCCTCCTGATGAATGAATAGCGGATATAATCCTCCTTAGCAGACTTGGCACCTGGATCTCCTTCAGGTGAATTAGGGTACGGACTGACAGGCGACCAACATTTAGCCTCTCAGTGTCCAGTTCCCCTGGTCCCCCATGGATGGTCAGGCCCCTATCGGAACACCAGCCTCTCTTGGTACTGAGGCAAACTCTCCACCGTACGGCCTCCACCAACTGGACAGGCAGCCCAGGACCTCCTTAGGTGGGACCCAGTCGATTACTGAGTCACCAAATGGCAGATCAACCCCCGGCCCGGAAGGCCATTTGCCGGGGTGGCTACCCTAAAGGTGGGTACCTCACAAGGAGAAGCCCAGGAAGATGGCGTCTGCCTCATAAATACTCTCTTCCAGCATGCACAGCGAGGCCAAAACCTCCTGATAGGCTGCTGGGCAAGAGCACCCAATCCTTGACTCCACTGCTGCCACCTGCCGACCTGGGGTGTGATCAGCACCCCAGAAACGACAGAATGGACCCACAGCACAGCCAAAGCTGAGACAGAGACCCAAATTTGAACAAATCAAACTGGTCAGAGTTAACTAACTCTCTGACCCCCTCTAAATTTCACATAGCACTGGTTCTGGAAAGTAACCAGGCGCTACATGTTTATAGAGTGATGCATGATGCCAAACATGCTGGAAACTTGATTTTTTGGCCATTATACACCAGTTGCGTAGGAGTGATTGATCTGCATTTTTAGCACCCCGCAACCATCCACCTAAATTCTGCTTGAGAGTACAATGGAGAAGCCATGGCCACAATGCTTTGCTTCTTGACCACGACAAATTCAACTAGGCCTGTCAAACTCGCCCATGATGTCAATGGGACTGAGCCACAACCCAGAGCCTGCACCTTGGTTTTCAATTTCGACACATTTTTTTTTTTTTCACATCAAAATCCCCCTTGGGATAAAAAAAAAAAAGGCCATCAGGAAGAGGCAATATCAGCTCTTGAATGTCTGGCAGCCCTTGCTTCAGCGCAGCATAAGTATTCCACCGCAGATCTCTTTTCAGGTGGTGTTAGAGACTGTCGCTCATGTGAAAGATCTCTTATGCCCTGTACACACGATCGTTTTTTTCCGATGAAAAAAGTCAGATAGACTTTTTTTCATCGGTGAAAACCGATCGTGTGTGGGCCCCATCGGACTTTTTTCCATCGGTGTAAAAAAATAGAACATGTTTTAAATTTTTCCGATCACAAATAAAAAAGATAATAAATTCCGATCGTCTTTGTGGAACTCCATCGGAGAAAAATCCATGCATGCTCAGAATCAAGTCGACGCATGCTCAGAAGCATTGAACTTCATTTTTTTCGGCTCCTCATAGTGTTTTACGTCACCACGTTTTGGCACGGTCAGAATTTAGTCTGATAGAGTGTATGCGAGACTATGAAAGTCAGCTTCATCAGAATTCCGACGAAAAAATCCATCAGATTTTATTCCATCAGAAATCTGATCGTGTATACGCGGTATAAGGGTTGACATAAAATGTATTTATTCACCACAACTTCTGTTCCTCAGAGTTTTTTTTTTTGTGGTATGATAAATTGTTCGTGTCAGCAGGTGACAGATCTGAACAAATAGGGTGGCGGTTTACTGTCTGGGGGCCGGACGGGGGAAGGAGGGTTAGTAATGTGCCGTTTTTAGGAAGTTAAAGGGATTTCACAGAAAAGGCTCTTACAATAAAATGAAACTAAACACTGAAGGGAATGACGTCATATAAAGATACAAACACAGATAACCAACAGACACACTTCGGGTGAAGATAGCGGAATTGCAAAACAGACCCCAAGCATCAGATATACAGAAAGCACTGCTCTGCAGAAATGAATAAAGTATACTGAGGGGTTTATAGGAAATTATACAAGAGTAGAAGTAATTTACATTAAGGAAATGAGAAGGTTTGACCACTATGGACCAGTAATGGCCAACATTCTGGATATAAGGGATCCCCAAGTGCGGACACCTACATCATCAAAGGGCAGCACATAATATGCTATAGGAGACACAGCTTATGGGGTTGATTTACTAAAGGTCAAATAGGCTGTTCAATTTGCAAGAGATGTTTTATTTTGCAAGGCAATTTGCCCCAGAGCTTGGTTAAAACAGAAAAAAAAAAGCCCAGCTCTGCACTGAGAACTGAGTGATCAAAGACTGCTGATCCCTCAGTTGTCAGCATTCTGTGAGCAGAGAGCCAGGGACTGTTAGCTACCGGCTTTCTGCTCTCCCCCCCCCCCCAAACTCACTGGAGCGCTGAGCTGTGGAGGGGGTGAGAAGGGCTGGCTCAGGCTCTCAGCAGATCTCCGGAAGGCTGAGCCAGCTGTGGGCCCAAGCTTCTGGGTGAATCCCAACCATATGGTCGGGATCTTTTTAGGCCGCGTACACACGAGGAGACATGTCCGCTGAAACTGGTCCGCAGACCAGTTTCCGTGGACATGTCCGATCGTGTGTATGGCCTAGCGGACAGGTTTCCAGCGGACAAAAGTTTCTAAGCATGCTTAGAAACTTGTCCGCTGGAAACCTGTCCGTCGGACATGTCCAATGGTTAGTACGCCTAACTAGCGGACCGAAATCCCGCGCATGCGTCGAATTGATTCGACGCATGCATGGAAGCATTGTGCTTCCTTGTTTGCGCACGTCGCCGTCACCGCCACGTCACCGCGTTCTCTGTCCGCAGGGATTTTGGTCTGATGGTGTGTACACACATCAGACCAAAATATCCCAGGAGACATGTCCGATGAAAACGGTCCGCAGCATCATGCAGGGCTGTGGCTAATTCCAGGATGGCATCAGGGCTGAATCTGAAGATGCGATACACCTTTGATTCCCCCATGCCAAAGACGTTAATGCGCGTTCGGTACATCCTCTCCCTTGCCCTCCTCCGTGCCTGTGGACACAGTAGTGCTATGACCATGGCTGCCCCTGCCATGTTGGCATACGGATGTGTTGTCCTGCAAGTGTAGTTGCTCAGCTCGTCCGTAACGGTGCTGCTGCAGCTGCTCTCCAGCTGACCTGTGCACGTCTGTTGCTGAGTTACACCTCCTTTATGGGGAATAACTTTGCACTGGGCGTACACTTACGCGCGGCGCGCGTACGTTCGTGAATCGGCGTATCTCCCTCATTTGCATATTTAAATAGAAAAACAATGGGAGCGCCACACGTGTCCAGCGTAAATATGCGCCCACGGTACGCCGGCGTAGGCAAGTTACGTCGGTGGGATGAAGCCTATTTTTAGGCGTATCTTCGTTTTTGTGGGTCCGGCGCACGGATACGACGACGCATATTTGCACTTACGTGGCGTATCTGGAGTTTAGACTTACTATATACTAATAAACTTCAAGGGGTTTAAGGGTTGTTTACTTTGCAAGGGAAGTTGCACCATGCAAAATAACTTTCCCCAGAGCTTAGTGAATGTGGTGAAGTTCCATCATCCAATCATGTGCAAGCGAAAAGGACGTTTTTTTTTTCTTCATGTTCCTTTCACAGGATTTGGTATTCTTTGCAAATTGAAATTTCATCACATAAACAAAGAACGTTTATCTTGCAACGTGTTCAGCCTATTTGTCTTTAGACAAATCAACCCCTTATGCCGCGTACACACAATCAATTTTTGTGATGAAAAAAAACTACGTTTTATGTGACGAAACAAAACAACGTTTTTCAAACTTCATTTTCCAAAACGACGTTGCATACACACCATCGTTTTTCCAAAATGCTCTAGCAAAGCGTGGTGACGTACACCACGTTCGACGGCACTCTGTTCCATTGAAGCTCCGTCTCATAACTTGCTTCTGAGCATGCGCGGGTTTAAAAACATTGTTTTGCCCACACGATCACTTTTTATGACACAAAAAATGACATTTTGAAAAACGACACAAAAAATTCAAGCATGTTCGAATTTTTTTTGGTCGTTTTTTTGAAGACATAAAACAACGTTTTGCCCACACACGATCATTTTAAATGACGTTTTTGAAAACGTCGTTTTTTTTCATCACAAAAAGTGATCGTGTGTACGCGGCATTAGAGTCTAGACTTTAGCTGCCCATAGACTTTATATAATAATTTATAGAATGATCAGTTTCGCAGGTAGTTACATAGTTACATAGTTAGTCAGGTTGAAAAAAGACACAAGTCCATCCAGTTCAACCATAAAAAAATAAAAATAAACAAACAAAATAAAACACAGTACATCCTCCCATACACCCAACTCCATACACACAGTTGATCCAGAGGAAGGCAAAAAACCCCAGCAGAGCGATGATCCAATTTGCTACCGGAGGGGAAAAAATTCCTTCCTGATCCCCCAAGAGGCAATCGGATTTACCCCGGATCAACTTTACCTACAAATCTTAGTACTCGGTTATATTATGTGTATTTAGGAAAGAATTCAGGCCCTTCTTAAAGCAATCTACTGAGCTGGCCAGAACCACCTCTGGAGGGAGTCTGTTCCACATTTACACAGCTCTTACTGTGAAGAAACCTTTCCGTATTTGGAGGTGAAATCTCTTTTCCTCCAGACGTAAAGAGTGCCCCCTTGTCCTCAGCGTTGACCTTAAAGTGAATAACTCAACACCAAGTTCACTATATGGACCTCTTATATATTTGTACATGTTGATCATATCCCCCCTTATTCTCCTCTTCTCAAGAGTGAATAAATTCAGTTCCTCTAATCTTTCCTCATAGCTGAGCTCCTCCATACCTCTTATCAGTTTGGTTGCCCTTCTCTGCACTTTCTCCAGTTCTCCGATATCCTTTTTGAGAACTGGTGCCCAAAACTGGACTGCATATTCCAGATGAGGTCTTACTAATGATTTGTACAGGGGCAAAATTATCTCTCTCTCTCTGGAGTCCATACCTCTCTTAATACAAGAAAGGACTTTGCTCGCTTTGGAAACCGCAGCTTGGCATTGCATGCCATTATTGAGCTTATGATCAACTAAAACCCCCAGATCCTTCTCCACTACAGATCCCCCCAGTTGAACTCCCCCTAGCATGTATGATGCATGCATATTCTTAGGCCCCAGTGCATAACTTTACATTTATCAACATTAAACCTCATCTGCCACATAGTCGCCCAATTAGACAGAGCATTGAGGTTGGCTTGTAAATTGGAGACATCCTGTAAGGACGTTATTCCACTGCATAGCTTGGTGTCATCTGCAAAGACAGAAATGTTACTTTGGATCTCAGACCCAATATCATTTATAAATATATTGAAAAGTAAGGGACCCAACACTGAACCTTGGGGTACACTGCTGATAACCTTGGACCATTCAGAGTATGAATCATTAACCACAACTCTCTGAATCCTGTCTTTCAGCCAGTTTTCTATCCATTTACAAACTGATATATCTAATCCTGTAGACCTTACCTTACACATGAGCCGTGTGTGGGGAACTGTATCGAACGCTTTTGCAAAATCCAAGTATACCACGTCCACTGCCACGCCTCTGTCCAGGGTTTTACTTACCTCTTCATAAATAGAAATCAGGTTTGTCTGACAACTTCTGTCTTTCATGAATCCATGCTGTCTGCTGCTTAAATAGTTTGTTTCCAGCAAAAACTCATCCATGTGGTCTTTTATTAAACGTTCCAGTATCTTCCCAACTATAGAAGTTAAACTAACAGGTCTATAGTTACTTGGTAAAGACTTTGTTCCCTTTTTAAATATGGGCACCACATTGGCTCTACGCCAATCCAGTGGTACTATTCCTGTCATTAATGAGTCCCTAAATATTAGATACAGTGGCTTTGAAATTTCAGAGCTCAATTCTTTTAAGATCCGTGGGTGGATGCCATCTGGTCCAGGTGCTTTATCCACCTTTATTCTGTCTAAATATTTCTGGACCATATCACTTTTGAGCCATTGTGGATTTGGGGCTGTGTCACTCCCACCCCCTATATCGACATGAGCTCCCCCATACTCCATTGTATACACAGAGCTGAAGAAAGCATTTAATAAATTTGCCTTCTCTATGTCCTCAGTCACCCACTCTAGATTATTTTTTGCAATCTGTCGTTGATTTTGAATTTTTGCATCCTTGATTTCCTTTTTACATATTCTATTATATTCTTTGTAACATTTAAACGACACTAGTGTTCCTTCATTTTTATATTTTTTTAAAGGCTATTTTCTTATTGTTTATAGCTTTTTTAACTTTGACCGTGAGCCACATAGGTTTTATCTTTAGCCTTTTAAACTTATTGCCCATGGGAATATACTTTGCAGTGAGGTTCCAAAGAGTCTTTTTGAAGAATTCCCATTTCTGTTCTGTGTTCATCTGTGCCAATATTCCCTCCCAGTCCAAGCCCTGGAGAGCAGTCCTCATGCTTTGAAAATTTGCTCTCTTGAAATTAAGTGTTTTTATCTTTCTTGTATGTATTTCTTGCTTATAGTTAATATTAAATGAAATCATGTTATGATCACTGCTACCCAGGTGTTCCTTTATCTGAACATTAGTAATAAGCTCTGCATGGTTTGAGATTACCAAGTCCAACAGAGCATCATTCCTAGTTGGGGCCTCAATAAACTGAACCATAAAATTGTCCTGCAATAGGTTTTTAAATTTTTGTCCTTTAACTGTCCCAGAAATTCCATTATTCCAGTCAATTTCTGGGTAGTTAAAATCCCCCATTATTATCACCGTCCCAGCCCTTGCTGCCCTTTCCATCTGTGCAAGGAGCCGAGTCTCCACCTCCTCATTAACATTGGGTGGTCTATAACAAACTCCAATGATTAACTTTGAACTACGCACATCTGTATGCAGTTCCACCCATAATGCTTCAACTTCATCACACTCTCCATCAACCAGGTCCTCTTTCATGCTTGCTTTGAGGTCACTTCTCACATAGAGACAGACACCTCCACCTTTCTTTTTTACCCTGTCTTTCCGAAAGAGAGCATAGCCAGGAATATTAATAGCCCAGTCATGTGAGGATTGAAGCCAAGTTTCAGCAATACCGATTACATCATAGCTCTCCTCATGCACCAGAGCTTCCAACTCACCTGTTTTGCTTGGAAGGCTTCTGACATTGGTGAACAAACACTTAAATGTATTGTTACATTTTTCGCTGGTGTTTTTCATATCATTTTTAGTAGTGCAAATGGCACTATAATTTCCAATGGCTGTTTGCAACATGGGAACTTTCTTGTCACCTGCCATAACCCCACCTCCATCTATCCCCATTCCACTCTCCATTAATGTCTGACCCCTAACTGACCTGTGTGCCCCATGTAATTCTAGTTCACCCTCCCCCTCAAGTCTAGTTTAAATACTCCTCCAGCATTCCCCTAAACCTCTCCCCCAGCACAGCAGACCCCCTTCCATTCAAGTGCAAACCATCTTTAGCATATAGGTTGCACCCCAATGAAAAGTCATCCCAGTGCTCTAGAAACCAAAATCCCTCCTTCCTACACCAGGTAGGATACCTTTACCCCCCCCCCCCCAAGCTATATTTCAGTAGAACTTGGTAACGATATGAAAGCTCAACTTTGTCATGCTTACTGTTGCAATAAAGAAAGAATGGGTAAAGGTAACATGAGGATGCAGCTGGGTGTAGCCAGGTGCCGCCGGGTGTGTACATCCCTCGCCCCCCCCCCCCCCCAGCCTGTTTAAAAACAGACCAGGCTCCCCCCCTCCTTTTTTCCCCCCAGCCACCACTGTATATGAGCAGTGATACTCGCTGGGAAGAGGAGTCTGCAGCCACCCACCTCCTCCCTCCCATTTGGATGATGCCATTTGAGCCTGGGATGTGATGGGACATGTAGTCCCCAAGGAACACTGTACAATGAAAATTAATTGGCTGGCAACTACAAATCCCTGTTGCAGAGTGCTGAGGCTGGGATTGAGTTATGACTGGTACCTATGTGTGGTTAAAGGAGCTGGGAAGGCACTGGATCTGTGTGTGCCTACATCAGTAAGAGACTGAGCCTTTCTGAGCAGCACTGAGGGAGCTACGAGACTAAGCCACAGAGAGTTGCTGTATTTTGGGACCTGGGCTGGGGGAGACCTGATGCCATGTGTGCCCACATCAGAAAGGAACCCCAAATCATGAGTACTGAGCTTTCTGGGACAGCTGACCACCACGCTGATGGAAAAAAAATCCTTGCATACCAGGAATTGTGTGCAGAATTGGCAAGCTTAATTCCTTACTGTCTATAGTTAATGCCAAGACTGCTTGTTTTTTAACAGCCCATCAGCCCTCTATTGAGTACAGTCTTAAAAGGACAACTTCACGTGCACCACCTTACAGATGGCCCCCAACGATAGCCGGATTAGTACTGCTAAATAGGCGCCAGGTACTTTATAGCCATCTCCAGAGGTTCCCCTTGTTCAGTAACGCATACACCCACCTGCTGTTGGGGCTGTATGCGTAAAGTGCACTCAAGGACATTTCTTTGGGTTAGTTAATATCATTTTATTGCCTACTGTTTATACTAGCTGAAATTTGTTTTAATTTTATTGCAGTTAGTTAGTTAATTGCCATATTATAGTCCAGCGTTCACCTTAACCAGGACAGCATGTTTAAACATGTTCAATTGCCTGTTTATGCGTTGTCTAACTTGTCTTGCCATAATACATCTAACTAATCGACTACCAAGTTGCTGGTCTACTATTTTCTTTGTATTATTATTTAGTAGTAGCATACTAATGTAGCCATGCCCCCGCAGGGGTTGCTGAATATTGTGGTTCACCTGTTATCCCGCCCAACCCGGCATCCATCTCCCAGGCATTCAGAGACACAGACTTTTCCATAGCTTTGTTTTTTTTCTTTTTTATTGCGGGGATTGAACTTGGATGGGAATAGGAAATTACGGGATGCCCAGAAAGATTCAGTGCAACTCCAGTCCAGTCCAGTATATACACTCCTATAGTGTAGTAGATAGAAAGTTCTTGGTGCTAACTGTCCTCTATGCAGCTACTGATCCCAGATAGCTCCCCTCAGGCCCTGCCAGCCAGCCTGGCTGTAACAACCCCTCTCCACTACCCTTCCCACAGTCCACTCTGCAGTTTGAGATAGGTGCAGAACCAGAAAACTTCCAGTTCTCTTAGGCATGCCTCTCCAGTCCTCCCCGACTGTGCTTCATTCACTAGCCCTCCTGGCTTCGACCAGTTGTTCTCCCTGGAGTCTCTTAGCAGTGTTCTCTCCTGCTGTCTCTTGCTATCTTATGTGCCTCTCTACCAGGATCTCTTCTCTCCTCCTGGATGCATCCGAGCCACGGCTCAAGGTCACCCACCCCCAGACTCTGGAGCTCCCCGTGGGCCCCAACAGCCTCCACACTGTCTCACTTTGGCTCTTCCACCCAACAACTCCTCCCCTTCACAGGTGTGTCAGTAGGGACAAAGCAGCTTAAAAGTATCGTGGCAGAACAGAGAACCCATCATTAGAAGTGGCTTCTGTAGAAGTAGCGCTAAACTGGGATGGGGCTGTTGGTTTATAATATGATAGTTCTCAGTAAATGACTTTTACTATAAAAGTTCAATACACATTTTTATTGTCTCTGCTCTCAGCTTGTGATTGGATGGTAAAGGAGAAGCAGAAGACTGATAATCTCTGGCTCTCTACTTTCTCCTCCTTGCATATGTTCCTTATTAGCATACAAAAACAGAGGTTTTAGTTGCACACAATTTGCAAATATACTGTATGTAGCTGTACTGCCTCATCAAGGTGGCTCTGAACAGAACCTCTATACCAGTTAATACATTGAGAACAGATATGCCTGTAGGCTGGGCTTGGCTTCTTTGTGTGGACCTGCCCATTTAAGGCAAAGGAACTACTTACTGGCATACCTGCCCCATATTCGTTGCTATATATGTTCCAACATGAAGGCTCTCATAGACTAGAGTTAGGGAAGCCACAATACAGGGGGCCTTGATGAGGCAGTGTAGCTTCCACATGTATTTGGAAATGTTGTAAAACTAAAGCCTCTGGGCCAGATTCAGGTACATCTGCGCATTATTGGACCGGCGTAGCGCACCGCCTTTACGTTAGACTTGCGCAATGTAGCCGCGTAATCACCCTATTCTCGTAGCTTTTACGCAGAAAATTGCGCATGCGTAACGTTATTTCAGAGGCGTAAGGCGGAGTAATACAAATTGGGAAGGACGTGGGCGTGTTACATTGAAATGAGCCGTGACCCCATGCAAATGAAGGGCCGGCCGGCTCGCGCATGCGCGCTTGAAGGAGACCATGGTCAGCACCTCTGTGCGCATGCTCACAACTCGGGAACAGTGCAATCAGTGAAATTGGAAGTGGACTAGGGCAACTTTGCTGAACTACGCAGACAGCATAAATAGACAGACACAAACGCACTTCCATTGCAAAAGTACATCCCTTTGTATCTCTCCCTATACAGCAAGGTGCTATTGTTCTGTTGTTTGTAAGCGTTTATTTGTTTGTTTGTGACGTGTCGTTGAGACATTTGGGGACTGTTTTGCAGAGTGATTTTTGTCTTTTATGTGTTTTCTTTGTTGTTTTTTTTTTAAATTATATTTTTGCTGGGCTTTTTTTTTTTTTTTTGGTTCTGTTTGTGTATGATTTGGGAATGTGGGGGTGACATTCCTGCTGGAAAAGGGGTGTCACACTCAATTTTGGTGGAGAAGGGTTCCCCAGGACCAGGGAGAAGTGATCCCCAGGTCCGTGTGAATGGTGTATGAATGTACAGTGACATAATTGGAGCCTTGGTGTGGCGTTACTGCTCACAAGTCCTGCATGGTGGGCTTGTGCCAATCCAATGTGATGAGGATGTGGGGTGTGTGTGCTAGGGACCACAGTGGTGTGCATGCATGCATGCATTCTCATTGTGCCATGATTAATGTGTGTGTTTAACGTGCAAAGATGCATAATGTGAGCTGGCATGAGATGGGGTCATGAGATGGGGTACCAGTGCATATGCAGAGTCACCTTGAAGGGAAAAGACAGGAGGATGTTAGTAGTGCATGTGCCCCTTGTGATTTCAGCATCATGGGGGGGGGACAGTCATGCCTGCCACCCATGTTACTCACCAACCAGCCAGCTGTCCCCATACATGTTCTGTTCGAAATCTGTGGGGATGGGGCTCTGATTGTATATGTAGCTGTCATGGGTGTCATGGGTAGTGTCATGTGTTGGGCTGGTGATGTCCTCCTGCAAGCTTGTGGTTAATTCCATGATGGCATGAGGGGTGAATCTGAAGATGCGAGACACCTCAGAATCACTCATGCCATAGATGTCTATGCGTGTGCAGTATATCCTCTCCCGTGAAGAGTGAAGATTGAGGGGCTTGTATCAGATAAGAATATTGTATTAGATTTGATTAAATTATAAAGTTTATATAAGCAAATAAAAAGTTAAAAAAAAAAAAAAATCCCGTGCCCTCCTCCTTCTTTGATCATCTAAAGCAGGGGTCTTCAAACTATGGCCCTCCAGATGTTCAGGAACTACAATTCCCATCATGCCTCGTCATGTCTGTGATCTAAAGTCAGTAGTATAGCTATGAGCATGGATGCCCCTGGCATGTTGGCATACAGATTGTTGTGCAACACGTGTGACTGCTGAGCTCCTCACTAACAGTGTTGCTTTATCTGACATGTAGACGTTTTTTCTCTTTTTAGACCAGCTTTTATATGGTCTAATTTTAGACAGGACATTTTGCTGTTGCGCACACCGCGTAGTCTGCGCTGCCCCAACGTTCTTTTGTGGATCCCCGCAACTCCCTCATTAGCATATTTGACTAGCAAATCAATGGTCTGTCTAGCGCAGTTTTGCGCGGACGGATGCGCCTGTCTAACGAAATTATGATGGACAAAAAAAAGTCGATTTCTTGCGTATCTCGTTGCGGGGATGCCGTGCATCGAAACGCATGCGCACATTTAGACTTACGCACGTGCATCTCCTGTTGCGCAGGCGTAATCGCTCTGTGAATCTGGGCCTCTGTTTTTAATGCAAATCTTTGGAAATGTCAATTTGGGGTTTTTGCCGACTAGCTGAAGTGAATTTAGAGTTTTTTTTGTTTTATGTTTTTTATTGTGTTTTTTGAAAATCCCTGTTCATGTGCACCCACAATAAAAGGCTAGTTGTAAATTGATTGGAGTGGTTGTTGTTGTTCAGCTTGCTGGATTTAGTATAGGGGCACACTATTGAACTTCAACTGCCATTGTTCTGCGCTGGGCTACTGGTGTGTCCTTTTGCCATTAAACGGTAATGGGGGCATCTTTACGGGCACGCTCTAGAGTCCTGCTGCTGCATCCATTGTCACAGACAGCAGGACTCGGTCCCGCTCCTAGCTCCCATGTCACTGGATTAAATATCAGCAGTGGGAGCCAATGGCTTCTGCTGCCATAAATCTATACAATGAGGACCCGAGACATCGGCTAGAGCCGGGGCTTATGCACGTCGCTGGAACGGGTTCTATGCATTAAGGTGAAAAACCATGATACTTTACAGCCCATTTAATGCATTTCCTGCATAAGGGTAAAAATGAATTCCCAGTGTTAGTTTTGCCCCTTAACCCCCTTTTTTTTACCTTCCTGAGCCCTATCTCGAACCAGTGCTGTGCCCATCTGTAGCAGCTCCCTCCTTTCTCTCTGCTCACAGAGGCAGCAGCAGGAGTCATTGGCTCCTGTTGCTCTCAATCCAATCCTGTGAATAGAGAGCTGTGCTATGTGTGTCAATAGATGCAACACAGCCTAGGATTAAGCGTGCAGGTGTGCCAACATAGGAAGTGGCTTCCTATAGTGGTACATCGAGAAGAAGAAGAGCCTGAAGCACCGTCTGGGAACCCCAGAAGAGGAGGTTGGGACTTCTCTATGCAAAATTATTCCATAGAGCAGGTAAAGATAACATGTTTGTTATTTTATTAGAAAAAAAATATACAAATATTTTACTTGCGAGATTGTAGCTATGGTTGATCTTTCAAAAATGTCATCTGCAACTCAGTTGACTACAAAAAAAGGCCACTAATTTTCCATTTTTTTATAATACACACAGCCTTTTCCAAAACTGGGCTTTCTGGTCCAAATCTGAACAAGCGGTGACCATAAAGAGGATGTAACAGAAATCTTTTACTGGGAAAAAAAAATTTGCCCGATCTATATGTACTGTAGCTGTATACATTGCTGGGCTAACTAATATGGCAATGCAAAGAGTACTGATTTGGACTGTACCTGGCACCTTACATCAGATGATGAAAAATGAAACGATTGATTGCTATGGCTTCCTGCGCTACTAATGCTGCCCTCTTCCGTTTAATGTGGAAGAGTCAGGGGAATATTGCAGATACTGTTCAAATACATCAATACAATAACACAGGCAGGGAAGTATTTATGGTGCAGGAAGTTTGCGGTGGTGGGGGGAAGAGTAGGGGAACTTTGTGGTTTTTGAACGGCTAGATTAGGTGGTTTCTATGTGCTTTACTGTTTGCTATTTTCCAGTAACAAGGTGATTGTTTGGTTATGAGAGGTCATCCACCTAGACTCTGCATGGTCATGAGAGTCTCAGGTATTAAGAGCTTAAGATACATAGTTAAACTGACTATTATTTCAGATTAATATTTGCAGACATCTCTGATGTGCAGACTCTATATACAGTATTTGAAATATTTGTTATTTCCTAAATATAACCTACTCTGTGTTCCCCAACATCCTTACTGCAAAGCGACCAAAAACACTATGGCCCACCCAATGGTATCAAGGGTATGCTCAGATGGGTTCCACTAAATGAAATACATATGGACACATTGGGGGTTATTTACGAAAGGCAAATCCACTTTGCACTCATCCCCTCATTTCAAATCTACAACTCAGATTTACAGTAACTGCACTTCCAAGTGCACTTTCAGTGCAATTTCAAGTGGGGGGGGGGAGCAATCTGGTGTTTTTTGAGGGGGCAAACTGGCGGCAATTGATGGTCACAGTGGTGGCAATTGATGGCACAGTGGCTGCGTTTGATGGCATGGCACAGTGGCTGCGTTTTGATGGCACAGTGGTTCACAATTGATGGCACAGTGGCTGCGTTTTATGGCATGGCACAGTGGCTGCATTTTATGGCATGGCACAGTGGCGAAAATTGATGGCATGGCACAGTGGTGATGATTGCTGGCACAGTGGCGACAATTGCTGGGCATAGTGGCTGCGTTTGATGGCACAGTGGTGACAATTGATGGGCACATTGTTAGCAATTGATGGGCACAGTAGATGTGTTTGATGGGCACAGTGAGTCTGCAATTGATATGTTTTTTTTTTTGTTTGTTTGCTCCCCCCCAAAATGTTGAACACCAGTTGCCACTGCTATGCATAGCTTCTTGACTTTCTCCAAGGTCACAGTTAAACTCCACCCATCTTGTGAAACTTAACCTCCATTCCCATCATTCATGCTAGAACTTTATTGAGTAATTAGTAGCATTTAAAATTTATCATCAAGGGGCAAGGCTTAGCACCAAGAAGGTGGAGGGCAAAAATCTTTGCTTAAAACCCAATCAACAATTTTTGGACCAAAAGCCGGTTCCACAGGGACATACAGGTTGATTTGAAGACCAGCTAAAACATTTCAGAGCTGTTGAATCATTTTGAAGTGGCTTATTGGTTAGCACTTATGTCATGTGGCACTAAAGCCATTCGTTTGAATTCCGACCAGGACACTTCATGCATTGGGTTTGCGTGTTCCTGTGCTTGCATGGGCTTTCTCTGGGTACTTTGGCTTCCTACCACACTTCAAATCCAAAGACATGCTGGTAGGTCAATTGGTGCTTATCTAATTTGGCCCTCGTATGTGTAGGTATGACAATGAGATGGGGACCTTAGATTGTAGGTTCCTTGAGGGCAGGGATTGATAAGAACGTTCTGTGTCAATTTCCAGAGTTATATATTGTAGATAATTGTAATAAATGAATAAAATAAATAATAGCATAAAATGAGCATCAATAAATGTCAATGCATGATTTCCTGTTGTAAGCTCAACATAATGAAAAAATAAAAAAGCTCTGAGTATCTACTCCTACGGAACTCGATTTCCCCCCCCCCCCCCTTTCATACGTGCATATTCTTAGCATGAAGACTATATGCTTTGAATCAAAACAATGCTTGTGTCTGCCTATATTTTATTCCAGTTTTCTTCTACAATTCAAAAGCAGGCTTGTAGGGTTATTGGCTTCCACCCCTATTGTCAAGGATTGTCCATGACTTCCACCCGTATTGTCCATGACTTCTACCCCTATTGTCCATGACTTCTACTCTTATTGTCCATGACTTCCACCCCTATTGTCCATGACTTCCACCCCTATTGTCCATGACTTCCACCCCTATTGTCCATGACTTCCACCCCTATTGTCCATGACTTCCACCCCTATTGTCCATGACTTCCACCCCTATTGTCCACGACTTCCACCCCTATTGTCCATGACTTCCACCCCTATTGTCCATGACTTCCACCCCTATAGTCCATGACTTCCACCCCTATTGTCCATGACTTCCACCCCTATTGTCCATGACTTCCACCCCTATTGTCCATGACTTCTACCCCTATTGTTCATGACTTCTACCCCTATTGTCCATGACTTCTACCCCTATTGTCCATGACTTCCACCCCTATTGTCCATGACTTCCACCCCTATTGTCCATGACTTCTACCTCTATTGTCCATGACTTCTACCTCTATTGTCCATGACTTCTACCTGTATTGTCCATGACTTCTACCTGTATTGTCCATGTCTTCTACCCGTATTATCCACCTCCACCCATTGCTTCTACCCATATTGTCTATGACTTCCACCCACGTAGTCCATGGCTTTCACTCATATTGTCCATGACTTCTACCTGTATTGTCCATGTCTTCTACCCGTATTGTCCAGGTCTTCTACCCGTATTGTCCCAGTCTTCTACCCGTATTGTCCATGCCTTTCACCCATGGCTTCTACCCATATTGTCCGACTTCCACCCAAATAGTCCATGGCTTTTACTCATATTGTCCGTGGCTTCCACCCATATTGTCCATGGCTTCCACCCATATTGTCCGTGGCTTCCACCCATATTGTCCGTCGCTTCCACCCATATTGTTCGTGGCATCTGCTTATATTACCCATAGCCTGTGTCTTGAAGACTATGATAGGGATGCTATTATTATGCCCACAAGGCTGAGTGAGAGAAATCACTTGGTTCCCCCATCTACACTTAATAGTGTGGGTGAAAGAATCTGAAGTGCCAGGCATATAGTACAAATGGCTTAACAAAGATAAAGCAGAGGCAAGTGTTATGAGATGTAGAGCAGATAAGCTGAAGTAACAGAAGTGACACACACTGAAAGAGAAGAGGTTTCTGGCACTTACGTGTCCCCATCCTCATCCGCCCGGGTAGCTGCGATGATGTCAGCATGGAGATCTATTTCAGTATTAAGCGTTGCTGGCACTAGTCTCAGGGGTCGTGGGGTCATAATGGCAGGAGCAGAGTATATCGTGGAAGAGACATATGCAGACGGACTCCCTGATAGCAGACAAAGAAAAACAAATTGGGCTCATTTTTATATATATATATAGTCATAATTATCCACCACTTTAAAATGAACATATATAGGACTTTGTGTCTCACACATGTCCGGAGCACTCCATTTTTTACATCTGATGTAAATAAATAGACCACTCAGCTAACAAAAGATTCTTATCTCTTAAAGCTTAACTTTTTTTTTTAGCACAAGGAATAGGACTCAGGCCACGTACACACGACCGAGAAACTCGTCAGGCTAAACTCATCGTTCCGCCCATCAAGTTTCTTGTTCAGCTGTCGAAAAGCTAGTCGAGCCAAATTTCCCCATAGTACAACGAGGAAATAGAGCGCATGCTCTCTTTATGGCTTGACGAGCTTCCCGACTGGATGCTCGGCGAAAAGTGTACACACGACCGGTTTTCTCAGCAGAATACGTCTCCCATCGAGGTTCTCACTGGATTCTGCCGAGAAACTCGGTCGTGTGTATGCCGCCTTACATTTAATCAAAGTGTCCCCTGTGCTGGTTGCGGCTGTCCTAGTTGAAATCTCCCCTGCCTCCCCTTTTCACATCCCTGCAGAGGTAATCTTCCAGTGCTTCAGGGGTTAAGATAGCTGCTGAACCTGTCATTGGCACTTATCACAAGTGCCGACTATGCCCATCCTTATTGCCCCCCCTACTCTATTCATTCATTGAAGTTGTACTATAACATCCAGCAATGAAAAGTGCTCTATGAATGGAGGAGGTGGACCTTTCATTTATCAGCCTGTCGTCCATTCATAGGGCGCTTTTTATTGCTGGAAGCCATGAAGCCGCTTCTGTGGATGGAGAAGAGGGGCGGAAAGGGTGCGCATAGTCAGCACTGGACAAGTGACTATGACAGGTCCAGCAGCTATATTAACCCCACAACACCAGAGTATTACTGCTGTGTGTGTGCAGGGGAGGGCTGGCAGCCTTAGGCCTGGGGGGTAAGTCCAGTCAAGTGGCCCATAGAGCGTGGAAAATTGATGGATCGAGGAAAAGTCTAAGATTTTTCATGATCACAAAAGTCTGCACAGAGGCCTCCCCTTACATCCGAGTCCGCACAGAGGCCTCCCCTTACATCCGAGTCCGCACAGAGGCCTCCCCTTACATCCGAGTCCGCACAGAGGCCTCCCCTTACATCAGAGTCCGCACAGAGGCCGCCCTTACATCAGAGTCCGCACAGAGGCCGCCCTTACATCAGAGTCCGCACAGAGGCCGCCCTTACATCAGAGTCCGCACAGAGGCTGCCCTTACATCAGAGTCCGCACAGAGGCCTGCCCTTACATCAGAGTCCGCCCTTACATCAGAGTCTGCACAGAGGCCCCCCTTATATCAGAGTCCGCAGAGAGCCTCCCCTTACATCAGAGTCCGCACAGAGCCTCCCCTTACATCAGAGTCCGCATAGACCCCATATACATCAGATCTGATGTAAGGGGTGTTCTGGGAAACTTGATTTAAGGGTGCATGCTGTGGACTATTGTGTAAAGAGGGTCTCTGCTCACCAAAGCCTGCCCCCCTCCCCTTTAACAAAGTCCACAGAGCACCCCTTTTAATAAACTAGGAGGCAGGAGAGACTAGAGAGGGTGAGCTTACCAGGATGGAGGCTGAGGCGCAGGCAGGCTATCTGATGCTTTTTTGGGTTCAAACTTCCTGTCCAGTGCCCACACATGCCCGGGGAGTGTGGGCAGGGCAGACTCAGAAGGAGGAGGAGCAGATGAGCCCTATCTCTCCTCGTGTCTGTGCAAAGAGAGAAGGGGATGTCAGCGCTGGTGTGCGCTGAGGCTGAGCTATGTGTGAGACGAGACATAGCTCAGCTCTGCAGCCATCTACCTCGGAGCTGACACAGGCACGGCTGCACAGTGGGAGTTGACCTGTGTCAACAGAGCTCCAGCAGGCATATTCCTGCTCTTTAAAAACAGCATTTGGTAGTGGCGGCCGGTGGCTGTGCATAGTGTCACCAGATTTACACCCTGCCCCCTCTGCCAGCCCTCCCCTGTGTGTGTGTGTGTGTTGGCAGGGACAAAAGAACTAAAGATTTCAACTCGGACACCAGCCACGGAGGCAAGGGACAGTTGTCATTAAAAGTATTTACTTCTCTTTGTGCTAAAAACAAAAATAAATAAAAAATAAATAAATAAACTTAAGCTTTTGAGAATATTTTAAAGAAATGAGAAAGAATCATGTGACCCGAAACTACAGTCCCTACTGAAAGCACCATTCTAGAATATAGCAGGCTTAGACTTTATAAAACTCAAATTACAGTTGACAACTTTTTGTTCCTTTTTTTATTTTTATTTTTTATGTAATTATTACAGTTATTTTTATAGTACTGAAAATGTACGCAGCACTTTATATATTGTACATTCATATTAGTCCCTGCCCTCAAGATGTTTACAATCTAGGGTCCCTATTTCATATGTATACATACAAGGGGCAATTTAGATAGGAACCAAGGAACATATACAGGCAGGTAGTATGGTAGTTAGGATTCAAACCGATGACATCAGGCAGAAGTGCTAACCACTGTACCACCCCATTTGTTTCCCAGGAAGCATTAGCTGTGCATCAATTATTTTCATTTGTTGCCTAGGATTGCTATTTAACCACTTCAGCTCTAAAAGTTTTTCACGATCAGACCATTTTTTGCTATTCGGCACCGCGCTACTAGCTGGCGATTGCAACGATATATCCAAACTAAATTTATGTATTTTTTTGCACACAAATAGAGCTTTTTTTTGGTGGTATTTGAACAACTTTGGGTTTTAAATTTTTTGCAATATAAACAAAAAAATACATTTTATTTTTTTATTTTTTACTTTCTGCTTTAGATCATATCCAGTAAAAAACACATTTTTTTTATTGGATATGTTATATAGCAGAAAGTAAAAAATATAATTTCTTCATCAAATTTTGGCCAAAATGTATTCTGCAAAAAAAAAAATCCCAATAAGTGTTTATTTATTGGTTTGCATGCAACTTATAACTCCTATAAACTATGATGTATATACTGGAATATTTGCTGTACACAGAAGATTTTTTTTACCTTCATGCACAGAATTTATGAAAGTAAAAAAAAAAACTTTACAACCACTTTAAATATGGGCTTTACTACAATATATGTAATGTGTGCTGCTTTTACTAATTCATCTCTAAAGCCTCGTACACACGATCGGATTTCCATCCGACAAATCCGTGGACTTTTGTCCAAAGGGCGCTGGCCGTGAACTTGTTCTGCATACAGATGGCAGAACTTTTCAGCCAACATACACAAAACAGCGTGTTTTTTTCTGCTCTTTAGCGCCACCGTTTGGGCAATTTCTGCTAATGTTGCCTTATGGTTAGCATTGGTTCGGAAGGACCTCTGAATGTCAACACAGAGCTTTGGGCTGTGAATGTACACAGCTGATCAGCAGGTCCCGGCCTTGAATCATTGGCAAGGACTTGCTGACAGGCTCCTGATGTGTACAATCACTGGTGCATGGGGGGGGGGGGGGGATTTCATGCGTGTTGTAAACCCAGAAGTAGTCAGCGACGTGCGGGTATGATGCTTTGCCTACAGTGGCCGCTCGTCTGCAGTACATTGTGGGTGGGCGGTCGCTAAGTGGTTCAAGTGATCCCATCAGAATAACATTATGTAGGAAGCCATTACTAAAGAAAAGTAAAAAAATAAAGTTTTTGCCCCATACCCATCACCTTCACAGATAAGGATGGGCATTGCAATATTATTATGTAGTATATTACCCAAACCAGCAGCCACACAGTACACTACTGCAAACAATTTACAGCAGAAAATATCCCATAGCACCTCTTTTGACGTAAAAATGCGTATACACATACGGATGTTATTTACTGTGGGTGACCTTCAGAATTAAATTGTGTTAATGTAAACATATGATTCAACAAAATGCGCAATACTAAGACCTGGCAACCTAAATTTACACTCCTCCGTCACCTTACATAGTCATTAGAAAAGTACCGTCATTCTCTTGAAATAAGTATAGATTCTCCTGAAAAAATGAAACTCTTTCCACTGACACAGAGCAGAGGTAGTTGGTGAATTACAAGCCTCAGCTCATTAAGACCCCTTTCACACTGAAGCGTTTTTACAGCATCTCAATGGACCCTTTCAAAATGAGTCCTGCAAGCAGCATCTTTGGAGCAGCTTTTGGGCACTGAAAAAAAAGGCCCCAAAAACGCCCCTCTCCATTGAAATGAATTGAGAGCGCTGTAAAGACGTCTTAGCCTTTCACACTGAGGCACTGCAAAAACGCCCCAAAACCTTAGGGTCGTAGCGGTGCTTTACCACCGTTTTTCGGGCGCTGGCAGTGTAAAAAGGGCTCTGAAAGCACTCAGGCTTTCACATTGGGATTGCAGATGAGGCTTCGCTCGAATAACGCTCGAATGACACTCAACGCTCGAATAACTCTCTAATAACACTCAAATAGCGCTCGAATAACACTCAAATAACGCTCTAATAATGCTCAAATAACGCTCGAATAACACTCAAATAACGCTCGAATAATACTCAAATAACGCTCGAATAACGCTCAAATAATGCTCAAATAACGCTCGAATAATACTCAAATAACGCTCGAATAATACTCAAATAATATTCAAATAACGCTCTAATAACGCTCAAATAACGCTCAAATAACGCTCTAATAACGCTCTAATAACACTCAAATAACGCTCTAATAACACTCAAATAACGCTCGAATAATACTCAAATAACGCTCAAATAACGCTCAAATAACAATCAAATAACGCTCTAATAACGCTCTAATAACGCTCAAATAACGCTCTAATAACGCTCAAATAACGCTCTAATTACGCTCGAATAACGCTCTAATAACAATCAAATAACGCTCGAATAACGCTCTAATATAATAATGTAATATAAGTGCAATGGCATTACAGCCGACAGAGTTTACATTTTTTTTTTTTTTATATTTTTTTAATTTTTTAAGTTGTTTCTTTGTTTATAAAACTTGGTTTTATTTATATAGACATTACTTTATATTCTTTTGCAACGGCTAAATCTGTGTCTATAGTGGATGTTCAAACAGTAATACTATAAATAATAATGTTATTAGAGTTTTATTCCAGGAGTATAATAACGCTCGAATAATGCTCAAATAACGCTCGAATAACACTTAAATAACGCTTGAATAATACTCAAATAACACTCAAATAACGCTCGAATAACACTTAAATAACGCTTGAATAATACTCAAATAACACTCAAATAACGCTCTAATAACGCTCGAATAACGCTCTAATAACGCTCTAATAACAATCAAATAACGCTCGAATAACACTCAAATAACGCTTGAATAATACTCTAACACTCAAATAACACTCAAATAACGCTCGAATAACGCTCTAATAACAATCAAATAACGCTCGAATAACGCTCAAATAACGCTCGAATAACACTCAAATAACGCTCGAATAACACTCAAATAACGCTTGAATAATACTCAAATAACACTCAAATAACGCTCGAATAATGCTCAAATAACGCTCAAATAACACTAAAATAACGCTTGAATAATACTCAAATAACGCTTGAATAACGCTCAAATAACACTCAAATAACGCTCGAATAATGCTCAAATAACGCTCAAATAACACTAAAATAACGCTTGAATAATACTCAAATAACGCTTGAATAACGCTCAAATAACACTCGAATAACGCTCAAATAACGCTCAAATAACACTAAAATAACGCTTGAATAATACTCAAATAACACTCAAATAACACTCAAATAACGCTCTAATATAGTAATGTAATATAAGTGCAATGGCATTACAGCCGACAGAGTTTACATTTTTTTTTATATATATTTTTAAGTTGTTTCTTTGTTTATAAAACTTGGTTTTATTTATAAATTACATTACTTTATATTCTTTTGCAACGGCTAAATCTGTGTCTATAGTGGATGTTCAAACAGTAATACTATAAATAATAATGTTATTAGAGTTCTATTCCAGGAGTATATAATGAGTTTGGCAATTCTAAAGAAATGCTTAAATAATGCATTAAACTTTAACTTAACCCATTAGATTTTAGACGACTTATATGTACCAGACATTTTAGTTGACTAAAATACGACTAAAACAATTCAGGTGACTAAAATACAACTAAAACTAAAATGGCATTTTGGTCAAAAGACTATAAATAAGACTAAATCAAAATTTGAATTTCAAAACTACAAAAATGCACTGGAGGTTTTAGTTGATTAAAATACGACTAAAACAATTCAGATGACTAAAATACGACTAACTCAAATGAGATGACTAAAATATGACTAAACCAATTCAGATGACTAAAATACGACTAAAATGGCATTTTACTCAAAAGACTATGGGCCAGATTCACGTATTCCAGAGCATCTTTGCTCTGGAGTAACGCTTCTGATTTGCGTTGCGCTGCCGAAATTTTAGGAGCAAGTGCTGTCATTCACGAAGCACTTGCTCCTAAAGTTGCGGCAGCGCATCACAAATGAGCCGGCGGAATTCAAATGTAGCGGGTACGGGGCGTGTAGTATGCTAACTAAGCGCGATCCCGCCGCCAACGTACTGCGCATGCGTCAAGTGTCAAAACATCCCCGTGCGCATGCTCCAAAATCTGTGAATGAACGTCAATGACGTCACATTCCCATTCATGACCGTTTTACGCAAGCGACGCCTATACCTAACATAGGATACTCCAACCCCATGTAGGTATATCTATGCGCCGCGTATCCCGTCCGGAAACGTCGTATCGTCATTGCGTCGCGCCGGATTTCGATCGTGAATTGCCGATTTCCGCTCATTAACATATTTTTTGAGCGTAAATCGGCGGGAACGCCCCCGGCGCCATTTTTAAGTTGAAGTAACGATGCGATGGCGAAACTCAGTTACGCTGCTCGCATCGGAACTTCAACCCGGCGTTTCTTGTTTTCTGGTTACAGAAAACAGAAACGCCGGCTCAAAGTCACAGTTAGGCTGGCGGATCACTCGATCCGCCAGCGTAACCTTTCCTGAATCTGGCCCTATAACTAAAACTAAATCAAAATTTGATGTCAAAATTAACACTGCTTTGGACTGCAGCATTATCAGTCTGGGGGGGGGGGGGAGTGTTAGATGGACTAGCAGATTTAGATACACTAACAAACTCAAGCTAAACTCCAGCTCACACTGCAGTTACATACACAGTGACAACAACATATTTTGTTTCTTCTGGGATAAAGGGTTTACATGGATAAATAAAAGCTGATCCTTGTAAGCACTCCTGTCAGTGGTAAGCGGTTTGTCTTCACTGGTACAATTGTAGGAGAGCTTGTTTTTTTTTAAAACAGACTTGCTGGCCAGATCAATACAGTGAAACCTCAGATTGCGAGTAACAAGGTCAACGAGCTTTCGCAATATGAGCATATTTTTTTTTTTTTAAATCCTGACTCGGTTTGCGAGTGTTGTCTCACAAAACAAGCACGATTTATGCCAAAGCAGTGTGCAATACCGCATTTGGCCAGAGGTGCGGGGGCGCCGGAGCAGAGCTTAGCGGAGCAATTCGGAAATACTCTGAAAAACACACGATCGGTCCATCCGATGAGAACGGTCCGAAGGACCGTTTTCACCGGTTCACCGATGAAGCGGACTGATGGACTGATGTGCCTACACACCATTGGTTCATGAACCGATTGTGTCAGAATGTGGTGACGTAAAACACAACGACATGAAAACTAAGTTGAATGCTTCCAAGCATGCGTGGATTTTTAACCGGTGCTCGTGCATACTAACGATCGGTTTTGACCTATCGGTTAGCCATCCATCGGTTCGATTTTAAAACAAGCCATCTGTTTTTGAACCGAAGGATAACAGACCGATGGGGCCTACACACGATCGGTTTGGAGCGATGAAAATGAACTTCAGTCCGTTTTCATCGGTTTGAACCGATCGTGTGTACGCAGCTTAAAAAACTCAGTTACCGAGCCGAGCTGTCCCCGAGCATTTCCGAGACTCTCCGGCGCCCCCCCCCCCCCCCCCAACTTGGGGCCACATACGGTATTGCATGCCATAGAAGTCAATGCGGAACAAATTATTTTAGTTTCAATTGACTTTTATGGGTAAATTTGCTTTTGATATGCGAGTGCTTTGGATTACAAGCATACTCCTAAAACGGACTATGCTCAAAATCGGAGGTTTCACTGTAGATGAAAATAGACGAAAAAAAGTCTAAATAAAGAAATGAAAGCAGCCATCACATCTAATAATTCTTAAGCTGCAACATAAATACAATAGGCCAGATTCTCACCTGAGATACGACGGTGTATCTCCAGATACACCGTCGTATCTCTGTTTGTGCGGCTGGGTATCTATGCGACTGATTCTTCGAATCAGTTACGCATATATTTTGCTTAGATACGACGGTGTAAGTGACTTACGCAAGTCGGATCTAAGTTGTAATGTCACGCTGGCCGCTAGGTGGCGTTCCCGTCGATTTCTGCAAATAAGCCTGATACGCCGACTCCAGAACGTATTTGCACACCGTCGTTGTAGTTTACGTAGTTTGCGTAAGCGTAAGGTTACCCCTGCTATACGAGGGGTAACCTTGCGTAGGTCCGGCATACACCATGTTAAGTATGGACGTCGGGACAGCGTCGTGTTTTTTACGTTGTTTACGTAACTCGCCGCGAATAGGGCAGTACGTTAATTACGTTCACGTCGACACCAATGTATTTGCGGCGTACTATGGAGCATGCGCAATGGGCTACGTTTACGGCCAGCGCATGCGCAGTTTGTTCGGCGCGGGGGCGCGGTTAATTTAAATACAGCACGCCCACCTCCTTCCTACTTTGAATTACGTGGCCTTACGCCGGCCCATTTACGCTATGCCGCCGCAAATTACGGAGCAAGTGCTTTGAGAATACAGCACTTGCCCGTAAAAGCTGCGGAGGCGTAGCGTAAATGGGATACGCCGGAAATCCGCAGATCTACGAGAATCTGGCCCAGTATATGATAAATGTTTGCTTATGGGTTTATCCAGATCTATGTAATGTGTACTTTAAGCGGTTAATGACCGGCACGGCGATCCGATTCACACAAGAGTTGAGATCCTTTCATAGCTTGAATCATTGTGTAATTTAGGCGTAGAGGTATCTTCTAACAAGGGACATAATTGATGTTGATATCATAGTCTGGTCCCATTGGGACTCAAATTATCCGTATCTAAATGTTATATGAGCTTCCTCCTGCATTCCTGACAGCAGGTTCTGGTTTTCCCCTTTCTTTCTGGACACTTGTCTGCTACCTGCTACAGATAGAAGAGTCATTGCCATAAATCCATCTTTAATGACATCTTCTCCCCAGATGTGACGGTGGAAAGTCCCAGCCGTTTCTCAATATTTATCATTATGAGATAAGATGCCTTGGCAGCAGCAAGCTTGTGGGACAGACGTCATTTTCTTTGGCCACAATGTGCCAAGGTGTTAGGTAAGCACCTTGATTCACCTGGAGGAATATCACCAACAGTATGCGCCACCCTGCCACCTAGATAACAAGAAAAATTGGCTCGGATTTGCAGGGCCGGATTTGCTCTCCCTGCCGCCCAAGGCCAGGTTCCGCAATGCACCCCCCTCCCCGCCAAACAAACCACCCCCCCCAATCAACAGAGAATTGCAACCAGATGGCAGGGGCGGCACGATTAGTTCACTTTTTTTTTTTTGTAGCTTGTCGTTTACTTGTTTTTATTTTTGTATAACTACCTTATTATTTTTAATATTATTTTTTTTATTCTTTACTTTTTTATTATTTTTTATCAATAATTTTTTCACTTAACTTTATTGCTATCACACAGGAGAAAATATTTCCCTGTGTGATAGCAATTGGAGGTGAAAGGTTCTCTTTATTGACCCTGTCACCTCCAAAAACATGAGTCCTTGCACTGTGCTAGAACTCCTGTCACAGCTGAGATGGGTAGAGCACAGCTTACCCCTCTCACTGTGTACATCGGCGGCAGGGACAGGAAACAGGGGACTCCATGCTGCTGCCGCCCCTTGGCGCCCTGCCGCCCCAAGGCCTGGCCTTGGTGGCCTTGTGGGAAATCCGGGCCTGCGGATTTGTTGTACTTGTGCAACAAATAATCAACTCTTCTACTCCATGGAAGGATAATGGTCTGTTTTCCATGAACTATTGGCCTACCGGGAGAAGAAGTTGAAGAGCCCAAAGTATGCAACTGAGATAATAATGGGCAAAACGGTTCTTCTGCACATGTTAGCTGCTGGTGGCTACAGTAGATCTGCATATGATTTGGCCAAATCCAACAGATGTTGGCATTCAGTGCCAAACTCCGATGTTGTGAAGGGAACAACACAACTGACAATATCAAAATTTGACAAACACTAATTGATGTTGCTTCATACATTCTCATCATCAGTTCCATCAATTCAATATCCTAATGGGTGCCTGTCTGCTTTGTAAGTTAGTGGTGGCTTGTGCATAGGAGTATGAGGGAGCATGTGACCCCTTCTCGTGATGCAGTGCTTGGGTACAGTGTAACTTTACTAAGATTGAGTACTATCACACAGGGCCGCCATCAGGGGGGTACAGGCATTACACCTGTAAGAGACCCGGCTGGCTCCTCTCCCGTGTTTTTTTTTTTTACATTACACCTGTAAGAAGGGGCCCCGATGGTACCCAGCCCCCCCCCCTGCTTATTATCGTGTCAGGAGAGAAGAGATTACACTTGTTTTTTTCTCATCAGCACCCTCCCCCCCCCACCCCCGCTTCTCTGCTCCAGGGGGGCCTTGCCCCACATAACGAGAGGGTGGTGTCACTGTTTTATCTATGATCCAAAATCATCCAAGACTTGGTTTGGTGGCTCTGACAGACGTGGGAGGCAGGAGGTGCTAGAGAGCGGGGTATAATGGGGTCGGTGGATGGACTTTGTCATTGAGACAATATCACTTTGCCTCAATGACAAAGGTGATGTTGTCTATTCAAGGCTGGATATTAAGTATTAATTGGACTTTTCGGAGGTTCCGTTTTTTTTCTCCAGTTGCTAGTGTTACAGGAAGTCAGGTAAATCTGTGTGTGTTGTCACAGACGGGAGATACATTTCTGCCTTGTTTAGACAATTCACCAATTACTATTAGGTGCCAGGTGCAGAAATAGCCAGAAAGGTTTAGGGCGTTGGAAAACTTCAGCTGTTCAGAATGAGGCAATTAAGGCCTCTAAAAGTTATTCAAAGGATGACTACTGATTGCTGCATCCTGAGGCTTTTTGAATTAAGGAGAGCAGTCAGAAAGTCTTCTGAAGAGGTGAGGTGGTTGTTGATTTTTTTGTGTGATAAAAATCAAAAAGACTATTGTTTTTCTGCTGTCTGACCAGCAGTGTCTGCCCAGCAGTAGGCTGTGTCAGACTCCATAGGTAGGTTCCTGTGTGGTGAAGGTAGACGCCCCAAGTGGCAAGGGTTTATTTTATGTTTTGTTTTGTTTATGCTGTTTTGATGCTTGCACTTGTATCCAGCAATATGGAAGAATAAACCATCCTCAACTGCCTTTCTGTATGTAGTGAACCCATCCAGGGGGTCACACACACCCGCTACTGAGCGAATCCCTCACACTAGAAATACAGGCCTATGCAGCATTCCATAAGTGAATGAGTAGGGACTAATTTTATAATTATTAAGAAAAAAAAAACGTTGTAATAAGATAAAGGTCAGTCTGCCAGCATACTAATTCTTTGCCATCCTAGTCGCCTGCCTATGAGGCTTTCTTTCCAATCCAGGCTATAAACAATGGTCCAGATTCACATATATCGGCGCATATATATGCCGCTGTAGCGTATGTCTTTTACGCTACGCCGGCGCAGCACGGAAAGGGAAGGGATTCCATAAGTGAATGAGTAGGGACTAATTTTATAATTATTAAGAAAAAAAAAAAAAAACGTTGTAATAAGATAAAGGTCAGTCTGCCAGCATACTAATTCTTTGCCACCCTAGTCCCCTGCCTATGAGGCTTTCTTTCCAATCCAGGCTATAAACAATGGCCCGGATTCACATACATCGGCGCATATATATGCCGCTGTAGAGTATGTCTTTTACGCTACGCCGGCGCAGCACGGAGAGGGAAGCATGGAATTCACAAAGCAAATGCTCCCAACTCTGCGCCGGCGTAGCGTATATTCGTAGGCGTAAGTCAGCGTAAGTGGAAGTAGGTGGAAGTGAGCTGGAAGTGGGCGTGATACATTTAAATGAAGCGTGACCCCATGCAAATGATGGGCCGAGTGTCAGACAAGTACTTAAAACGAACTGCGCATGCGTCTTGCCTTGGACGCATCCCAGTGCGCATGCTCACAATCACGTCGAAACAACTGCCTAAAATACGTCGAATCACTGCCTACGACGTGAGCGTAACCTACGCCCAGCCCTATTCACTTACAACGTAAACTACGTAAAATTCGAGGGCATTCGTTCCCTGGTCCATACCTTTTGAGTTGCGCCTCCAATATGGGGAATAACTTTACGCCGGATGTACGACTTACGCAAACCGCGTATATTATGCGTATATTTGACTAATTTGCATATTTGCATCGAAAATCAATGGGAGTGCCACATGCGTCCATCGTAAATATGCGCCCACTATACGCCGGCGTAGGAAAGTTACGTGGGGCGGATGAAGCCTATTTTTCGACGTATCTTGCTTTGTGGGTCGGCGCATAGATACGACGGCGCACATTTGTACTTACGTCAGCATATCTGGAGATACGTCGGCGTAAATGCTTTGTGAATCCGGCTTAATGAGATTTATCCTTCTAGATATAGGAAAACACAACAAACACATCTGGTATCTAAATAATTGTTTATCTAAAATTATATCTGACTTTATTGTTTACAGCCACAAAAAAACTCCACAAAATGTAAAAGCAGAAACCTTGAGCGTATGTGTAGTAAATTTGCTGAGGCGTTGTGCATCCCCACTGTATTATGGGAAGCTTGAGGGAATCATGCCAGCTCTGGAAACTACCTGAATTTTCTAGGCTCCCCATCTTTTCCCGGACTTTAACTTATGCGTAGGACACATGTAAACATCAAGAAGACAATGCCTAAACATGCAATTTCATCTTGCAAAAGGACACTGCATAATGAAAAGAAATAAAAAAAATAGCTGAAGACTTAAGCTGTGTACACGGGATCGGTTTGTCCGATGAAAACAGACCGATGGACTGTTTTCATCAGACAAACCGATCGCGTGTGGGCCCCATCGTTTTTTTTGTTCATCAGTGAAAAAAAATAAAACATGTTTAAAATTTTTCCTATAGATAAAAAAACGATAGAAAAATCCGATCGTCTGTGGGGAAATCCATCGGACAAAAATCCACGCATGCTCAGAATCAAGTCGACGCATGCTCAGAAGCATTGAACTTCATTTTTTTTCGGCTCGTCGTAGTGTTGAACGTCACCGCGTTTTGCCACGATCTGATTTTGGACTGATGGTGTGTAGGCAAGACTGATGAAAGTCAGCTTCATTGGATATCCAACGTAAAAATCCATCGGATTAGATTCCATCAGATATCCAATCGTGTGTACAGGGCTTAAATTATATTTAAATATAAACTCATCTGAGAATTTGAACAAATAAGTGTATGAATGACTCTTCCACCCAGTAATGGTGAACAAGAATGTAATGGTGAACTATTGGCAATTTGCTGGACCGATAGACATGAAGTCAATGAGGTTCCATGGTCACAAATTCTCAAGCACTCCCTGAGTTCTCTGTATACTATATCATAACGTTTCAAGTAAAAGTCCTGTCCAAACCTTTTATTGTTTTTGAATACAGTAAGCAAAGATTGGGATTGTTGGCGGTTTTATATTGTCTGGGTCCCCATTGGGGTGCATTTTCTATCACTTCTTGTCCTGATGACCACTATCATTGGAAAATGTAGCGAACAACTATCTATGAAAGAAGCTACACACTGTTCTTGTTGCAGCTTCACTGGCAATGACTGGAGCATGAAAAATATACTCCTTGTGGAACACTTAATTATATGTAGCACCCTGGAGTTTAGGCAGGGTTGCTCCTAAATTTACCTGACAGGAGTAACTACCCTGGCTAATTGTTAGGTATCAATTGAGTTCTCCCTAAGTCTGGCATTACTGCACATTTCTCTTCTGCCGCTAGGTGGCCAGTTACCTAGTGGCATTAAATACGAAAAGGGCAATGCACGGTCATATTATGGGTATGTGGGGCATCTCAGCCAATGGGCAGGGGTTTTCTTAAATCCCTTTGGCGTGCTGGGAGAACCTAGATATTTGGGTCAAGTCAGGTGATCGGGGTTCTGTGCCAGACCGGCTGTCTGGGTGGACCTGTGTTGTATTGTCTGGGCTGCTAGGCTGGAGTTTGTGCCTATCCCAGGCACATCTGGCTGCTAGGCTGTCTGAGGGCCTATCCAAAAGCAAGAGAGCAGCACAGGGTTGGGATTGCGGTTTGCAGTCCAACCAGAACCTGTCATGGTCGGAGGTAAAAAGGAAGCTGTCGCCACTAAGGGTCCAACCACCTTATTACCAGAAGACCACAGTGAGTGGCTTAAGCAAGCATTGGAGCAGAATTCTCATCAACTGGGCACAGTGAAGAATTGGGAAACTTCAGCGGGTATCAAGCCAGGGACCCAGCCAGCAGAGGTGACACATGCAGAGCAGCCTGGTGTGTCAAGCCAGTGGGGTGAAGCTTGAAGAGTATCCTGAGTGCCAAGCTAGGGACCCAGCAAAGAGACGGGGGGGGGGGTGCTTGAGGAAGATACTACGGTGAAGATTGGAGGAGCTCAAGGGATTCAGTGGCAGTGGATCATCTAGTCTAATGAGATTCTGGGAGCTCAGTGAGCTGAAGAACTACAAGAAGTTATTGTAGTGGAAACAAAGTAACTGTTATACTTTGGGTTAGGAACTGTTAAAGACGGTTGCCATAGGAGACAATATTCTTACACATGAAGATGTGGCATCTTGCTGGATGCCTTTCCCTGCATGGCTGTCCTCCTGTTAAAGTTTTAGGTAGTTGCAAGATTAATTGGCAGACTCTAAGGGTGTCCTGGCCCTAACCCTTTCTCCCAAAGTTCTGTTACGAGAAATTAAATCTCTTTTACATTCAAGAAGTGTCTGGTGCCCAATGAATATACCCCGTACTGCACCCACTATGCCTTGCAACCCACCATATACAACAGAATGATGTCAGCTATCTCTGACCCTGGGGGTTCTTATTAGACCAAAGGAGGACTGGGACCTTGCTACATATACTTAAATATAAAAACAGAAGGGATTTAAAACAAGGCATGACCTGACCAACCTTTATGATTGACTCTTCCACCCAAAAATGGTAAACCATTGGGAAACTACTTGTAGACAGGTGCAGTCTGTATTTCCTACTGAAGGTGGCTCTTGCCCGAAGCAGCAATGCAAGAGGAGAAGGAAATTATGAGGAACTTGATTCCTCTATGACTTCCTATGGTCACCAGGACACAGCTTCCCGATTGGATGCTTGCTTCCTACATGACCTTGTGGCCATCTTGAGTCAGGGCAGAGTCCTGTAACTCCTGGGTTTGGCTCACTTTATGCGAGTGACTAGTGTAGGGACAGGTTCCCCGTCTTGTAGGGAAAGGCTTCTGAGGAGTGGGGGAAGTACAGGGACTATGCCATCTCCCCATAGAAAGCCTCCCGTTTGGATGTGGACTGGTCAGGCTGCATTCCCGCTCCTCGCTGAAGAAGCTGTCGCCATCATTCCAAGATCTCAATCCTCTGCTACTGTTTGTAAGTAGCTCTGGTTGTCTATGCTTACCGGCTGGGCTTGTTTGTACATTGCTGGAACTCTCACAGTATACTGTTCTTATTCATCTTGGCCTCTGAGTGTATTCCGGTGTGCCACGTTGCAGCCTACCCACATGCTGAAACCATGGGCATGAGGTTCATGAGACACAGTCACAAATTCTCTAGTACTTCTTAAGTTCTCCATACATCATGTAGTTTCAAGTGAAACTTCTGTCCTAACTTTTTATTGTTTTTGGTTGTGATTAGCATTGGCAATACATGGAACCACTGTTGTCTGTTTCTTTAAGTTTGGGTTCCCATTGAGGAGGATTTCCTTTTATTTTTATCTATCTAGTAAAAACTTTTTGCTTAAATAACCTCATTACCTTTTCTAATACTAGCAAAGTACAGTTTTTATTGCCGCTTCACTGGCAATGGCTGCATGGAGCCTGACAAGGATACTCTTTGCGGAACAATCAATTATACAAAACTTTGAAATCCCTCCAGCGTTTAAACAAGTTAGCGTGACCTGGCCAATCTGTATGATTGACTCTTCCACCTAACAATGGTTAAACATTAGGAATTTTCTGGACCCATAGGCATAAGGTCAATGAATTCACATGGCCACACATTTTCGAGTTCACTTGTAGTGCTCATGATGTAGTAGCTTCAAGTAAAACTCCTGCCAAAAAATACTGGGCCAGATTCAGAGAGCCGTAACTCCTGTCTAACTGGTGTTAGACTGGAGTACTTTCAAATTACGCACGGTAGTCGGAAACCTCAAACCATGAAAAGACGGCTGCGGGCTTCAATTCGACTGGATTACGTGTTCGTACGCCTTCGGATCTACGCTGCAATAAAATTGCGGCCACTGGGTGGACTTCCCGTCGTTTTCCGCGTCGGGGTATGCTAATGAGCTTTTGCCGGCAATCCCCGAAATTACGATCTTCAATCGCAATCTCTTACGGCATCTTTAGTCATCTTTTTTTTGCGTAACACTATACCAGCTTTTTGCTGGTATAATATTAGACAGCCCATGTTAAGTATGGCCGTCGTTCCCGCGTCGAATTTCAACGTTTGTTTTTATTTTTTACGTAAGTCGTCCGGGAATAGTAATGTACGTAAACGACGCTACTCAAACAACAAATGACGTATCGACGTTAGTTCGCGCAATGCACGGCGGGAAATTTCTAAACGGAGCATGCGCAGTTCGATCGCGCGGGGACGCGCCTAATTTAAATGCTTCACGCCCCCTAATCGCGTATTTCGATTACGCGGCGAGAAATAGACTAAGCCGCCGTAGCGTACGGGAAAAAATCTACCAGAATTCGATGTAGAGCCTGGTAAAATACGGCAGCGTAGAGTATTTTGAATACGCTGCGCAAATTTACGTATACCTAAATCTACCCCACTGTTTTTAGTTTTGAATAGTGTAGGAAATGGTTGGAACCACTGTTGACAGTTTTTTTTACAGTCTGGGTTGCAAATGCGAAGCATTTCTTCTCTCATCCTGTCCTGGTGACCACTATCAATCGAAATGGGAGTGAGAGGCTATTTATGCAAAATGCTACATACCAAGGGCATACACAGTACAGGGGTCGCTATTGCGACCCAGCCTCATTCTTCAGGTGTCCCGAGTGGCTTCCATGTTAATCCTGCAGCCACTGAATGCCCGTTTCTCCTCCTTGTTCTCCATGGCTGCAGGAGGAACATGGAGAAGATCGTTTCCTCTATATGCCGCCCTGTCACCCCTCCAAAAAATTGAAAAACATTGGAAAAAATAATATTGTTAAAAAAAAGGGTAAAAAATAATAATAATTAAAAAAAAATACTGACACCAGTGGGAGAACTACCAGGGTCACAAAGGTCGCACTTGCGACCGGGCCCTGGCGTTCCACCTTCAAACCTGGAGGGAAGGACCCCAAATGGGACTTCTTAGTTCTTGAACCAGGGCCCTGAAGGTTCTACTTATGCCCCTGCTACACTCTGTTTCTGTTGCAGCTTCACTGGCAATGACTGCATGGACCCAAGAAGAATACTCCTTGTTGACTGGATGGGGAACCTTTTGCTAATTTTTCTGTACTGTAATCCATAACGGACCCTGGCAGTAACTAACTGCATGCACTGTAGCCAATTTATCAAAGTTAATCACATTCTATCTTTCATTTTCTAACCACAAGCCATTTTCCAGTTTTTATGATTCACCACTTCCATTGTTGAAGATCTGGTTGAATTATCTGTAATAGACAATGTATGCAAGCGCATCTTGGTGTGTTTTGCTGACTGTTGCTGATGTCTGGAACACACCCACCATCATGTCCATACTGGTTGCAGTAACTGTGTTACTAGGTAAGGTGTGGCCAATAGGAACATTCTGCAAGACATTGTCGAATTTACAGTTGCGTCACAACAGCTGGTGGTTTCCCGTCTGTAATAACTTAACACTTTAATGCCAACTCCTATAAAAAGTTCTGTTTTAATTTTGATGGACTGCATGTAGGGTTTCCCCCTGTTGTGTATTTTAATGGCCTAGCTCAGTGATGGCAAACCTTGGCACCCCAGATGTTTTGAAACTACATTTCCCATAATGCTCAACGCCACTGCAGAGTGTGTGAGCATCATGGGAAATGTAGTTTCAAAACATCTGGGGTGCCAAGTTTCATCATCACTGGCTTAGCTGGTAAAAATGGGACTTGGCATTACAATTATTATTTGGAAAGAGACCATAAGACCATGTGAGATCGCCCACTAAATATTACAACAGACTCTCATAGCAAACTGTATCTCAAAGTAAAGGTAACTCTCTTAAATAAAGATGGATTTCCCAATAAGTATAGACAGTTTGGTAGAGTGATGGCATCAGATGGTATTTGGTAGGAATCTCTCAATACGAGTCCCTATGAAATACGAGTCCCTATGAGTGGTGGAAAAAAACACATCATTCATTTTCGACAGCAGCTACCCAATGGGGAATACCAGTTTTGGGGGCAGTAATGCTAGCCTTATGCAACTCAAATTAATTCTGAATCTTGCCGACTTGGTCTTACTTCAAGGTGTGGGTGGCCCTGTTGGCACCAACTGGCACAGCATCCTTTGTTGGTAACGTGAAAGAACATGGATGGAATATTCTTGGCCCAAAAATGACCATATCCTATGAGATGCAGTCACTGTCTGAGTATTCAGGTTAGCCGCTAGTCGTCCAGGCTTCTTCATCCACGCATTTTTGTAGGACATTACAGAGAGGCAATGGGTGCAGAATCTTTAAAATCAACTCCAATTTCAAGTCTAATAGGCTGGACACTGCCATGGTGGACATGTACTAAAACACAATAAAAAAAAAAATGGTGCCCTCCCAGATTCTTATCAGATGCCTAATCCTAGATGAGGGAGGAAAAAAGGCAGCATGAGGTCCCCCCAAAGATCCATATTAGACACTGATCTGAGCATGTAGCCAGGAAAAGAGAAAGGAACAGCATGTGTCCCCTCCTAAACCATACTTGCAAGCTGTGAGGACATTTTTACATGCTGAACATACAGTTTTCCCTCTATTGAGTACATATTTTTAATGTCTAGATAATCCACTATGCACTGGCCCCATAATAGCTTCTCCATAGGCATATACAGGGCCGGATTCCAGACAAGGCCACCTCGGGCCAGCAGTGGGTGCAGGGGTGGCGCCGGCGCCATGGCAACAGGGGGCAGGGATGGACAGGCTATCGGGACTACCAGGAGTTTCCTGGTGGACCGATGTGCTCAGTGGGCCGGTTATAGTGGCTGCCTACTCTGCATCGGAGGTCCGCAGCATTCTACCTGTCAATTGCCAACACCTGGCGCCTGACGGGTAGATCGAGATTTAGCCAGCATGCAGAGTAGCGCAGGAAGCATGCGTAATAAGTTCTCTCTCATGTCACTCTGCTCCCCGGCGGCCCCTCCTCTCTTCTTGTCCATCCCTATTTGCTTGTGACATCATCTGGGATGGACGAGAAGAGAGGAGAGGCCGCCAGGGAGCAGATTGACATGAGAGAGAACTTATTACACATGCTTCCTGCGCTACTCTGCATGCTGGCTTGTAAACGATGTGCCCCATAATGTGCAATGTGCCCTGATGTGCTATGTGCCCTATGATGCCCCAATGTGCTGTGCCTCAATGTGACGGGCCCTGATGTGATGTGTCCTGTACGTGTTGTGCCCTGTGCCCTGATGTGCTGGGCTCTGTACCCTGATGTGCACTGTACCCTGATGTGCACTGTACCTTGATGTGTTGTGCCCTGGTCCAGTCCGGATGAAGGCCTCCTATGTGGTGTGTGGGGGGGGGGGGGGGCGGCATAGAGAGTAAATCCAGGCCTGGGAATATATAAAGTATTCCTGAGAAGGGAAGTGCAGCACTGTCCTTGGTGTAACTGGGACAGGAAATAAGAGGAAATTTCCCTAATGGGAACAGGGACAAGCTTTAAAACTTGTGGGAGATTTTAAGCCTTTTCATATGATGTACGAAAAAAATAAAAACACAGTAATAAAATAGGCTGGATGGGTTGAGCGTATGTCTAATATGCAGAAGTTGGCACAATATTTGCTCAGAGTTCTGCTTTGATCTTTCCTTACATACACGTTTAATTTGTTATGCAAATGAAAGGTCTGTGAGCTAATGATTCCCATTATGATTCCCCTTTCCTGTTCTAGAAAACTTGCCAGGAAATTTTGGTTATAAAGAATTTATCGCCAGCATGTTTCTCAGAAGTTTGGAGCAATAGGCTTTTTAATCCAGAACAGGAAGTGACATCAGCGTCTTGCAAAATACTTGGCAAACCTTCTACAACATCTGATAAGTGGCCTCGGGTCTGGAGGGACTGCTCCCAGGTCATGTTTTCCACATTTCTTGATAGAAGCACAGGCATATTACATGTATTTAAACTTCAGTTGGAAACATTGAAACAAAAAAAAGACCAAGTGGTCAATTGAGTCTGCCCCAAATATACTGTATATGTGTGTGTGTGTGTGTGTATGTGTGTGTATATATATATATATATATATATATATATATATATATATATATATATATATATAAAATATTATATGTGTGTGTGTATATACAGTATCTCACAAAAAGTGTGTACAACCCTCTCATTTTTGTAAATATTTTATATCTTATTATGTGACAACACTGATAAAAAAAAAAGTAGTGAGTGTACAGCTTGTATAACATTGTAACTCTGCTGTCCCCTCAATATGACTCAACACACAGCCATTAATGTCTAAACCACTGGTAACAAAAGTGAGTACACCCCTAAGTGAAAATTTCCAAATTTAGCGCAATTAGCAATTTTCCCTTCACGGTGTCATATGACTCATTAGTGTTACAAGGTCTCAGGTGTAAATGGGGAGCAGGTGTCTTAAATTTGGTGTTATCGCTCTCACTCTCTCATACTGGTCACTGAAGGTTCAACATGGCACTTCAAGGCAAAGAATTCTCTGAGGATCTTAAAAAAAAAAAAAAGAATTGTTGCTCTACATAAAGATGGCATAGGCTATAAAAAGATTGCCAAGACCCACAAACCAGGCTGCAGCACAGTGGCCAAGACCATACAGCGGTTTAACAGGACAGGTTGCACCCAGAACAGGCCTTGCCATGGTCGACCAAAGACGTTACAGTAAGGGCATCATATCCAGAGGTTCTCTTTGGGAAATTGCAGCTATGCTGGCAGCACTCATACGTCTGAGGATGAAGGGGTCAGCCTGTCAGTGCTCAGACCATACGCCGCACACTGCATCAAATTGGTCTGCATGTCTGTCGTCCCAGAAGGAAGACTCCTCTAAAGATGATGCACAAGAAAGCCTGCAAAAAGTTTCTGAAGACAAGCTGACTAAGGACATGGATTACTGGAACCATGCCCAGTGGTCTGATGAGACAAAGATAAACTTATTTGGTTCAGATGGTGTCAAGCGTGTGTGGCGGAAACCAGGTGAGAAGTACAAAGACAAGTGTGTCTTGCCTACAGTCAAGCATGGTGGTGGGAGTGTCATGGTCTGGGGCTGCATGAGTGCACCTTGAAATTTCTGATGAATATATATGATCTTTCACTTCCGATCGCCTGAGGTGGCAGGGAAGTGGAAGTGGGAGCAGGTACCTGTCAAAATCGGGTACCTGCCCCCCATTGACTCGAGTTTAAGCCTTGGCTGTCCATGTGCATGCCTCACTGTGCCCATGCCTCACTGTGCCCATGCCTCACTGTGTCCATGACTAGACTTACGTTTAACATGGGAGTCTATGGAAGGAGTGCCCGTGTTTGAAAAATTGGTGCTCCCCGGCTGTAGGTCCCCCAGACAGCAAACTTTGCACAGTTATAGAGGAGAACTCGGGCTATATGTTTGCCAAGTTTGGGATCATGGGACCTATGGCCAGTCGGTACCGGGTCCCTAAAGTCTGGGAAATCTGGTGCATAAAGGTGACTCGAGTATAAGTCGAGGGGGGCATTTTCAGCACAATTTTTTTTTATATATATATACGGGTAATAAAAATCCACTAAACATATATTAGTCATGAATATTGGGACGTGATATTGGCCTAATACAGTGTTTTTCAACTCCAGTCCTCAAGGCACACCAACAGGTCATGTTTTCAGGCTTTCCATTGTTTTGCACAGGTGATTTGATCAGTTTCACTGCCTTAGTAATCACCACAGCCATTTCATCTGAGGGAAATCCTGAAAACTTGACCTGTTGGTGTGCCTTGAGGACTGGAGTTGAAAAACACTGGCCTAATACACGCACATATGGCTAGATTCACGTAGAGCGGCGTAATTTTGTGCGGGCGTAGCGTATCACAGATATGCTACGCCGCCGTAAATTAGAGAGGCAAGTGCTGTATTCACCAAGCTAAGTTACGGCGGCGTAGCGTAAATGGGCCGGCGTAAGCCTGCCAAATTCAAATGTGTTTGATGTGGGAGTGTTTTATTCAAATTAAGTGTGACCCCACGTAAATGATGTTTTTTACTAACGGCGCATGCGCCGTCCGTGGACGTATCGCAGTGTGCATGCTCCAAATTTACACTGCTAAGACTCATTGGTTTTGACGTGAACGAAATTTACTTCCAGCCCCACTCACAGACGAGTTACGCAAGCAATATACACGGCGTATCTTTACTGCAACGGCCGGGCGTACGTTCGTGAATAGGCGTATCTCACTGATTTACATATTCTAGGCGTAAATCAGCGCACACGCCCCTAGCGGCCAGCGTAAATAGGCAGCTAAGATACGACGGCGTAGGAGACTTACGCTGGTCATACCTTAGCAACATTTAAGCTTATCTCACTTTGAGCATACGCTTAAAGATACGACGGCGCAGATTCTGAGTTACGACGGCGTTACTACTGATACGCAATCGTAAGTCTACCTGAATCTGGCCCATAGTTCCCAATTGAGTGGGAGAAGTGTAGCCACACCCAATCACATACCTCCTTCCATTTCTCTTGCACAGGGTAGGAAATTAAAGCAATACTCTGATTGGCTCCTGACTTTGTTTTAATTTCCGCAAAATGTTAGGTAAGTTCAGGGAAGTCCAAACAAGCTGGAACAGCTGTCATATGTTCTTTGGAGGATATTGCTTTGACAGATAGACTTCTCAGCAGATATGCTGGAGGAGAATGCTTATTAAAACAAGTGCAAACAATCCCTGGGGCTCGGAGAAGAGATGTTTACTGCATGTGTCATACTCACATACAGCCGGTAGCAGATATTGGAGATTGGAATGGAGAGAGATAATAAATAATATCAGAACCTTAAAGGATGGTGAGATGGAAAAATATAGATAGTCAAATGTATGGACAGAGACCAGCACCAAAAATTACAACAAATATGGCACCAACATCCCTTAAAAATAGAAAAGGAATTTAGAAGATAGGGGACTTTATGTGTGCGTTACGACATAGAAAACCACTCGAAAGTTTATGTAAAAATATATACAGAATTTTTATTAAATGAACAGTATCATAAAACTGATGCATACAATACAATCATGGCCAAAGGTGTACACAAACATCCTACTGCTGACAATGATTTTCTGTGATCACATCCATTATTTCATCACGTCCATATTTTTTTCTACATGTTTCGCCATATGGCTTCTTCAGGAAAGAACGTGAAGATTAATTTGTTAAATATATTTGTATTGTATGCATCAGTTTTGTGATGTTGTTCATATCTCCTCAATTCCTTTAAAAAAAAATATAGATGTTGAGAAAAAAACAACTGTAGGCAACCATTGCAATGTAACTCATGCCTCCCCCCTACTGCATGGCTGATGGTAGATCTAAAGAAGATTGTACAATCAGGTTGTATAGTGTATGGCAGGGTTCGACGAACCCCCGGGTGTGAGGTCACCATTGAGACTAGAATTCGCCACCTGGGGCATCCTGTGTCTCCATGCGCTCCAGCCGCGCCGGCCAGTAATTGAGGCCGCGGCTTTGCAACCTTCTGCAGGCCTATGCTTTCTGTGACCTTGTGCCATCTTGTGGTGCCCGTTGGTATGACAAGACAACCAGCAATTCTAATGGTGCTTCCCCTGTCAGTTTTCACTGCCATCTCCTTCCCTTTAATCAGAACCTCCAAACATTATATTTATTTTTTTATTCTAACACCCTAGAGCAGGGGTGGCAAACACAAGGCCCGCAGGCCGTATCTGGCGCTCCAAGCCTTGTCATGTGGCCCGCCAGCCTCCACTGCTTGTTCCAGTGCCAGTGACGCCCGCTCAGGCCGCACAGCGGGAGGTAAGCGGCGCCCGTGGCCTGGACAGGGTTAACACAGGTCGCATCCGCCACTCACCTACCGCTATGCGGCTGTGCCTGTGTCATCTCCGGGCTCCGGCGCGGCTGATTGGCTGAGCTGTGTGTCTCTCTACACTGTGTGGCCCGCCCACACCCCCTGTGTCTTCCCCGCTCACACATCCCCGGGAAAAAATGTGAAGGAAGATGCAGACAGCCCGCCCCTGACCCTCCATTCTGGGGTGAGTAAGCTCACCCTCTCCCACCTCCCAGTGTATATATAAAATGAATTTAAGGGGTGCTCTGTGGACTCTGGTGCAAGAGGGGGGCTTTGGTGGGCAGAGCCCCTCTTACATCAGAGTTCCCCCTTTACATCCGAGTCCACAGCATTACAAGGGGGTCTGTGCCGACTCTGATGTAATGGGGGTCTGTGCCGACTCTGATGTAATGGGGGTCTGTGCCGACTCTGATGTAATGAATCCCTGTATGTAGTGCGACCCATATACAACTGGCCCTTTTGGGTTCAACCACACTGCTGATGCGGCCCTCGATGAATTTGAGTTTGCCACCCTGCCCTAGAGAATTAAATGGCATCATTGCAATACTTTCTGTCACACCATATTTGCACAGCAGTCTTACAAGTGCACTTTTTTGGGAAAAAATATACTTTTTTATATTAAAAAATAAAACACCAGTAAAGTTAGCCCAATTTTTTTTTATATTGTGAAAGATAATGTTACGCCAAGTAAATTGATACCAAACATGTCACGCTTCAAAATTCCGCTTGTGGAATGACGACAAGATTTTACCCTTTAAAATCTCCATAGGCGACGTTTAAAAAATTCTACAGGTTGCATGTTTTGAGTTACAGAGGAGGTCTAGGGCTAGAATTATTGCTCTCGCTCTACCAATCGCGGAGATACCTCACATGTGTGATTTGAACACTGTTTTCATATGTGGGCGCTACTGACATATGCGTTTGCTTCTGCGCGTGAGCTCGGCGGGACGGGGTGCGTTCCTGGCTCCTAACTTTTTTAGCTGGCTCCTAGATTACAAGCAAATTTGTCAAGCCCTGGTGTATGGTCAGCCCAATGGTGATCTGATCCGACAATTATTCACAGGATCTGATCTTTGAATTCTTAAAAAGACACATACAGTAGATCAGCAAAATTGATCAATTTAATTGACATTATCCAGATTAGTCTGGATGGAAATTTTGATCGTAGGAATGAAGATAATTCTTTATGCTCACTAAGGCTACTTTCACTATGAAGCGTTGGGTGCGTCGGCGCTAAAGTGCCGCTTTACCGTTGCATTTGCCGCTATTTTCGGCCGCTAGGGTGGCGGTTTTAACCCCCGCTAGTGGCCAAAAAAGGGTTAAATCCGCCCGCAAAAGCGCTGCTTTGCCGCGCTTTGTGGGCGCTGCCCCATTGATTTCAATAGACAGGGGTGCTATAGGAGCGGTATATTCACTGCTCCTACAGAGCCTCAAAGGTGCGGCTGGCAGGACTTTTTTACCGCCCTCAGGCTTTCACACTGGATATAAAAGAGCGGCTCTTCCAGGGCGTTTGCAGGCGCTATTTTTAACGCAATAGCGCTTGCAAAGCTCCTCAGTGTGAAAGCAGCCTTAATGTATAGTCCATCGAACGATCTTTTAGATCATCTAATCATATTTATTGGACAATAAATCTATCTATCGGCAATATGATTGTATAAAAAATTATTCCATGTATGGTCATCACTAGACCAGTGTCGTACTACATGGGACTTTTATGATTTAACTGCAATTTAAATGGCAATTCATCCACTGGGACACATGCACACCAATACAATCAGATTTTTGTAGCATGTGAAAGGTTCACATTGGGGGAGATTTACTAAAACTGGAGAACACAAAATCTGGTGCAGCTGTGCCTGGCAGCCAATTTAGCTTCTAACTTCAGCTTGCTAAATTAACCTTTGACAATCAAACCTGGAAGCTGATTGGTTATTACAGTATGTAGAGCTGCACCAGATTCTGTGTGCGCCAGTTTTAAACTATAAACTTTACATAGATTGGGGAAGATTTATTATGTTCCTCCCCATTCCATGTCTCCGTGACCCCACACAGGAAGTAAGCCCACATCTTTTTAATGGGGACACAACTGTAAGAACTTTAAAGGAGATCTGTACTATGAATATGGAAGCTGTTATTCTTCATCTGTCTTCATAAATATGCAAGTTGTCTGGCTGTCAGAATCTGATGACATCATTACTTGAGTCTTGGAGGAAGAATGCAGATCGGCAGCTCTGACCAAACTACGTCTTCCTTTTATATGATTTTTTTTTTTCTTTGAAAAGAGTTCCCCCAGTGATCCCAAAAGACATGATGGGAAATCTGAGGACTAGAATAGCAATAAAAACCTGGCTGGAGTCCTAAATAGTTCTCACTTTATTCATTGATGGTAAAAATCGATTATTTAAAGGGCTACTCCACCCAAAACTAATATTGAATTTTCGGTAGATGCCGAAAAGTTTATTCACACAGTTTCTGTGTTGATTTTGGACTTTGGGACGAGGACAATGAGGTGTGTCCTTGAGGTTTTTTTTGTGTGTCAGAGTTAAGGCAGCCCATTAATTTCAGTGTGTTGTCTTATGCAACACGCAAAAATAGAGGTACTATGCGTTTTGTCTGGCTGTAAACACACTCTGCGTTTTGTAGATGCTTGCAGAAGCTATTAAAAAATAAATGGTACCTGAGCACGTCTGCAGAAGGGAGCGCGTTTTTATGCGGTGTGGGAAACTTTGCGCTTTTGCATGCATTCCCAACTTCGCACCTGTCTGAAATTAATTAGCTGCCCTAAACGTGGCACGCCCAAAAAATCAGCACAGAAAGGTGCAAAGTGGGGAATGCATGCAAAAGCACGCAGTTTCCCACACCGAATAAAAACGCTCTGCCCTCTGCAGTTATGCTCAGGTGCCAGTAACTCCTCTAGACAATGCGGGTGCGTTCGCAGATGTCAAAAATCATGGTACTACTATTTTTACGCGTTTCATGTGTATAAGGCAACACATTGAAATTAATTGGCTGCCGTGCAAAAAAAAACACACAGGCAGGTGCGGAGCAGGGAATGCACGCAAACTGCCATTAACTCCTCTAGCCAACGCGAGTGCGTTCGCACATGCCAAAACTCATGGTACTACTATTTTTACGCGTTTCATGTGTATAAGGCAACACATTGAAATTAATTGGCTGCCCTAAACATGGTGCGCAAAAAAAAAACCACACAGAGAGGTGCGGAGTGGGAAATGCACGCGAACGTGCGCAGTTTCCCACACCGCATAAAGGGCAGCACACTGAAATGAATAGGCTGCCCTAAACATGATGTGCAAAAAAAAAAAAATGCCCAGACAGGTGCAGAGTGTTGAATGTATGCATAAGTGTGCAGTTTCCTACACCGCATGGAAACGCATGTTCTGCAATTGCACTCAGGTGCCATTAATTCTTAATAGCACCCACAAGCGGCTAGCAAATGTGGGTGCATTCAAAGCCACCAAAATGCATAATGCTACTAGTTTTGCGCATTTCATATGCATAAGGCAACACATTGAAATTATTTAGCTGCCCTAAACATGGCACGCAAAAAAAATCCGCAAAATGTGTTGCCTTATGCATATGAAATGCGCAAAACTAGTAGCATGATGCGTTTTGGTGGCTTTGAATGCACCCATGTTTGCTAGCTGCTTGTGGGTGCTATTAAGAATTAATGGCACCTGTGTGCAATTGCAAAACACAGCGCGTTTCCATGCGGTGTAGGAAACTGCATGCTTTTGCGTACATTCCACACTCCATCATGTTTAGGGCAGTCTATTCATTTCAGTGTGCTGCCCTTTATGCGGTGTGGATAACTGCGCACGTTTGCGTGCATTTCCTACTCCGCACCTCTCTGTGTGTTTTTTTTTGCGCACCATGTTTAGGGCAGACAATTTCAATGTGTTGCCTTATGCACATTAAATGCGTAAAAATAGTAGTACCATGAGTTTTGGCTTCTGCGAACGCACCCGCGTTGGCTAGAGGAGTTAATGGCACCTGAGCATATCTGCAGAGGGCAGCGCATTTCAATGTGGTGTGGGAATTTGCGCTTTGGCATGCATTCCCCACAGCGCCCCCGCGGAGAACAAGTCTTGAATTCTGATTGGTTACACTTTACTAAACTTTGTACAGCAACTATCGCCCTATTAGCAATTAGAAGCATTAGGGTGAATGCACACAGCCATAAAAAAATGCTGTGTTCAGATCTGTAAACCGTATTGTTATTTTTTTTCTTACAGATCTTAACGCAGCAATATTGCATTCCCATTGGATACATTGCGCTCTGTCAAGATCGGTAATATAAAAAAATAAAAAAATCTACACCTCTGCGCGTGTGCATCTAAACATCTATGTACACATATAAATTTGAGTCACGAGAATGCAAAAAATAATTCTGCAAATCTGTACATTTAGGCATCTAAATGCGTTTTTACAGAAGCACCATTAGATGCCAACAAGACCCTGATAAAAATCTATAAATTAACTAGGGAAATATGCATGAGCCCTTATATATAAATATATATATTGAATGATTTCAAGACGGTTACCTTGGTAATAACCTGGCGTTGGCACTACCGGCATCGTCACATAGGAACTGTAGTACTGCCTTGTCCATTCGCCATCATCAATCCGCTTCACTAAGGGCTTCTCCTCCTTTGGCGACTGGGGGAACCTACGTTTCCGCAGAGGCAAACACGCTTGGTCTTTGTGTAGTCCTGTTTCTTCCAGCAACCCACCGTGTCCCCCTACTGGTGACTTTGTGTGCTCCATTTTGACCTCCTTTAGGGTCTTAGCCACCTGCATAGCACCCTTCGCCCATAATCCGGTGGGATTTCGGGACATCTCCTCCAAAACACTTTTTCGAAGGCTGAGGTCCAAAGGCGACGCGGCCTCCATCCTTCCTGCTTGGTGGTGGTACTGTACGGTGTCCATCGGTCAGTCAATGGAAGATCCTAATCCATGTAGACCTCCATGTCCTAAACCCTCCAACCAAATTCGTGGATCGCAACCTCCAATCAGATCTCTGGATCTCAACTTCCAACTAGATTTTCAGATCTCAACCTCCAGGCACTTAACCTCTGCAGATGTCTGTGTAGATGGTATAGTGTCCATAAGTCATTCAATGAGAGATCTCAGTGCATGTAGACCTCCAGGTCTTAAACCTCCAATTGGCTCTGCAAATCTCAACCTCCAACTAGATCTTCAGCCCTCCACCTCCAACCAGATCTCCAGACCCCAACCTCCAGGCACTAAACTTGTGCAGATGTCAATGTAGACTGTACAGTGTCTATCAGTCATTCAATGAGAGATCTCAGTGCATGTAGACCTCCAGGTCCTAAACCTCCAACCGGCTCTGCAAATCTCAACCTCCAACCAGATCTTCAGCCCTCCACCTCCAACCAGATCTCCAGACCTCAACCTCCAGGCACTAAACTTGTGCAGATGTCAATGTAGACTGTACAGTGTCCATCAGTCATTCAATAAAAGAGCACAGTCCATGTAGACCTCCAGGTCCTCAAACTCCAACCAGCTCTCCAGACCTCAACCTCCAGGCACTAACCCTGTGCAGATGTCATTGACACTTATGTGCCCCTGTGGGTTGCTCTCCTCCTCATTCTCTTCCTCTCCTCCCTCTGTTGTCTTCTCCCTCCCCCTGTTTACCTGCTGCAACTTTTATTTCGTCACGTTGTTGCCTGTAGCATCAGTCCCATAGAAATATTTAGCAATCTAACACCAATTGTTGGATGGTGGCCATCATCAGTCCTCCTCCTGCTTTGGCAAGACCTCCTTGCATGATGATTTCTGCAACTCACTTGTATGGATGATACAGGCAATTTACTGACTCGCTTATTCACTTCTCATGGGCTCTACTGACTCATTGCCAGGATCTCCCTTTTTCCCTGACGCCTTAAACTCTACAAAGTCTCTGACCCCTCCAGTCCTCCTCCTCCTCCTCCTCCTCCTCCTGGTTTCCTCTGCTTCTCACTCCCTCGGTGTCCCCCCCCTGCTCTACCCAGCAATTGTACAAACTGACAGGCAGAATAGGAAGCAGCTTTGACATGAGGGACTTCCCCACTCTGAAAAAACACACCCAGGTGCTTTCTCACCCTGTTCCCTGCAAGGCCCCTCCTCCAGTGAAAATGGAAATCAGGAGAGTCACCACCAGCCACTCCTTTATTATAATAATAATAAGCCATCAGCATTACCTCAGATTACCCTGCGCTACGGCACTCCTGAAGTGCTGAGCGTCCTGCACGGCATGCCTTGTTAACTCTTAAAGGTTCAGTCCAACCACAGATACACATAACAACTTTTCATCAGACGCTGAAAGAGACAGGATCTGTCATAGGGATCTCACTGCCATATATGGCGGCCATATATGTAACAATCTGATTGGATGATTCTTCACAGATTCAGATATATGCAATACTAAACTATGCTTTACTATACTAGATGTACTATACTATGCTATATTATACTATACTAACCTATGCTTTACTACATTATATGTACTATATTATACTATATGTACTATACTAGGGTTATCCCGATACCGAGTATTTGCGGGAGTACTAGTACTCGCGCAAATGCTCCCGATGCCTGGCCGAATACTTTTTTTGTATTTATCAACATGTTCTGTGAAAATTCTTTGAGTTTTTTACTACTGCGTGACAAGCAAATAAAAATGTTTTGTTTATTTTTACTAATTTTTGTTTTTTTATAATGTCTTGAGTTAGAGTTTTTCATAATTCTAAAGATAATATCCTTAGTCTGTATTGTGGTTTGAAAACTGTCACATGACATTTAAAAAAAGTATCGGTATTCGGTATCGGCGAGTATCGGTACTTGTACTCGGTCCTAAAAAAGTGGTATCGGGACAACCCTATACTATACTATGCTATATTATACTATGCTATATATACTATGCTAAACTATACTCTGATATATTATACTGAGCTATATACTGTATACTATACTAACCTATGCTTTACTATACTATATGTACTATACTCTGATATTTTATACTATATTATACTATTCTTTATATACTATACTAACCTATGCTTTACTATACTATATATCAGTTACGGCTGTGCTCAAAATTTTTTGGGGGGCACACATTTAGGAAAAAAACAAACACCCATCAAACGCAGCCACTGTGCCCATCAAACATCGCTACTGTGCCATCAAACGCTGCTACTGTGCCATCAAACACAGCCACTTTGATGGGAAAAGTGGCTGCGTTTGATGGCACAGTAGCAGCGTTTGATGGCACAGTGGCTGCGTTTGATGGGCAAAGTGGCTGCGTTTGGGCAAAGTGGCTGCGTTTGATGGCACAGTGGCTGCGTTTGATGGGCACAGTGGCTGCGTTTGATGGGCACAGTGGCTGCGTTTGATGGGCAAAGTGGCTGCGTTTGATAAGCAAAATGACTGCATTTGATGGCACAGTAGCAGCGTTTAATGGGCACAGTGGCTGCGTTTGATGGCACAGTAGCAGCGTTTGATGAGCACGGTGGCTGCGTTTGATGGGCACAGTGGCTGCGTTTGATGGGCACAGTGGCTGCGTTTGATGGGCACAGTGGCTGCGTTTGATAGGCAAAGTGGCTGCGTTTGATGGCACAGTAGCAGCATTTGATGGGCACAGTGGCTGCGTTTGATGGGCAAAGTGGCTGCATTTGATGGCACAGTAGCAGTGTTTGATGGGCACAGTCGCTGCGTTTGATGGGCGCAGTGGCTGCGTTTGATGGGCAAAGTGGCTGCGTTTGATGGCACAGTAGCAGCGTTTTATGGGCACAGTGGCTGCGTTTGATGGGCAAAGTGGCTGCGTTTGGGCAAAGTGGCTGCGTTTGATGGCACAGTAGCAGCGTTTGATGGGCACAGTGGCTGCATTTGATGGGCAAAGTGACTGCGTTTGATGGCACAGTAGCAGCGTTTGATGGGCACAGTGGCTGCGTTTGATGGGCACAGTGGCTGCGTTTGATGGGCAAAGTGGCTGCGTTTGATGGGCAAAGTGGCTGCGTTTGGCACAGTAGCAGCATTTGATGGGCAAAGTGGCTGCGTTTGATGGGCAAAATGGCTACGTTTGATGGCACAGTAGCAGCGTTTGATGGGCACAGTGGCTGCGTTTGGGCACAGTGGCTGCGTTTGATGGGCAAAGTGGCTGCGTTTGCCCATTAAACGCAGCCACTTTGCACATCAAATGCAGCCATGGTGCCCATCAAACGCTGTTACTGTGCCATCAAACGCTGCTACTGTGCCATCAAATGCAGCCACTTTGCCCATCAAATGCTGCCACTGTGCCCCAAACGCTGCCACTTTGCCCATTAAACATTGCCACTGTGTCCCAAATGCTGCCCAAAATGCTGCCACTATTCCCGAAATGCTGCCACTGTGCCCCCCCCCCCCCAGCACTTACCTTGTCTTGAGCGGTGTCCGGTGTCCTCCATTTCTTCCCCGACCCGATGTCTTCTCTCGCCTGTTCCCCCTTTGCTATGATTGGACGTCTGATTGGCTGAAATGACAGGCACTGTGATTGGACACCTATCAGATGACAGGTAACACAGAGCCTGCACTTTGCTGAGAGGGGGTTCAATGTTAGCAAAGCAAATTCCTTTGTTTGCTAACATACATCTGTGTGAAAAGCGTTGTGTCTGCTTCTCACATTTTTGGATGCTTATTTGAGCCAATAGCTCTAATCAGGTGCTTCCAAAAAACACCTGAATAGGGGGTGTCAGCAGCGACCATAGATATGCAATGCATGAATCTATGGGGATTAGAGTGGTGCAGGAGAGGGGGGGGGGTGGTACTCCTGCACCCTTTATGGACGCACCGCTGCTGCTATATATACTATGCTATTTACAGTAGTACCTTCTAGAAGCATGCTTGTAATCCAAAGCACTAGTATATCAAAGCGAGTTTCCCTATAGGAATCAATGGAAACTCAGATAATTTGTTCCAGTGTCACTGTTAGGGTATGCAGTACCGCATGTGGCCAGAGGTTGGTGGGGCACCAGAGACACTCGGAGTGGAGCGGAGACAATCTAAAATGGAATGTTTTTGAGTATCTCTGAGCCTTACCAGGGCTAATGGTGATTTCTATAGGTAGACAGCCACACAGGGAAAGGCACCCAGCCAGGCACCACATCTGCATGTGTAGACATGCTGTTTCCAGGGCTGCTGTTAAAAATCACCGGGCCCCGTACAGCCTAGCTGACAGGGCCCCCCCTCCGAAATATTTCAAAACAATATTTTCACAAATACACTAAAATCATTATTAGCGGACACAAACATGACAGAGAACCTGTGTGAATTAGCTCTTTTTTAAATAGTTTTTAAAAATCTTTTTATATAATTTTTTAAAGAATGTTAAAATGTATTTTATTTTACAATTTGTCATTTTTTTAAGTGACAGGTAAGCCAACAGTGCAGTAAGGGAGCAGCACAGTGACAGCGGGCACAGAGGGGCATCAGAAGCAGGCATAACAGGGAGATAATAGGTGGGGGGGAAGTAATTCTGTAATTGCCCCTCCATCCGACCACAATGATTCCCTCTGCTGTCTGGGCCCCCCTGTTTGCCCGGGCCCCCTACAGGAGGGCTGGTGGTCCCCCCCTATCAGCGGCCCTGGCTGTTTCCTATGGCAACAATCTTGAACAGTTTCTAACAAAGGTTGCAGAGAAATCTTCGGAAACTCCACAATCTCCTTTTTAGATCTTTACTCAACTGAGATCTAGTCTATCACTAGGGGAGGGCTGGGGGGCAAGTCCAGTGAAGTGGTCCATAAAATGTGGAAAAGTGATGGATCGAGGAAAACAGTCTAAGATTTTTTTATGATCACAAGAGTCCGCACAGAGCCTCCCCTTACATCAGAGTCCGCACAGAGCCTCCCCTTACATCAAAGTCCGCACAGAGCCTCTCCTTACATCAATGTCTGCACAGAGCCCATATACATCAGATCTGATGTAAGGGGTGTTCTGGGAAACTTGATTTAAGAGTGCATGCTGTGGACTATTGTGTAAAGAGGGTCTCTGCTCACCAAAGCCTGCCCCCCCTCCCCTTTAAAAAAGTCCACAGAGCACCCCTTTTTATACACTGGGAGGCGGGAGACACTAGAGAGGATGAGTTTACCAGGATGGAGGCTGAGGTGCAGGCAGGCTGTCTGATGCTTTTTTGGGTTCAAACTTCCTGTCCAGTGCCCACACATGCCCAGGGAGTGTGGGCAGACTCATAAGGAGTAGGAGCAGATGAGCTCTATCTCTCCTTGAGTCTGTGCAGAGAGCGAAGGGGATGTCAGCGCTGAGGCTGAGCTATGTGTGAGACGAGACATAGCTCAGCTCTGCAGCCATCTACCTCGGAGCTGACACAGGCACGGCTGCACAGTGGGAGGTGAGCAGGGGCTGTGACCTGTGTTAACAGAGCTCCAGCAGGCATATTCCTGCTCTGCAAAAACAGCATTTGGTAGTGGCGGCCGTTGGCTGTGCATAAAGTCACCAGCCCGGGGGGAGATTTCCACCCTGCCTCCCCTGCCAGCCCTCCCCTGTCTATCACCCTAGACCCACTGCCACTGGACCTCCTGAGCGCTTCCAATCTTCTCAATGAGTATTTTCCTCAAGCGTCACCCCTGTGTTCGTGCTGGGTCCCTAGCTTGGCACTCACAGATAATCCTCAAGTGTCACCCCTCTGGCCTGCTCAGTCCATGGCTTGGCACACAAGACTGCTCTGCAAGCATCGCTTACACTGGCTGGGTCCCTGGCTTGATACCTGGTGAAGTTTCCCAATTCTTCATGATCCCGGGTTGGTGAGAATAGTGCTCGGGTACTTGCTTCAGCTACTCACGGTGGTCCCTGGTAAAAAATGTGTGATTTTAACATTGCAGTCTATGGCCCAACACCGAATGCACAGTATGCAGTGTATATATAGGCTAAACCGAATGCACAGTATGCAGTGTATATATAGGCTACACCGAATGCACAGTATGCAGTGTATATATAGGCTAAACCGAATGCACAGTATGCAGTGTATATATAGGCTACACCGAATGCACAGTATGCAGTGTATATATAGGCTACACTGAATGCACATGTTTTGCTTTAACTGCAAGGAAGATGAAGAAAAGTAGTAGGATTTTTTTTATTTTTTTTTTCTGGTTGCATCGACGTGAGTCGCAGCAATTAAAAAAGCACCCATTGGCACAAATGTGTTTTGACTCGTCGTGATCTTTGTCGCACGTTGTTACAAGTTGCATGAGAAGTTGCAGCAGTGTGAACCAGGGCCGACTGAAATATCATTTCTGGGGATACCTATGCTTTATTATTTTACATATGTATCGATATACCATCCCACTAACCCTGAATACATGTAATATAAAGCTCTTAGCAAGGCAGATTAGCTAACCATTCAAGCTGTCTTACAGCCCGCAGAAGTTTGGAAGAAGAACATTTTTTCCTTCTAAAGGTTCACAAGGACATTGTCAGTATCGCCCACATGCAGGACCGGTGCCAGTTTGTTCATGCGTGTTTGTTGCCCAGTTAGTCATGCCAAGGTTCAGCAAGGTTATATCAAGCCTGCACATGCTGCACACAGTGAGACAGACTGCAAAGTAGGGAAAATAATACAAAATAAAAATCTGCGCTCTACCAACCAATCAGGTTCCAGCTTCTCTAGTGCAAGTTGAAAAATTAATGACCGCACCTGATTGGTTGCTGTTTTTTTTGTCTTTAAATCACAAGATCCCTTTACACAAGAGCTGTTTTTTTTCTGCACTTTTAATTACTATACATGCTATCATACAAAGGTAGTCAGGTTGAAAAAATACACAAAATATACAGATCATCTAGGTCAGGGCTCACAATTTTAAGTCCTGAGCTACTAGCCAGGCCTTAAGGGTTATTTGCCACCAGTTGCCCCACCCAACCCCTATCCTGCCCCACCCCTAATCACGCCCTCATAAATTATCTCATGAAATTACACTTATTTTTTTTTTTAACTTAATTCTGCATAAAAGATTTATTAACAACAACTTTATAAGTTCCCTCAGCACAGCCTCACCTGTGCCCATCAATGCAGGTTGACATGTGTCCATCAATGCAGGGTGACCTGTGCCCATCAATGCAGTGTGACCTGTGCCCATCAATGCAGGCTCACCTGTGCCCCACATTGCATCCTCACTGTGTCCCCATTGCAGCCTCCCCGTGCATTGCAGCCTCACTGTGCCCACATTGCAGCCTCACCATGCCCCACATTGCATCCTCACGGTGTCCCCATTGCAGCCTCCCCGTGCATTGCAGCCTCACTGTGCCCACATTTCATCCTCACTGTGTCCCCATTGCAGCCTCACCGTGCCCCAAATTGCAGCCTCACTGTGCTCCACATTTCAGCCTCGCCAGGACGGAGGAAATGAGAGGGTGGCCGGATCATGACTGGAGGAAGATTTGAGCCACGGGATCGCAGAACGCGAATAGCACGCTGTTACACCTTGCATTACAATTACTCTGCTCGTCCTCACACACACACAGCCCCGCCTCCTCCAGACCCCACGCCTATGATAGAATTTGGGTCTAATGATGGGATGTGTTCTGTCTATCACGGGGTTAAGAGAAGGTGGGGCTGTGTGAGACAGCGAGCAAAGCGGAGACAGTTTCATTGTAAGCTGTTACAGCGTGCTATATCGCTCGGTGATCCAACGGCTCTCCTCGAACTCCATGCTCTCTTCCACCAGGGCGATCGCTGGGAGAACGGCTCCCAATCAACCCCACCTTTCGGCAGTGCTAACCCCTCCCCCCCCCCCCCCACTTTCAGGCAGCCCAGCTCCTCGCCAGCCTTCATTTTCTGCTTGCAAATTGCGAGTAGGCGAGTGGAAAATTTGGCGCTGATCTAGGTCAATCAATTAAAATGAATAAATAGAATACATAAAAAGTAAATAGAATAAATCAATAGAATAAATAAATAGATAAAATAAACAAAATAAATTATAGAATAAATAAAAAAAACAATCTTATACCCAGAGTTTATCCAGAGGAAGACAAAAAAATAAAATAAAGCATGAGTCATTGTCTTCTGGGGAATCGGGAGGAAATGTATATTTCTTTGGATCAGAAAAAAAAAAGGTAAAAAGCAAACCAGATTCATCCACAAACCCCTGCTGTGTCCCCATTTACCAAAATGTTAAAAAAAATTGAGCTATAGCCCTTTAACACACAGGCTGAATGTCGGGTGGCATCAGCCGGTTCAATAGAAACCGACTGAAAAAGGTCAGTAGGGCGTTAGTTGGACATGGCCAGATGGAACAGTACAAACTGTGCAGACATATACAATACAAAAATAAATACAATAATAAATACAGTGTACAGTATATCAGATACAGATCAGATATCAGATAAGCAGAGGCAGCATCATTTCTAAGCTGCTCTAATAGGCTTAAGTGTTTAAGCACAAGGCATTTTTTAAATGCCAAGAACAATTAGCAGTGTAAATTCAGACAGAGCGCCAAATAGTTATCGGAAAGGCCAAAATCCTTTTATTGTTGATAAGGATATATGACAACAGTAGGAAAAAACAGTATCCATCGGGCCTATAATAAAATCCATAATATATTATTAGTATTAAAGTCTTGTTTTTTTATTTTTTATTTATTACAAACCTGTTATAATTACCTGCTCTGTGCAGTGGTTTTGCACAGAGCAGCCCAGATCCTCCTCTTCTCAGGTCCCCCGCCATCACCCCTGGCTCCTCCCTCCTGCTTAGCAGTTTTTCCTGACAAGATTCTTGGCAAGAATCTCTTGCCGGCCGAGTGTACAGACACTCCTTTCAAAAGAACCACGGTGACATCATCGGGTACGACGATCTTGCTGCACCCTACTTATGCCTAGGAAGCTACCGCGCATGCGTCTAATGCCGCGTACACACGATCGTTTTTCAGCATGAAAAAAATGACGCTTTAAAATTTTTTAATTTAAAACGATCGTGTGTGGGCTTTGCATCATTTTTTGGGTTCTGAAAAACAAAAATTTTTCAATTATTTTTTTTTAACGACGTTTTAAACAATGTCGTTTTTCGGGGTTGTAAAAAATGATCGTGTGTGGGTTAAAACGACGTTAAAAACACCTGCGCATGCTCAGAAGCAAGTTATGAGATGGGAGCGCTCGTTCTGGTAAAACTACTATTCGTAATGGAGTAAGCACATTCATCACATTGTGACAGACAGAAAAGCGCGAATCGTCTTTTACTAACAGGAAATCAGCTAAAGCAGCCCCAAGGGTGGCGTCATCCGCATGGAACATCCCCTTTATAGTGCTGTCGAACGGTGTTGTACGTCACCGCGCTACATCCCGAAAAATGATCGTGTGTACGCGGCATAAGTCATTTTGAGCATGCATGGGATTCCACGGCGACAGGAAAGTATACACACTCTCGGGTTTCTCGGCAGGAAAACATTGCCGAGAATAACGAGGAGAAAATAGAGATTGAGATTTCTTTATCGTACATCACGGGACACAGAGCGCATAGCCATTACACTTGGGTTATATGGGTACCTTCAGGTGTGGACACTGGTGTAATCAATTTCACAGGAAGTTTCCTCCCTATATAACCCCCTCCCACTGGGAGTGCTTCAGTTTTTTCGCCAGTGTCTTAGGTGTTGGTCACGTCTAGCTGTCCCTCGGAGGTCTCGGGACCCAGGATAGCTAGCCGGATCCGTCCGAAGTGCTTCAAAGCCAAGGTGTGCGGTACCTGGGCCCTGCTGGAGTGGGGTTTTGCCTATAATGCCTCTCCTTGGAGGGCTGGATTCTGGGCTCCAGTGCCTTAGTCTCTTCCAAGAACTAAACGCTACTGATGCCAGGATGCTATATAGGTCCAGGGGTGTGGGTTCCTTAACACAGGACCCCGGTCCCTGAAGGTCCAAGACAATACCCACGGAGATGGGGGAAGGCTGGGCCTCTTGCAGTTTGCAATACCCTGCGGCGTGGAGCAGGTAAGAGGGAACCTGCGGGACTTGGTTCGACAGTAGGTATCCCCCTGGGGGTTCTGGGTTGGCTAATGGTATGCTTGTGCATCAGCCACTATCTCCACTATGTCTGTTGAGGCAGGATGGGATGTACTAATGTTTACCCAGATAACATGTAGATATATATATGCTTTTAAAAGATATGTATTTTGCTACTCCCCCCAGATTTGCCTGTTAGCATGATACTGCAGCCCCACGTGTATAGAGAGGAAGGGCTGACAAAACTCCTGTTCCTAGGAAGCCTAGGGAGACAGCTTCCTCTATGTGTGCACTACAAAGATAGTGGCTTACCAGGTGTCTGTGTTCTAGCGCTGGTCCGGGCTTCTCCTCTGCTCTCTGCTTCCTCCATGTTGGTTTCAGCGTGGGGGGGCGCGCGCCGCCTTTTACAACGTCAGCGGGCGTGGGGGGGGGCGGGCCAGCAGCGTCAGTCTCAGATAAAGCAAAAAAAGCATTTCCTGGCTGGTCATTCCCTCCTGAGAGCAGTGGAGAGTGAGGACAGAGCGCGCAGCTGAGCCAGTTCTGGCTAACAGTGACACCCAGTGGTGGTTTGTGGATCTTCAGGTCTGGACTTAAAAGTCCACACTGACAAAAAAAAAAAAAAAAAAATTTTTTTTTGCTTAAAGGGACTCAGCCTTAGATCCGGCAGTATCTGAGTCGGTGCAACCTTGGACTCCAGCTAACGGGCATTGGTGTGGCAATACTCACAGGACTTTCCTCTGTATTGCCGCCTTCTCAGGCGTATGAAAATTTTGAAAAGATTTTACATAGCCTGTCCTTATTAATGTTTCACTTCTAGCTACAACAGTTGGGTGTTGGCTGTAGGGGTGTCTCAAGGTTGTGCAATGGCTCCCAAGGGATCAGGACCAGCTAAGGCTGCAAAAGGTGCCAAAAAAGTAAAGGGGTCTCCAACGGGGTCAGAGGATTTGGGCCAGGCTCCAGTGGTCCCACCCTCACCAGATAGACCACCGAACAGCATCGTGCAGGAGCCATTGAGGGTGCTAGGGGCAGAGGTGGCCCCCAATCAACCCATTCCCGTTTATGTTACGGAAGAAATGCTAGAATCCACCCTGGGTGGGCTAGAGAAAAGGTTAACTGCTTTAATTGCCCGCTCTTTGCCGGGTGGCAAACGGGCTAGATCCCCGTCACCTAAAACGGTGTGTTCAGATGCAGAGGTCCTCTCTTCGGAGGAATTGGACCCACAGGGGGATCAAGCGGACCTGAGTCCTGACGGGTCAGACATTGAAGATTCCACTATAGATGAAATTTTTTCGGCTTCTCAAGCAGAGAGCCTGTGGATCCAGTCTCTGACGGATATGGTTCGCACTGCTTTTAAACTTCCAGTGTCAGAACAAGTAGCCCCCGCGGTATCCTCTTTAGGTTCCTTGAAGGCACCATTGGGTGGTGCATCTTTCCCGGTTCACCCCCTTCTGGAGAGCGTGATTTTTCAGGATTGGGCTCGACCTGATAGGATTTTTATCCCTCCTAAAAGGTTTACCATTCTCTATCCTATGGAAGAAGAATTTGCAAAGAAATGGGCACTCCCTACCGTGGACGCAGCCATTTCCTGCGTAAATAAATCCCTGACCTGTCCGGTGGAAAATGTCCAGGTGTTTAAAGATCCAGTCGACAAAAAATTGGAGACCCTACTGAAGGCTTCTTTTACCACAGTAGGTGCCGTGGTTCAGCCAGCAGTGGCAGCCATTGGCGTTTGTCAGGCTTTAAAGGATCAGACTAAACAGATATTAAGGGACATACCGGCTCAGCAAGCTCGTGAATTGGCTGACCTCCCAAGAGCTCTCTGCTTTGCAGTAGATGCTATTAAGGACTCCGTTCAACAGGCGTCCCGTTTATCTCTGCTGTTGGTTCATATGCGTCGCCTTTTGTGGCTAAAAAACTGGTCAGCAGAGGCACCCTGCAAAAAGCTTTTAGCAGGATTTCCCTTTCATGGTGGGAGACTATTCGGTGAAGACCTAGATAAATATATCCAGACCATATCAGGTGGTAAAAGTTCTTTCTTGCCCATCAAGAAAAGATCACGTGGGCCCGCGTTTAAGCGACAGGCCTTCGCAGGCTCGGCCCCTTCAACTTCCCGTCAGTATCGACGGCCTCCCGGCATTTAATAGCCGCCCACAAGGACAAGCCACGACAGGCAAGAGGCCATGGTCTCGCAAGCCGGTTAAACCAGTCCTTAAGTCAGATTCATGAAGGGGCGCCCCCGCTCTCTTGGGTGGGGGGAAGGCTTCGGTTCTTCTCCGAAGTGTGGAAGACCAGAATTCCCGACTCTTGGGTAAGATCCGTGGTAACCACGGGCTACAAGCTAGAGTTTCGGGAAGTCCCCCCTCCTCATTTTCAGGGGTCAAGTCTTCCAAGCGACCCATTAAAGAGGGCCTCTCTTGCAAAAGCATTGGATCGTCTCTTACTCCAAGGAGTAATCGTAGAAGTACCAACCCAGGAATGGGGTCTGGGATTCTACTCCAACCTTTTCATAATACCAAAGCCCAATGGCGACGTCAGGCCTATCTTGGACCTCAAACGCCTAAATCGCTTTCTAAACATTCAGACCTTTCGTATGGAGTCCATACGTTCGGTGGCAGCCAGCCTACATCAAGACGACTTTCTAGCATCTATAGACATAAAAGATGCGTATCTGCACGTGCCGATCTACCCGGCACATCACAGGTTTCTTTGGCTTATGATAGATCACCGCCATTACCAGTTCGTAGCCCTCCCTTTCGGGTTGGCAACAGCTCTGCGGGTATTCACAAAGGTGTTAGCCCCGGTGCTAGCCGTCCTAAGGACAGAAGGCATTTTAGTCTTGGCATACTTGGACGATCTTCTGGTTATCGACAGCTCAGCCTCCAACCTCAATCAGGCAGTAGGTCGCACAGTTCAGCATCTAGAGGAATTCGGATGGATTGTAAATCTAGAAAAATCGGTATTGAAACCCACAAGGCAGTTGGAATATCTAGGCCTTCGGCTAGATACAGACTGCCAGAGGATAATTTTACCTCAAGCAAAGATCAGATCAATAGCCCAAGCAGTTCAAATGATCTTAGGCAAGAAGAGGCCGACTATTCGCCTATGTATGCGACTGCTGGGGAAGATGGTGGCCGCCTTCGAGGCTGTGCCCTACGCCCAGATCCATACCAGATATCTTCAGGCAGCCATTCTCTCTGCTTGGAACAAGTCCATTCAGGCGTTAGATCGTCCGTTAGTGCTCTCCCCGAAGGTCCGGCGCAGCCTGTCTTGGTGGCTGGTCTCTCAAAATTTGTCAAAAGGGAAATCCTTTTGCCCCATCACGTGGAAGATGGTATCCACGGATGCCAGCCTGTTAGGTTGGGGGACAGTTCTAGAAGAACAGACCCAGCAAGGGCTGTGGTCGGGGGCAGAGAAACTGCTTCCCATCAATATCTTGGAAATCAGAGCTGCTCGACTGGCCCTGATCGCCTGGACTCTCCCCCTTCAGGGTCTGCCAGTAAGGATACAGTCCGACAACGCCACTGCGGTGGCATACATAAACCACCAGGGGGGCACGAAGAGCCCAGCAGCCCAAAGAGAAGTAAACCTGATTTTCTCATGGGCCGAAGCCCATGTACCCTGCATCTCGGCGGTGTTCATCCCAGGGATAGACAATTCTCAAGCAGATTTTTTGAGTCGTCAACAGTTGCTCCCGGGGGAATGGTCGCTTCACCCCCAGGTATTCCAAGAGATTTGCCAAAGATTTGGAGTCCCAGACGTGGACATTATGGCAACGAGATCCAACAAAAAGTTGGACAAATTCATATCCCGAGCCAGGGATCCCTCGGCCTACGGGACCGATGCCTTGGTTTGCCCTTGGCACCAGTTTTCTCGTCTGTATGCGTTCCCTCCACTGCAGATGATTCCCCGCCTTCTACGGAGGATCCGGGTGGAGCGCAGGCCTGGGATCCTGGTGGCCCCAGCCTGGCCCAGGAGGGCTTGGTACGCACTCATCGTGAAGATGTCAGTCGGGGCGCCGTGGCCGCTCCCCCTGCGCCCAGATCTGCTGTCTCAAGGCCCAATCTGCCATCCTGCTTCACAGCAGCTAAATTTGACGGCTTGGCGGCTGAATCCCTAATTCTTAAAGGCAGAGGCCTCTCAGATCAGGTAATAGCTACGTTGATTCAGGCTAGGAAACCGGTCTCCAGAAATATTTATTACAGAGTCTGGAGAACCTATGTGGAGTGGTGCGAGTCTCAAAAATGGCATCCTCGAAAGTTTTTTATTGACAGGATCTTGCGATTCCTCCAGGTTGGCGTTGACAAAGGGTTGGCTCTTAGTACTCTAAAGGGGCAGGTGTCGGCTTTATCAATATGGTTTCAAAGACCCTTGGCCACCCATTCGCTTATGAAAACCTTCTTGCAGGGGGTCTTGCATGTGAATCCCCCTATTAGAGCTCCCCTCTGCCCCTGGAATTTAAATCTGGTCTTGTCAGCTTTACAAAGGCAGCCCTCTTGTGCTACTAACCCGAAAGTTAGTTTTCTTGGTGGCTATGGCTTCAGCCAGAAGGGTTTCCGAGCTGGCAGCCTTATCATGCAGGGAGCCATACCTTATTCTGCATAAGGACAGAGTTGTTCTGCGGCCTCAACCTTCTTTCCTTCCTAAGGTCATATCCAGTTTTCACTTGAATCAGGACCTAGTCCTACCGTCCTTCTTTCCTACTCCCCAGTCCAGAGAGGAAAGACGGCTTCATACTTTGGACGTGGTTCGAGCCATGAGGGTCTATCTCAAGGCTACAGAGAAGATTCGGAAAACAGATCTGCTTTTTGTTCTTCCGGATGGCCCCAAGAAGGGTCAGCCGGCTGCCAAGTCTTCCTTGGCTAGGTGGATTAAGCAGCTGATTTTTCAGGCCTATGGTCTGAAGCGCGTTCCACCTCCCTTATCAGTTAAAGCCCATTCTACGAGGGCCATGAGTGCCTCCTGGGCGGCACACCATCAGATTTCTATGGCACAGGTTTGCAAGGCGGCAACCTGGTCTTCCGTACATACGTTTACTAAATTTTATAAGTTGGACGTTGCAAAGAGTACGGACGCAGCTTTTGGGCAGGCGGTCCTACGGGCAGCAGTATAGAATCCTCTGGCCCGGTTCACGCCCCCTTGTGTTTCTGTTGATGGAGCCATGTTTTCTCCTGACAATGTTTTTATTTGGCTATTCTTGGCCTTACGGTCTCCCTCCCTTCATAGAGCATTGCTTTAGGACATCCCAAGTGTAATGGCTATGCGCTCTGTGTCCCGTGATGTACGATAAAGAAAAAAGGATTTTTAATAAACAGCTTACCTGTAAAATCCTTTTCTTGAAGTACATCACGGGACACAGAGCTCCCACCCCTCTTTTGGGGAACATTGTGTAACCTCGGGAGAATTGCTTGCTACAAAACTGAAGCACTCCCAGTGGGAGGGGGTTATATAGGGAGGAAACTTCCTGTGAAATTGATTACACCAGTGTCCACACCTGAAGGTACCCATATAACCCAAGTGTAATGGCTATGCGCTCTGTGTCCCGTGATGTACTTCAAGAAAAGGATTTTACAGGTAAGCTGTTTATTAAAAATCCTTTTTTTAGGCGCAAGGGCCCAGATTCATAAAGCAATTACGCCTGTCTAACTGGTGTTAGACAGGAGTAATTTCAAATTTCCCGCGCCGTATCACTAGTTTGAATCCTCAAACCATGATACGGCGGCTTCGGGCTTCGATCCGAGAGGCTTACGTCTTCGTAAGCCTTCGGATCTACGCTGCGATATTTTTGGCGGCCGCTGGGAGGAGTTTGCGTCGTTTTGATGCGTCGGGATATGCAAATGTGTTTTTACGGCGATCCACGAAGATACGAGCGGTCTTCGCAATCGCTTACGTCTGTTTTTTTTTACGTACTGTTAGACCAGCTTTTTGCTGGTCTAACGGTGCGTAGCCCATGTTAAGTATGGCCGTCGTTCCCGTGTCGAATTTAATTTTTTTTTATTTTTTTTTACGTAACTCGTTCGGGAATAGAAATGTCCGTAAACGACGCTACTCAAACAACGAATGACGTAACGACGTGATTTCGCGCAATGCACGGCGGGAAACTTGCGAACGGAGCATGCGCAGTTCGATCGCCGCGGGAACGCGCCTATTTTAAATCCTTCACGCCCCCTACTCGCGTAGATGGATTGCGACGGGAGAAATACACTACGCCGCCGTCGTTTACTGGACAAAATCTACCTGAATTCCACGTAGAGCCAGGTAAAAAACGGCGGCGTAGTGTATTTCTGATACGCTACGAGAATCTAATTCTCTATGAATCTGGGCCAAGGTCTCTAACATCCATCAGCTCTGTGATGTCATCATGAAGGATTGGAAGAGGACACCAGTGGCAACCTGTGAAGCTCTGGTGAACTCCATGCCCAAAAGGGTTAAGGCAGTGCTGGAAAATAATTTTGGCCACACAAAATATTTGCATTTTAGGCCCAATTTAGACATTTTCACTTAGGGGTGTACTCACTTTTGTTGTCAGCGGTTTAGACATTAATGGCTGTGTGTTGAGTTATTTTGAAGGGACAGCCAATTTACACTGTTATACAAGCTGTACACTCACTACTTTACATTGTGTGTCATTTCTTCAGTGTTGTCACATGAAAAGATAGAATAAAATATTTTCAAAGATGTGTGGGGTGTACCTTGGTTTGAGAGCGTTTTGCAAGAGAAGCAAAATGTTTTAAGAAATTTTGCCTTGATATACAAACGATGTCTTGATATAAGAGGAGCGTTATAAAAAAAGAAGAGAGGAGCCTCTAAGTGGAGCAATATGGTTACATTTAATGAATGTACAACATTTAGCAACTTATTGCTACAATAATGCCGCGTACACACGATCACTTTTTGTGATGAAAAAAAATGACGTTTTAAAAAACGTCATTTAAAATGATCGTGTGTGGGCAAAACGTCGTCTTATGTCTTAAAAAAAACGACCAAAAAAAAAATCCAACATGCTTGAATTTTTTGTGTCGTTTTTCAAAATGTCATTTTTTGCGTCATAAAAAGTGATCGTGTGTGGGCAAAATGGCGTTTAAAACGACTTTTTTAAACCCACGCATGCTCAGAAGCAAGTTATGAGACGGAGCTTCAATGGAACAGAGTGCCGTCGAACGTGGTGTAAGTAACCGCGCTTTGCTAGAGCATTTTGGAAAAACGATGGTGTGTATGCAACGTAAAATGAAGTTTGAAAAAAAAGTGATCGTGATCGTGTGTACGTGGCATAAGGCTCCATTCACACCTAGGCGTTTTTACACCTGGAGCGCGACGCTGCAATACGCCGGAGGGTCGAAATTGCATTGTTCTCTATGGAGACTGTTCACATCTCCTAACGCAGAACGCCGTACGTCGATAGAACGCCGAACGCCGAATTTCAAACAAGTCCCGGACCATTTTCCACGTGCATATCGGGCGGCTTCGGTGTTCCGCATAACCGACAATACACTGTAAAAAAAAACGTGGTTAAAAACAACACATTTTGTCGCCGCAAATCACGGGACAAAACGTCTATTTTTTGTCGCCGCAAATCGCGGTACTTAGGCCACAAATCGCCTACGCTAAGGTGTGAATGCGGCCTTAGAGGTGCCTCTCTTCTATAAAATACCCTGTAAAAAAAAATCTTTGATATACAAGTGCTTTGGATTACAAGCATGTTTCTGGAACGAATTATGCTTGCCTTTACTATGTATGTGTGTGTATATATATATATATATATATATATATATATATATATACCAACAATTATTTTTATATACAGTATATATGTATATGTAACACACACTGATAATGTTTTATTACATTAAGCTGGTCATATCCATTGTATCGTATCGGATATCTAAAAATATTTAAAAAGACTTGTTTCCTTTAAGATATGCAAATTACACTGAGCTGTGTGGTTCTACCTTGTGAGAGACCATAACAGTATGACTGATAGGAAGGCAGGATGATGCAATGTATACATTGGTGGCACGCTGCTGATAGTAAATCCTTACACATTTAACGAAGTGAGCGGCCACAACTTCCTGTGCAATTTATTAATCAGAGGGAAGAGCTGTGAATACGAATTTCACTGGAAATAAAATCAGCGTGTGGGATTGAGCAATGTGTGGGCCATGACATGAATTGTGGATAACTTTGTGTAGCAAATTTGGGAATATTATCTTGAGTGGTTTTGGTTCCTTTTATTTAAAGTGGAAGTGGCAGGTTCTACTGCTTTCTGAAAAGTGATGGAATGCTTTTGCAGAGGAAAGGTATTTTTTATTTATTTCTCTTAGCAGAACAGGGATTTTGTATTGAAACACTGGGGTTTATTTACTAAAGGCAAATTCGCTTTGCACTACAAGCAGTGGCGGCTGGTGAAGTTGGGGGGGCACCAGACCCCGCCTTTCCTTTTTGACCCCTCTTACTTCTCATAAGCCACACCCCTTATAGAATCCACCCACTCCGTCCCCTGTATTCCACTTGCTTCCACCCATAGTGTCAGGAGTATACAGCCCCATCATCACAGGACAGAGTATACTTCCCCAGCATCACAAGACAGAGTATACACCCCCAGCATCACAAGACAGAGTATACACCCCCAGCATCACAAGACAGAGTATATATCCCCAGCATCACAGGACAGAGTATATAGCCCCAGCATCACAGGACAGAGTATATAGCCCCAGCATTACAGGACAGAGTATATAGCCCCAGCATCACAGGACAGAGTATATAGCCCCAGCATCACAGGGCAGAGTATATAGCCCCATTATCACAGGACAGTGTATATAGCTTTAACATCACAGGACAGAGTATACAGCCCCAGCATCACAGGACAGAGTATATAGCCCCAGAATCACAGGACAGAGTATATAGCCCCAGCATCACAGGACAGAGTATATAGCCCCAGCATCACAGGACAGAGTATATAGCCCCAGCATCACAGGACAGAGTATATAGCCCCAGCATTACAGGACAGAGTATATAGCCCCAGCATCACAGGGCAGAGTATATAGCCCCATTATCACAGGACAGTGTATATAGCTTTAACATCACAGGACAGAGTATACAGCCCCAGCATCACAGGACAGAGTATATAGCTCAGCCTCACAGATCATGGTATATAGCAAGTTTAGCAGCTGTTTTTTAATAAACAGACACTTAGCTGCCCCGTGGTCTAGCAATGTGGCCGCTCCTCTCCCTCTCCTCTCTGCTGGCACCGTAATAGCCACTGTGGGCACTTGGCCATGACAGCTTTCGGGTTCACTGGCAGGCACACACTGCGCATGCACGAGTCGCGCTGTGCTCTTCTAGTGGACATGCAATCTTCTGGGACCTGTCAAGTGTCCCAGAAGATTGGCGAGAGGGAGGGGCCACCAAGGGAGAGGAGGAGTTGCCTAGGCGGCCCGTAGGTGGAAGGAGGAAGTGGGACAGGAAGTCACACTCAAAAGTAAGTACCCACTCTCCCCCCAAAAATTACACACCAAATATGGCATGTAAGGGGGCGAGGAGTGCTTAAAAGTGGAAGTTACACTTTGGGGTGGAACTCCGCTTTAGGGCAAAAATTATGTTAAAAATAGGTGTGCCAAGCTTTTAGCATTGTACTCAAAAAGACTTGCGGCTGTAATTGGTTGCCAAAGGTGATTCACCAAAGTATTATGTAAAGACTGTAAATACTTACGTACTTGGGATTTTTTTCGTCTTTTATTTTTAAAAATTTTGAAAAGATTTCAAACAAACTTCTTTCATGTTGTCATTATGGGGTATTGTATGTACAATTTCGAGAAAAATAATGAATTTAATCAGTTTTGGAATAAGGCTGTAACATAACAAAATATGGAAAAAGTGAAACGCTGTGAATACTTTTGGATGCGCTGTATGGATAGTAAAATTTACGTTGTTTGCGCATGCCCATGCAATAAAAGCATGACGTGTTAGGTGTCTATTTACTCGGCGTAACATCATTTTTTATATTTTACAAAAAATATTAGGTAATGTATTATGTTTTATTTTTTTGCATTACAATTTAAAAAAAGTGTATTTTGCCCCAAAAAATGTGTATTAAAACCACTACACAAATACCGGTAATCTCCAGGGCCTCTGATTTAAAAAAAATATATAATGTTTGGGGATTATAAGTAATTTTCTAGCAAAAAACTACTGATTATTACATGTGAACAAAATGTGCCAGATAAAGTGGTTAATCAGAGTTTAGTGTCCCATTAATGCAGCTCTGTTCTCATTTATGCATTATTAACCATTTCAGCTCTGGAGGATTTGGCTGCCAAATGACCGGGACATTTTTTACAATTCGGCACTGCGTCGCTTTAACTGACAATTGCGCGGTCGTGCGACGTGGCTCCCAAACAAAATTGAAGTCCTTTTTTCCCACAAATAGAGATTTCTTTTGGTGGTATTTGAAAACCTCTGCAGTTTTTATTTTTTGCGCTATAAACAAAAAAAGAGCGACAATTTTGAAAAAAAAAAGCAATATTTTTTACTTTTTGTTATAATAAATATCCCCCAAAAATACATAAAAAACTCAGTTTAGGCTGATACGTATTCGTCTACATATTTTTGGTAAAGAAAAACGCAATAAGTGTATATTGATTGGCTTTCGCGAAAGTTATAGCGTCTACAAAAAAGGGGATGTTTTATGGCATTTTTATTATAATTTTTTTTACTAGTAATGGCGGCGAGCTGCGATTTTTATCGTGACTGCGATATTGCGGCGGACACATCGGACACTATTTTGTGACCAGTGTCATTTATACAGTAATCAGTGCTATAAAAATGCACTGATTACTGTGTAAATGACACTGGCAGGGAAGGGGTTAACCACTAGGGGGCTGGTAAGGGGTTAAGTGTGTCGTAAGGAGTGATTCTAACTGTGTGGGTGATGGGCTACCAGTGACATGACATTGATCACTGTTCCCGATGACAGGGAGCAGACGATCAGTGTCCTGTCTCTAGGCAGAACAGTGAGATGCCTTGTTTACAACGGCATCCTCCCGTTCTGCCGGTTCGTGACACGATCGTGGGTCACCGGCAGACATCGAGTCTGCAGGTCCCGCAAGCACGTTCGCGGAGCTTGCGGCAGGCGCAGATTTCAAAGCAACGTACCTGTACGTTGCTTTGCGCACACCAAGCCATTCTGCTGAATTTTTACTGACAGCAAATCTGAAAGTGGTTAAATGTGTTTTTTAAAGCAAGCCTCTTGCAGTCCTAGCAATGCTGGAGTGTGAGGCCGCGTACACACATACGAGAACCTCGTCGGGCTAAACACATCGTTCCGCCCGACGAGGTTCCCGATGAGCGGTCGGAAAAGCTCGTCAAGCCAAAGTCCTCATTGAACAGCGAGGAAAAAGAGAGCATGCTCTCTTTTTTGGCTCAACGAGCTTCCCGACGGGACGCCTGTCGGAAGTGTACACACGATCGAGCTTCTCGCCAGAACATGTCTCCCAGCGAGCTTCTCGCTGGATTCTGCCGAGAAGCTCGGTGGTGTGTACGGGGCCTGAGAGGGAGAAGTGGAACAAGGAATCAATCAGTTCATGTGCCGACAAGAAGCATGCTGATAGCAGAAGAGAGCAGAGTGATAGAGCTCACAACTGTGCTGCTTCTCCTTTGACTGTCCAGTTACAGGCTGGGGGCTGGTCCGGGACAACTATGGTTTAGAAAAAGTGGGTTGAATGATGTTAGCTATCGGACTGAGGACATCTATTGTCAGAAATAAATGCTGTGGGGTAAATTTCTGGTGACTATTGCAAGCGTGATTTGAGTTAAGAATACATACTTGAATATAATTTTCATTTTTTTTTTAAACCAGAGTTTAGTGTCACTTTAAACTCCAAATGTTCTACATGAATCCATGTCTAACAATCTCCTATAGAAAAGTATTGTAAAGTCATCTAAACACTGCGGTTTGGTGGTAATGAATTCTGATTGGTCGTCATGGGTTTTGTAATCCTGAATATTGCTTTGTTGCACGCTAAATTTATCGAATTATTTTATCAATCTGAAGAACCACATAAATAGCCAGCAGTGTCTTAGTTGTTTGCATCAGATAAACTGCCTGAAGATAGAGAGATTGTCGCAATAACAGACGGTTGCAATGCAATGACCTTGTGATTTTAAAGGGAAACCTGTCATGAGATTACATAGGCTGCTGTGAATAAATTCCCTTTAAGGCCCCTTGGACAAGTAGTTTTCCGGATGCAGTGCGCCCCCTCCTGGCCTTTAAGTGATCCTGGGAGGGAAAGGTGCAGAGTACAGCCCCCACTGCAGGCAGCCCTTTTTAAACCAGAGTTCAAAAGACCTTAATTTAAAAATGCATAGAGCCCTAAATGCCAGTAACTCTAAGTACAGCATCCAGCCCCGTCCAACCACAGCCTTCCATAGACTTTGACATGCTGCCAGTGCAGGGCTGGACGCTGCACCTGCCCCTCCTCGGTGTGCTAAAACGCTGGCGCAGTCGGCCAGCTTAGACATGTATTGCAGTGTATGTGAACTAAAAATCCCTGTTTTGTGCAATGTTTGCTAGAAAGAGTGTATAGCAGTGTGCAGAGGGCTTTTATTTAGAGCTTTTCGTACGGGGTTTGACTAATTTGCTTGGAATCTAGGAACCAGCTAAAAAAGTTAGGAGCCAGAAACGCGCCCTGTCCTGCCGAGCTTGCGCGGAGCGCCGGCATATGAAAACGGTGTTTAAACCACACATGTGAGGTATTGCCGGGATTGGAAGAGCGAGAGAAATAATTCTAGCCCTAGACCTCCTCTGTAACTCAAAATATGCAACCTGAAGAATTTTTTAACCGTCGCCTAGGGAGATTTTAAAGGGTAAAAAAGTTTGTCGCCATTCCACGAGCGGACGCAATTTGAAGCGTGACATGTTGGGTATCAATTTACTTGTCATAACATTATCTTTCATAATATAAAAAAACGTTACTGTTGTCTTATTTTTTTATAAAAAAAAAAAATCCCCCAAAAAGTGTGCTTGTAAGACCGCTGCGCAAATACAGAAAATGACAGAAAATGTATTGCAACGATAAAATATATATATAATGTTTGGGGGTTCTAATTAGAGGGAAGGAGATGGCAGTGAAAACTCAGGGGGAAGCTCCATTACCATTGCTGGTTGTCTTGTCATGCCAACAGCCACCATACGATGGCGCCAGATCACAGAAGGAAGTAAAGGCCGCAAAGCCGTGGCCTCAATCACCACAAAATATAGTATATAACGCAGTATATACATTCACCGCGCTACTCAAACAACACACAATAATGGCAGCCAACACAACTAAATAAGATCAATTTAGCAAATGAAGAACAAGAAAAAAAAACATGTAGCGCTAAAATGGGTGATACATAATGAAAAGGTGATGAATGATCAACACAGAAAGAAAAAGAAATAAACAAAATTGCCACCAATAGTGTTCAGAAAAAGTGTCTTTAGTATTGAAATAGTCTCTGAAGGATCCAACCAGATCAATGAAGACGTGACTTTGTGTTAAGGAATCCAGATAGATATTCCACCACCAGTGATAATGATAAAAGGCTTACCAGATAATGGAGACCAAAATAAGTGTATACTTATTAGGTCAAACACGCTTATAGGACGTCAAACACTGTTTCCAGATAAACTCCAATATTGAGACCTTGGGTAGTGGCACATCAAGCCAAGTTTGTAGGAGACCAGATAATGTAGTATTCACATCCAAAAAATCATCCAATTTGTTGGATGACTCAGAAGACCCAGATTGAGAAAAGAGAATAAAAAATGCACATTGCGTAAATCCGGATAAAAAATGTACTGAGCAAAGTAAAAAGTTTTACACTCACATTTGAATGAACATCATGCGCATAAAATCAGACAGGCAGTAGGGTCAAAGTGTTTCCCCGACGCGTTTCATTTCCTAAAACAACCTCATGGGAATTGACCTACTGCTATAAAAGACCCCTTATATATGCCAAGAACCCCATACCTTAATTGTGATCCAGGATGGAATGAAACCATCGGCCAGTGGTCACTTCTGGGTATGAGGTAAGATGGCTGATTCGGCGTGCGCTCCAAGCCTCTCACCCATACGGGCCAATGGAGCGCACCGTTGAATACGTTCATGACGTCCAATCAGAGACGGCGTCAGAACGACAGAGTGCGCTCCAAACCACACTTCCGCTGTACTATCGAATGCGGTCTACGCTGTCGAATCAAAGAGAGCGTCGGAACCACAGTATGCGCTCCAAGAACCATAATGCCATTGGACAGTGGAACGCAAAACTGGACTGAGTGTGCGTTTCAAGCCTCCTAAACAAACAAAGAGACATGGAACGCAACCCTGATGAATAAAATACTAAAAAGATCCACTTCTACATATATTATCTATACGACATACTCAATTACCGGCTGGTGCTGGCCGACACAATCGCGCGGTGGGGGCGCGATTGTGTCTCCGTGCACCCCTGCCGCGCGATCGCGGTTATTGATGCCACAGCTTTGCGGTCTTCTGCAGGCCTATGTTTCCTTCCCCAGCAACAGAAAGTGACACAATAATGAAAGAGCATATAGTATATTTACCGAGACCATAGGTTCCATCATTTCATCAGTTGTGGCAGTAAATAAAGACTCTCACAAGATATCAATGAACAACTTGTAAAAGTTTACCATGATGAAATAATGGTGACGAATAACATAAAGAAATGGTGTGAATAACAGATGAAAAACACAAGTATTGATTGGCAAAGATGTTTGTTCAAAGAAATAACTTCACACCGCTGTATCCAATAGCAACCTGATGAGGGTATATGTGAACAGGTGCACAGTGGAATAGATCCTCAATACTTTAATACCTGTATTGAAGCACCTCCCCACTGAGGCCTCAGCACACAGACCACTGCACGCAGAATACACAACAGTGAACACAGTAATAAAAGTACAAGTTCCAACTGTATGTTGCTAAATGGCTCTGTCAGGAATGGTCCCCCCTGCTGGTAAATATGCCTGTTATTCTGGCTGCAGTACCGGCCTCCACCAGCGGGGGGTTCTTGGTCTCCTGGAGCTCACAGCCTTTCCTGCGTTCAGGTGTGACCTGAACGTAATTAACACACCCCCTATTTATACCCGGCGAGCTCAAGCAGAGCTCGCCCTGGTATCTTCATACCTTCTGGACCTAAGCCTGTACCCTGACCTGTATTCTGATCCTGATTTGGTACCTTGATCCTGTTCTGATCCTGATCCCTGATCCCGCCTGGACTTGTCTGCCCTGCATCCTGATCCTTGATCCCGCCTGGACTTGTCTGCCCTGCTTCCTGATCCCTGTCTCCCCTTAGCCTGTATCCTGCAGCTAGTCCATCTATCCGACCCCTGCTCCGTCCTGTCCCATCTGCTGATATCCCTTGTGTATGACCTCGGCCTGGCTTGACCTATGTGTACGGTATTCCCTTTTTGATTATATATATATATATATATTGTTTGCTATCTTCACTGGTTGTCCTTATTTTCTTATAATTAAACACCTTTTACTTCACTAATCATATTGTCTGGTCTCTCTGTGCAGTCACACGGGTCTGATCTCTTATCCCTCCTGACAGGCTCCCCCTAGACTGCAGTTAAAAAGTGATACACAATTGTATAGCAGTAAGGCCTTGTGAAAGAATAAAGTATTGAAAGTTCCTCCAGTTGCAGTTTTCTTGTCTTCAGCTAGCTTAATTATACTGCAGTGTGAGGTGGTGCACGTACTTGTAATACAAAATAGCAAGGGAAACAGTAACTGTAGAATCGGGTGAGATTGATTACTTAGCTGCAATCTATCCCCACTTGTAATTCCTTCTGTGAGTGAACAGTACAGTACTGACCTTGCAGCATGGGGGAAAAGGAAACAGAAAACCCCAGGATCCAGCTATAGAATACTCAGGTGCAATAGATCCACAGCCGTGGAACTACAGGTCTCAGCGGCAGTCTGTATAGCAGGCAATCACTTAGCAATAGTAAAGTCACTACATGGATAGACAAATGCCTTCGCAGCACTCTGCATCCCAGCTGGCTGTGGACTCCGCCTGTATAGATGGCACCTCCGCGCCGTGCTGCTCCTCCCAGTATGCTGGAAGGCAGGTGGCTTCAAAAGCTCTGAAGCGCTGGCTGGTTCTCCTGCTCGATCAGCAGGGCTGCTCACAAGGATCCATCTGGGACAGGCGATCCGCTTTCTGCTATAGACAGCAAGCTCTCCCAGCCCTGGGCACACACACAGGCCTCTTGCTGGTTGTTGAATGGCGTCCCGAGAGAGAAAGCAGGCCACGCCTGTCCTTTTATCTGCTTACCCAGCAGGCTGTGCTGTGACTTGGCATTGTGGGTTTGTAGCTTGGCATTGGGGGTTTGTAGTTCCCAGCCTGATTTAACAACATGAGTACTTCCTCATTGTCCTAAATATCCCACAATGCATAACTGTTTTTCTTAACCAGAAGGAAATATCCTGGTATAGTTTCAATGGCCATTAGAGGGAGCCAAACCCTTTCTAAAGAACAATACATTTATAAAATGATAACTTTGTTGTAGACCTGTGCTACATAGACACCATTGCCTCCTGCACCATCTATCATCCTTAGTGCCAAGGACCTAGCATCAAACATCATAGCACCATATACAGACATCTCTACCTTCTATCACCCTGCTCCTACTTGTAGTTCTATAGAGGGCAACATTTTTAAGTCAGTGCTCCCTGCGATTCCAGCTGCAGTTTGTTCAACACAGGAAGATTTGCTTCTTTGTTCACAACCAATTGATTCAGGTTGCTTTGCTCTGCCACTCAGAAATTCCTTGCATGCAATTGTTTTCGAGGGATAGCTGAAGATCAACCGGATTGCCTCACAGTAATGCAGGACCACTTCTCACCTCCTTCCCTACTTCAGGGATTTGTTCTAGTGAGCTCATAGAGCTACAAGTCACCAAGAAATCTCTAAAAGAGAAGGTTGAATTTCAATACAGTTTCTTACTGCCAAAGGGTTCTAACATTGTATTTACTATTCTGCATCTGTGTTGAGGAACAGAAGAGAGGGGTCTGATACCAATAAGAACCATTCCTCTACCCTCCTGTAACCTATTCACAAAGGCATTGTATGTGCTTTGCTTTGTAAAGAGATTATAGTCATCACTGTTGAAGGTTTAATATTGATATGTGAGTGCTAGTTAGTTATTGATAACATTTCTATAAGAGATACTATTATAAACTGTAAACTTGTGTTGATTTTCCAATTGTTTCCATTTCACTAAGTAAACAAGTTAATTGGTTTAATCAATTCTGGTGTACCTATTTCATTGTTATCATTCCCTGTGACAACGTCTTTGTGAGACGAAACGATCGTCGGGAAGTTGACACGCTGACGTCTTCGCCCATAGGACGGGTGTCTGCTCGCCAGCCGGCTGTTTTTTTTTTATATATGCGATTTTATTCAGATACTTTTGTGAGTATATCTGACTCTTTTTCCATTAAAGTTTGTGCATACAATATTATGCTATGCGCGTATTTCTTCCCTCGGTACTGTACGAGATATCTGGTGTGAGTGAGGTGATCGTTTCCACTCGGTCGGATTGTTTCCATCCACCCTCCAGCAGTCGCTATTGATGAGATCGATCTGGATCCGTTCGGATTTCCTGTGTTTACCTTCTTAGCTTACGTCCTATTCCAGTTCAGAGTGTGTTTTCTAGGCCTATCTAGCCTGTGTTCTGGTAAGCAGGCTTATACTTCTGGTGAAGGGACACGTGTGTTTTTGGTGCCATCCTAGGCTTTTCTTCACATTTTCTGCTATTGTGGAACTGTTTTTGTTTGATACATATCAGGACTTTTTTTCCTTTTTTCTGCCATTCATTTGGTGACAATTGGACTTTTATATTATTCAATTTATAATCACATGTGTTATATTCACACTCATACACTTAATATGGTATCTATGTTGTTTATAATTTTAGATACTTTTCCACTGTTTTTATTCACATGTTGGCTTATAGTGCAGTTTCCGTATTTTCATTGTTATCATTACCAAAGGGTGTCAGAGGCAACTAGTAGGGTACTGACTGATTTAACCAGCGACCTTCGTGAGGGCATCGCTACACATGGCATTTTGGATTCACATTGGATACACTATTTTATATGGATAAGCTATTGGGAATTGAGCATAGACACTTCTTATTTCCATTTAGGCCACATACACACTGTATTCTCTATGACGTCTTTTCTCCTACAGGAGTTTAGCAGCAGAAAAACACAGCAAACAGCCATGTTTTTGCATGTGTGTTTTTGTGTCTGGTGTTAATGCATTCTATTGGCCAGAATTTAAATGTATCCTGGGAATGTATTACCATGTGAACATGCATAAAAACGCCCAGCGTTAACACGCGTTAGGGTGCTTTTGAGCATTTTTTAAAACACAACTTTGGTGGGGTAAATGCTTATAGTACACATGAACACATAAGATAACATGAAGGGGCATTTAATGCCGTGTACACATGACCGTTTTTTATGACGTGAAAAATTCAATTTTTTTTAAATTGGTCATTAAAAACGATCACGCAGGGGATATAGACATAAAACCACAGAATAGTATATAAACTATGAGGGAACTAATTATAAATCACCACCGTCTCTCCAGCCGAGGCCGGGGGACAGTGTGTTATGCCTGACACAATCTGTTTTTTAACCAATGGTGTGTAGGCACGACTGACCATCAGTCAGCTTCATCTGTTAACCGATGAAACCGGTCCATCAGACCGTTCTCATCGGATGGACCGATCGTGTGTACAGGGCTTTAAAGTTTTAGGTTAGCCAATGGGTACAGTAGTAAAAAGAAATCATTGTTTTAATGAGTTCCCCTTTAGTAGGTTATTTAGAGAACTGTATGTGATCATTTCATTAGAAAGAAAACATTTTCACTTATACTCGGGTTCTTCTTCACATCACCCAACCAATGGAGATGCAGAGAATTATAAGACCAGGGACTTTCTGGTGAGGGTTTACTACCATAAAATAGGGAAGAAGCAGATCGGAAGAAGACATTACTAATAACAAAAGAGAAAGAAGATGGGACACAGAGGAATTGGAAGCACAAATATATCTGTGCTATTTTTTTATTTACAATCTCAAACTCACTAACTTTAATTTTAAAGTAGTTGTAAAAATTAGGCAAGAAATATTTACGAAGAATATCCTGCTATAATGTGTACTTTTCCCCTTTTACCAGCACTAAGTGTCATTTCTGTCTGCTGCTTTGTTCCTCTGCTATTGGCATGAGTCACTTCTGACAAGTTTTCCTGATACCAAGAGAAAAATGGTGACAGGGGGAGGGAGCTCCAGCTGATTGACAGCCTCAGCTCTGTTCCTGTGAGCTGTATGGAGGGCGGTGTGTCCCTTCCCTCCAATCAGCTCTCAGAGCTCTCTCAATGAGCTCTGCAGTATGTAGGTTCAGCTCTGCCCCTCTTTTTTTATGACAGCTCAGACAAACCTGATAAATTCAGCACTTTGAACAAATGAAGAGAAGACTGCAGATAAACAGATACCTGTACATCTTTTTTGTTTACAAACGGTTTATTGAAAAATAAGTCTCAATACAGTTTAAGCGTACATTGGCAAGAAGTACATATATATAGATGGGAGTGATAAACATCGGCAAAATATGAGTAGCAGTTATACTGTATAAAAGGGAAAGAAGCAAAACATATGATGTAGATACCTGTACATCTTATGTAGGGGGATTTGTTTTATCTCGGTGTATCACCTGAGGCCAGTTACTTCACTAGGTATATGTTAGGCCGCGTACACACTACTAAATAAATCCGATCAAATCGGTCTGACAGACCGTTTTGATCGGATTTGTCTGCTGGGATATATTGGTTTGATCGTGTACACACGATCAAACCAAAATTCCCGCTGGCAGACAGCGCGGTGATGTGGCGGTGACTTTGACGCCGCCACGTCACCGAACCAGAAAGTAAAATACTTCCACGCATGCGTCGAATCCATTCGACGCATGTGGGGACAGATATGTCCGCTGGTTAGTGTACTAACCAGCAGACATGTCGGACAGACGGGTTCCCAGCAGACAGATTTTAAAGCATGCTTTAAAATTTGTCTGCTGGAAAAACCTGTCTGCTCGCCCGTACACATGATCGAATTTGTCTGCTGAAACAGTCCGTCGGACCGTTTTCAGCAGATAGATTCGATCGTGTGTACGCGGCCTAAGGGTTTATATAAGGCGGCTCTTTTGGGAGCTTTAGCACGGCTGCACGGTGGGGGACCTGATGCGTGTGGCCGGCGGACGTTTTCGCCGTCGGCCACCTGCAATAACGGGCACGAGAGCAGTAACAGGGATTTGTGTGTGATTAAACACACAAATCTTTGTTCTGACAGGGGAGGAAAATCGCTGATTGCGATTTCTTTTACCAAAAATATGTAGAAGAATACATGTTGGCCTAAACTGATGAAGATTTGTTTTTTTTTGGGGGGGGGGGGGTATTTATTATAGCAAAAAGTAAAAAAAATAGTGTTTTTTTTTTCAAAATTGTCTATTCTTTTGTTTATAGCGCAAAAAAATTAAAATCGCAGAGGTGATCAAATACCTCCAAAAGAAAGCTCTATTTGTGGGGAAAAAAAAGAAAAACATTTTGTTTGGGTACAGCGTCGCACGACCATGCAATTGTCATTTAAAGCGATGCAGTGACGCATCACAAAAAAATGGCCTGGTCAGGAAGTGGACAAATTCTTCCAGGGCTAAATGGGTTAAGAAAAGCAAATTATTATTGTATTAAGAAAAAAAACTAAACCATGGGTAGGGCAATTTTTTTTTAAATTAGAGGTTAGCTACCATAACAATGAACCCCTTCCCATGCTCAGCTCCTGCGTCTCTTTCACAGGGTCTGTATGGAAGAATCAGGCCATCATGTGACCATTGTGATTGGCAGTTGGTCCTGCTGGCTCACAGTCATTTTAGTGAGGACGGATAACTGTGCAAAAGGCATTACACGGGTGGCAAAAGGTTAAAACCACTTTGCATATTTTATTTATGGTTGGAGCCCTATGGCCTATACGAACATGGAGGACACAGACTGACAAAGATTCACAACATACAATGGGCCTGAAGTGTGCCCTGGCCTAATGGGCGGTACGCCAAAATAAGGGGGCATACCCTGTTAAATGATGGATGCTGTGGAGAGGAATAAAGCTGGGAACTCCTATAAAAGGGGATAGGGGGGTGGGCAACGCGGGCCGGAACCCTGTGCTGGACAGGAAGCCGACGGAGCCCGCAGCCGAGTGAGGGGGCTAAATAGGCTGCCGGGCTCCCCCCATAAATGCAGGCCGCTGCTCAGCCTTCTAACTTATGGCTGGAGCTCTATGGCCGATACGGACATGGAGGACACAGACTGACAAGGACACACAACATACAATGGGCCTGAAGTGTGCCCTGGCCTAATGGACGGTACGCCAAAATAAGGGGGAAAAAACATTCAGGTTGGGGGATGGTTTTATTAACCACTTAAGGACCCACTCATGTACATTAACGTCGGTAATTTAAAGATGGATATCGCTCCCATGTCCTCCGCCGCTTACCGGCAGAGGCAATCAGATCCTTTCCTCTTCTCGGCTGGGATACGAGTGAGGGCAAGATGGCCCCCACCCGTCCTCATAGCATAGCAGGGCGGAAGTGACATCAAAACGTCACTTCCGCCCATGCTTCTTAGAGCAATGGCTCTGCTCATCCCTGGTCACTGTCAGCTGTATTATTTCTCCCATAGGCAAGTGGTCATGTAAGAAGAGAGAATACTCCACATAATGTAAAACTGTTTTTATTACTTACATGGGCACACTTCAAAGTTACACTTACAAGATAAAATTTAAAAGTAGCGCTTGTAACATATTATACGGTGAGCGGCTCTCACTACGCTGTCTGACGGGGGATTCCTCCTCCTGACGCCGTGAGTCCCGGGATGCTGTTCACCCGATTGGATAGTTGGATCACGTGACCACGCACTGACGCGTTTCGTGATTGGATACACGTCTTCAGAGGGCCCCCTCTGAGGAGTCCTCCAGCCATACTGCACAACTGAGAGACAGCGAGTGTTTGATTGCACATTTTTCTCTTCTATCTGGTGAGTGAGGTACCTTTGGGGATCCCGTCGTGTGAAATACACTTACATTATTGTTATACAAGTCTATCAATAGAAGTTCCATATTCAAGAGCTCTCTGACTCACAATTATAGGATTGATTGATGGACTTGTTTTGCTTTCTTTACATATGCTATATGTTGTATATGTTTTTTGACATATATAGACATATTTTTTACATGTTTTGTATATGCCAATATCTATGCCGGGGCCTAATTGCTGGGTTTTGAACGTAGTAAGATGGAGCGTGAAGTGGTCTTGATGGCGGACCAAGTGTCGTCTGAGCAGAATTTAGCCGGCGGGGCTGCTGTAGGCAAAGTCGCTCGGTTGGAGGAAACCATCATACGCCAGGTAGATGGCCGCTTGTATAACCAAGCTAGGGAGGAAGCCAAACGGGTATGTGGCGAGAATGGCGGATATGTCTCTAAATATGGCACTGGTTATAGGCAGGCGTTTGGCGTTGACGACTGGTTGTTGTTTCTGGACTCCGCATAGGGCAGCTCTGACTGCGTGAGACGTGAACAGCGAGGGCTTCAACGGATCTTGTAAGGCCAGAAAGTGCTGAATGCCTGCCAGGTAAAGACAGATGGTATTGTAGGACAAGGACTGGCGAGTTTGGCAGTAGGAAACGAAGGCCAGTACGTGCCTCACTTCTACGATAGTAGCCCTGTGTTTGGGTGAAACTTTGGAGGACTGCCCTGATACGGGTCAGTTTGTTAGGGGGAGGCTGGCTTGCATGGAGGTGGTATTCAGGTTGATTCCAAGGAAAGTGATGGAGTGTGCTGGGCCATCCACTTTACGTTCCGCAATGGGGACGTTGAGATTCCTGAAAACAAGTCTCAACTTATCAAGGTCTCCTGGGAGCTTAGCAGGATGTTCGATCAACAGAAAGTCGTCCAAGTAGTGGATGACTTCTTGACACTGGGCTTGGTGCAGGAGTATCCAGGTGAGAGTCGGTGCGAAGGTGTCGAAGAGCCAGGGACTAGACTTGGAGACGAATGTCAGCTTGGTAGCGAAATAGTATGACTCTCTCCATTTAATGCAATGCCAGCACCAGAGGGATGGGTGGATGGGCAGGAGTTTGAAGGCGTCTGAGATGTCGGCCTTGTAGAGCCAGACGCCTGTGCCAGATTTAATTATGGCTTGGATTGCCATGTCTACGGACGCGTATTTTAGGGAGAACCCCTCTGAGGGGATTAAGGAGTACAGGCTGGGGGTGGGGGAAGAATTAGGCGCAGACAGATCGTACAACAAATGGACTTTATTCGAGAACTTGCCCTTGACAAGTCCAATAGGGCTGACTCTCCAGGTGTTGAAGTGGGCCTAGTGAAGGGGCCTATGATGAAGCCTCGCTCTAGCTCCGTCTGCAAGAGCTGGTCTATGGCCTGGTCGTCTTTGGCGGCTGAGCGTAGGTTCCTACACTCGCGAGTTGTGTGGGGCAGGGAAATGAAGCCTGTGTGAAAGCCTGCTGTGAAGCCTTGGACGTGGAAGGTGGTAAGAGAGGGAGTGGGGTGGGAGGTAAGGTAGAGGATATTTATACAGCCTAGTCAAGACTTCTTCTGCTGTTTGACTTGGCATAGGGTTCTGGGGTGTGCTCTGTGGCATGTAAGGCAAACATGGAGTAGATGACATTGGCTGAAGTTGCAGGAGCCGTAGTTGAAGTTGTTACAGATGGCCACTCCCCCTGCCGTCTGTACTGGATGCCCAAACTTTTCCGCCCACTCCCCCTGCCGTCTGTACTGGATGCCCAAACTTTTCCGCCTGAGTCGTCTGCTGAGTGGCCAGTAGGCCCGGAGCTGCCCATGAGGTGGAGGGGAGTTCGAACGGGCTACTGTTGGCGGTGTTGGCGCACCAGTGGTGGTGTGGGTGGAGGATTGGCAAATAGTGCATAAGGGTGAATGCAGGCCGGCAAAGTGACGGCAGAACAATTCTGTGTCTATGTGACTCCAATCTGTGGTGGTCTGGAATTGTAACCGCCTGGCCTCTGCTTTGACTGAGAAGGAGAGGTGGTAGTCGTAGAATAAAAAACCTCCATATTTGTAGCCCAGATCCACCAAGGTGTGGAGGTAAAGGTCCAACTCTTCCCTCCTGTTGAGGGAGGCAGAGCATAGGACGTCCCTGAGCATCCTAAAGGCCAACGCGAATTCCGGGACTAGGGATGAGCCGAACACCCCCGCGTTCGGGTTCGCACCAGAACCGTCGAACAGACCAACCGTTCACGTGAACATTTAGAACCCCATTGAAGTCTATGGGACTCGAACGTTTGAACGACCGGTTTTGTTCGAAATTGGTCGAACGTACGAACAGACAATGTTCGATTCGAACATACGTTCGTATCGAACGCGGAGCTCATCCCTATCTGGGACAGATAATTTGCGGTTGAGCCTTGGGTCTTTTGCCTTGAGGACCACTGACACGTCTCCCCAGGCGTAGGCCTTGTTCTCTGCTAGGTCGTGGACTGAAATGAGGAGGGAGACAAGGTTAACATCCTTCCCGTCCAGGATGTCCTTCCTAATGTTGGCGGGGACCAAGTGTGCTAGGTGGACTTTGGAGCACTTGCCTGCGGGTGTAGCCGATGGAGGTGTCTGCAGTTGAACTGTGGACGGGTCGGGGGTGACCGTGGCCGGATTGGGGGTGGCCTAGGTGGGCGAGCCTCCAGAAGAGTCATTCTTGCCTGCATGTCTGTGACTGTGGTAGAGAGGGTTGAAACCATGGTGTGGAGTTGGTACACGGCGGCGGATATGGACTGTAAAGAGGCTTGCTGGGTACTTGGTGGGGTGAGGCTGGCGGGACATCGTTTGAGGCTGGAGGCGGGAACAGGAGCCTAAAAAGTTCTGCCTTCCTGGCTGTGGCCTGGAAAAGGCACCTGCTTGCGCCTCAATTCTGCTGTCAACTTGGGGATGGTGCATCCCCTGAAGGAGTGTGAGCTGCCGCTTTCTGAAGCGGGGGGCGGTGAGGGAGTGTCAATAAGGTCTTCACTACCGGCCTGAGACATGACTCAGGGTGATTCGTGCCCTGGGTGCGGAGTCTTGTCTTCAAGGTCGGGGTTGGTGGAGCTAAACCTACAGGGGTGAGACGAGAAATGGGGTTGTTTCTGTGCCCTGCTGGGGATGTTTTTTTTTGTTTACCTGTAGAAATGACTGACCTGTGGAGAAATGACAATATTTAAGGACGGGGGGCATGTTTGGGGCGGGACTGTTTCTGAGGGTGTGTATGGACTTGCTGGGGCGTGTTTGTGGTTGGGCAAGTGGCTGAAATGTCCCATGACAGAGGCATGGACCAGAGCATTGTAAGTGCGACTGGCGACTACCGGGCTCTGGAGCATGTACTGAAATGGGGCCATTGCGGGCTTGGCCATGTCTGGGGTGAAGCTGCACCTGAGAATGTGCTTGTGTTCACTCAGATGTACTGCAGCTGGGGAACGTCCCACGACAGAGGCGTGAAGGTGCGTTGTCATGTGGTTGGCGACTACCGGGCTCTGGAGCCTGAGCTGAAATGGGGCCGCTACTGACCAGGGGGTGGTGGTGAGGTAGGTTTTTTTTTTTTTTTAACATGTGGGGTGTGGACAGGGGGTGTGACGGTACCCCCCACCCCCCCTCTGCCGACACGTAACTGGTGTGCGGTGTGTGCTGCTGGTGAGGATTGGTTCTGGGGTACGCAAGAAATGGGGTCGGCCACGGGTGTGTGTGTGTGTGAGGTGAAGCTGGCTGTATGAGTGAGGATGCTGCCAAAGGGTGTGCGTGCAGGTGTGACCCGTGAGCAGTGCGGGCTATGTGGAGGCGTGCCCTAGAGGCGAGTGTAGCATGTCTGGCATTTCTCTGAAGCAAAGTTTGCCTTTAACTGTACAGACATGTTTGGAATGTGCCAGATTGCATGAGATGCAGTTGGTTGAAAAACGGATAAGCTGGTGAGGATTAACAGTGAAGTGAATGACACATGTGCCGTGTAACTGTAAGTACGATAGGTATTGTGTGATAGTCAGCAGTGTTGTACAATTACTTTTTTATTTTTAAATATCTGAGGACTGTGTTGTACGACAGGGGGCGGAAATGGCTGCCGAATCCTCCGGTGCAGGAGGGGGTTGGGCAGGGCTCAAGTCCTGTGGGAACGGAGTTCCTGCACTTTTTTCACAGCAGGAACGCAGTTCCCTTTGCAGGTCTAGAGCAGCCGAGAGCAGCCAAGCCGCCCGTGCCAATCCTTCACTAACCGGCGATTCCCAGCTCGAGTCACTGTCAGGGGCATGCGAACCTTAGTAATCCTTAATGTTACTGGCCCCTTCCTGTATATGGATTCATCAGGTAGTGTGCGGGTAACCCGTCACTTCCTCAATGACTCAATGACTCATGGGAGCTTTTGTCATTGTTCCCAGGAGACATTGCGGAGGTCTGCCGCGAGTTATTGCGGGATTTAGAAAGAACTTGCAGTGGATTGAAAAAAAACATGCGGTTTAGTAATTATGCATATGAGCGTATCTTTTTTTTTGTGAGGGAGTGGATCTTGGGTGGGAGTTCCCACACTTTTTTCCCCAGCACTTGACCCCTGGGGTTGGGTGCTGAAGGAGCAGAGCCTACCTTGTCACCGGTCGGGAGGCTGTGAACCAAGCCTCGGTGTCTGCGCTGTGTTGGCTGGATGATGCGGATGCCGTGAGTGACGCGGATGGCGCAAACGACGTGCGCCAGAACCCTGTGCTGGACAGGAAGCCGTCAGAGCCCCCAGCCGATTGAGGGGGCCAATTAGGCTGCCGGGCTCCTCCCATAAATGCAGGGCGCTGCTCGGCCTTCTAACATATACTGTGATTCTGTACTTGCCAAATATGCTGCAGAAAAACTCAAATGAACAGTGACCTTACATACCTATATAACTGCTGTTTTTACACCACGTGAAGAGTCTCGTAGAACCAGTATTGAACTCTCCACATGGAACAACAACTTAAAGCAGAACTCCACCTAAAATGTGATGTTCTGCTCCTCCTCCTCTCTCATTAATGGAGTTTTTTCTTTCTACTTGGAATGGGTACCTATTTCTGCCAGGTATCCACTCCCACTTTTGATCTGCTTGCCTAGGCGTTCACTCTGCACTCCATACGTAGCTCACCCCTTAACTCCGCGCACTGTGCATAGTAAACTCTGCACTTTGAATGTACTGCAAACCTGAACCCTGCACTGGCTATGTAGGGCACCCCTGAACTCAGTACCTAGCACACCCCTGAACTCATTCACACAGGCGATGTGGCCCATAGAGCGGGCTGTTTGTGTGTGTGTGGCTGGAGCCACCTGACGTTGAGTGCAGGCAGCCTATGTTACTCTATGGCAGGGATATGCAATTAGTGGACCTCCAGCTATTGCGGAACTACAAGTCCCATGAGGCATAGCAAGATTATGACAGCCACAAGCATGACACCCAGAGGCAGAAGCATGATGGGACTTGTAGTTTTGCAACAGCTGGAGGTCCGCTAATTTCATATCCCAGCACTATGGGGACACATCAGCTGTATGGACCCAATCTCTCATTCTAATTTGACATGCGTGCAGGGTCTGGTAAGTGGCCCCAAACACATTCTGTCTACATTCAGGGACACCCACCCACCCCTGTACACCTATCAAACAAACGACCCATTCACAGTGTACGGACAACAGCTCCCATGGACATGAAGCCTAAATCTTCAAAAGCACCATGTAGTGATGATGAACTGCAGACAGTGCTTTAAGACCAGACACAATAAATAATCAATCAGTAGACCAGACATAATAAATAATCAATCAGTAGACCAGACACAATAAATGGTCCTTCAGTAGACCAGACATAACAAATGGTCATTCAGTAGACCAGACACAATAAATGGTCATTCAGTAGCATTGAAAGTGGACCTCCACAAAGTAAATGTACCGCTCATCCTTCTCTTCCCCCCTCTTCTGTAGCATTTATTTTCTCGGGTCAAGTACCTTTTTGTGACATGTACCCGCTCTTCCACAGTTCTCACCTATATGGGGGATACGATATGTTGTATGTTGGAGCCAAATAGCTCAAGTCCCCACCGTCATTCTTCTTGGATTGGACAACAACCCACCTGTTGGTAGACGAAAGCCTTGGCCATATTGTGCCAAACTTCTGGCCACAGCCCCACATTCCTGACTGTAGGCCTTCGTATTTAGTAATAAAGGAATTTCTACACTTAAATGTCATGGCCATAATTAAGAAATTAAACATCACATTGACATACTTGAGCAGGAACACCATACACAACAGCAGACATTCTGTAGCTGTCATTTGAGCGCAAAACGCCAGCATGTAACTTGTAAGCCATCATCACTTCACTTCTCTCTTCTTGGGAGCACCACAGAGTTGGGACCATTTCTCCATGTATAATAATTCCACAGCACTCAGCTTCCATCATGAGTCTAACCAAGATGATTTTCTTTAATATATCAAATCCTTTAGCTCTGTAAGATCACCCCGAGCATTGCATTACATGGGGATAATCTCTGCCCTGTGTGATAGACTGACAGACGGACAGACTGGGGCTACAGAGGACAATGCACAGCCCTGTGCTGCATGACACCCATCTCTGCATAGTGTCACTGATATGATATGGAATGGAATGTATAGAAATTATATTATTATTAGACTTGGTGCAGGGCCCGGACACCGACTGTCAGAGTGTCAGCCGCTCAGACTCCTCTCCGCTCTGACTGCGGACACAGACAAGGAGAGGAGGAGGGAGAGGAGCACTCTGGTGTTTGAGCACCTCCACCTCTATGGCGCCTGGGTGAACTGCACTCCGCGCACTCTCTAGAAAGTAGAAATGGCCCTGCTGTTGCCTGCTGGAGTGCTGGTCTCGATAGGGTTACTGATTTTCCGCCCTGTTCCCTGGCTGGCGCTGGCACCGTAAGGCAAGTGCCCATGTTGCCTTGCACTAACGCCGGGCCTGATCAGATGTAAAAGAGTCAGGGCGACTACAGCTGTTTAACTAACTCACCTGGAGTTTCAGGCCCCTTTTGGCTGTAGCTGACTACATCCAAATAGCTCTGGGGTGTTTGGCGCTCACGTTTCAACTCACTATGCCTCTCCCTTCCTGACATTCATATGGGCACTATCTTCACCCTTTACATCACCAAATAAAAGTTTCCTCTTAAAGGGGCCTAACACCCAGTTGCATAGTTCCCATTACCACACTATTTTGGGGTAGAGCCACCTAGTGGCAGATTAGCTCACTGCACCTGCAACTAGAGCTGTATGGCTGGTCCTGAAGCCTCCTGGGACTTTCTGTGTAACAGAATCGCCCCCCCCCCTTATACTTACCTAGGCCTACTGACAATCCAACACTATGCATGAAGGATGAGGCTCTCCCGCCTCTAGTCCTTCTCTCAGGGCAGATTGATAGCAGCCAGCTCCAGAGCTAGTGGCAAAGCCACGTGGTCTGTGTCAATGGACGCAGACAAGGTGGCTCCTGAGCGAGCCTGCACAAGGACCCCCATAGGTGTGCCTTTGGGAGCATGCGCCAAAATGGAGGAGCGAGGAGCGACAGCAGGTGACCCAGAAGAAGATCAGGGCTGCACTGTGAAAAACCATTGCACAGAGCAGGTAAGTATAACATGTTCATTTAAATAACCTTTAATATCACTTTAAACCCAAACCTGTATTTGAAGCAGAGAATATAGGAAGTTTTCAACTCACAATATTTCTGCCAAATTCAACACGTGTTTTTTGCCCTTACTGAACAAATAAAACAAAATGCTTTCAATGGTATACAGTATTTAAAATACCAAAGGGGAAATGTGGGGAGAAAGGTGCTTTTTAGAAACCCCCTAGCGCAAACATACTTCCGGCAAAGCATTATTTCAATGTCACATTACATGTTATTAACAATAACTGTTTCATATTGCAAACAATGCATTCATCTTGGTTAATGCTTATAATGACTTCTCTAATGATGTGCAATGGAGTAGAAGGGGATTTTTACAGAAAAACTGATCTGTCCTAGTTTTCCCATGAGCATCAGAGCCAGAAAGTGAAGTAGCGGTATGTGATGTGTATTTGTTTATTTCCATTTACAATAGTGATAGTTTTTTTCGATGTTTTAATTGCTGTGTCAAATTTGTATCTATATACTGTATGTATATATCCAGGGCCGGACTTACCATTGGGCTTGAATGGGCTAAAGCCCATGGGCCCCGCCTAATAGGGGGCCCCTCTAAAACCGGAGGCCCCCAGGGCCCTAGACAGCAAACACTACTTTTTTTTTTATTTATGTTTTATAAAAAAAATGTTTTTTTTATATATTTATATATATATATTGATATAATTATTATTAAAGGGCCCAGAGGTCTCCAGGGCCCCCGGATGGCAAACCCCCCCCCCCCTCTTTTTATAAAAAAAACTACATTTTTTATATATATATATATATATATATATATATATATATATATATTTTTTTTTTTTTTTTTTTTCTTTTTATTAAAGGGCTCAGAGATACCCAGGGCCCCATGTGGAAACCCCCCCCTTTTTATTTTCTTAATAAATGTTGATTTTTTTTATTAAAAGGCCCAGAGGTCCCCAGGGCCCCCCGGATGGCAACCTCCCTTTTTTATGTATTTTTTTTATAAATGTTTTATGTTATATTTTTTATTTTTTAGGGGTCTGGAGGTCCCCAGGACCCCGGACAGCAACCCCTACTTTTTTTTATAAAAAAATTTACATTTTCTTTATATTTTTTTTATAAATGTTTATTTTTTTATTTTATTTTTTATCACTGTAAAGGGCCCAGAGGTTTATTTTTTCTTTTTATTGAAGGGCCCAGAGATCCCCAGGGCCCCAGTTAGCTACCCCCTTTTTATTTTTTTATTTATTTCTTCTTTATTTTGTAAATGCCCCCCCCCGCTTCTCAATTTGCGGGAGCCCCCCCCGCTTTAATTTCAGGCGGCAGCACCCCCCCCCCCTAGTTCTCTGCTCCAGGGGGCCCATGCCTTAAGCTGTGTAAGGGGCCCCAAAATTCCTGATGGCGGCCCTGCGCATACCTCCCAACACGCACGCATTCTGCGGGACTTTCCGCTTCTTCCCGCAGTCCCGCGAAAGGGTTAATTTTCCCGCATTGCAATAGGAGGCAGCACGGAAGCAGGAGGATTTGGAGCGGTGTGTGGAGGACTGTGGCTGCTGAAGGGAAGAAAGCCGACAGTCGGGCTAATGACAGTCTGTGGCCCTGGCTGTCGGCACAGGTGAGAGGCACTTCCCCCTCCGCTCAAAAACTTCAAAACCTCCCCCAGGAGGAACGAAACCGGAACAGAACCGGAGCGGTGTGGCGATGTCTGCTGAAGGGAAGATAGCCGACACATTCCGTGCACAGGTGAGAGTCACCCCCTGCTCAACAACTGTAGAGCGCACCCCCCCCCCCGCTCAACAACTTTAATGCGCCCCCCCCCGCTCGATAACTATGATCCCCCTCGCTCCAGGGGGCCCCTTCAACACTCAAGCCCAGAGGCCCCCACCACCCTAAGTCCTGCCCTGTATATATCGATATACATATATATATATATATATACACATACAGTATATATAGATATATCTAATATATAATATACAGGATATATAGATATTGTTTATATTTACAACAATCATGTTTGCAGTATTAGCAATATTAATATTTTTTTTAAATGAAGCACATAATATACAATATATATAAAATATATATATTTTTTCTTTAAACTCTAAAATAGGATTTGCTTTATTTATTGTAGAAAACAATATATAGTGATAAGAGTGGCGCTAGTCTGCACATTAACCTAAAAAACTCCAATCCTAAATAGCGAGTAATCAAAATGTGTCGATATATCAGGGACGTGCGGTGAGGTCAGTGCCTGGTGAGGCCCTGGCTAGTATCAGAGCTAGATACACACATTTTACATATGGCGCAATCGTTAGAGCGAGAGCAATAATTCTAGCACTAGACCTCCTTTGTAACTTTAGACATTTAACCTGTAAAAAAAAAAAAAAAATTCACTTATAGAGATTTTTAAGTACTCGGGTTTGGCGCCATTGCACAAGTGTGTGCAATTTTAAAGCGTTACGTGTTAGGTATCTATTTACTCGACGTAACATCATCTTTCATAGTATATAAAAAAATCTGCTAACTTTGGTGCTTTTTTTTATTTATTTCTTTATTCATGAAACAGTTTCTTTCTCCAAAAAATGCATTAGAAAAATTGCTGCCCAAATACCGTGTAACATAAAAAGCTGCAATGACCACCATTTTATTGCCTAAGGTGTCTGCTAAAACAATATATATACTGTTTGGGGGTTTTGAGTAATTTTCTAGCAAAAAAATTATGGGGCAGATTCACGTAGATCGGCGCATTATCATTCCGGCGTAGCGCACCACTTTTCCGTTAGACTTGCGCAATCTAGCCGCGTAATCCGGCGATTCACGTAGCTTTTACGCAAGAGCTTGCGCAAACGTAAGGTTTTTTCCGTAGGCGTAAGGAGGAGTAATACAAATTGGGAGGGACGTGGGCGTGTTACATTGAAATGAGCCGTGACCCCATGCAAATGAAGGGCCGGCCGACTCGCGCATGCGCGCGTGAAGGAAACCATGTCAGCTCCGTTGTGCGCATGCTCACAACTCGGGAGCGGCGCAATCATTGAAATTGGAAATGGACTAGGGCAATGTTGTGAACTACGCAGACAGCATAAATAGACACACACAAACGCCCTTCCATTGCAAAAGTACATCCCTTTGTGTCCCTTCCCATTGAATCAAGTGCTTTTGCTCTGTTGTTCGTTAGAGTGTGTTTTGTAGTTGTCAGATTAGTGTTCTGTGTGATCTTGTGCTTGTTGGTAGTTTTGTGAAAGTGTATTTTGATAAGTGTTTGAGACTGTTTGTTTGATTGATAGATTTCTGAGCGTTTGTTTTCTTGCTTTATTTTTTCATCTGATTTTTTTGTGTCTGTTTCTTGCTGAGTGCTAGTGTGATTTTTGGCTGTTCTTTTTCTCTTTGTGTGTGTTCTTGTCTGATTGGTTGTGCTTGTATTTGTGACAGATTTTTGGTGACTGCTAGTGAGTTTGTTTGGAAGTATGACTGAGAGAAAAAGAAAGCTCAATTTTACTGTGGGGGAAAAAAGAATTCTTGCCCGGGCCATTACCGACTATGGGCGTTTTCTCCACGGCCCGCAGAGTGCCACCACCACCCCGGCCAGGAGGAGGGAGATATTGGATATAATCACGGAGCAGGTCAATTCATCGGGGGAGGGGGAGACACGGACCCGCTCTGGGATAGAAAAGAAAATAAATGACCTCCGGCGTGAGGTGAAAAAAAAAACTGGCCGCAATAAATGCCCATGCCAGGGGCACAGGAGGGGGCCCACCATGCCGGGTTAGATTTTCAGAGACGGAGCGTGTGGTGGCCCTGACCTTTCACCGGCATGAAGTGGAGGGCCTGCCAGGCTTTGACACAAGTCCGGTCCCCGCGGTGCCAGGTAAGGTTTTTATTTCTCTCAGGTGTGTAGCATGTGTGGGGGAGGGGGTGAAAGGGAATATGTGGCAAGTGTGTGGATCCTCCAACCTGTGAATGTTTTGTGTCATCCACAGCTGTGCAGGAGGGTGCAGGGCCATCTGGACTGACCGCTCCAACCCCAGGACAGCAGCCTAATGAGGCCCCCCCAACAAGGCCAGAGTCCGCAGAGGAGGAACAAGAGGAGGGGGAGGATCATGCGGAGGACGATCATGAGGAGGAGCAGAATCATGAGGAGGAGGAGTCCATGGAAGGCACTGGCCCTTTGGTTTCTGCGGACTCTTCCCCTCTGGCTGCAAGAAGCCTGCCCTCCCTAAGGGTCAGCCCCCCCCCCTCCTCCCCCAACATGGCTCCCCTCACAAGGGCCTCCCCTTCTCCCCGGCCACAACCATCAGCAAGAGCCAGGAGGTCATCCCCAAGCACCAGGGGGGCGCCCAATCTCATGCCCGCCTGTCTGAGAAGGAACCTGGCCACCCAGACCCGCCTTCTGAGACAGCTCTGCCAGACTATGGGGCGGGTGGATCAGAGCCTGTCCTCCATTAATGATAGCCTGGGTAACCTGGACTCCCACTCCCGGGCCTCCACAACCTGCCTAAATGACCTGCAAACTACAGCAGCAGGCGTTGGGCAGGATGTGAGGGCCCTTACCCAGGCTATCCAGGGCAACACGGCAACACTTGGTGCTGCCCTGGACAGAATAGCCGTGGCCTTGGAGGGCAGGCCGCCAGGTGGGCAGATCTCAGGGGCTGCTCCTCCTTCCCCGGCTTTTCCCCTCCCCCATGCGTCTCCCCTGAGGGTCCGGGGCCGTGGCCGGGGGCGCCCCAGGCGTGGCTCAGGCAGAGGGCAATAATTTTTTTTTCCCCCTTTTGTTTGTTTTGAAAGCTTTTTTATTTTTGTTCTCTGCTTTTTTTTGTTTTTTCTAAGCATTTTTTTTTTAAATGCATTTTTGTTTGTTTGACTTTTTTGGCATATTTTGGGTTGTGAATGATGTTTGAATGTGGGGGTGACATTCCTGCTGGAAAAGGGGTGTCACCCTCAATTTTGGTGGAGAAGGGTTCCCCAGGACCAGGGAGAAGTGATTCCCAGGTCCGTGTGAATGGTGTATGAATGTACAGTGACATAATTGGAGCCTTGACGTGGCGTTACTGCTCACCAGTCTTGCATGGTGGACTGGTGCCAATCCAATTTGATGAGGATGTGGGGTGTGTGTGCTAGGGACCATAGTGGTGTGCATGCATGCATTCTCATTGTGCCATGATTAATGTGTGTGTTTAACGTGCAAAGATGCCCAATATGAGCTGCCTCCTGACTGCTCTTCCCTCAGAAGACGGGGTATCCTCGGTTAGGGGTTGATTTTCTGGTTGGGGGGTCAGATCATCACGTAGCTCAACCTGCAGGCCCTTCCTCACTGCGAGATTGTGTAGCATGCAACATGCAGCGATGATATGGCACACGAAGTTTGGGGAATACAACAGTGTACCCCCAGACTTATCCAGGCATCGGAAACGTGACTTCAGGAGGCCAAAGGTGCGCTCCACCACTGCACGGGTTTTGATGTGTGCTTCATTGTATCGTTCCTCTCCTGGGGTTTGGGGGTTCCGGATAGGAGTCATGAGATGGGGTCCCAGTGCATATGCAGAGTCACCTGTAAAGGAAAAGACAGGAGAATGTTAGTCATGCATGTGCCACTTCTGTTGTGCATCACGGGAGGGGATAGTCATGCCTGACTCCCATGTCACTCACCAACCAGCCAGGTGTTCCCATACACGTTCTGTTCGAATTCTGTTCGGATGTGGCTTTGATTGTAGATGTAGCTGTCATGGCTGGACCCTGGGTGTTTGGCACGGACGTGCCATATGAGGCCTTGGGCATCAACTATCACCTGTACGTTGATGGAGTGCCAATTCTTCCGATTGCGGTACATGTGCTCGGTCTCATGGGGGGGCTGGAGTGCCACATGTGTGCAATCTATGGCCCCGATGGTGCGTGGGAATCTGGCAATTCGGTAGAAATCTGCCATTGCCTTGATTCGAAGCTCCTCAGTGGTGGGTTTGATGATTTGGTTGGCCAAGCGTGTGAGGATTGCAGGGACAACCTGGTGCACACATCTGCTCATGGAGGATTGTGACATCCCAGCCACCACTCCACTTGTACGCTGAAAAGAGCCACTGGCAAGGACATGGAGTGTTGCCAGGACCTTGACCAGTGGCTGCACTGCATGTGAGCGTTGTGTTGGGCTGGTGATGTCCTCCTGCAAGGTTGTGGTTAATTCCAGGATGGCATGAGGGGGGAATCTGAAGATGCGAAAGACCTCTGAATCATTCATGCCAAACAGGTGTATGCGGGTGCGGTATACCCTCTCCCGTGCCATCCTCCGTGCCATCCTCTGTGCCCTCCTCCTTCTTTGGTCATCTATATTCACTAGTGCAGCTATGAGCGACGATGCCCCTAGCATGTTGGCAGTCAAATTGTAGTGCAACACGTGTGTGTGGTCTGCTCCTCAATAACGGTGTTGCTTTATCTGACAATTAGACTTTTTTTCAAAAGTTAGATCAGCTTTTATGTGCTCTAACTTTAGACAGGACATTTTGCAGTTGCGCACATCGCGTAGCCTGCGCAGCAACTGCGTTTTTTTGTGGATCCCCGTAACTCCCTCATTAGCATATTTGACTAGCAAATCAATGGTGTGTCTAGCGCAGTTTTGCGCGAAGGGAAGCGAATGTCTAACTCAATTACGCCGGACCAAAAAACGTAGATTTCTGGCGTATATTGTTTTGTGAATCGCGTCCAACTATACGCACGCGCACATTTAGACTTACGCACGCGCAACAGCAGTTGCGCACGCGTAATCGCTCTGTGAATCTGGCCCTATGATTTTTACATGTAGGAGAGAAGTGTCAGAATTGGCCTGGGTGGCAAGGGGTTAATTACCATAAGTACTATACAAATAATTATTATATATTATTTCTAAGGTAATTTACTATATTTTCATAATCTGTATCAGGTGGCTTAACGGACACATTACTGAAGTTTGAAGTTATAACTTCAAACCAGTCATTTCACAGTAAATAGATAAATCATATAATATTATGCTATATGTTATAACATAATCATTTATTATTTAGCTTGTACCTTTTCAGCAGCAGCAGATTTTCATTCTCCCTCTTAACCTCCCTGGCGGTATGATTCTTTCAGATTTTAGGTGCTAAAAGCGGTACCATTATTTGCAAGGGAATTTGGCGTTTTAGATTGCAGGCTTGCAATTCTTAGGAATAACTCACCTAAATCTGTCCAAACCAGAGTCTCTAGTAGACTATGACAAAGTTTGAAACACAAAATCATAAATTATAATATAATAAATAATAACAAATAATAATTTAATAATAACAATACTTTTTATTCAATAAATTTTAACAAATAATATATTCATAAACTCAGATTTTTTGGGGGGTCAAAAAAGTGTGCAAAATCATTATTTAGTAAATGTCTCGGGTATGAAATTCTTTGAAGCAAGGAATGGCGCAAAGTCCAACGTCGCAGTCGAGACAACTGAAGCGCGTTTCTTTGCGTATTTTGTTTCCGCTGTTGTCGCGCTTGGAGCAGCAAACCACACACATCCGTGAGGGTGCTGATTTTTTTGCAGTGGGTGGTACATAGTCCATGAAATGACGACCAGTCAGGCGCTCAGGATTTACAACACCAGAAGCCCGTCGTCCAGAACGGTTTACCGCCGTTGGCGTCTGGCGTTTTAGAAAAATTTGTTCTGCCACCTTCCACATAAAGTCTGCATGGACCATAGACCTGGCATTTTTTTTTTTTCAGCAGGATGAATGAATTCCACAGACATTGCTCCAAGAGATGTCTGAAAAAAATTTTATAATATTTTTTTTGCTGCTTTCGCATAGCTGGATAAAATGTCATGGCTTGGTCCGCCCTGTCCACACCTCCCATCGTGTGGTTGTAGTCCAATACAACTTGGGGCTTTCTCACATCTTTTCCACCTCTGGTATGCACCATGACGGTCGAGGTGTTGTGCACTGTGCTCATCAGGGAAATGTCCTTTTTGTCCCGCCACTTTAGTGCCAACATTTTCCCTTTTTGCCATGCAGCAACTTCTCCTTTATCTAGCTTTTTGTTGTAAAATCCTGCCGGCATGTCCCGCCGGTTAGGCCTCACGGTTCCATAAGCGTCCGTCTTGTTCATAAGAAGGAACTTGTACAGTTCTGGGGAAGTGTAGAAATTGTCTGTAGTGAGACAGTAGCCCTGGTTGAGCAAGGGCTCTATCAATGACAGAACTGACGCGCTTGCCATCCCAAAAAAACTAAATCTCGGGGAGAATTTGGTCCCTTTCCCAGTGTACATTACTGTGTTCCAAATATACCCAGAGCTGGATTCACACAGCATAAAGGATTTGATCCCAAAGCGAGCGCGCTTAGACGCAATAAATTGTAGCCAACTGAGCCTACCTTTATAGGCCATCAGACTTTCGTCAATAGTAATGTCCCGCTCAGGAATATAGGTCCGCTGGAAGTTCTGCAGTATCATTTGGTAAACATCCCAAATTTTTTTTAGCTTTGGAGCTGGATGAGATTGTTCGTCGAATTCCTCATTATTTGCGAAGTGCAAATACTTCATAATTAAAGAAAATCGATATTCGGACATTACCGATCCAAAAAAAGGTGTGGCCAATAATTTATTTGTGGTCCAGTACCACTTTTGGAGTGGTTTCCCCACCACTCCCTGTAAAATTAGGAGGCCAAGGAATTTCCAAATATCATCACTGGTCACAGGCTCCCATTTTCTGCGCCGCGAAAATAGCTGATGGGTAGCAGCTTGCTGATCTTGATACCTGTTAGTCTCCAACACTATTTTGTCGATCACCTCATCCGTCAAAAAAAGCCGGAGGTAATCCAACGGATTGTCACCCTCTATGTCCACTTTTATCCCAGGTGATCCTGTGAAGGGAAACCTTGGGGGTGCTACGTGCTCTGTAGCGCAATCAATTGCGCACCAAGTCCGCACATCGCTGGGCACAGGTGCAGGATCGTCACTCGCATCACTTTCTTCATCCGATGACGAGCTTTCCCACGCGTCGCTGTCGCTCAGCTCCTCCGAAAGGGATTCTGCATCACTGTCGCTGTTTGGCAGCATGTCGCATAGCGATTTGGATGTAGAGGCGCGCTTTGCCATGATTGCAGTACCAGTGTCTGAATACTGAGCAGCAATCTGCAGACAGGTCACTTGAGAAAACACTGGGGGGGGCAATCAAAGGTCACTGTATTTTTTATTTTTTTTTATCAGTGTGTTTTTACTGTGTTTCACTATGTTTCTACTTATACATTTGAATTTGGCGCCGTTCCCCCCCCCCCTTCCGCCCCCCTGCGTCGCGACGCTCGCAGGGAAGGGAATCGGAGGTACACAGCATCAGGCGGACATCCGGCCGCCGTGTACTGCGGGGATTCATCGCTGGATCGCGGAGAAAAGGTAAGAAAACGATTTTTCTGCATCCAGCGAGGAAAAGCGTGTGTGGCACGGGGTTACCGATCGTAGCATGAAAATCTCACCCCGTGCCACACACGTGAAGACCGCCAGGGAGGTTAACAGTGAGAGAAAAACATGGGATTGTGGGTAAATCTTATACACATAAACACATGTTTTTTCCTTGTAGTTAAAGGGGAGTTCCACCCTAAAAATGAACTTTCTAATAACAGCTTGCCTTTAATGTAAAAAAATAATAATAATAATTTTTACTCACTATCTGGCTGTTTCGAGGCAGATTTCGTAATCTGTCTACTTCCTAGTCCTAGGTGGTTCAACTTCCTGTCCTAAGATCCCATTGGCTCCTGGGAAATGAGTGTCATCATTTCCCAGGAGCCAATGGGGTCTTAGGAGAGGAAGTTGAAGTCTCTGGGCATTACTGTACCTAAAAATCGCCCAGCATGCACCTCTCCCTGAATACCAGGAAGAAAAAGGAATCGGCTTCACATGTCCACACACATGATGGATACGGCCACAACATGAGCTGGAGAGCTGGAGGATATAAGGCAAGTGTTTGCAATGATTTCTGGAATGATTGGGGAGCTATTATTATGTTTTAGGGACTATTTAATGTGAATAATTTTAGCTTGCAAAAAAAAAATAACAAATTTATGCCCAGAACCCCGCTTTAAGAGGTCTGGGCTGGAAGGCAGTATTTGTCTTTTAGACACATACCCCTTCTATGACACTACAGTGTCGAGGCGTGCCTCCACTGCAGCATTTTTTATTGGACAGCTTGGGCTCCAAGACTCCAAGCTGTCCATTGAGCTCAGTGCTTCTGACAACAAGTGAGGAGAGGCACTGTGAGCTCATCCTATCATGCTGTGTACACACGATCAGTCTATCCGATGAGAACGGTCTGATGGACCGTTTTCATTGGTTAACCGATGAAGCTGACTGATGGTCCGTCGCGCCTACACACCATTGGTTAAAAAAATGATCGTGTCAGAACGCGGTGGCGTAAAACACAAACGACGTGCTGAAAAAAATTAAGTTCAATGCTTTCAAGCATGCGTCGACTTGATTCGGAGCATGCATGGATTTTTTACCGATGGTCGTGCCTACTAATGATCATTTTTTTGCTATCGGTTAGGTATCCATCGGTTAAATTTAAAACAAGTTGGCTTTTTTTTAACCAATCGTTAAATAACCGATAGCGCCCACACACGATCGGTTTGGACCGATGAAAATGGTCCATCAGATCGTTCTCATCAGTTTAACTGATCGTGTGTACACGGCATTAGTCTGCTGCGAGTGCGCTAGCTTGCATTTAAACTGGCTGCTCTGTATTTAGCTTCTGACAGGCTGCGTATCTCAGACACCACAGTAGATAGGAGCCCCAAATTGGTGGGGTAGGACTTTAGCTACTTAGCCCCCAAATTTGGAATCTCTGTGACCCCTGGTCACTGGGCTATGACCCTCAAAGTCTATCATTTATTATTTATTTATATTTATGCTCTGCCTCACCTGCCTCCCCTGACACTGCAAGTCCCTGATATATATATATATATATATATATATATATATATATATATATATATATCACATATGTGCAATCCTATTGTGCAATAATCTTAAAGTGCTGAAAACATACTCAAACAATTAATGATGGAAATAAAAAAAATAGGACAAAAGTGCATTAAGTGCTCCACCGCTGTGTGAATATTTCACCGCTATCACCAAATTGGACTCACCAGATTATAAACCAGCAAGAGAACCACAGTGTCTCCAAGCGATCACCAATCACAGTTTTACGGTCAGATTCCCCGTACACAGGTCACAGCAAATCATGGGAAAGACAAAACGGAAGGAAGGAGGCTCCCATAGTATAATAACATCTCAAAGGCTAATTAAAAAAAACTCTGTAATGCACTCACATTTGAAGAGTACCTACCCAGCACTAGGGAGTAACACGCTCGCCTCTGGACATGTCATAGACCACAAACGCGAAGGAGCATACGCAATGCCATAAGTGTCCTTACTCCGTCCTACGCCTGTTTCGTCATGTGACGTCTTCAAGAAACTTCTATTGGAATTGGTATGATATGCTATTTACTTGTATGTGATTATTTTTGAATAAATGATTTTGAGTGCAGCAATCCATTCACTGATTTCTATATATGGCCAAATGGGATGGCATGATTGCATGCACTAGAAGACTGCTTTTTGCTGTTCATAATTATTACATATTATATATTTATATATCGTTGATCTTTTTTTTTTCTTTTGAATCTATTGTAAGGATTAAAACTATATATATATATTAACATATTCATTTTTTTTTCTTTAAACCCCTATGCCTCAGTTATAATTATTAAATATTGGAAACACTGTAAACAGAAATAAACAAGTACACATAACAACTGCTTCACTATCTAGCTGTGATGTTGGTGGGAAAACTGGAACAGATCAGCTGTTCTGTAAAAATCCCCTTCTACTCCACTGTACATCATTACAGCTATCATGTAAAAATGTAACCAGGATGAATGCATTTTATGCAGATCTGATACAGTTATTGACGACAATAAAAGTATGTTTGCGTTGAGGAGTTTATATCGGTAAAAGCACCTTTTGTCTTCAACATTTCTCCTTTGCTCTGTCAAATATAGCACGTAAAGCAACTTTAAAATGCTTTACGTAAAGTTTTTTTTATTTTTATGTTGAGGGGTTATTTCAGTAAAAGCACCCCTCCTTTTTTTTCCAGAGAAAATTGTATCCAGCTTACATATATCATGAACAACAAATAACATTCTGCATTAACACCTGTTAAAAAATGAGAGAACAAATGCAGTCATCGGGAGGGTATAATTATAATAAATCACAATGAGGATATAAGGCTATCTTGAACAATTTTTATTTTTTTAAAGTTAGGTAAATGGAGATAACATTGAAAGTCAACAGGAGAAAAGAAAGATGGTATCTTTAGAAGTTATTTCCTTTTTATGGAAAATGGTGGCACTTATATAGTGATAATAGGGCACCATTTAGAAAAAGAAAATAAAGGTCTGGTGTGACCCCTCTGACACCTCCATCCCTAGTAGTACACAAGAAGAAAAAAGGGGTAGCCCTGGGACTTTGAATGAGGTGAGAGAGGTTTAGCCAATGTTCACAGCGAACAATGAGACAAAATCAATTTATTTGTTTCAAGGTGTTATGTAACAGTGGCAACAGCAATGATTGTGAGTTACCCGGCATTATAGCCAATGTACACAACACAGATAAAAATAAATATATAAAGATTTATTACAAATGTTATACATCAATGAGCAACAATAAAACTTGAAAGTTGCTGGGCCAGTGGATACACATATACAATAAGAAAATAAAGAAATAAAATGTGCATACATATAAACAAGGAAATTTGTAAACATAATGCAGACATCAATAATACCCAGCATGTACCGGCATGAATAAATGGTACAGTAAAGCCCTACGTGTTTCGCTTTTTCAGGGGTGGATGCATGAATGTTGTATCTGCAATATAAGTGATAAATTCAAAAGATGTATGTTATTTTATAAATGGTTGCAGGCGGAGTGATTGGCAAGAGAGGTCTGAAGCAGAGACCTCATACTTACCGGCGGCTTAAATAGTTCACCAAACGTTAGATATCAAGATGGCGGCCGTATAGTGCATCCTGCTCAGGAGCTGGGGAGGTGAAGCAAACAAAAGCCACAACAGGGGAAAATCCTGAGGATCAGCATGGTCTGGATAGGGGTGTTTGTCACTGTGGTCTTTACTTGGCCCCTTAAAATCATGTCTAGAAAATATCTGCAAGGATTCACGTGTATCAAAAGGCATCATAATTGCAACATACGCTTAATGTGTAAGGTTCTTTATATATAAATATGTAAATAAATGAATTAAGCTTGCTAAAGTATGTTGGTATGAAAGACTAACTGAGATATGCGACATGATATATACATGAATGCAAACCAACATAGTTACAAAGTTGGTATGGGCAGGGGACAATATAGAAATTAATAGTGATAATAGGGCACCAATCGTTTTAAAGGTAGTAGAGGGTGTTCATTGATGAGCTCCTCACTAACCACTCTTATCATCATTTACATTTGAAGACTTGACACAGGGTAAGGAAACAAGAGGCAGAGCAAAGTAGAAAGTGGTGTGGGGTGGGAAGTAGAAGAAGCAGGAGAGAAAGAGGGAAGGAAAAAAAGGGAGTAGATACTGATGTGTAAAGCAGGAAAGGAGCTATGGGGTGGTAGAAAAAAGAGGGAGAGGTGGGTGGTGAGCTTCTAAGTTGTTGGTGGGGGAGTGGGCATAAGAGGAAACCCATTAGGTCCAGGTGTTTGGTCAAAGCAAAAAAAAAAATATATAAATGTAAAGATCCAGTCTGATTACACTCATTGAAAACAGTCTGTATGCATGCAGTCAGGAAATGGTCAATTACATGTCTATGATGTATCCACAATGTTTTTGAGTCTGTACTGATCCAAGGTGTCCTGAGCGATAGCCCTTGCTTCCTTTATTTGGGAAATAAATAAAGTCTACCCTGACTCTTCATTTTGAAAGACATAGAGGTGTGTAGGGTTTCCAATTGAGAAGAATAAGCATCCCAGTGATTTTTATTGGTGTGTATGTGAAGTGACTCCCTTTGGAAGCTGATTGTCCTTGACTTGTCATGGAGAAGATGATGATTGGGTTCCAAGGGGTAGGCATTATCTGTAAAGTCTGTAGTTCAAAATGGATCCATGTCCAAAGGAGTTAGATTGGGATGCAGGTCCATAGAATAATGCCATAATATATTAGTGCCCTGGGCTAGATTATCTTACCAGCACATATTTGAGAACTCTCTGATAACCCTATGTAGCTTAAGAAGTTTGTATGTTAATTCCTGTTTTTTGAAAGTATTGGAGCATGTGTGAGTCAAAGTATAATCTTACCCCAAAGGCTATCCTTAAATTGGAGTTGTTTTCCCAAAGAAAGTGGAAGTAGGCTGTGTGATCTATTAGGGAAGTAATTAGTAGGTTGTATAATTTAGAAATAAAGTGTGTAAGTGGATGGATGTGAGAGTATAGAGCCTCAAAAGGGGCAAGTGATCAGAAGAAATCGGGTTTCTCCTTATGATGAAAGATACAATTTTGGACCCTTGGTTTTCCAGTTGTGATCTCATGAGGCTTTAGTCTTTAATTCAGGATGTTTCATACTTAAGGCTGTTTGTGGGGGGGATTGCCATTTACTTAGGAATTGAAATAAGATTTTGAGAGTCTGGGCGATACCACAGTGAGAGGGCTATCAGCTGTGTTCTGGTAAGCTCTGTAAAATTCAGTCAAGGCTATTCTTGTTGATGAGGGAACATACACTTTTGGGGAATTCACATTAAGCAAGTGTTGGCCATGTCCTGGTGTCACGTACTTGGTCCTAAAGACGAAATGCTGAGAGGGCTCTCCTTGAGGCTGAGTGCTTGGTTGCCCCTAAAGATGGAAATCGGAAACACGAAGTTTAGAGAAGCAGGGATTGCTGGCTGTTCCACAGGTGAGAGATGCAGGTGTGGAGATCTCTCAGGCCCCGTACACATGGCAGAGAACCTCGACGGGCAGAACACATCGTTCCGCCCGTCGAGGTTCTCGGCCGGCCGTCAGATTCGGGGGCAACCAGCCCGTCGGGAAAGGTGACCAGCCATTCATCCCGATGGGCCGTCGAGCAAATAGAGAACCTGCTTTCTATTTGCTCGACGGGTTTCCCGACGGGCGGGGCTCGTCGAATCCATACACACGGCCGAGGTTCTCAGCAGAATCAGGCTCCCAGCGAGGTTCTCGCTGGTTTCTGCCGAGAACCTTGGCCGTGTGTAAGGGGCTTCAGTGGTGGATACCAGATGAGGTAAACAATAGGACCCAGTGGAGCTGATGATTATGCAGACTGCACACAGCAGGAAACGGTTTGCATCGGAAAGTGCAGCAAGCTGGATACAGCAAGTATGGTTTGCAATCTGGAGCAACAGGTAAGTACTGCAGGTAGGTACAGCTGGCTGGGTACTGCAGCTAGGCACCAGGGCGGATTAAAGCAGACAGCGTGAAGCAGGAAGCATAGTCAGGGGCAGATGCCAATGTCGGTAAGCCAGTGGTCAGCAAACCGAAGTAAAGAGATGTGGTCAGGCAAGCCAAAGTCATACACAGGACAGGAGACAAGAGCAGATCCATGACTAATCCTAGGTCAGAGCTAGAAGAGAAACAAGAGGTATCCAAGGGCAAGCTAGGTCATAAACAGGAGATCAGAAGCAAAAGCACACACAGGAACAGGAGGCAGGAAGCTCAAGACCAGTCAGCAATGTCCACATGCTGCAGTCTCTCTTTTAAAGGGAATATTGGAAATTGACCACTGTGCCAGGCCTACGGGTATATCTCCTATCTCTCCTCCAGCTAGACTCTGGACATCTGCTCAGGTCAAACCCAGTCTTTTTGAGAGGAGCTAAAAAAATCAGTCTAGAGTTCTTGAAAGCAAGCAAGCCGTATTGTAGTGTTTTAGATTTAAAGCAGTAGTAGAACACATTTTAGTCTAGGAGGAGAATCACTACATACTAGATTTTTGAATATCTTTCAGAAAACAATATTGTCAGTGGGTGTTGTAACAGGGCAGGTATTAGGTTTGTTAAAATAACTGCTATTCTCCCAAACCATGTACATGAGGGAAAATTCCACCTCTGCAAGTCCATATACATTTTTGTAGCAATAGAATGAAATTTGACTTTGAAAAAAATGTCACAAATTCAGTGAATTCTCAAGTATGGAATAAAGCATAAATTAAATAAAACAGTGGTGCGCTGTTCTCGAAATAGCACAAAAATAAAATAAAATAAATGCAAAAACATTTATTTCCAAAACCATACGATTTAGGTTTATCAAATACTACTTGGTGCTAATACCAATAAATGGGAAAAAAAGACAATATAAGTGCAGTATAAGGTGGTTTATGCTTCCTTGGGGGTATACTGAATTTGATTTCACCCATGCCTGTCCTAATAGACTCCTGGACTACATGCAGCAGCACCACTCTGTGACAGAGATAGGTCTGGCTGTTACCCATATTAACAAGACTTATAGCTGTCTAAATGGGTGAATTTTCAAGTGTCTGATGCTACGGATTAAACACAGTTCAAATAGCTTTGGATATACCACCTCCCTCCTTTTTTTCCACTCCCTCCCTTCCTCCCTTCCCTCCCATTGTCCCCTCCCTCCCATTCTCCCCTCCCTCCCATCCTCCCCTCCCATCCTCCCCTCCCTTCCTCCCCTCCCTTTCCTCTTCCTAATCATCCTGGTGCTTACCATGCATAAACCTTGTATGAAGAAATACTGTTGCTCCTTTGCTACATAATATTTGGTCACTAGCATCGGTAGAATATTTTCTCTTCCCTCTTCTCTATGCGATAAGCCTTGAGGTCCATCCTGGAGTGCCCCATATAGGGATAATCTTGTGCTGACAAGATAGTGAGACCTGTTCCTTCCAACGATCCCCGAGGATGTCCTGACTAAGCAAAATAGCGAAACACATTGACGCACAGGGGCTCACTGTTGTCCATTTGGTGTCAACCTTCTGTTTTCATCATGTATTTTTTGTGCTAAGTATATGTTTTTTTAACTCTTCCTACACTTGATTTTTTTGTAACTGATTTGTTGCTAATAAAATACAATATTCTACTATACTCTCGTCCATTGTTCTGTCCACCAGGTGTCTATTGTTTATTGTTAAAATTACATTTAAGGTTTGTAATTTACATAAGACAATCATATGTGGAGTGCAGGCTCCATCTAGTCTTCTTTTTTTGGTATTGCTGCTGTCGTTCTGTTTATTTGATTTACTGTATGTGTAGTTAAGGAAGTTGTTAGTAAGCAGGGAATTCTGGGTAAAATCTTCTCAATCTATCGCTATCACTCACATATTATATTGCAGATATTTGTTTCTGTAATGTATGCAATATTGTACTTATTGAGGTCTATTTCTGTTATTTTGTAGTTTCACCTGGCTTGTTCCAATAAAACTGAGATCAAAGAAATATGGTATCTGAAGTTTATGGGACAAGAAGGTTTAGCTATATGTCCTCGAGACAGAACATCCATCTTGCATATAAAGTATGACTTAGAGCCCTTTGCCTATTCATTCTTCCTACAAATTTAAGGGGGGGGGGGTGCTCTGGACATCTAATCTTACAGATACAACTGTCCTTTTAAGCACGACCATAATGCTGATGTGGCCTGCAATGAAATTGAGTTTGACATCCCTGGTCTACATGTTCCTTGTTAGCACCTCATTGGCCCACAAGTACTGCCATTTTCTCTCCTAGACTGAGCCGTGCTGTATAGAGGGATTACAAGGCTGAAATTAAGGTGCTTACACTTGTGAATAAAAATGGCATTTATTTTTAAAAGCAACATATCTGTATTTATGGATGTCTTTTTATACCTGCCTGGGGCTTAGCTTTAATTCAATGGTGCTTTCTTGCTTAGCATACTACAACTCTCGGCATCTTCAGACTGAGTTAAAGTAGCAAAAAGAGGGAGAGGTGGTAGTATAACCATCAGTGTTTTTTTTTTTCCATCTGTGTCCCATTGGGAGATTTTTCTTCACTTCCTGTCCCATAGCCAAAACAGGAAGTGAGAGGAAATCCCTCTAAAAATAGAAATTCCTTTGTTGTCACCAAAACTAGTGTCTCTATTGGAAGATTTCCCCTCTATTCCTGTTCTAAGGACAGCTACAATTTTCTGCCAATTTCAGTGATAATGATCACCAGGTCAAATAGAGAGGGTGAATCTTCCTACCCGGGGTACAGGCAGCAGTACAAACCTGAAAGGTGTTCTAATCCCTTCCTGCTTTATCCAAAACTAAAACAAAACTGTTTGCTTTAGTAATACTTTAAAGCTTGTGTTTAGCACAGATCTTTAGAATTAAGGCGTATACATCTGTTCGGGCAAATTGCCAAAGTAAAACCTCTATCTACAATGCAAGGAGCTGTGAACAGTTAATAAAGTGTTGATTCATGTTTCTTAGGTATGTGAATTTCCCCAGTTGGGAATCGCAAAGTGACCTAAGTTTAAAGAAACAGGAAGCCCTTTCTTTCCACCTCTGCAGTGTTCTGACAAGGAGCAGCCTCGAGGCAAGCCTGCAAGAAAAAGCTAAATAAAATTGTAATTTCACAACATGTAGGTTATTGCAGCAAGTGAATGACTCAAATCTCTTTCTTCACACACATTCTTTATTCCTCCAAAGTAGGCTAGCTTGATTGTAAGGGACAGTCCCAAACGCTTATGGGTTGACTAGGCTGGGAATTGTTATGTAACATGTATGAGGGTTTCGTTAGTTATATCGACCTCTTCTCCTTGCTGTACAAAAAAAAAGGTATTATTCTGTAAAATAAAAAATCATAACTTCCCATCCAACAGGTGCTGAGTCAGGGCTTTCTTTTTTTCAAGAGATACTAATGCCACTACTAGCTGATAATTCCAAGTGTGTTGGCCAGAGCTTCGTCCACCATGCACTGTGGTTCCTTCAGCCAGCCATTATTCTGATCTACAGGGACAGTGGGAGGAAACACATTGTGCAGCATATAGCAGATACCTGAACATGTCACAGCATCAGGGCTGGTATTGCCCAACAAAAAATGCCATCTGCCTGCCAGATAGTTAACCACTTAAGGCCCTAAATGCAGTGATCAGTACATATATGATCAGTGCATTCAGTGATACTGTGACAGGGGGTGGGGGGGGGTTGATCGCAAGGGGTTAATGTGCCTATGTGTAGTGTGTGTCAGTGTAGTGTTGGTGCAGACTTACTGTGTGAGTCTTCTCTCCTCAGCAGCGGTTGAAAATACCGCTGAGAGGAGAGATTACATCACTTCCCCCTTCCTGTGTTTACACAGGAGGAGGGAGTGACACACAGGGGGAGTGCAGGGATCGGCTGGGAGCGATCTGGAGGGGGCGGACAAAAACCAACAGCCGCCCCCTCATCCCGGATCGCTCGGACAGCCACGGGGACCGCCGCAGATTCCCAGGGGGGGGGGGGGGGTCCCGATCGGACCCCCGACCCACGTCCAGGCAGGGACGTACAGGTACGCCAATGTGCCTGTACGTGCCATTCTGCCGACGTAAATGTACATGCGGCGGTCCGCAAGTGGTTAACTGACAATTGCGCGGTTGTGCGACGTGACTCCCAAACAAAATTGACGTTCCTTTTTTTTTTTTTTTCACAAATAGAACTTTCTTTTTGGTGGTATTTGATCACCTCTGCGGTTTTTATTTTCTGCGCTATAAACAAATTAAAAAAAAAAAATCAATCACTTTTTGCTATAATAAATGTCCCCCAAAAATGTATATAAACATTTTTTTTTTCCACAGTTTAGGCTGATACGTATTCTCCTACATATTTTTGGTAAAAAATCGCAATAAGCGTTTATTGATTGGTTTGCGCAAAAGTTATAGGCCCGGATTGACATACATCGGCGCATATTTATGTCGCCGTAGCGTATCTAATATACGCTATGCTGACGCAGCGCAGAGAGGCAAGCACAGTATTCACAAAGCACTTGCTCCCAAATCTACACTGGGTTTTGAAAGCGTAAGTCGTTGTAAGTGGAAGTGGGCGTGAGCAATGCAAATGAGGCATGACCCCATGCAAATAATGGGCCAAGTGCCAGACAAGTACTTGAAACGAACAGCGCATGTATCCCGGTGTGCATGCTCACAATCACGTTGAAACAACTGGCTAAAATACGTCGAATCACTGCCTACGGTGTGAACGTAACCTACGCCCAGCCCTATTCACGTACTACATAAACAACGTAAAATACGACGGCTGTGTTCCCTGGTCCATACCTTTGCATGAGTTGCGCCTCATATATGGGGAATAACTTTACGCGACTTACGCAAACCGCGTATATTATGTGCCGGGAGCAAGTATGTTCATGAATCGACGTATCTCCCTCATTTCCATATTTAAATAGGTAATCAATGGGAGCGCCAGATGCCTCCAGCATAACTATGCACCCACGATACGCCGGCGTAGGCAAGTTACGTCGGTGGACTGAAGCCTGTTTTTAGGCGTATCTTAGTTCTGTGGGCACCGCGCACAGATACGACGGTGCATATTTACACTTACGCGGCGTATCTCGAGATACGTTGGCGTAAGTGCTTTGTCAATCCGGGCCATATTGTCTACAAAATAGGGAATAGTTTTATGGCATTTTTTTTTTTACTAGTTATCGCGGCAATCAGCGTTTTTATTTTATTTTATTGTGACTGTGACATTATGGCAGACACATCGGACACTTTTGACACTATTTTGGGACCATTGTCATTTTTACAGCGATCAGTGCTATAAAAATGCACTGATTACTGTGAAAATTATACTGACAGTGAAGGTGTTAACCTATAGGGGGCGCTCAAGGGGTTAAGTGTTTCCTAGTGACTGATTCTAACTGTTAGGGGGCGTGACTTGGCTTGTGACGTCACTGATCGTCGTTTCCTATAACAGTGAACAGACCATCATTGACACTCTCACTAGGAAGAACGGGGAAAGGTTTGTTTACACTTACCTCTCCCCGTTCCTCAGCTCTGTGACCCGATCATGGGACACTGGCGGCGATTGGATCCGCGGGTGCGGTCACAGAGCTCAGGCCCGGGTCACGAGCATGCCGCCCACGGCTGGGCTCTTAAAGGTAACGTACCTGTACGTGCTTATGCCCAGCCATGCCGCTCTGCCAACGTATATCGTCGTGCGGCGGTCCTTAAGTGGATGTAAACCGAATTCATGAAATTTGAGCTATGCACATATATCTGCAGTATTTTGTTATCTTTTTTCAAAAAGCTAAGTCCCATAGCTCTCTCCTGAACCATTCCTCTGTTATCAGTCTGATAACTCCAGACAAATTCTCTGACACATCGGATAAAAGTAGCCTGAAATTTCTGTCAGGGGAGGTTGCTAAAATAGATTAGCAGGGAGCTGGCCCTGTTACAAAACACCTCTGACAGTCTCTGCCTATGTGGAGAGGGTGTGTGTGCCTTTCCTCCAATCAGCAATTTTAGCTATCAGACATCAGACTCTGTGTTAAACAGCAAGAGAAAATTTCCTAACACGATCTGAAATTTCTAAACAGTATATAAATGTGAAGACAGCAGATATACATGTAAAACGCATGTAGGGAGATTTAGTTCATCCCCTGTATCATCTGAGATTGTCGACTTCACGGGGTGTATGGAGGGTTTACATCCACTTTAAGAATTGATCTTCTTTTAAAATTAAGAAATAATACTATGCACAATAAAGGCAGGGTTCAAAATTTCAAGCCCTGAGCTACTAGCCAGGCCTCAAGAGTTACTCGCCACCAGTTGCCCCACCTAATTCATACACTGCCCTGCGCCTAATTGCACCCGTAAACACACCCTCGTAGATTATCTCATGGAATGACACTGTTAAATGTTTTATGCAGAATCAAGTTACACAATTAAATATTAACAACGACATGGGACAGGGCACTGGGGGCAGACCAGAGGGACAGGGCACTGGGGGCAGACCAGAGGGACAGGGCACTGGGGGCAGACCAGAGGGACAGGGCACTGGGGGCAGACCAGAGGGACAGGGCACTGGGGGAAGACCAGAGGGACAGGGCACTGGGGGAAGACCAGAGGGACAGGGCACTGGGGGCAGACCAGAGGGACAGGGCACTGGGTGCAGACCAGAGGGACAGGGCACTAGAACTGGGTCTCTTCCCCATTCTCTTGCTGTTTCCTCTGCAACTCCCACCATCCTCTCTCTTCCTCTCCTATTCATCTCATCATCAGGAGCCTGTGTGTGCAGCTCAACGCTTGCATGTCCCCACTTCCCCCTTTTATTCAGGCTGGCAGTGAGGAGAGAAGCTGCAGTACAGCGGGAGTGAGTACAATCCAGCGCTGAGATCCACACAACTGCACAGCCATTGACATCACCGCACAGCGCACACTGACACTGCACAGCACAGCACACATTGAGACCAGTCTGTTTGCAGTGGACACTTACATAGAGCACAAGGAGAAGAAAACTGCACAAACTGGAAGGCTGCCGCTCTCATGTCAGGGCAACTTTCAGTGAGCGCTGCACCAGAGTGGTAATTTTCACAATCCTCCACCTCACTTATTTCTTCTCCTTGCTTTCCAGCTACATTGGTCAGGGGAGGGGGGCAGGCTCAGAGGTCATACTGTTAGGTCCGATGGCTTAATGAGAATTGTAAGGAGAGCACCTGTGTACTGCTCTGCCTGTGAGCGGATCACCAGACTACTTTTCCTGAGCATGCACCTTTCCTCTTTGGCCGCTAATTGCATCGGGGCTTTAAGTGTAGGCACAGATTGGAGGGAGATTGATCATGCAGCCCTGTCATCACTCGCCCCCAGCTTAAATCCACTCGCCAAATGCTAGTAGGCGAGTGGAAATTTTGAGGGCTGATAAAGGTACATATGATATCAGATTCAGCACTCCAGATTCAGCACTCCAAAGACCAAAGATATAATTCTTTAGAGTAGTAGTCTCCAAACTTTGGCCTGGGGGCAGGATGCAGACCTTTGCTTGTCTTTATCTGACCCTTAAGGCACTTTTTCTCCCACTGCCATTAAAAATGAGGCATAATTCCTCTCACTGACACCAATGAAGAGACACTATTCCACCCACTGACTCCAATGAAGGGGCACTATTCCTCCCACTGATACCAATGATGGGGCATTATTCTTCCCACTTACTGTATAACAACCATATATTCAAAAATAAGGTCCGGGGCTATCCTAAAATATTCAAACAAACATGTGCAAATTCCTTAATCCAATAAATGCTTGTGAATACAAAAAATATGTGAATGTAAATAGTAAAAGGTGTAAAAACTTCAAATTATACTCTATTGAAAGTGCCACTCCACAATGTTCACAAAGAGAGAAAAATGTCTGCTCTTATTTCCAATAGTCTTCTCCTCCTTCTTATTGCCCTTCTCCACAAGTGACAAACCAATGCACTCGTCAAAATTCAATGACTTCTTAAAAAGAACGTCATGATCACTTAATTCCAGGGTTTACAGCCACATTCCAGCTGGTGGTGGTGTGATGATAATCTTCATAAATATATTTTTCTCAGTACTGCTACTTTCTCTCTTAGAATGGCCATAAACCGCAAAAGAACAAAAAGTAGTATTTATTTAAAAAGTTATACAGCAACTAAACTAAAATGTATACACTCACATTTACTGGTGCCCAGTCTCTCAATACAATCTCAATACAATCAGCTTGTAATTGCTCCGCTGTTCCAATTACAGGAACCCGGAGATTACATCACCACGCAGGATCATATCATGCTCTTCTGGGTATGGCACATGTGTCACTGCCAGATGGTTCATTAGAAAGCTCCCACTGACACCAATGATATGACACTATTCCTTCCACTGACACCAATAATGGGGTATTTTTATCAACACCAGGACAGTTTCTACTTCTACTGGCCACAGTCTGGCCCCTTTTAAAGTCTGAAGAACAGTAAATTGGCCTTTTGTTTTGAAAGGTCAAGCCCCATACACACTATCAGTTTTCCTGAAGGTTTTTCTCTTCAGGTTTGCCAAAACCATGTAGTACAAGGGCCTGCCTGATTGCATTTAAATTGAAACTCTTAGGCCCCCGTACGCACGAGGAGATATATCCGATGAAAACAGTCCGACAGACCGATTTCATCGGATATGTCTCCTGGAGATTTTGGTCTGATGTGTGTACACACAATCAAACCAAAATCCCCGTGGACGGACAGCGCGGTGACGTTGACGCCGCCACGTCATCGAACTAGGAAGTAAAATACTTCCACGCATGCGTCGAATCCATTCGGCGCATGCGGGGGATTAATGTCTGCTGGTTAGGCGTACTAACCAGCGGACATGTCGGACAGACGGGTTTCCAGCAGACAAGTTTTAAAGCATGCTTTAAAACTTGTCTGCTGGAAAAACCTGTCTGCTCGGCCGTACACACGGTCAGATATGTCCGCTGAAACGGGTCTGCCGACCAGTTTCAGCAGACAAGTTTGATCGTGTGTACGCGGCCTTAAGGTTTGACCTTATATTAGATAGTTTTGGTAAACCTGAAGAGAAAAACCAGCAGGAAAACTGATAGTGTGTATGGGGCTTTAGAGATCCTGCAGCAGCTCAGCAGCAGTGTAGGTGGTTGGGATAGACTCGACTATCCACACACCAAGGCCAGCTGTGGATTGGCTATGGTGGGTTAGGAAGTGTTTGGGGACACTGTGGTGATCATGGCCTTTTTCGATAAAGCGCCTCTGCTCGCCAAAACGTGCCCTGAGTGCTCTAATTGTTCTGCTAACATAAAATAGTATAATTTTTTCCCTTTGACGGTAAAAGTTTTTTTGGCCATGATGTACAAGCTGGCAAGTCAAACAGAGTTTTTTTTTGCATTGGAACATCCCTCTGAGTGGTACACAAACTAGTCATGGTGAAGTAGATTGAAGTGGCTTATTTTTACTTTTTTGCTCTTTATATTTCTGCATTTCCTGTATGACACTTTTGGTTTTGTGTCAATCGTGGTTTTTAGGTAGGGGTCTTCTGCTAGGATAGACCAGTGTGCGGCTAGAATCTTTTCCATATTTCTATATTTGTCATGAAACTGTGTAATAAATCGTGTAGGTGGTTTGGTAGCAGGCGGTAGGGCTAGTAGGCATATGGATGGGTTGTGATAGTTGTTAAAAGCATCGTCTATGAGTACAATGGGGTAACATTTGTCTAGGAATTTCTGGGAAAGAAGTTGTCCATAAGTTTCGTAATCAAAATCTCTAGTACGTTTCCTGCGTAGACGATAGAACTGACTGTGGGGGATGTTATTAACTCATCAAGGATGGTGGCAACTATCATAATGTATGAATGAATTCCCTGTGGTGGATTTAATTACATTTTTTGCATATATAGTTCCATTCTCATGGCAGAGTTTGCAGTCCAAAAAGGCCAAATTGTGTGGAACAGCCACATGGGTGAAAGGTAGGCCGAAAGTATTGAGGTTGCAGTATTGTACAAAAGCAATAATGTCATTGGCAGTGCCATCCTAGATGATTACTATGACGTCAACATATCGATCATAGTATATCACCTGGACAGTAAAAGGGCGGTCAGCTGCGAGATACATTCCCAAAACCCCATCGTAAGGTTGGCATAGCTGGGGGCAAAGTTTGCCCCCATAGCTGTGCCATTTATTTGTAAATAGTTTGTGCCCTCTGACAAAATAACTGTGCTTAAGGCAAAAAACTAAAGCTTCAAGGATAAAATTGGTTTGCCGAGAAAAGGGGATCCTTGGCCAGAAAGCGTTCAACGGCCCTTAGGCCTATGTCATGGGGAATCGATACGTACAAGGACGACACATCAAGAGAAAGCCACCAATAGTTTTTTTCCCAGGTATAAGGTTTAAGCATATCAAGTGGATGTGGTCCATCATGTATATATGAAGGGAGATCCTGTTCCAGAGGCTGAAGAAATGTATCAATATACAGTAGATGGAAAAGTCACTTGTGACACTGTCCATGGCCACTACTATAGGGCGGCCCGGGGGGTTGGTAAGAGTTGATAAAAGTATGGGACTTCAAACATTTTTTTTATTAAAAACAAAACTTCAGATTTGGAAATGTTATCCTTGAGAGCTTGATCTGTGAGTTTGGTGGCTTCAAGGGAAAACTGAGATGTAGGGTCACTGGGTAGTGCTAGGTAGGTCTTAGTGTCAGACAGTAGTCTACGTGATTCGCGGGTATAATCTGTCCTTTCCTGGATCACTATATTGTCCCCCTTGTCCGCTGGTTTAATAACAATTGATTCATTCTGAATCAGGTGTTTAAGGGCCTTATGTTCTAATGGAAAAACATTGGATTTGGAGTGGGCATGCTGAGTCAGCTTTACACACTTTAATGAGGTCTGCATATACGACCTGGTAAAAGGTCTGCAGGTAGGGACCTTTCACGGTATGTGGGGTTGAAAATAGATTTAGCCCAAAATGTAGTATGTCTAACTGGGGGTAAGGTGGGACAATGTTGAGTAAGCCATTCCAGATCTGCATTAAAATTCTCAGCGTATAGTTCCTCAAGTTGGGCGGGTGCAGGTAAGTCTGTATCGTCAAGGGTGCTATCTTCAATGGTGGGTGGTATCTGATTGGCTTCTTCTAAAGATGGTACATGTTTAGAAGCTTGTATATTAAAATGTCTCTGGACCCTGAGATTTCTAATGAACTTATTGAGATCTTAGAATAGTGTGAAAGGGTTGGGCTGCATAGTGGGAGCAAAGGCAAGGGGGCATTAATAATAGACCATTTTAATATAATGCGCTCTTCTACACAAAAATTATTTGAAAGATACTGGAAAAAAAGCCACAGACGCCCACCACTAAATCATGTTCTCGCAATGCAACAGCAGTAGAATGGAATTACAAAGAGCTGCTATGGTGGTACATGGACCCTACCAGGCTTTTGCATATCTCCATAGAATCTTCTTCACAGGGTTTCTGTGTCTGCCCTGATATTGGCTCCTTGCTGCATACCTGGGGGACTTGCCTAGTGGCACAACACTTTTGGTGGCAGGTTTACCAGCTTCCACACACCCTTTTCCAAAAAGTTCTTACAATGAACCCAAGAAAAGCTCTATTTAATCACACACCTGAGCAGATCTCAAAAATCCAATTTGCCCTTATGACTCACAGCTGCAAAACAATTCATAACGAAGGCCTTGCCCAAGTCCATTGGACTTTAAACAACAAAAAAGTTAACAGCCTATCTCCAAAACGCTATGCCCAAATTTCATTGAATTCATAGAATCTGGGAACCTTGGATTCTTCCTGATCAAAGCCTTGATTTGATCAAAGCCTATTGGACCTATTATGGTCTATCTTAGAGCATCCAAAAGCACTCATTGCCAAACATTTCCCCAGCTGACTCCTCCCCCAAACTTCCTGCTCCCTTAAACTATAACTTATTGCTACCCTCCCCCATCTATCAATCCCCTCTCTTACCTCTTTTTATTCTACTCTGCTCTCCCTTTAGACAGGTGAACTACAAATGCAGGCCATCCCCTCCCCTATCAATCCCCTCTCTTACCTCTTTTTATTCTACTCTTCTCTCCCTTTAGACAGGTGAACTACAAATGCAGGCCATCCAACACTGAAACAAACATATCCCTGGTCTCCAACTTATCATCATTATGGCTGATCTGTGTGTACTAATATATATCTGCTGATATTTGAACTAACTGTCTCAAACACTTATATATCAACAGGCCCGGACTGTGACAAATAGACCTGGGATTTTTTAACTGAGCAGCCCATTACTGATATGGAAGTAGAAAACAAAATCTGGCTAAGCACATTCCATAACAGATTCTATTTTCTGTCTTCCTCTGCCAGGTTTTTAAAGGCAGCTACCATTGAGCAACGGCATTGTATTCCGTGGTGAGTCCAAAGGGAGGACTGGTTCAGAAGGACTCAGAGTTCTTCTTGCTCAGTGTCACTCCCTAGAGGCCCACATTGCTTGCGGCAGACAGAGACCCGCGGGAGAGAGCCAGGTGCACTATGATTGAAAATTTGATGTCGTGGTTCTCACCCTTTGGAGCTCTCAGTCACATTATCCAGCTTTTGTTAGGACCTGCACAGACCTCCCAACTTACAAACTTGAGAATAAGGGACATTTGAGAGGGGTTGAGGCCTGCAATTTGCTATGTGTGCTGCTGCAAAAAGTTGGTGTGATCAAGCTTTACGGTGGGAGTGGCTTAAGTTGCATGATTAAACAAAACCCAGGCTTCGGGTTTGTGCTGAGGGGTCGCTTTGGGAGGGTAGAGGACCTGTGCTGGAAAATAGGGGAAGAGGAGGGAATCAAATAAATACTGGGGGGATGCTTTGGGAGGGGAATGGACTTGCTGGGGGCCAGATATGTGCTGGGGGTGCTGTGGAAGGAGACTGGACTCTTGCAGGGGGGGTGGGGGTCATATACGTATGGGGGTGCCTTAGTAGGGGAGAGTGCTAGAAGGTGGGGCTGGGGGCAGATATGTGCTTGTGGGGGCACTTTGGGAAGGGAGTGTACCTGTGTATGGGGTGTCAGATATGTACTGGGGGGACATTTTGGGCGGGGCACACAATTGTTCTGGGGGTCAAATACATACAGTGGGGCTTTGGTAGAGGAGCGGACTTGTACTGGGGGGCACTTTGGGAGTAGGGGGTTTAAATACATATTGGGGTGCTTTGAGAGGGAAGCAGACATGTGCTGGGGTGGTCAAACCCCCTACTTCCAAAGTGCACATATCTGCTTCCCTCTCAAATATGTACTGGGGGAGCGTACGTGTGCTGGGGGGTCAGATACATACTGGGGGGCTGTTTTGGGAGGGGAGTGGACGTGTGCTTTGGGAGGGGGGCGAACGGGATGGAGGAATAGATTTGAAATCCCCCTTCCCACCTTCTAGCACATGTTCGCTCCCCTCCAGAACATATAGTCTTACACCCTTGTTACCTGCCCCCCTCCACCCACCTTCCTGGCCACTGTGTCCCTAATCCCCTGCCAGTATCTGTTAAACCTACTGCAGACCTCCGATCAGCGTAGCAGAAGCAGCATGATGTTCCTTTTCTTTCCCTCCCATGTACAGGAAAACAGAGCCAGGGAGGATGAGGTGGCTACAGTCCGGTTAGTCCAGTCAGTGGGTTACTGTGACAAACAGCCGGTGCAGAGATGTCAGCTGCAGTACAGATACTGAATCGCAAAAACAGAGCTAGGATGGTTGGGAGGTGTGCATGCGGTCTGGTGGCTCCAGCCCTCCGGTCAAATGCCCAGTGTGCCCTATGGCCAGTCCGGGACTGCCCATCAGCATTTTTACTTTTGCTGTTACGCTGAAGTTTATGTATTTTTTTTCCTACCTCTCTTTGAGACCTAATAAAAACTATTGAACAAGACAAACAAAAAAAAAGACATCTTGCCTTATTGAATCATCTGCAGATCCTCCTATATAGAGGAGCTGATTATTAGACATGTGCACACTGAAAAAAAAAATGCATTCGTCCAAAAATCCAAATTAAGGTCGAATCTGTCATTGAAGGCTTATGATGTCTGTTGAATGTTCTAAGAAAAAAAAAAAAAAAAAAGAAGATGATTCGACAGAATCTTTAAAAAAAAAAAAAATTGACTCTTCATGTCTCTCTATGTTGAATCTTCATGTCTCTCTATGTCGAATCTTCATGTCTCTCTCTGTCGAATCTTCATGTCTCTCTATGTCGAATCTGTCATTGAAGGCTTATGGTGTCTGTCGAACGTTCTAAGAAAAAAAAAAAAGATTCGACAGAATCTTAAAAAAAAATTTGAAAGACATGAAGAGTCAAATTTTTTTTAAATTTTTTTTTAAGATTCTGTCGAATCTTTTCTCTTTATAATGTTGAATCTTTTCTCTCTATGTTAAATCTTTTCTCTCTATGTAGAATAATATTGGACTAACAGAGTTAAGGTTAGGCACATTCGACTGCAACGAAAACGAAAATAAAGCATTTGTTTATGTCGGATCTTTCATTTTTTGTTTGTTAAAACGATAACGAAAATACCTGAAATTCGGACGAAAATGCATTCGGACGAAAACGAATGCACATGTCTACTGATTATATCCCAGTTTTTTTTAAATACTTATATGCCCTCAATATGTAGACACAGGACGCACTCCTTCCATCATATCTCCAGTTATGTGGACTCTTAATGATTGCACTGGATATTTAAAAAAACAGGATTAATTCTTAAGTGGTCAGAAGACAGGTTTGGTGTAGTGCAACATTTAAATAGTTAAATAATGCATTTTATAGAAGTCTAATAAGACCAAAATGAGGGAAAACTGAGCAGGAACAAGGGACACAGGGCTTTGGATCCATACGAAGACAATTGCTCCATATGAGGAACAGTTGGGAGCTCTGGAGGTGTGTTTGTCATATCAACAGCGTTGTCTATTTATATGCATGCTCTTTGGTACACTCTTGAACTGCAAAGCACAATATTACTGGCAGTTCATCAGACACAGGTGGATGAACCTTTAGCTTTAATTTGGTAGCACCGTCTGCTTCTGCCCCCTGCCAAGCTTCACGGTTCCAAAAATTCTTTTGTAGGTTGTTTACATATTCCATTTATAGCTCCTGTCCTCACCTCACCTGTACTCCTCCCTCCGCTTGTTATCTTTGGGTAAAGAGTTCTAGATGGCAATCGGTGTATTGCCAACACAATGTGTGTGCTTCTGTTTAATAATAAACATAGTGCCAACTACAAATTACCCTGAGCTAGCTGCACTGTGACGCCTTTGTTCACTCAAGAACATTGACTCTATATAGGGGTTGATTGACTACAAATGCAGAGGTGCCCCGGATTTTGCACTCTCCGATTTTAGTAAATCAGCTTCTTACGTCTAACTGCTCATATAAGCTTTTATAAAAACAGAACAACAAAAAAAACTGGAAGCTGATTGAAAAATCTGGTGTAGCTCTGCATAGAAACCAGCTTCCATTTTTTTTTTTGTTTGTTTTGTTTTAGTCAAAGCTTATTTGAGCAGGCTGAAGTTAGAAGCTGATTGGCTACAAATGCAGAGCTGCACCAGATTTTGCACTCTCCAGTTTTAGTACCATATATACTGGAATGTAAGCCGAGTTTTTCAGCACATTTTTTTGTGCTGAAAATGCCCCCCTCGGCTTATACTCGAGTCACCTTTTTGCGCCTGATCTCCCGGAATTTGGGGACCCGGTACCAGCCGGCCGTAGGTCCCCTGGACATGTAGCCCCACACTTCCTCTACAAGTGTGCAAAGTTTGTTGTCCAAGGGACCCATGGCCGGGGAGCACCGATTTTTCAAACCTGGGCACCCCTTCCATAGACTCCCATGTTAAACTGTAATTTCTCTGGTGACTTTGGGGACCTGGTACCGGCCGGTTGTAGGTCCTCTGGATCTTGGCACACATGTAGCCCCATTTCTCGTCTACAAGTGTGCAAAGTTTGTTGTCTGGGGGACCTACGGCCAGGGAGCACCGATTTTTAAAAGCTGGGCACTCCTTCCATAGACTCCCATGTTAAACATCAGTCTTGTCATGGGCACAGTGAGGCATGCACATGGGCAAAGTAAGGCACGGTGAGGCATGCAGATGGACACCCTAGGCTTATACTCGAGTCAATACGTTTTCCAATTGTTTTGTGGTAAAATTAGGTGCCTCGGCTTATATTCGGATCAGCTTATACTCGAGTATATACTGTAATTTAATCCCTAAGCTGGACATTAGCAATGCACTATGCTCTACAGATAAAAAAAAAACTGGAAAGGGAAAAATTGGGACTTTAAGCGAGGCTGCAGACAAGGTGGGGATAGTATAAAAGTACAAATTTATTCATGGAAATGTTAGATCTCTTTGGTCACTAGCTTGCTAGTGTGTTGCTACACCATATTTTTGCTGGATGTCAGAGGAGCCCTGGACGCCACTATTAGGTTATTTTACCTACCCCTTTGTGTGGGTTGGCTGTCTTCGGTTTGGCCCCAATACTTATCTATTTTCTATCTTATTGTTTTTTTAGACCCCAGCTGGCTAGCTACTTTGGTTTACATACCATATGCACATTTGATCCTGCACTTATTTTGCCTGGGAGGTCTCCTGCTGTCCCTGTCCTGTGTGTGCTGTAATGCCGCCACAGCTCCCCTGGCGGACATATCCTTTCGGCTATGGCTCCATACATCCCTTATCTTTTTGCCTTAGATCCTATGTGAGTACTTTAGGTGGATATTCTTCCCACCCCACACTGGTTATCCATTTATGAACTATTCATTAATTATGCTCTATCCGTTCTAGATAATTCAAGCATCCCGCCCCTGAAGAGTGCCCATAGACACGAAACGCGTCGGGCTAATATGGATGCTATACATATCCTGGGCTAATATGGATGCTATATTCTATGTCATTATATTTTAGCATTGGTATTTTTATATGCTTTTTACCAGTTCCTCATATGTGTAACCTTTTCGCTATAATTGTTAATATGCCTTCTGTACATATATTGTCATTGGATGCATCCATCTATCCATGCACACTAGCATGTGGCACCTGGCCAGGCATTGCTGCATCTGTTGCTGCGCTTATTGTATATGCACATATTATGTGTTTTCAATATAAAGTAATGTCCTCTATTTGAAATACATATGTTTTCATTTACATGTTTTTCTGTATGTTGATGTATGCTTGCATTTCCATGAATAAATTTATAAATTTGTACTTTTATACTATCCCCACCTTGTCTGCAGCCTCGCTTAAAGTCCCAATTTTTCCCTTTCCAGTTTTTTTATCTCCTAAACCAGGGATGGAGGTGTTATACTCATACACCTCATTTAAAGTCCCACATGTCCCCTTTCCTATAGCTCTACAGATAAGTTAGGTTATTACTGTAACTGTAGTGCAGTATACCCAATAATTGCTTTTCCACGTCTTGTAGTCGACATTGTAACAAAAAAATATACAACCCCAATTCCAAAAAAGTTGGAACGCTGTGCAAAATCTACATGAAAACAGAATGTAATGATTTGCAAATTTCATATACCCATATTTTATTCACAATTGAAGTAGAAAACATATTAAATGTTTAAACTGAGAAAATGTACCATTTTAAGAAAAAAAAATGTAGCACAGGTCTACTAACAAGTTATCATTTAAGAAATGCATTGTTTCTTTAGAAAAGGATTTGGCTCCCTCTAGTGGACATTAAAACGTTATCAGGATATTTGCTTCTGGTTAAGAAGAACAGTTACGCATTGAGGGATATATAGGACAATGAGGAAGCTCTCATGTTGTTAAATCAGGCTGTGAACTACAAACCCACAATGCCAAGCTACAAGCTGGGTAAGCAGATAAAAGGACAGGCGTGGTCTGCTTTCTGTCTCTCTGGATGCCATTCAACAACCAGCAAGAGAGAACCTGTGACCTACACAGGGCCGTCTCTACCATAGGGCAAACAGGGGCAGCTGCCCAGGGCCCTGTCACTGTTGGGGGCCCAAAGCAACCCCCTTTGAAAAAAAAAAAAAAAAACTTTTTTTTTTTTTTTTTTTTTTTTTTTTAGGGGTCCGGAGGTCCCCAGGGGCCCGGAGGCCCCCAGGGCCCAAGATGACAACCCCCCCTTTTTTTATTTATTTTTAAATAAAAAAATATATTTATTTTATATATTTTTATTTTATTTTTTATTAAAGGGCCAATTTTTTTAAATATATTTTTATTTTTTATTAAAGGGCCATTTTTTTTAGGGGTTCCCAGGGACACGGAGGCCCCCAGGGCCCCAGATGACAACCCCCTTTCTAATTTATTTTTAAATAAAAATATATATTTATTTTATATATTTTTAATTTGTTTTTTATTAAGGGGACAATTTTTTTTAGAGGTCTGGAGGTCCCCAGGGGCCCGTAGTTCCCCAGGGCCCCGGATGACAACCCCCCTTTTTTATAAAAAAAAAACTTGTTTTGTAAAAAAAAAATATATTTTTTATATATATTTTTTAATATATATATATATATATATATATATATATATATATATATACACACACATATTATATAATATAAATGTTATTATGATTAAAGGACCCAGGGGTCCCCAGGGCCCTGGATGGCAACCCCCCTTTTTTTTATCATTTTTGTTATATTTTATTTCTTTTTTTTCTTTTTCTTTCTTTTTATATATATATATATATATATATATATATATATATATATATATATATAATTAAAGGGCTAAGAGGTCCCCAGGGCCCCATGTGGCAAACACCCTTTTTAATTTTTTTTATAAATGTTTATTTTTTTATTTTTGTTTATATATATTTTTTTTATTAAAGGGCCCAGAGGTCCCCAGATGGCAACCCCCTTTTTAAAAAAAAATATATATATTTTTTATATATATTTCATTTTTTTATTTCTTTTTTTCTTTTTTATTAAAGAGCCCAGAGGTCCCTAGGGCCCCGGATGGCTACACCCCTTTTTTATATATATTTTTCTTTATTAAATCTTTTTTTTGTAAAGGGCCTCCCGCTTCTAAATTTGCAGCAGCCACGCCCCCCCGCGTCTCAATTTAAGGGGGCAGCACCCCCCCGTTCTCTGCTCCAGGGGGCCAATGCCTGAAGCTGTGTAAGGGGCCCCATAATTTCTGATGGCTGCCCTGCCGCCCATTAAGCCCCTGTGCTGCCCACAAATCAGGCTGAAAATAATCAGCGGCACGCAGCCAGGTGACAGTACTGCTTCCCTTCCCAGTGTTTTAAAATGTACAGAACCCCTGGCTTCCCTTTAGACATGCACTTCTCCCTTCCTGCCACTGGGTGCTGCTTGTATATAAAAGTGAATTAGAATGTGATTTTATAACATCCCCAGTTTGCTCTTCCCGAGGCTGACTTCTTCATGTCCTGCTCCTCAATGTATGTCACTGTTTGCTATATTGTAAATAGAAGTTTTCTGTAGAGTGTGCCCAAAGTCTTTATAATATTTGATGATTCATTGCAGGTCTGGTCAGTGTTTTAAAAAAGTTCCTGTATTTTACACATGGCATGGCATGGGGTCACAGCACCGTCTGTCCATTCTGCTTTAGCACCATGGGACCCCAGGCCATGCCATGTGTAAAATAGAGGAACTCTTTAAGTCACAGACCAGACCTGCAGTCCAGGCTGAGTAAGGCCTCAGAGCACATGGCATTACTGTCTGTATTTAACTGCTTCATGGGCTTATTTTGGGCCTGACTGGTTCACATGTATGTGTTTTGGCGGCCCACATTTGTGCAGGCACAGCAGCCCATTCATTTGATGCCTCATGTAATAGGCTGAGCACACCGCACACCTATGCCCATCAAGCAATGAAATACAGCACTGTCTGTCCATTCTGCTGCCTGCTGTGGCTTATCTGCAGTTCCTGCACTGTCAAACTTGCTGCATTTTTAGACGTTTAGGTCACGCTTTTAAAAACACAGGCCTAGATTCACAAAGCGATTACGCCTGTGTAAATGTTGTTAGACTGGAGTAATTTCGACTTACGGGCGTTTTTACGCTAGTCGAAATCCTCAAACCATGAAAAGACACCTGCGGGCTTCATTTCGACTGTATTACGTGTTAGTACGCCTTCAGATCTACGCTGCCAGAAAATTGCGGCCACTGGGCGGACTTCCTGTTGTTTTTCGCCGTCAGGGTATGCTAATGAGCTTTTGCCTGCAATCCACAAAATTTCGCACTTTCAACGCAATCTCTTACGGCACCTTTAGTCATCTTTTTTTTCCGTTTCACTATACCTGCTTTTTGCTGGTCTAATATTAGACAGCCCATGTTAAGTATGGCCGTCGTTCCCGCGTCGAATTTCAACGTTTTCCGATGTCTTTTATTATTTTTAACGTAAGTCGTCCGGGAATAGGAATGTTCGTAAACGCCGCTACTCAAACAACGAATGACGTCACGACGTGATTTGGCGCAATGCACGGCGGGAAATTCCTGAACAGAGCATGCGCAGTTCGATCGTCGCGGGGACGCGCTTAATTTAAATGCTTCACGCCCCCTAATCACGTATTTCGATTGCGCGGCGGAAAAAATATACGACACAATAGCGTACGCGCAAAAAAACTACCTGAATTCGGTGTAGAGTCTGGTGAAATACGGCAGCGTACCGTATTTCGATTACGCAGCGGAATATTACGTCTTTGTGAATCTGCCCCACAGTGCGTTTGTGTGTGCAAGAACTGCAGGTAAGTAGCATGGTGCAAAAGCAGAATGGATTTCAAGGCAACTGATTTTTAAAATGCTGAATGCACCTTTTTTCTGCAGGAAACAAAGGCATGGCAGCCCATTCAAATCAATGGGCTGCTGTGCCTGCACAAATGAGGGCCGCCAAAACACATACATGTGAACCAGCCAGGCCCAAAATAAGCTGAAGGGGGGCCCAAAAAAAATGTTTGCCCAGGGCCCAAACCATATTAAAGACGGCCCTGGACCTACAGCAGAGAGAGCAGATAGCCTGCTTTAGATGGATCCTTGTGAGCAGCCCTGCCGATTGAGCCGGAGGATCAGCCAGCTGCTTTCCAGCATACCGGGAGGAGCAGCAAGGCGCAGAGGTGCCATCTATACAGACAGAGTCCACAGCCAGCTGGGATCCAGAGTGGTGAAAAGGCATTGGCCTATACATGTAGTGACTGTACTATTGTTAAGTGATTGCCTGCTGTACAGACTGCCGTTGAGACCTGTAGTCCCACGGCTGTGGATCTATTACACCTGAGTATTATATAGCTGTATCCTGGGGTTTTCTGTTTCCTTTTCCCCCATGCTGCAAGGACAGAACTGTACTGTTCACACACAGAAGGAATTTCAAGTGGGGATAGTTTGCAGCTATGTAATCAATCTCTCCATATTCTACAGTTACTGTTTCCTTTGCTATTTTGGATTACAAATACGTGCACCACCTCACACTGCAGTTCAAGCTAGCTGAAGACAAAAACACTGGAACTGGAGGAACTTTCAATACTTTATTCTTTCACAAGGCTTTACTGCTATACAATTGTGTATCACTCTAAGATGCACTCTAGGGGGAGCTGTTTAGCAACATACAGTTGGAACATGTACTTTAATTATTGTGTTCACTGTTGTGTATTCTGCGTGCAGTGTTCTGTGTGCTAAGGCCTCAGTAGTGAGGTGCTTCAATACAGGTATTAAAGTATTGAGGATCTATTCCACTGTGCACCTGTTCACATATACGCTTATCGGGTTGCTATTGGATACAGCAGTGTGTGACGATATCTCTCTGCCAATCAATACTTGTGTTATCTGTTTTTCACACATTTATTTATGTTGTTATTCACTATTTTTCATCATAGTAAACTTTTACAAGTTGTTCATTGATATCTTGTGTGAGTCTATTTACTGCCACAACTGACAAAGTGACGGAACCCAGGGTCTCTGTAAATATGCTCTTTCATTATTGTGTAATTTTCTGTTGCTGGTTTCTACACTAACATTGTTAAGCAGGTGTGCCAGAGGGGTTGAGAAAGTTCTTGGGGTTGAGCGGTAGAGTGCAGAACCAAAACAAATATTAAGCGGCTCCTACAGGGTAGCGTTACAAAAATAAGGTAATTTTTAAAGTTGATGGCTGCAACACATCTCAAAAAAGTTGGGTCAGGCCAACAAAAAGCTGGCAAAGTAAAACCCCAGTTCCAGTTGGGAGAATGCCACGTTTTCCATGGTGTAGCATCCCCTCTGCATTTAACAACACTCTGTAAACATCCTTCTTCCCCTACCACATACTTACTGATCCCAAACCTGTGGAATTTGGTTGGGGTGGGCAGCAGCCATCATTACATCACCCTAGCATGGAATATTATACTAATTTATTTACTCTGTAAATATGTATTTTCATTGTCTAAATGGGTCACAAGAACTTGCAATGGTTTAAGGCACTTGCAAAACTGGAGATCGGCTTGCACCTTTTGAGAAACCCCTAACAATTGTCCAGCGAGTCAAATTGTCATTGGTGGTTGTGCAGTGAGAAATACATTTGTGTAGCACAATCATTACAGCCTATTCACAGCAGTAGTTCTGCGACAAAGGCAGCAGAGGTAGCAACCAATACAAGCTCCAATGTACACAGAATCAGAAATTCTGACAAGAAAACCGTGGATTTTTTTCCGACAAAATTTTGGCTCAAACTTGTTTTGCATACACACAGTAACACTACGATGAGCCGAGAAAAATGAAGTTCAATGCTTCTGAGCATGCTTTTGACTTGATTCCGAGCATGTGTAGGATTTTTCTCTGTCAGAATTGCATACAGACTTATCCCATCGGAAAATTTGAAAACCAGCTCTCAAAGTTTTCTTGGCGGAAACTCCAACAGAAAAATTCACGGAATTGGAGCATTCACACGGTCGGAATTTCTGACCAAAAGCTCACATCGGACATTTCTTGGCGGAATTTCCGATCGTGTGTACGCGGCCTCAGATTCAGTACAAAATGTATAGTGTATATTTTTTCCTTTTTTTTTTTTTTATGTTGTGTTTTGTTCAATAAAAATATTAATTTTGGTATCTGTAGGATTGTTATGTTGATAACAGAGCAACAGTACAAGTGATAATCTTTATGTTCAGGTTAGGGAGATTAGGTTAAATGTAATAATGTGTTTAAGGCAGACCAAAGATTATGCGATTTTTCTTTCCTGCAACCACGGGTTGCAGGAAAAAAAATCATTCAATTCCCTCATCAACACTGAGCTATTGTGTTGTCCCTGCCGGGAGAACACAGTGATTATTCCTAGTAGCTTTAGCCGATGGCAATAATTGCATGATAGAAATCCAACATGCTTGTTGTACTAAAGTTGATTGATGGATTGACTTTGGTACATTTAGTCTGCCTATAGATGGATCGAAGCTTGGCCGGTTCTAAACATCTATGGCTGAATTAAGGGTTAGGATTGGGGTGAGGCTCATGCATACACTAAGGGGATGATTTACTAAAGGCAAATAGCCTGTTCGATTTGCAAGGTATTATTCCCCAGAGCTTAGTGATAGTGGTGCAATTTCAGTTTGCAAAGAATACGCAATCACATCCAGGGCCGCTGATAGGCCAGTACAACTGGCCCCGTTGTACCGGGCCCGGCCAGCAAGGGGGGACTGGCAAACATCCACAGAGAACTAATGTAGAAAAAAAAATTCACAGCCCTGACTGAACATCATTTTCCAGGAGGACCCCATTGCTTTTTAAGTTTTTTTTTTAATAGCACACTACCTTCCGTGTTACGTTCCTGTAGGTTGCAGCTGGAAGGGACTATTTTTTCTATTTCGGGCTCAGAAGAATGTCTCTTCTCTTCCGCGCCCGCTCCTAATGCTGGCTCAAGTCCCGGACCAGTGTTTTCTTCCTTGGCGCCGCCCACGCAGCCCTCCCAGACCTCTGCACTGTAACTATCTATGATGCTTGTAGTTGGCGACAGGGGGAGGGACTGTTTCTTCTTTCAGGCGCTCCTAATGCTGGCTCAAGTGCCAGCCAGCACGTCCTCTACTATGCCTTCCCTTGCGCCGCGGATTGATTTCTCTACCTCCACGTGAGAGAAGGAGTGAGATGAGCGGCGGCGGCAGAAGAAGAAGCAGCTGGCATCTGTCAGGAATAGTTTGTGGACAGTCCAGGCAGTAGCAGGATCAGGGAGGAAGAGACTCCCGGCTAACACAGGTGTGTGTGCTTGCTTGCTTGGGGGGGGGGGGGATCAGGATCTACTGCAGCAACCAGCATCTATACATTATGGCATTGGTGGCATCAGGGCCGTCTTTAATATGGTTTGGGCCCTGGGCAAACATTTTTTTTGGGCCCCCCCTTTAGCTTATTTTGGGCCTGGCTGGTTCACATGTATGTGTTTTGGCGGCCCTCATTTGTGCAGGCACAGCATTGATTTGAATGGGCTGCCATGCCTTTGTTTCCTGCAGAAAAAAGGTGCATTCAGCATTTTAAAAATCAGTTGCCTTGAAATCCATTCTGCTTTTGCACCATGCTACTTACCTGCAGTTCTTGCACCATGCTACTTACCTGCAGTTCTTGCACACACAAACGCACTGTGTTTTTTTTATAAAAAAGGGGGGTCGTCATCCGGGGCCCTAGGGAACTACAGGCCCCTGGGGACCTCCAGACCTCTAAAAAAAAATGGCCCTTTAATAAAAAATAAAATAAAAATATATAAAATAAATATATTTTTTTATTTAAAAAAAAATAAAAAAAAGGGGGGGGGTTGCCATCTTGGGCCCTGGGGACCTCCGGACCACCGGACCCCAAAAAAAAAAAAAAAAGGGGGTTGCTTTGGGCCCCCAACAGTGACAGGGCCCTGGGCAGCTGCCCCTGTTTGCCCTATGGTAGAGACGGCCCTGGGTGGCATGAGTGGCACTGTCTGTAGGTAGCACATGCGTTACTGCCCGTAACGCATGTGCTCCCTGCACAATATGGCATTGGCGGCATGGCATGGGTGGCACTGTCTGTGGCACAATATTGTATTGGAGGCACGGGTGGCACTGTCTGCAGGTAGCACATGTGTTACTGCCCATAACACATGTGCTGCCTGCAGAGACGGTGCCACTCATGCCGCCAATGCCATAATGTGCTGCAGACAGTGCCACCCATGCCATCAATGCCATTGTGCTGCAGACAGTGCCACCCATGCCGCCAATGCCATGTTGTGCTGCAGACGTTGCCACCCATGCTGCCAGTGGCGTAATGCCATTGGCAGCATAGGTGGCACTGTCTTTGCAGGCAACGCATGCTTTTTGGCATTAGTGTCATGGCTGGCACTGTCTGCAGCACATAATGGCATTGGCGGCATGGATGAGAAAAATAATTATCACTTGTAGACAAACCTGCACCTTGTTTCAAGGTGGGTCAGGGGAGTGGTCAGGGGCGTGGCCAGGAATGGGGTTGGAGGAGGGACCAGGGGTGGAGCTGTAGGGGGCCCCGTCAGGTAGGCTGTACGGGGCCCCATGATTTCTATCAGCGGCCCTGATCACATCTAAGGAAAAAATACAATTCTTGCACACAATTGGATGATGAAAGTCAGCAGAGCTTTACCTTATTTACTAAGCTTTGAGGAAAATTCTCTTGCAAAGTGCCAAGTCCCCTGCAAAGAGAAGTTTATTTGGTTTTAGTAAATCAACCTCTAAAGGATGAAAAGTTTGACACCTAAACATCACCTCTCTGAGGACATCATATTACAAAACCATGGGCATTAATATGGTGTGCCCTCCCCTTTGTGGTTATAACAGCCTCTACTCTTCTGTGAAGGCTTTCCGTAAGATTGGGGAGAGAGCTTATGGGAATTTGTGCTCTACCAGTCAAAATGTTGCTACTATACGTATGTGTGTCTTGGGGCACCTTAATAAATTAAAAGAACAGCAGTGCATTGTTGTATCCTTCAGTACTGTGACGCAAAATTATAAAGCTAGCCTAAAATTACCACATCTTTTTTAATGTACTGAGATTGGTGACCATGGTGGGTTCATTGTTGACCCTGAGAAAAGAATGAGCTTGTGATTTTGTGTAACCTTAAGTCATTGGCCTACTTACTGTAAGAATATTCTACAATAAGCCGTCTTTGTGCATCTCATAGTTATGCTTTACACCAGGTTGTGTTCTTGTGCGTTTCCAGTTTTTAGAATTTCAGAGGCAATCAACACACAGGATATGGGCTAATCTCAGAAGAGTACTATATCCACATTTTTTTACTTGATATTGAAAAGTGAGATTCTATACAGTGGTCAAAGTAGAAAGTATATATTGTATTATCATCATATAAAATAATGTATTTAAAAAAATGTTTGTAGTTCATGAGCTCTCATACTACTGTATGATGTATACTCATCCAGTTGGCTGTCTTAGCAATAATACATTAGTCCTTATGTTTTTCACAGCTTGATCCACCATACGTAGCTCTGCTAATGCAGGGGTGGAGGGATGGGGATTTCTGAACACATTTCTGAGAATTATCTGGAGGAGGATTTTAGGGGAAAAACTTCTATATATGAGTTTCCAGGTTCATCCGGCTGTCATGACTATCTCAAGGAGCTCATGCTGGATTTATTGAGGTTGAGGAATAATCCATCAGGGAGGGTGATGTCATGGCTTTATCTTTAGGAGATAAAATGTATGTGGGTGGTTCAGCATTTGCCAGTCTGTTTTGGGTGGGTGTAGCCTTTAAACCAAAGATGTACTTGTGTTGTAATAACTAAATCACCACTTCCATCCAATACATTAGGTGCCTCCATGTGCCATGCATTTACAGTATCTTCTTTGGAAGCCCATAAAACTGGGTTCTATTGTGCATTTTTTTGGCCCTATGATACAGTGTTGGTCAATGTGGCTTGTATGCCAGGGGTGGGTTAAAAAAAAGTACAGGACACAGGAGGATGAAGTCATGTTTGTTAATATAATTCCCGGTAGACCTGAAAATGAGGCTACCTGCAGGCACTTGGGTTTGACTACTGATCAAAGTGGCATTTTTGTAGCTTTAAAATGACTAGAGGTATACATTAAAAATCCATTGTATAGTTTTGTATATTGTAGTTAATGTAAAAAAAGAACACCTCTATGAAAAAATATGCTTAGGAAGTTTCAAAACCTGGAGCAGTCCCTACTCCCTAGGTATGAGAAAGAGCAAGCGTGCATGATAAATGTTTCCTAATTTCTACCAATTTAATAATTGTTGGGACAATTTGGTTTGTTGCAAGCTGTCTGGTAAGTGATCTGGGATTTTTTTTTTTTTTTTATTGCAGCAAGGAACACATGAAAGGATGATGCATGTGAAAGACCAGTTATACGTTGGGGTGGTTGCCATTTATTTGAACAGCAGGTGAATCAAGCCTGCCCTCTTTTTTTTTTTTGATACACAAAGACACTTGTTTTAAATGTGCAGCATTACAACCTTGGGCACTGTGCTGGCCAGCTGTCGGCATTCTAACAACCGATTGATGTCATAGGTTAATAAGGAGAATCAAAGAGAGGAATACTACACGAGGTAGTGACAAGTGAGGCAATCACAGGGACATAAGAATTAAGAAAAAATTCAAAATTTAATTACAAAAAAGATATATCATAAAATCCATTGGAAAATAAATAAATAAAGTATACAGAATATACACAAGCAATATTTTCTTTCGTCCCGCCATTCCTCTCTTTGATTCAATTATTTCAGATGTTGGCTACATGTGAGTGCTTTTTTGTTTTCCCGTTCCCTATTTTTTTGTTAATAAGGAGAACATTGGGTGCCTGAGGATGTCCTCGTTTGCCCCTCTCCATCAGCAATGGGGTCACATTGGCTGAATGAGGGCAAGAAACTGAGGTGGACTACTAGGCAGTACCACTGTGTAAAGGCGTATTTGCTTTGTAAAAATAAATCACCTCCAGTGTTGGGTGTCCTACGTGCGTAAATGCTGTTACATTATATAAAACTATTAGTCTTGTTTTTTGCATGTTAGAACAGGGTTCCTCAAGATATTGCCAAAAAAAAAGAAAGAAACACAGCTTTACAGGTGACACAGAGCAACGAGGAAAACTTGACAGAGGAACAAACCTTTCCTAAATCTAAAAGGGTTTTGGCTGGAATTCCTTTAGTAGCTTTCGGACATTTGTGGGCCTATAGGAGGGCTTAGCCTGGTAGTTCTCAACCTTCTAGTGCCGTGACCCCTTGATAAAATTTCCCAAGTTGTGGGGACCCTTAACAGTAAAATTATTTTCATAGCATGGGTTGTCAGCCCCAAAGGCAAGACAAGTTATTTGCACCCCTAACCCACAGATATTTAGCGCTCCCTGAGTCCTTTTAATGGCAACTATAATCGCAAGTAGTGTCACTCACTGTGCCTCCGGCTTCATTGTATTTCCGATTTCGTGGTGTCTCGTAGCAGTGACACCTATGCCGAAATCAGGAGATAGTGTCTCCTCCAGCCCCTCCCACTTCACATTTCTCACCAGTCAGCTGACCTCTAGTCTTTGCCCCTCAGCCATGCCGTGAACTGAATGGGCACCTGCGAAGAGTCTGAGTGGGCGGCTACGGGTTTCAGGAACAGCCCAGATGGGTGGCCACAGGCTCCAGGGATAGAAAAAAAGCTGGGAAAGTGATGCAGGCTTTAGGAACAGACCAGGATTTGGTGACCCCTGGCAAATCCTCATTCGAACGCGCAAGGGAGTCCCGACCCCCAGGTTGAGAACCACTGGCTTAGCCATTGGCTACAGCACCGAATCATGATAAATGTATGTCTTAAAACAGAACTCCAGCAAAAGATATCAGGATTAAAATAACAGTCCATTAAAATAGAAATCTTTTGCTACAATACTCAACTTCAGTCCAGAATCCCCCCCCCCCCGCAGTACTATTTTTGCGTGTCCTTTACATGTTCTCAATCAGATGGCCAGTCATCATACACCCACCCCAGCATGTGACTGGATAGTGAAGGAGAAGCATCACACTGAGCTAGTCATTCTTTCACTCTGCTCCCTCCTCCTAGCAGCATGCTACCTGTCAGCACTTGAGCTGATTGGTTCCTTGTGCTGATTCTTCCTTTCACACTCCAGCCCTGCAGTACAGGAACTGCAAAAGGCTGATATGTTAATGATTTCAGAGCTTCATTAATTTGTGTCTTTTATATTGGACTAGAGTTCAGCTTTAAGGAAAAGACTACAAGCTCAGTACAAGTAATGCTATCCCCAGAGATGCAGGGATATGGTAAGTAATTCTATGTTTAAAAGTTCGGATCTCTTCATTGGTACACAGATGTAAGATGGATGGCTTTATTATACCCTCAAAGCTATGCTTAACCGCTTGCCGACCGTGTCCTTTAAATTTACATCGGCAGAATGGCACGGCTGCGCAAAGTAACGTATATTTACGTTACTTTGAATTTTGCGCCATGCGGGCGCACTCGCTCCTGCCGCGAGCTCCGTGATTGTGCTCAGATGACCTGCAGACTTGATGTCTGCCGGGGTACCACGATCGTGTCACAGAGCTGCAGAACGGGGAGAGGCCAGTGTAAACAAGGGATCTCCCTGTTGTGCCTAGTGACAGGACACTGATCATCTGCTCCCTCTCATTGGGAGCAGTGATCTGTGTCGTGTCACAGTACGCCCTGCCCCACACAGTTAGAATCACTCCCTAAGACATACTTAACCCCTTCCTAGCCCCCTAGTGGTTAACCCCTTCCCTGACAGTCACATTTATACACTAATCAGTGCATTTTTTTTTTTTTTTTAATTGTTTAATCACAACAGAAGGCCGGTCCACATGGACCATATCAATAACAGTACAACAGGTACAATATAACAGGTGTTGACATTCGAAGTATATGTATAAAGGAATATTACCTGCAGATTGCGGCCGGAGCCGGTGAGTAACATAGTGTGGGCAACCTGCAATCAGAAGGGAGCCCACAGACACCGGAAGGCACGCCGCCGCCCGTATCGTGCTCTCGCCTCCACCAAAAGCCGCCCCTCCGATCTACCTATTGTATGCGCGTTTCGGCCTTTATCAAGATGCTATGGGACCGTGGGTCCAGCCTCCCTCGTTTTCCGTTTTCAAAGTTAGAGTGAGTAAGAAAAAGAATAGTATATAGCCAGATACTGCTCAATGAGCAGGCGAGAGAGGAGAGGAGGAGAGAAAGTGCTAAAGAAGAGAGAGGGGCAGGGAGGGAAAGGGGGGGAGCACTCGGGCATGGACCTCCACGACTAGTTCGTCGTGCACCACAGAAATCGGTTTCCGATAAATCGAATCCTGTTATCCATGAATGGGAAGGATGTGTGTAAAAAATCAGTGCATTTTTATTGCACTAAATGTGAATGGTGCCAAAATAGCGTCAAAAGTGTCCGATGTCCATAATGTTGCAGTCACGATAAAAATTGCTGATCGCCACCAAGACTAGTGAAAAAAATATCTATTAATAAAAATGCCATAAAAAGATCTCCTATTTTGTAGACGCTTTAACTTTTGTTTAAACCAATCAATAAACACTTATTGCAATTTTTTTTACCAAAAATATGTAGAAGAATACGCATCGGACTAAACGGAGAAAAAATGAGCTTTTAAAAAAAATAAAATAAATTGGGGATATTTATGTGATGACCGGGGAGGGTGAACCCCACGGCCACACACATGCGCTTGATGGGCCCAGGGTCTGGTGGTGTTAACCCTTAGTGAGGGTCGGATGGTATTAACCCTCTCTGTCACGTGACGCCACTGTAGTCTTGATATACCCCAGGAAACTACAGCTCCGGGGGCCTCCGTATCTACGCTAGCTAGGATGGTAATAACACAGTCCACAACAGGGGTCAATATAACGAAGGCTTTATTGGCATGAAGACAGGTGTCAAAATCTTCACAGCGTTCACAAAGAGTGTCGCAAAGGTTCCACAAACAGTCTCTAGAGGACCACACAGCTGACAATGCCTGGGCTTGGCTTTTCATATATCCTTGGCTTTTGCGGCCGGATTAGTAATGCTGGGCCTATGCTTGACTAGACTGAAGAATAAATACACTTACTGAAGTGTCGGTAGACTTGAGGCTTTTCGTCCGAATGACGAATTGATTTGATTATTTCGTTGAAGTACTGATTCTATAGTTTTTTAAAGGTACTCCGCGATTTGCTGTACTTTCCCCTGAACGGCAGGTCTCTGGCCTACACTGCTTCTTCTCTGACTGAACTCTGCTCTGACCTATCAGCAACTGTGTGTAGCACTAGTCTGCCCTAAACAGGAACTCCCACCCCTTATCAATGTGAGGAGACTGAAGCCCATTGGTTGAGAGCTAAGGGAGACTGAAGCCCATTGGTTGAGAGCTGAGGGAGACTGAAGCCCATTGGTTGAGAGCTGAGGGAGACTGAAGCCCATTGGCTTGAGAGCTGAGGGAGACTGAAGCCCATTGGCTGAGAGCTGTGGATCATAGAGACTTATCTGTATTCCCCTTGGAACTTACATTTAAAGTTTGTTACAAGTTAAAGTATAATACAACACCATAAGGTCTCGTCTAGCACTTAGTCCTACTGACTCTCATACACTCTGACTAAACATAAAATGGCGGACTAAACCTCTTAAAGCTATACGCACCTAATAAATGTATTATCAACTATAACAGTATAAATCACATCATAACTAGCTGAGTCCCTGCAGAGGAGGCCCCACAAGCCGAGGGTCTCAATCTGACAGGGCCTACAGCAAATACCTGTACTGGGACACCACATTTATTATAGCAAAAAGTACAAAATATTGCTTTTTTTATCAAAATTGTCACCTTATTTGTGTTCATAGCGAAAAAAATTAAAACCGCAGAGGTGATCATATACCACCAAAAGAAAGCTCTATTTGGGAAAAAAAAGGACGTAAATTTTGTTTGGGAGCCACGTAACACAACCGCGCAATTGTCAGTTAAAGCGACGCAGTGCCGAATCACAAAAAGTGGCCCGGTCATTTGGCAGCCAAATCCTCCAGGGCTGAAGTGGTTAAAGGATCTTTTCTTCCCTTTAGAGAATGCATATGTGTAGATAAGGCTGTATTTCACACTGTAAAATGCTTTGTACTGATAAAGAGGACATGTCCCTCGAAACATGTCAGTGGTAACCTGAGTGTTACAGCTTCTGGCTCACCTTTCTGTTTCTTTTATACCTTGGCTTTTTTGAACATGCACTTTGTTTTTACTCAATAAACAAAGACAATAACGCACTAGGCCTTTGCATCCTTTGTTTTGTCTGTGTCACACTATTTCAAGTGCTAAGCTTTTTCATTCTTCATTGGTATAGAATACTCATGCAGGTCTGTACTAGGAACAAACCAGCTCACTCTGAATCTCTGCTGCTGATCCAAATTTGTGTGGAGATACGTGCATGTAGGGAAACAGAACACTGGACATCCGTACAGTTCAGTTACTTCCTAATCTCTCCTTTATTACAGGCAGTGTTATGCTCTTTACACACAGGACGATACGTCACTATTATGTTAATGTGAGCCTAAAAAGCACATCTGATTGGATGAAGCTTGCTCATCACTTGTCCAGTCTCCTGTTTCCTCATTCTTCTGATGCGTGGGAGTAGGGAGCAGACACCATCTTTAGCTTGACTCGGTGGGAGGGGTTGTTCCTAGAGGCCACTTTTGAGTAAGGCCTCGTACACACGAGGCAATTCATTTGTTCAAATCAGTCGGACCGACCGATTTGAACAAATCTGTCTGTTTGGATTTTGGTTTGCTCGCGTGTACACACGAGCAAACCAAAATCCCCACCAGCAGACGGCGCGCTGACGTGTCGGTGACGTGGCGGTGACGTTGACGCCGCCACGTCACCGCACCAGGAAGTAAAACACTTCCGCGCATGCGTCGAAATCATTCGGCGCGTGTGCGAGAAGACATGTCTGCTGGTTAGCGTACTAACCAGCAGACATGTCGGGCGGACGGGTTCCCAGCCGACAGATTGGTAAGCATGCTTTCAAATCTGTCGGCTGGCCAAATCCGTCTGCTCGCCCGTACACACGATCGAATCTGTCTGCTGGGACGGTCTAGCAGACCGTTTCCAGCAGACAGATTTGATTGTGTGTACGCGGCCTAAGGGCTTTTAAAGCCGTTATGTATGTAGCACCTGGTTACTTTAGAGTACTGGTGCTATTTACATTTAGAGGGTGATCAGAGTATTAGTAGACTCTGATCCATATTGTTATGTTCAAAACAGGGCCTCTGTCTCAGCTTGGCTGTGCTGTAGGCTAATTCTGTTGTTCCTTTGGTGTTTTTCCCACCCCAGTGCAGTAGATGGCAGCAGTGGAGTCAAGGTTTGGGTACTTTTCCCCAGCAGGGTTGAGCCTTGCTGGGCATGCTGGGGGAGGGTATTTATGGGGCAGACACCACCTAGTTCCGTTTATTGCTTTTTCCAGTGTGGCACTCACCTTTATAGTGGCCACATCATGGCGCCCCGGCGCTATGGCCTACCTGGCCGTGGCGTGCATTCCACATGGTGTTCCTGGTTGCAGGACCATGTTAGTCCAGAGCATTTAAGCAGCGGTGGGGACCCAGTGATCGACTGGGTTCCCATTTTTGAAGATCCCAAGCGGTATAGCTGTTCAGTGGGGAGTCCATCTGCGGAGAGCCAATAAGAGGCTGGCGATCAAAAAGGATTACGTTAAACCACCGAGGATCAAGGTAGCCGGACACTGAAGGATTGATCACCAGTCAGTGCCTTGGCAACTATAAGAAGGAGATCCAGGCGCAATTCTTCAAGGAGGGTTGTCTCAGTAATTGTAGCCAGTGAGGGCCTGTGGCAGAGGTTTCTCCCTGAGTCCATTCCAGGAGGGTCTGTGGCAGAGACTTTTCCTCAAGTTCAAGTCCATTCCAGGAGGGTCTGTGGCAGAGACTTATCCAAAACAAGGTTAGAGTGATACTCCGACAGCCAGGTCAGTGAAAGAGGCCTGTCCAGGTATGCCAAGCCCACTCAGGCAGGAGTGGTGCGGAAAGTGTTGCATATGGGAGCAGGACTGTTTCCAAATACTATGCCTGAATCTGACGTTCTTCTTCCTTCAACTCTATCCTTTCACCACCAGTTTATTGTTTTTACCCGGCTGGGTAATAAAGAGCACAGCAAAAGACACCAGTTGCAGACATTTCTTTAATACTGCTATATGCACCATTCACACCTAGAAATTCGGAGAGCCACAAGGTAAATGTGCCACCCAAAACAAACCAGCAGCTCCTCCGGGGGTAAAAACCATATAGACTTTATAGTATAGAAAAGATGCATAGAGAATACGCATTTTTATGATTATCACATTCCTTCACAATAATGCCTGCATTCTGCTGTAGATCCTAAGCTGAACCCAAACACATGGTTTAGGACGGTGATTTTAAGTGACTGAACACTTTCGTTTTTAGTGTTGTTTCCAGCTCAAGAATTTCAGCAGTAAATTTAAATAAAACATTTATTCAGCCATAACCCTGATGTGAAATCCATTTCTATGCCTTTGCAAGACCCACATAATTAATTGTACACTGATTTGAACCCTTAGGCCCTGTACACACGAACAGTCCAAACTGATGAAAACGGACTGAAGTCCAGTTTCATTGGTTCACAGACTGATGGTCTGATGTGCGTATACACCATCAGTTCAAAACCGATCTTGTCAGAACGTGGTGACGTAAAACACAACGACGTGCTGAAAAAAACGAAGTTCAATGCTTCAAAGCATGCGTCGACTTGATTCTGAGCATGCGCAGGTTTTTGAACCGATGCTTTTGCGTACTAACGATTGGTTTGGCCCGATGGTCAGGCGTCCATCAGTCCGATTTTAAAGCAAGTTTTAAAACTTTGAACTGAAGGACAACAGACTGATGGGCCATACACACGGTCGGTCTGGACCGATGAAACTGGACTTCAGTCCGTTTTCATCAGTTTGGACTGATCGTGTGTACGCTGCCTAACACGATACTTCCTACCTAATACTTAAAGATAATTCTGCAAGTAGGAAAAAAGTACCTATAGATGACAGACAACTGTGTTTTTGTTGACTGCAAAGTGCCAGCCCTGCAGTGCCAGCCCTGTCCTGTTATATGTCAGTGCCAGCCCTGTCCTGTTCTATGTCAGTGCCAGCCCTGTCCTGTTCTATGTCAGTGCCAGCCCTGTCCTGTTTTATGTCAGTGCCAGATTATCAAATAGACAGACCAGCCTATGGACCCCAACCAATTAAAATAATATTGATTTGATCTTGAAAGAAAATTACAATGAATCTTTCTTAAATTGTTTACAAAAGATAGAACTCAAAGAAAGGAAAACTTTACAATAAAGACTCAATAGAGAAAATACTCTATTATTTTGATGTACCCAATAACAGTACATAGACATCAGGCTCACATTACAGTTTGTATGTAAGCTCTTCTTCTTTCAGCTGTCAGTTTGTAAAAAGAAATGGGTGCAACTTTCTACGTCTAATGTACAGTAGGGATGATCATCCCCATCTAGCGGTGGATGTACACACTACTTAAAGAAGAACTGCAGTCTGCTTACATAATTTGTAATAAAAACATCTTTGCCATTCTTAAAGGTGTTGTTAAGGTACAATGTTTTTCCCTAAATAGCTTCCTTTACCTTGGTGCAGTCCTCCTTCATTTACGTCATCCTTCGATTTTGCGTTTAAATGTCCTTATTTCTTCTGAGGAATCCTCACTTCCTGTTCTTCTGTCTGTAACTACACACCAAAAAAAAACTGGAGTTAGTACTCACCGGTAACTCCTTTTCCGGTAGTCTTCCAGGACAGCCCCTGAGAGATGGAGTCCCTCCCATCGAGACAGGAAACACGTTGCCATAATCTTTAAAAGGACGTCCCCTTCAGTCCCTGGTCAGTCTTACCCCAAGAACTGAAGGATGGAACTGCAAGATATAACCAGAACAGGTTAACATGTACATGTATTACATAACAATTCCTAAACAGAAGGGTGGGATCGTGCTGTCCTGGAAGACTACCGGAAAAGGAGTTACCGGTGAGTACTAACTCCAGTTTTCCCTGATCGCCTTCCAGGACAGCCCCTGAGAGGATCCCAAAGTACTCACCAGATCTAGGATGGGACCACAGCTTGGAGGACCTTCCTCCCAAAAGCCTGATCCTGGCTGGACAGCAGATCCAGTCTGTAATGTCTTGTAAAGGTGGCAAAACTTGACCACGTGGCCGCCTTACAGATCTGTTCCGGGGTGGCGCCAGCTCTTTCTGCCCAGGTAGTAGCAAGTGCCCTAGTGGAGTGGGCCCTAACTTCCCCCGGAAAAACTTTACCCATAGTCTTATAACCTTCTAGGATAGCTGACCTAATCCATCTAGCTATCGTGGTTTTGGAAGCTTTCTGTCCTTTGCGATGACCCGAAAAAAGAACAAATAAGGAGTCTGAAAGTCTAAATGATTTTGTTGTTTCTAAATACTCTAAAACACACCGCCTCACATCTAGGAGATGAAACTGTCTCTCCTTCTCATTAGAAGCGTTTTGGCAAAAGGAAGGCAAAATAATGTCTTGTGACCTATGAAAACCTGAAGATATTTTTGGCAGGAACCCAGGGTCTGTCTTCAGAATGATTCTGTCCTCAAAAATCTGTAAAAATGGCTCTCTGACAGAGAGCGCTTGAATCTCGCTGACTCTGCGGGCTGTAGTAATTGCTACCAGGTGCACAGTCTTTAGAGTGGTCTCTGATATGGGCTCAAATGGAGTACTCAAAAAGGCTTTTAGGACTACCGACAGGTCCCAAGTTGGCACTACTTTAGCTTTTACTGGTCTCTGCCTGGAAATTGACCTACAAAACCTTTGAAACCAATTGATCTTCTTGTAGCCGCCTATCCAGATAGACGCTTTAGGCTGCTATCTGCACCTTGATGGTACTCAGGGATAATCCCTTGTCTACACCGTCCTGTAAGAACTGTAGGATGTTTCCAATATTCCTGTCCGTTAGCCCCCGCTCCGACAACCAGGAATTGAATTTCTTCCAGGTTTTCCCATATATGGCTCTAGTAACCGGCTTCCTACTTTGGAGTAAGGTCTGAATTACCCTCTCCGAAAGGCCCTTCTTCCTTAGGATCTCCTCCTCAGTAACCATGCTGAGAGCTTCAGCATGGGTAGGTGTGGATACAACAGAGGTCCTTGTGACAGTAGATCCTGTCTGTACGGGAGTCTCAAAGGCGGCTGCTGCGATAGGCCTAGGAGTGTTGTAAACCAGGGTCTCTTGGGCCAGAAGGGGGCCACCAGAATCAGACAAGTTTCTTCTGTCAGAAACTTGGATAGAGCTCTCGGAATAAGATGTAGCGGAGGAAATGCGTACACTAGTCTGAACGTCCAGGGTGTCTGTAAAGCATCCACCGCCCAAGGATGATCTCCTGGAAACAGAGAGCAAAAAACGGGAACCTTGGTATTCCGTTTGGTTGCAAATAAGTCTATCTCTGGTACTCCCCACCGATCGGTTATGAGCTTGAAGGACTCCGAGTGTAGGGACCACTCTTGATTTGACACTAGGTGTCGACTCAGAAAGTCTGCGGTCTCGTTTTGCTCGCCCTTCAGATGGATTGCAGAGATGGACTTCAAATGCCTCTCTGCCCAAAGAAACAGTCGATTTGCTAATAGCATCAGACGAGGACTTCTTGTTCCTCCCTGTTTGTTCACATAGGCTACTGCCGTCACGTTGTCTGAACGAACCTGTAAATGATGACCCTGTAGCTTCTCCTGAAGTGCCAACAGTGCCTTTAAAATCGCTGCTAACTCCTTCCAATTGGAAGAGAGCTTCTTTTCTTCCGGTGTCCACCTGCCCTGTACCCAACAAGTGCCGAGGTGGGCTCCCCAACCCCAACTGCTCGCGTCTGTGGTCAGAATTGCCGAAATAGGAAGGGCCCAGAGAACCCCTTTGTCTAGGTTCCCTCTGTCCTTCCACCACCAGAGTGAACGTTTCACCCTGGTGGGAATCTTTACTGGATCTTCCAAGTCTTTTCCTCTTGTTTGCTCCAACAGAAAACTTTGAAAAATTCTCTGATGGAACCTGGCCCACTGTACTGCTGGAATGGCCGCTGTCATCAGTCCGAGGACAGACATAATCTCTCGTATAGTGCATGTGGGACTGGTTTGGAGGAATGACATACTTAGATGTATATTGGAGATTTTTTCTTCTGGCAAAACGATCTTTTCCTCCACTGATAGAATCCTGTAACCCAAGTAAAGGATATCCTGAGTTGGAATCATCTTGGATTTCTCCAAACTGATGATCCAGCCCAAGTTTTGTAAACTGTATCGAGTCAGTTCTAGGTCTCTGCAGAGCTCTCTCTCTGACGGAGCCGTGATGAGAAGATCATCTAGATACGGTATTATCGACACTGATTGGAGTCTCAGGGGAACTAGAGCTTCCCCAAGAATCTTTGAAAAGATTCTTGGAGAGGAAGAAAGGCCGAATGGCAGAGCTCTGCACTGGAAATGGTAAATCTTTCCCTCTATCAAGATTGCCATACGGAGGAATTTTTGGCATTCCTCCTTTATTGGAATATGCAAATAGGCGTCCCTTAAATCCAGGGTTGCCATAAAAGCATCCTTCTGTAGAAGATTTCTTACAGAATAAATCGACTCCTTCCGAAATTTTTTGTATCGGATGGAGAGGTTCATAATGAGTCTGAACTTGGCGGAGGATTTTTTGACAACAAAAATATGAGAGTAGAAACCCTCCCCCTGCTCTTGAATTGGAACGGGTGCCAATACCTCTTGGTCCACCATGTCCCCTATTAACAAAGGTAAGGCCTTTGCCTTCTCTGGATGTCTGGGCAACTTTGTCACCCAAAATTTTGATGGAGGTTGGCTGTGGAACTCCAGTGAGTAACCCTTCCTGATAACGTTTAAAACAAATTCGTTCGAGGTTACTTTTTCCCACTGGGGGAGAAAGTTCTTTAGTCTCCCTCCCACAGGAACCCTGACATCACTGTGGTTTGGGGGCCGGACTGGGGCGGTTAAAAAGTATGCCCCCTTTTCCTCTGCCCTTTTGCCCTGCCCAATGTTTCTTGGGCTTAAACTCCTTCCCCCTTTTTTTCTGAATCTTGGGGTGGACGAAAAAAAATTTCTTTGGAAATCCTTCTTTTTAAAAGGGAAGGATTTCTTTTTATCTGCCGTCCTTTCTAAGGCGGTCTCCAATTCGGGGTCAAAAACAAGGTCTCCATTAAATGGAGCACTGCATAACCTAGTCTTGAATGCTGTGTCTCCAGCCCAGGTTTTTAACCACACCGATCTTCTAGCTGCTACCGATAGGGCTGCAGATCTGGCTGTGAATTTAACCGTGTCTGTAGCTGCATCGGAAATAAAGCCTGTCGCCTTAAAGAGCATAGGGAAAGTCTTTAACAGTTCTTCCCTAGGGGTACCTGTTTTAATATGTTCCTCTAGCTGGGTCAGCCAGAACTCTAAATTTCTGGCCACGCAGGAAGTAGCCAATGCTGGTTTAAGGCCTGCCATGGAAGAGTCCCATGCCCTCTTCAGGACAATGTCAGTCCTCCTGTCCATTGGGTCCTTCAGATGCCCCATATCCTCAAAGACCAGGTCTGACTGTTTAGAAATCTTGGATAGAGGAGCGTCCAACTTGGGCGCTTTGTTCCAGACTGCCTCTGGGTTCTCGTCAAATGGGAATCTCCTCTTAAGCGAGTTAGGAAAAAGTTTTTTTTTATCAGGTTCCAGCCATTCTCTGCGAACCAGATCAGATAGTACTTCATGAATAGGAAACACCCTAGCTTTCCTCTTCCCCAGGGCAGCATACATTTCGTCATGCCTGGATAACTGAGATTCCTCCTCCTCAATCTCCAATGTGTCATAAATGGCACCAAGTAGCTCGTCTACCTCTTCGACAGACAATTTATACTTCGTTACTCTCTTGGCTGCAACCTGACTCTCCACTAGGTCCGATTCGGAGTCTGAGGATTCAGCTCTAGCCACCTCGGGGCTACGCTCCCTTTCTCTACGGGGCTCCCCTGAGCTAGGTATAGTGGGGCTTGGTGAAGGGGAAGCTGCACTACTGGGAACCGCAGAAGTGTTTACATTAGAGATTAAATCTCTAAGGGATTTAAATGTAGAAGCCATTTCTTCCTTAAAGGAGCCAAGGAACTTAACTAAGGGAGAGTCAGCCTCAGACTTTAACAATTTTGAAATACATTGCTTGCATTAAGCCTTATCATACCCTGATGACAGCTTGCTACCACAATTAGGGCATTTTTTTACGGCTAGCTTTTTCTTCCCTTGAAGTTTCTTTAGCCTGGAAGAAAAGAGGATATAATTTTAGGCTTCTAATCCCCCTGTGGTTCACCCGTGCTCCCAACACCAACTACAGGGATGTGACCCCCCATGGAGCGACCCTAAGCCACCACACTAGCTTGAAAAACACCCATACACAACTGCCCAGCAGCCTACCTGGGTGATGCTGGCGCCTGCCTCCTCCGGAGCGTGTATGGGATTAACCTCCATGGTGATCCCTTCCTCCGATCCACCGCCTGACCGATCCGCTGGTTGCAGGTGGATTTACAGGCCCAGCGTGGGCTTTTTCAATTCCCCCGCGCCTACGAGACCCGGAACCCGGAAGGCCTCGGCGCCCGGCTATGACACGCTTCCGCAGGAAATGACGCAACGGCGTCTCCGGCCCCCCATCACGGCAGGAAAAAAATGAATTCCCCGTCGGGGGAGAAGCGCGCCATTCCGCCCACAGACCTGCATCGGCACTGGGAAGGGGGAGAAAACGGGCCTGCTCCGAACAGCTGGACGGTACCCATGCCCCATAGTAAGTAACATCTTTAGGCTGCAGACATGGTCAGACCCCGTCCTCCATGCAGCCCCTAAGAGATAGTTCCTAAGCAACATGCTCCTCCGAGGGAGGAAACACAAAGACTGACCAGGGACTGAAGGGGACGTCCTTTTAAAGATCATGGCAACGTGTTTCCTGTCTCGATGGGAGGGAGGGTCAGGACGCCCACTAACACACAGCTCCTTTCTCTATCTGCAACGTAGAGAGCGTCCTGTGTCTCCATAAGTTATTTAGCTTCATAAATTAAAAAAACACTGTAATGTTTAGCTTGTTATACCACAAGGGATACAAGTAATTGTCCTCACTAAACTCAAAAAGAAACAGGGCCATTAAAGAGGAAGTAAACCCTCAGAAAGCAAACAAACAAAAAAAATAAACCCTGCAAGACAAAGGCATAATCAGCTAGTATGCATAGCATACTAGTCAGTGTCATACGTAGGGATGAGCCGAACACCCCCCAGATAACATGATGTATTACTTACCTCAGATTGAAGCCCTTGCAGCTTTCCACGTCCCCCCCGCCAGCCGCCGACATGTTGTCCCAGAGTAACTTCCAGGTATCTCGGCTATGGTGCTGTGATTGGCCGGAGCCGCGATAACGTCACTCCCGCGGGAACGGCACAGTACAACTGAAGCAACCTCACATAGTGCCATTGCTTCAGTTGGCTTTAGGGCCTTTTCACACCCACGGATCTCATGAGGATCTGTTCCTTCCTTGCTCAGCGGGGATCACTCCGTTCATTCACGCTGAGCTGGCAGATGACAGGGCGGTCCCTGCACACTGTCATTTGAGGATTTTCCTCCGTCTGCAGAAACGGTACCGAGCAATCGTGGGTGCCCGGCGTCTATCGTGCCCGCTGGCCACGCGCACGGGACTGGGGGCGAGTGGGGGCACGCGTTCGGGCCGCCGGCGGCCCGCGCCCCCTAGTCGCCGCTAAAAGAGCCAACATAGAGCTACGGGCTCTCGCCCGGGAGAGCCGACCTGCCGCAGTAAAATGACGGCGCACGGTCGGCAAGCAGTTAATATAGGCTTACCTACAAGGGTTTACAACCACTTTAAGTAGTGGATGTTTATGGATTCTTTTTGGAGAATAAAGATATTGGCCCGGATTCACGTAGCATTTACGCCGACGTATCTCGAGATACGCCGTCGTAAGTACAAATGTGCGCCGTTGTATCTATGCGCCGATTCCCAAAGCTAGATACGTCGAAAAATAAGGCTTCAGCTGCCCACCGTAACTTTTTTTAAATCAAAGAGTCGTTTATTGAAGAAAACAATATACAATGATATACACTGTCATGTAAAGAGCGGTAACTCAAAATAACATTCCTATACAAAAAGACACATGACGTACATTCCACATGCAGGGGAGTAACAGTGCAAATTACAATCAGAATAACAATTACCGCTATACATAAAGAGACACCAGGCAAAGTGCAACAGAGTACATTGTATAGAACCCAAAAGCATATGTAGACAGCGTAGACCCGGGTTAAGGGAACTCCTCAACCGGGGGCAGTCATAGGCAAAACAACCCAAAACAAACTATTCAAAGGGAAGATTGAAGGTGAAAGTGAATGTAAGTGAAGCTACCACTTGAATAAGAGTGGGGGGGGGGGGAGATGAGAGAAGGAAGGGGAGGGATAAAAGGGTAAATGAGGGGAAGAAGAGGATGAGAGAAGGCAAGGAAACAATCCACCAGCTTCCCTGTTGGGAGGTAGTAGTATTGGGCTCGAACAGAATGCACAACCACAGCAACCTATGGCAATAACATTTTACATTTGCAATAGTCTATCAGCGATGAGTTGCGGGGGACCCAGGCCGGGCACATCAAGCCATGGTTGCCACATGGAATAAAACTTTCTCAGAGCACTTCTATGCTGATAAGTGAGTTTCTCTCGAATCAATAATCTATTGACATCATCGACCCATTGCTGACCTGTCGGTACCCTGGGTGTTATCCAAAGTCTCGCTATCCCCTTCCTAGCTGCATACAACAAACGGATTATAGCAGTATGACCATTGGGCGAGAGCAAGGGCACCTCCAATGCCCCAAGCAGACACACAATGGGTTCCTGTGGAAGCGGTATTTGATATACCTGGGATATAGTGGTAAGAACAAAAGTCCAGTAACGGAACAATTTCGGGCACTTCCACATCATGTGTAGCAGGTCTCCTTCATGTACACAACATTTTGGACATATCGGTAAGTCCCTACATCCCCATCTATGTAAGCGGACTGGTGTTCTGTACACCCTATGGAGCAGAAACAGGTGAGAAAGCCTACGGGCTGCTGACACCAACATGAGTGGGGCTGATGTGAGACACAGCTCCCACGTCTCACCATCTATGGGGCCCAAATCCTGCTCCCAGCCCTTCCTACATGGAAGTGTAGAGGCATCATGTGTTGCATTGAGCAATGTACTGTAAACCCTAGATATCATGCCTTTCTTATCATTTTTCAAAAATACTTCCGTCATCAGAGGGTGCCTAGATAATCTAAGCGGTGATAACCTGCATTCAGATTGTATAGCGCGCCTCAACTGTAAATAGCGATATAACTGGTGTCTGTGTAGAGAGAACTCTTCCCGAAGGTCCATGAAAGACTTAAGAGTCACTCCCCTAAACAGCTGAACTATATAGCTTATGCCAGCCATCTCCCAGGTCCGGAAACCCCTAAGTTTATGTAGTTCGTGAAAGTATTTGTTGTTCCATATCGGGGTAAACGTGCAGACACCCCCTATATGCAGCAGCAACCTGATGTACTTCCATAGGGAATTTAGCAGTTTGATGGTGGGGAGGGAGCCCGAGAAGTGCGTAAGTCCCGCTTCCAAGTGTGACAGAGCAGACAACTCCGACCCACAGGGCACCAGCAACGAGCGGATCGGGTCCTCCTCGTCCCTCTCACCACAGGCCCAAAGTTGTTGAAGTTGTGAGGCTACGAAATAGTAGCAGGCGTGTGGTACAGCCATGCCTCCCTGATCTTTGGCTAATTGTAATGAGGAGAGGCTGATACGGCCACTTTGTTGCCCCATAACAGATTCCTGAACTGGGCATCTATTAGGGTGAACCAGGCATGTGGGATCCATACTGGGGCATTGTGCAGTATGTATAGCAGTTGAGGGGCCCAAATAATTTTCTCTAAATTAGCTCTTCCCGTGACCGAGAGGGGCAGCTTCAACCATGCTGAGCATTTCAGCCGGAATTTACAAAGCAGTGGTGTCAGATTCAATGGTAAATACTGTGCTGGGTCAGCTGTGACCTGGATACCAAGGTATTTGAATTGCTCCACTATCAAGACATCTTTAGCACAGTCAGGCAACTGGCGCACAAGGGGGTCTAGAAGCAGGCGGACCGATTTATTCCAATTGATGCTAAACCCGGATAACTCCCCAAAGTCTGCGATCAAGGTCATCACATTCCTCAAGGAGCCCTCCGTGTCACCAAGATAGATCAACGTGTCGTCCGCGTACAGGGATATTATGTCCTGTCTTGGACCCCTACAAAAACCTGTAATGTCTTGCGAAGCCCGAACATGTATAGCCAGGGGTTCTAGTGCTAGGGCAAACAGCAGGGGTGAAAGGGGACACCCCTGCCGAGTGCCCCGGAAGAGTCTGAAGGGATCTTATAGATCCCCGTTAACCCTCATCCTGGCCGACGGGGCGCTATACAGAAGTTGAACCCACTTAAGGAATGTGCACCCACCCCAAATCTCGCAATGACTTCCCATAGATATGACCACTCAACACTATCAAACGCTTAAGCCGCGTCCAGCGAGAAAATAGCTTGGTTACCGGGATTGTCAACTGGGACCTGCAAGTTGAGAAACAACCTGCGAAGGTTCTGGGCAGTGGATCTCGATGGGATGAATCCAGATTGGTCCCTATGTATGACTTGATGTATACACTTGGACAATCTGTTGGCCAGGACTCTGGCCAGTAATTTAACATCAAATGATAGTAGAGAAATGGGTCTCTATGAATCCGGCGACATAGCGTCCTTACCTGGTTTAAGTAGTACCACTATGAGAGCCTCATTCATAGAGGGGGGAAGCACGCCAGTTTCAAAGGCATCGTTGTAGACCTTCAAAAGCGTCGGCAAGAGCTGCTCTGCGTACCTCTTAAACACCTCGGCCGGCAAACCGTCCGCCCCAGGTGCTTTTCCATTCTGTGCATGTGCCAGAGCCTCCAATAGTTCGTCCTCCGATAATGGTGCGTTCAAAAGCGCCGCATCAGTTGAAGACAAAGTAGGGATGGGGTACCTATCTAGAAAAGAGGAGAGTTCCACAGGGGTAGGCTGAACCTTGGACGGGTATACATCCTGAAAAAAGTTTGAAAAAGAGTCTAGAATGGCCCGGGTAGAGTAGCATGGAACACCATGCTTGTCCCTCACCGCTACTATATATGAGGAAGATTGTTGCGACTTAGCCAACATAGCTAACATATGGCCAGTATTCTCTCCCTCCTCAAAATGCCTTTGCTGCAGAAAAAAACGCTTATTCTCAGCTAATTGTAGGGATAGCTGTTCCAGCAGGGACTGAGAGGCCAGCCAGGACCTCTTGGTGGACTCATTGGGGTCCGCCACATAGGCGGACTCCAAGCGTTGGGCCTCTGCAAGCACAAATGTTTCCCATTCTTTGGTCTTGGATTTAATCTGACTGATGACCCTTATGAATTGGCCTTGTAAAAAAGCCTTGGATGCCTCCCACACCGTGCCCACACCCGCTGAGTTTAGGTTATGGTTGAAGAACTCAGTAACGTAGGGATGGGATCAGGGTCCGGTATGAGAGACAGCCAAAACGGGTTTAGTTTCCAGAGGCAGCGTCCCCTAATGGCCCCCATTTCAATATCAACCGTAAATGGGGAATGGTCAGAAACCTGTCTCTGATGGTATTGTGAGGATCTGACCAGAGGCAACAGTGCCTCCATGCCCAAACCCATGTCAATCCTCGACAGCCCCCCTACCGAGGCCGACTGACAGGAATACACTCTTGCCTCAGGATTGCACAACCTCCACACATCAGTAAAACCCATCTCCTTTAGGAGGTGAGCAAAAGGGGTAGGCCCTGGAGTCCCTCCCACCTGTGGAGCAAGACGTGACCCCAGCTTGTCCTGCGTGTAGTCTAGAAAATTGTTAAAGTCACCCAATACCAATGTAGGAATACCTGGATACCTTGACATGTAATCAGCCAATACCCTTAGTAAGCTAGACGAGTATGGAGGAGGGATGTACATCCCAGCTAGTATACATTTAGTCCCAAAAAGGGAGCATAGAATAAATATAAAACGGCCCTCCGGATCAATCTTCACATTCAAGGGTGAGAATTGTGTCCCCTGCCTAAGAAGGATACTCACTCCCCTCGAGTACACAAAGCCAGTAGAATGGTACTGATGGCAGAACTGCCTTGTCGCAAATTGGGGTGTGGTCAACGGGGAGAAGTGAGTCTCCTGCAGGCAAATCACATCTGCGTTGAGCCGCTTAATCGTATGGAGCACTGCCAGTCGTTTAACCGGGTTGCCCAGGCCCCGTACGTTCCAGGACAAGAATCTAGTTAACTTAGCCATTACAACACAGCGGTATTAGTAACAAACAGGAGTATTGCACAACAAGCAGCGTTTCCATTGGGTCAACCGTCCAAGATAGGCAAGCATGGAGTCGTATCGGGTCAGCAGAGAGGACAGTTCATAGTTGCAGTCCGATGGCATGAAGCAGTTCGAGACATCAGACAAAATTGAGAGGGAGTGGTGGTGCAAGCAAAAAACAAAAAGGGGGGGGAAAAAGAAAGCAAAGATAATATCCAGTCAGGGTGAATGCAGTGGTAGCTTCATAGTATCCGAGGTAGTAAGAACCGACCAACGTGGTCAAACAAATATAGCAAAAGTCAGCCCTAAGCCTAGGGCAGCCCATCCTGGGGGGCAACAGTGGAAGCACAATTCAGTGTCTTAAGAACTTCTCAGCAGCAGTTTTAACGGAGTCACAACTAGTATGAAAATGCCAGTAAGGCATCAGAGTACCCCGCCTTTAGGTAGTAGTGTGGAATAAAGATTTGGAACTGGTACCAGAGAGCATGGCAGCCGTCATTCACGCGCCGGTTGTTTATTGCGTGCCTCACGGATCGAGCGTTCCTCTCTGTCCAGCCACTGAGCTGCTGCAGATGGTGAATCAAAAAACTGAACTGCCCCATGTACTTCAAGTCGCAGGCGAGCAGGGTATAGCATAGCATATTTAAGGTCTAGGTCACGGAGCCGACGCTTAACATCCATGAACTTGGCCCATTGTTTTTGCAGATCAGCCGAGAAGTCTGGAAACATAGAGACCTTGGCGTTGTCAATTTTTAGTGCAGCGGGACTTAGCCTAGCCAGGCGCAGAACAGCATCCCTATCTTTGTAATTAAGGAGCTTAAACAGAAATGGCCTCGGCGGAGCTCCCGGGATAGGAGGCCTAGCCGGGACTCTATGAGCCCTTTCCACAGTAAACATGGGGGAGAACGCCTCTCTGCCAAAGGCTTGAAGCAGCCAATTCTCAATAAACTCCACAGGGTTTCTGCCCTCGATCTTTTCAGGGAACCCTATAGCCCTCACGTTATTTCTCCTCATTCTGTTTTCCAAATCTTCCAAACGAGATGAGTGTTGAGCGAGGAGATGATTGTTATACGTGAGGTCTTTCTGCATGGGCGCCATATCTTCCTCCCGGGAGCTAACCCTTCCCTCCACTGCGGACGTTCTCTCCCTAAGCTTCTGAGCATCCTGTCTCAGGAAAGTAATTTCTGACTTAAGTCCCTTAATCTCAGCTGAAAGAGCTGTTATAGACAGGTTGTTGGAGGGCACGACTGCAAAAATATCCCGTAGCGTGGGCTCAGCATCAGTGTCAGGACTGGATTGCAATTGGGGCCTAGCGGGGGCTCCCTCTGGGGTACTCACTGTGTCCCATAGCAGGCAGGGCCCAGCCGGATCCTCCAGAGGAACGGTGTCATCTGCCTCCGATCCGCCATTGGGGCGATTGGTGGGGAGTACTGACGGAAGCTGCCACTTCAGAGTACAGTGGCATGGCGAAGAGTTTCTCTGCCCCTGCTCTATGTCTGTCTTTAGGAGTGTGTTGAGCCACGGCGCCATCTTGTGCCATGAGGCCTGAAGACCGGTGCTGATTTTGCTTCTTTGCAGCTGACATCAGGGAGTAACAAGGCTGGAATCGACTCAGTTGTGTACTGCCGTGGTGTCAGGTATGGAGCAATATAAGTCGTTCCACAGGATAAAGTAGCGGAGATTCAGCGGAGCTCTCTGAAAACACGTCCGTCTACATCTGCTGCCTGGCCACGCCCCCTGCCCACCGTAACTTGCCTACTCCGGCGTATCATGGGCGCATAGTTACGCTAGACGCATCTGGCGTTCCCATTTTAAATATGCAAATGAGTAAGATACGCCGATTCACGAACGTACTTGCACCCGGTGCATGTTTTAAGCGATTTGCGTAAGGGTTACGTCCAGAGTAAAGTTATTCCTAATATAGAAGGTGCAACCCATGCAAAGGTATGGACCAGGAAACAAACACCGCCGATTTTTACACCGTTTACGTAGTACGTGAATAGGGCTGTGCGTAGGTTACGTTCACGTCGTAGGCAGTGTTTTGACGTATCCTAGGCAGTTATTTTGACGTGACTGTGAGCATGCACAGTGGGATGCGTCCAAGATACGATGCATGCGCCGTTCGTTTTTAGTACTTGTTTGAAGCTCAGACCATCATTTGCATGGGGTCACGCTTCATTTAAATGTAACACGCCCACTTCCAGCCCACTTCCACCTACTTTGACTATAAGCTACGCCGGTGCAACGTTGGGAGCATTTGCTTTGTGAATTCCATGCTTCCCTCTCAACGTTGCGCCGGCGTAGCATAAAAAAGATACGCTACGCCCGCATAAAGATGCGCAGCATCTGCGCATAGTTTTCTTCTGGCTTTAATTGAAAATATAAGCCATGGTTAAATTTTCACTTTCATTTTTAAAATTATTATTTTTTATTTTTTAACTGCTCTGTATGAATAACACAACCAAGTACTTGTAGGTGGTAACAAAATTCCAGGAATAATTGTAGCTAACCCCCGCAATAACTGTAACCAAAAAGGAACAGAAATGAACTCTACTTTTCGAACTAGTTCCGCTTTTCAGATGTGAGATTTACTGCAGCTAAGCACACCAAAATATAACAGCGAACAGGAGAATAGAAATGTATAAATGGAACATCTTTGGTATATGATCTTAGATTTGTTGCCACCACCCCTGGTGAACACAGAAAAGAAAACTCGAGGAATCCCTCGAAATGGGGCTTTGAAGGCAACAGAAATTTAGAATAATGTATACAAAAATATATAATTTTATTTGTAACTAGCAAAACAGCAAAACACAGTGGTTTAAAAGAAACAGTAAATATGCAAAATGAGAGTGATCCACAGGGTAAGTACCAGGCCCTACGCGTTTCGGGTATTCCCTTCTTCAGGGGGTGAAGTCTGTGTGGAATCTAATGAATTTTTACAAGAAAGAAGTAAACACATTATGAGTAACTTGTAATACATAGACAGGAGGCAATATACATACAAATGCGATTTAGCAAACTCATACCAGTCACGATGCTTTCAAATTTGCAGATCATTAAAAGGTGTCTCAACCATGGCGCAGAGAATTTCCAGGATGGAATAGAAATAAAGGACTGGGGTGCTATGTTTCACAAAGCCAACCCTGGACCAAGACTGTCACAAAACATTTACTGTCCTAAAAATAGGACATTGTGTGTAAAAAGTTGTATGAGAAACACTGTGTATACATATTATTAACTTGCCCTACCTAAAGTAACAAAAAACAAGAAAAGGCACATACCTAAAAATAGGGAGTGCAAATGGTGGATAAGCCTGAGGGGTCAAGAGCAAGCATAGGCACTGAAAATCTGTACATAATAAAACAAGCAAAAAGTAGTCAGGGGAAATCAAAAAGCCATGGTTAAGGCATAGAAAGCAAACTTATTAGACCTAAGTTGGATTACTTACATAAGAGTGTGTGCATAGACAGCATCGTAGCCCTCTGCCATGTCAGACATCTCAGGAGGGCGGGACGCTTAAAAATTGGTTGAGAGGTGGGCGGGTGTAAATGGAAGGCGTCGTTTAATGACGTGACATCGCATGATAGGTTAATACCGGAGGGGAAGCCCAAGCTATAATGACGCTAATCGCGTCATGTATGGGCACTAAGTCAGGGCGGAAGCGGCGTATGTAGTCACCGCCGTCCATAGGGGTAGATGGGAGGACCCGCGTCATGACGCAACCCATGTCAGCGCGCCAAGCGGGTTACCTGCTTAGTGGGCGGGGCTGGCGTCACGTCGGTGGCAGCGTCTGTAACGCTGTATTCCTGAGCATGAAGGCGGGGATAATGTCATGACGCAAATCACGTCATGACGGTACTGTCTGTCAGTGGGGAGGAAATGAAAGCCAGCGTCCTGATACTGACCGCATCACGGCGCTGAGAATTGCATAAGTAGTCACCGCTGCCCATAGAAACAGATAGGAAGCGGAACTAGGTATGCAGACAATAAGACAAGTAAAACAAACCGCTGCAACATATATCGCCGTGGTGAACGCCAATGCACGGCAGATATGATGAGGGGGACACACGAGGTACAGTATCGCTGTGCCCACCCATAGAGAAAACAGGCATGAAGCTGTAGAATGAAACCAAAACACAATGAATGGTGATTTTAATGGAAAAAGAAAAGAAAGAGTAAATGAACAGCTATACTAATTGTAATAGTGCCTATGAATTGACACCCAAGAAAAAAAGGGCTAATAGGTAGGGACTGATTGAACTACAACATAGTAGTTTTGTAAAAGGAATAGGAGTATAATATCGAATATATATTAATGTGACAGACCACACATATCATAATAAAGATAGTGGGCCATCAATAGAGTCCAGGAAAAGAGTGGAAAGGACAAGGACTGTACAATTCACATCTCTTTAACAACGCACGTATAGACCCAAAGGCTATCTACACTGGAAAATGTGTGACAGCCAGGTCAAAAATAAGCCGTCCCCTAGAAAAAGGGGGCGGCTTACGTGCGCCGGGCCTGGTGGACACAGAAACCCCAGTAATCAAATCTGCACCAAGGATAAGAGACCAATAATGAAATGCATAGGTAAATAAAAACTGAACAAAAAAACACAATGATAATTGCATATCAAAGAGTATATAATATACAGTACTCATATTAAAATAAACAAAGATAAGTGCAAGGCAATCATGGCATGAATTAGACAGAGTACCAGACAGTCAGGGACAAAGGGAAACTGTACTTCAATCTCTTTCCCATCCACCAGAGGAGAAGCCTTCCAAAAAAGGCCTAAAGCTTATTAGTTTATTAAGCCCAGGGGGAAGGTTTGCTTCTAAGTCAGCAATCCAACGGGTCTCATATTGTAATAAAGTTTTATTCCAATCTCCACCTCTAGGGTTGGGATGGACCCTGTCTAAAATCAGAAATTTAACCCCAGAGAAATGCCCATCATGTTGTAGCAAGATATGGCGCCCTAGTGGTAGATCTGGATTTGCTGTCCGCATGGCATGCAGGTGTCGGGAAGCACGTTTGAAAAAGGGCAGTTTGGTTTTGCCGACGTAGAACCTTCCACAGTTACAGGTCAATAGGTACACCACACCAAGAGTTTTACAGTTGGCAAAGTGTCTTGGTCTATGTAGTCGTCCATTAGGTAGGATGGTTTTCTGATCGGTATTAATATAACGACAAATAGAGCATCCTCCACACGTGTAAGTGCCCTTCCTTTTGCAAGGGTCCTTTCCAAAACTCCCTTTAAATTCGCTCGTTACCAGGTGGTCCCCAAGAGAGCAAGCCCGACGAAATGTGATCGCGGGCTCCTTGGGGACAAATGGTCCTATATTGGGATCGATCGACAGCAGATGCCAAAATCTTTTAAAGAGCTCTCTAGTTTTTTGATGTTGAGAATGATATTTGGTAATTATTCTCGTAATATCATTATCATTAGTGGATTTTTTCTTTGATTGGCTAAGCAGAATCTGTCTCGAGTGTCCATTGGCCCGTTGGAACGATTTTTTGAGGCATTTCTTAGAATAGCCTCTTTGTAAAAGTCTTTCCCTAAGGGCTGCTGCCTCTAATAGAAATACTTCCTGGGAAGAGCAATTGCGTTTTAGTCGCAGGTATTGACTATACGGTATTGATCTGATCAACGGTATGGGATGAGCGCTAGTGGCATGCAAAACCGTATTGCCTGCTGTAGGTTTCCTAAAAAGGCCTGTAGACAAGGATCCATCTTGGTTCTTGGATAAAGTTACATCTAGGAAGGTGATTTGCGTATCACTAGATGTCACTGTAAACTTCAAATTTAGATTGTTACAGTTCATGATAGACATGAACGAATCAAGGTCATCGGTCGATCCCTCCCAAATCATTAGGACATCGTCTATGTAACGAAACCATGCCGTCACTTGATGAATAAAGGGCTGTACAGTAGTACCGGTCAAAAAGATCTCTCCCACTCCCCCAGGTACAGGTTGGCATACGATGGGGCACACAAAGTCCCCATCGCAACCCCCTGCACCTGGAGGAATTGGGAGCCATCAAAGGAAAAAATGCCATGATAGAGTATAAATTCCAAGGCCATAATGATAAATTCCCCAAGCTTGCGGTCAGTACGAAAGATGGGGAAGATGACATTTCTAATAGCAGCTAGACCTAAGGTGTGTGGGATAGAGCTGTAAAGAGCTTCTACATCAATGGCTACTAACAATGCTCCCGGGGAAACCGTGAGACATTCAATTTTCTGTAGAAGGTGGATAGTATCCTTAATATAGGATGAAAGATGTGTTACAAAGGGTTTCAGATACGAATCAACGAGGATACTGAGATTTTCCGTTAAGGCATCATTGCCCGACACTATGGGTCGCCCCGGTGGATCTAGCAGATCTTTATGAACTTTGGGCAGACAATAAAAAGTCGGTATTTTAGGATATTTGGTACGGATAAGTTCCCAAGTGTCATGATTCACTACACCATGGGAAAATGCTCCATCTACTAGGGCATAAAACTCTGTTTCGAATTTAACGATGGTAGATTTTGAGATCGGTGCATACCAATCACTGTTTGAAAGAATTTTCAAGCACATTGACCTATATTGATCATTGGTCTGGATGACAATGTTGCCCCCCTTGTCAGAGGGCTTAATGGTGAGCGGATGGCAATTTTTTAATTTATCCAAGGCATCACTCAATTGATGCGGTTGCGAACTAATCTTGCGTGGTTTGTGTAGTTTTTTGATTTCTGCTGTAGTAAGTGCTACAAAGGCTGATAAATTCGGATTGATTTGTAGTGATGGAAATTTGTCAGACTTGTTTTTCAACACGACAAACGGTTTTTCAGATGCACCAGTTGTCATCAATTCGGAAGGCAGGTCGTCCAGGTCCAATATTTCGTTGGAATTTGAAAAATCTGCCTCATCACAGAGTGATAAGAGTAAGTCAATATCTGCGTTATGCTGTTGAATGGAAGTCTTATGCCGCGTACACACGGTCGTTTTTTGCGATGAAAAAAAACGACGTTTTCTGTGAAGTAAAAAATGACGTTTTTGAAACGTCACTTTTCAAAGACAATTTTGCATACACACCATCGTTTTTTCACAAAAAGCGAGGTTACGTTCACCACTCTTTTCCATTGAAGCTCGCTTCATAACTAGCTTCTGGGCATGCGCGGGTTGAAAAACGTCGTTTTGAACGACGTTTTTGCTACACACGGTGACTTTTTGTGAAACAAAAAACGACGTTTTGAAAAACGACACAAAAAATTCAAGCATGTTGGAATTATTTTTTGGTCGTTTTTTTGAAGACAAAAAACGACGTTTTGCCCACACACGATCAATTTAAATGACGTTTTAAAAAACGTCGTTTTTTTTTCATCGCAAAAAACGACCGTGTGTACGCGGCATTTGAAGTCTCAATTTTTGGTTTGGAGTATAAACTTTTTAGTAGCAACTTTCTAGCAAACAAATGAATATCTTTTAAAATTTCAAAGGTGTCTAGGTGTGCCTCTGGACAAAAGGTTAGACCTTTTGTAAGTAAGGTCTTTTCACCTGCCGAAAGTTCGTAATTTGAAAGGAGAATAGAAAAGAATAGAATAGAATAGAATATAAAAGATAGTCATATAAATCTCCACATTCATTATTAAACAATATAAATTTTTTTTTTTTTTTTTTTCACAATTCAGTTTATTGAATTAGCAGGAAATAAACAATACACAGAACAGTGTGTAAACAAAAATGTAACAAGTATTCCGTAGAACAGTCGTACACATATAAAATAGTGGAAACGCTGAAATAACAATGTGTATAGAATAACATTCTGGACAGGGACCCGTTCCACTGTCCAAGATAAGCTTAACCCATCTGTAAAGTAGTGAATCTGGATATATTGAAAACCGAGGTGGAGAAAAGGGGGGAAAGGTGAAGACTGGAGTGGATAGGGCTGGGACAAGGGAAGAAGAGAAAGAAAAAAAAAAAAAAAAAAAGGGGGGGGGGGGGAAGAGAGCAGCACAATAAGAAGTTTTTAGACTACAGAAAGCAATAGTCCTGTCCAGGTAGGGTTCGATCAGGGGTCTTGTATACAAAATTGGCGACGAAACCTTATATAAAGTAGTAAAAGCATCATGCAGTATCAGGCAAGCAAAACTATAAGGTACCCTTGTGTCAACCTGTAGGAAAACGTGGTCAGAGTCAGGCCATTAGTTGCTGATATTCGTTGGAATATTTGAAAGCAACCCAGGGTTGCCAAGTGTCATTAAAGGTCAAGGAGTATTCTCTCTTCATTGCTATTAGTTCGTCCATTTTGAAGATATAATGTACTCTGTCTAACCACTCTCTAACTGAAGGGCATTTGGTCGATTTCCAGTAGAGAGGGATCAGTGTTTTCGCGGCTGTCAGTAAGTGCCTAGTGAGTGAGTTTTTATAGTTTTTGATCGACATATCATTAACATGCAATAGGCAGGCAGCCGCATCTAGGTGGATACGTGTATCTGTAATAAACATTGTCCAATGCTTAATTTGGGACCAAAATTCGCGTATTAGGGGGCAAGACCACCAAATATGCGAAAGGGATCCTATTTCTTTTTTGCAGCGCCAACACACATCCGAGGTGTTGGGCATCCATCTCTTGGTGTTTAGGGGGGTTATATACCATCTTGTAAGAATCTTATAGGATATTTCCTGGAATCTCGAGCTGAGGGAGCATTTGTGCGCAAATATGTTGGCTCTTTCCCATTGTTCGTCTGACAGTGAGACATTAAGTTCGTTTTCCCAATGGACTTTGGATCTAATCTGTGAAGGAACCTGGGGCTGACATAGCCACGAATAGGCCATCGCAGTCGTTTTAACGACCGGGATGCCTTCTAGGCAAATTCGCTCAAGCTGTGTAGGTGTCTTACAATACGCCTTTTTGTGTTTACTATTAATTAAGAAGTTTTGCAGCTGGAGATAAAACCAAAAACCTGGGATAGCCTCCCCCAATTCCGATTTTAGCATGGTGAAGGTTTTTATTCTGTTGCCCGAGAGGCAATGGGTGGCGAGGAGTTTTTGTGTGGAAGGTAAGGAATCTGGGGGTTTCATTCCCTGGCCTGGTGGGAAATCCGGGTTATCTGTAATTGGGGTCAGGGGGCCAGGTATGGATGCTAGACTGTGGTTCGATGCGACACTATGCCAAATTGCTAACGTGGCAGCCACCAACGGATGGGGAATTCTACCTGTCAGTTTCGAAGTAGTGGACCAAGGGTGGAAGGAAACATGTTTAGAGTGTTGGTCTGTCTCAAGTTGTACCCAGTCTTTGGATGATTTATGGCAATGCCAATCTATGAGTCTGGTGATGTGGGCGGCAATGTAATACTTCCTAAAGTCTGGGAGGCCAATACCTCCTTTATGCTTAGGGAGAGTAAGCTGTGAGAAGTTAATTCTCGGCTTCTTCCCAGCCCATAGAAACTTCAGTTGTGCACCACGTAGTTTGGAAAAGAAGGAGGAGTGTAGCTTGATTGGCAGAGCATTAAAGTAGTATAGCAGTCTCGGTAACACGTTCATTTTTAGTATAGATGCCCTACCAAACCACGAGAAGGTTTTCGGGGTCCATCTATGTAAGTCATTGATAATGAATTGTAGGAGGGGTTTATAGTTAGTGTCATATATAGCATCCAGGGTCGGGGTCAGTTGAATCCCTAAGTATTTGATACTGTTTTGCCTCCATTGGAAATTATGGTTACTCTTCAGGGATTCATATACATTGGTCTTGAGGGATATATTAATTGCTTCTGACTTACTCTGGTTGATCTTGAAGTTGGAAACAAACCCAAAAGAGGAGAAGATTTTTAGCAGGTTGGGCATAGAAATATGGGGGTTAGAAATAAAAAAGAGAAGGTCGTCTGCATAGGCGGCCACTTTGAATTCTCTACCGAGAACTTTATAACCTACAATGTCTGGGGAATTGTTGATCGTCCTGATGAGGGGTTCTAAAGAGAGGATGAACAGCAAAGGGGATAATGGGCACCCTTGGCGGGTCCCATTTGTAATCTTTATCGGGTCCGAAAGGGTATTGTTAACCTTAATTAGTGCCTGTGGGTTGGTATAAAGGGAGCCTATCCAGTTTAGCATGTTATTCCCCAGACCTATGTGTGAGCATGTAGCCATCATGAATTCCCAAGAGACCCTGTCGAAGGCCTTTTCCGCATCGGTTGACAGGAGAAGGCCCTCGAGCCCCGTCTGCTTAGCATGATGGATCAGGTTCAGAGCCTTGGAGATGTTGTCCCTTGCCTCCCGCCCGGGCATAAACCCAACTTGTTCTGGGCCTATCACTTGTGCAAGTAGCGGTTTGAGCCTGTTCGCGAGGATCTTGGCTAGGATTTTGACGTCAATATTTATCAATGAAATTGGTCTGTAATTGGCGCATTCAGTGGGATCTTTTTCGGGCTTGGGAATTACCGTAATGTGTGCTGTAAGTAGGGAGCTGGACTTATGTTTAGTTTTGGCCATAAAATTCAAAGCATTCAGTAGGGGGGAGGAAAGTATATGGAAAAAGGTTTTGTAATATTGAGCTGTAAACCCGTCAGGGCCTGGGCTTTTGCACGCCTTAAGCGATTTTATAGCATCTTGTAGTTCTGTTAGTGTGATGGGGTTTTCTAAAAGTTTTATATCTTCTGCTTGAATGGAGGGGAGTTTACTATTCTGCAGGAATTCTAGAATACTGTCAAGCCTAGAGGAAGAGATGTGCGCAGGTTTGTGTTGTGGTGGAAGGTTGTACAATTTAGAGTAAAAGCCGTGGAACTGTTTTGCAATGTGCTGTGAATCATACTCGAGACCGCCCTGTTTGTTCTTAATGGCGTGTATACGGTTGGAGTATGACGCATCTTTGAGAGCTCTGGCCAGAAAACGGCCACTCTTGTCGCCATGTTCGTAGAATACATTTTTCTTGAAAAAGAGAGACTTTTGTGTCTGTATGTTAAGTAATTGTGTCAGGGCCTGTCTCTTTTCAATAAGTTCTTTCTCCACCAAGGATGACAGAGATTTCTTATGTTGCTGTTCTAGATGAGCTATTGTGTTAGAGAGTGTCCCTAGCTCTTTATCCCTTTCCTTCTTTCTGGTGGCCCCCCATTTGATCAGATCTCCTCTAATTACTGTCTTGTGCGTTTCCCAGTTGTTTAGAGGATTCGTATCCGAGTCCTTATTGTCAGAGAAGTAGGTTCCTATAGAATCGAAGATACTATCGTGAATTGTCTGATCTGTCAGCAGGGCTGCATTCAATCTCCAGTTGAAACTCCTACTTTGGGGATGTCCAAATTTCAGAGTCAGCGAGACTGGTGCGTGATCGGATAATGATATTATACCCACTTCAGCTCTAGTCAGTTTGGGTAAATCTCGTTGGGTGATATAGATCAAGTCTATCCGTGAATATCGTTTGTGGGGCGCTGAGTAGAAAGAAAAATCTTTCTCTACAGGGTGGGTAGATCTCCATGTGTCTACAAGTGAAAGTGAGTGGAGAAGGGATTTCAGTTTTTTCAGAGTTTGGAAAGTGACATGGGAATGGCCCGTCGAGGTATCTTGTAGGGGTGATAACGGAACATTGAAATCGCCCCCCAGGAGTATGCAACCTTCCGCGAACCACTTAAGTTCGTCTACAATCCTCCGGCAAAAGGTGATATGACTTTTGTTAGGAAAGTAAACATTAGCAAGAGTTATAGGATTACCCTCCCAGGTGCCTTTAAGAAAAATATACCTGCCTTCTGTATCTGACAGGCATTGTTTAAGGACAAACGGGGCATTTTTGTTTATGAGTATTGATACCCCTTTCGTCTTGGCCAATGGGTTTGTAGCGTGGTGAGCCACTGTGTAGGTGTTATCAGTTATTTTTGGGATATTTTGACCTTTAAAATGTGTTTCTTGCAGAAAGACCAGCAGTGGACTCGTTTTCCTGAGTTCCTTCAGGAGTTTGGAACGTTTTTCGGGTATATTAAGCCCATTTATATTGTGCGACACTAGTGTGGGTGCTTTGCCTAAAAAAGAGTACGCCATCTGCGGCGGAAGTGAGTGGGATAGAGAAAGAGAAAAAAAAAAAAAAAAAAAAAAAAAAAAAAGGGGGGGGGGGGGGGGGGAGACGGGGGTGGGGTAGATAAAGTGAGGGAGGGAGAGCGGAAGGGAGATGAAGGTGGGTGTATGAGTTGTCTGAGCGAGTTAGGTAAGTACCAACTCACCCTTCGCGTGAGTCTAGGTCCTACGTGTAGTCCCGAGTCGTAGGACCAAGAGACACCCCAGATATAGACTAAGGGTGTCAGGTATGACTCTGGAGGAAGCGCGGGAGGCCTCTACGTGGATGGATGATTATGCACTATCTTAAGAATGTGGTTGAAAGGTAAGGTAACATAGTAAGGTCCGGTTGGGAACATTGAATATTAACAAGAAGTTGTGTAGGTCTTGGCCCCTCTCTAGTGGAGAGGGAAAGAATATAGGGAGGGCTAGCGGTCCAGGAAATGCGCCCCCAGGTGTATCTCTGTGCAACAACATTTCAAATCAAACATACAAACAAAAAATGGAGGACCAAGGTGGCAGCAAAGGAACCAAACCCATTTAACCAAACCTTCAGTATACTGTACAGTGGTGATGGTGGCATTCGAACGATAACAGGAGTCAAGTAGTCAGTTGAGGGTTATAAACTTGTGAAGATTGTTCACAATACGTGGGGAAATCCCCCCATGTCAGGTGGAAATGTAACAATAATGGTGAGCCACAAATGAGAGTAAGAAGAGGGTCTCACATTCCTGCCGAGGGGCATGTGCGTTTAATCCTGCATCGTTTGAATAAGTAACTGAAGGTATGGAGGGCGAATTCAACTGGTCATATAGGGTAAGTTCCCAGCTACCACCTCCCTCTGGGTGTCATTAGAAACATAACATTGTCGTAAGTATGCCTCCACAGCCCACGGGTAAACAGGGCGCTCGGGTAATAACGCTATGAGCCTGTGGGTGGAGATCAAGTAAAGGAGAAACCAAAGAAACCCAGGGTGAGATTCCCAAAGAGCGTCTCCCATAGAACTCTGGGAAGACCCCAGACAGTACATGCGTACAGAGTCAGAGGCATCACAAAACAGGTGTTTTAACCTATGGCTATGGTTCTTCAACCAGCGAAGTGTGATCCCTCCTACGGTGGGGTATAAACGCCTGGCAGGTGAGGGAGGAACCACCAAAAAGGCTGCCCCCCCCTCCCAAACATGAGAGCAATCAAACAAAACAATCCTTTGTTATCTGGTAATATTAACCTTAAAGTGTTCATTTAGCCTCTGCTCATAGGATATGTATAGTAGGTACGGGTGCAAATGTAAACAAGTGAGACTAATATATCACACAATACAGTCTCCACCACTACGATGAGTAAAAAAAAAAAAAAAAAAAAAATAGAAAAAGAATAGAAACTAAAAACAAAAGGAAAAAACCCATTCTGATTCAGCCTCTTCAAAGCTAGCTGACGTTGTTAGCTGTAAGATGTCCGCCAATGGACAAGTATACTGAAGCTTGCAGAGAAATGACATCTACATTTGCAGGAGCAGGGGGAGAACTGCAGGGGTAGTGATATGTCTCTGAGTCTGTCTTCAACTACAATAGGCACTGGAGTCCAGAACTTAAGTACATTGTTCATGAGGGAGTTCAGAGAGTACTAAGTTCAATAGTGATGAGATGGCGACCTCTAGTGGGATAAGTAGGTAATGGAGCAAACTGCGTCTATTGGCAAATCTTTACAGAGATATTTAAAAGGCAGGTCACAGTACCTTCAGTCCATGATGGGGGTGAGGGTGCGAGCGAGGCCTGCCATCTCGGTTTTACCAGAAACCTCATTACTGGTGAAGAGAAGCAGCTTGTGTCTTACCCTGTATCTCAGGAATAGGACTATATAAAAAAAAAAAAAAAAACAATAAAACAAAAAGAGTGTTAGAGAGCAGCTGAATAAGGACATGCACTGGAGGGGACCTCACTCTGGTCGCAAAAAAACAAATGAACTGTTGCAGCAAAAGTGTTAGCATTAATCTTAGAAAAGCTGGGCAATATGAGATGCACAGAACCTTCCTTGGGGGGATCAGGCCACTAACCGCTTACATTCTGGAGCCCTTGGTTGCAGGTGAGGCCTGCTGGCCTTTGAAGGGTTTCTTCCTATATTTGCCTGCTTGATGTGGGGATTTAGCCGGTGAAGGGCCTTGCGAGGGAGGTTGGTGAATGAAAGCCGGAGGAAGCAGGAATTCTGCGTACCAATCCGGGAGCTCCATTGGTGCAATGTGTAGATTCTCGCAGAATTGCTGGAGATCATCCGGGACCCTCAGCATATACTGCTTATCATGAAAAGTGGCCTGCAATGCAAATGGGAACTTCCAGCGGTAGTTAATTCCTTTGGATTTTAAAGCTTCCAATAAAGGTCTGAGAGCCCTCCTATTCTTTAATGTGATCGGTGACAGGTCTTGAAAAAGTTGTACATCTGACTCATTAAAGATGATTTGATCGTTCGCTCTGGCTTTCCTTAGAATTTCTTCTTTAAGGGGAAAATTAGGTAAACAGCAGATTATGTCTCTGGGTGGAGCATTGTCAGAGGCTCTAGGCCGCAGTGCTCTGTGAGCCCTATCGAATTCTATGGGTGAGGCTTCGGGCCTGCTCAAAAGACCATTAAAGATGGATGATAATGCGGGTCTGATTTGCTCAGGAAGTACCGTTTCGGGGACCCCTCTCACCCTAATATTGTTTCTCCTTCCGCGGTTGTCCAAATCTTCTAACTGTCGGTTAACGTCGATCAGTTGTTGTGAGTGAACCCCCGCTATGTCATCTAGTCTCAAAAGAGCACGGTCTCTCCTTTTGCCCGCTCGCTCTGTCACCGCCATTTGTTCATTCAGTCTAATCAGTTCCGACTTTATGTCGGCAATGGCCACTGAGAAGGAGCTTTTGATATCGGCTGCGATCTCTTTCATGGTCGCATAGTTAAGCGGGCAGTCAGGGTGCACAGTACCTCTATTGAAGTCCTCAGACGCAGGGATGGAGACCTCGTCATCCTCCGTGTCTTCTCCGCCGTCCATGCTGTGATCCGGCGCCATCTTGCTTCTCTGCTGTCCGCCTGTATAGCGGTATTTGTTCAAGTCTGCTGATGCTGCCTTCCCTCCAGGGGTTCCCATCGACCTCAGCTGTCTGCTGTGTGTTCCCTTCTCGATTCGGGTGCACATAGTCCGCTGTAAAGGGGCCGTTTTCGGGTCTGTTCCAACTAATGGACCGGAGCTCACTCACTCAGCAGCCATCCACGCTGCGCGCCAAGCCACGCCCATATAAATTTAACAGTTTAGTTTAAAATGATTAAATTATTTTTTATTAATGTAGCATTGTAATTACATTTGTAAATTAGGGAAAATGTGAGGAACTACATAAAGTGCCTTGACAAAATATTCATACTCCTTGAAATTTTCTACATTTTTGTCATGTTACAACCAAAAATGTAAATATATCTTACTGGGATTTTATGTGATAGACCAACACAAAGTGGCACATAATTGTCAAGTGGAAGGAAAATGATAAATGGTTTTCAATTTATTTTACAAATAATATCTGCTAATGTGTGGTGTGCAATTGTATTCAGCCCCCCCCCCGGGTCAATACTTTGCACACCACACTTTTCTTTTTCTTTTTTTACAAATAATAATGAAAAAAAAAAACATTTATAATTTCCCTTTCACTGTGTTGGTCTGTCATATAAAATCCCAATAAAATACATTTCTGTTTTGTAGAGAACATTTTGAGGGGTATGAATACCTTTCCAAGGTATCACTAATTCAACTTGTCCTCCATTGAGAGCTTTTAATAATTACTAATAATTTGTAAAGTGGACGATAGGAGGTTTTAAAGAAGAACTTACATAGATTGCTAAGGGCTCAGTTGGCCAATACTTTAAGATATTAATTATGTTATAATACTATTTTATACCCTTAACAATGCAATAACATACCATATCATTTTGTCTTTTTGCTACTAGAAGTTGATCAGTATCTTATATGCACCCCTAAACTGGAATTAATGCAGGGCATCCTTCCCTTTCCCCCTTTCTTTTTTTCCCCTTCTTTTTCTTCTACTTTCTTTTTCTTTTTCCCCTAATAAATAAATATAAAAACTGCTCTCTTAGTTAATATGGTTATTAATCATTTAGTATTGTACTGAATGTTGTAATTCATATTTCAATGCCTACCTAATGCATTTATTTTGAAATGTGGGAGCTTTATTGTAAAGGTTTGTTTTTTATTTTGTACATAGGTTCCTTTAACCACTTAAGACCCGGACCAAAATGCAGGTAAAGGACCCGGCCAGGTTTTGCAATTCGGCACTGTGTCGCTTTAACAGACAATTGCGCGGTCGTGCAACGTGGCTCCCAAACAAAATTGGCGTCCTTTTTTTCCCACAAATAGAGCTTTTTTTTTGGTGGTATTTGATCACCTCTGCGGTTTTTATTTTTTTTGCACTATAAACAAAAATAGAGCGACAATTTAGAAAAAAATGCAATATTTTTACTTTTTGGTATAATAAATATCCCCAAAAAAATTATATAAAAATTTTTTTTTTCTCAGTTTAGGCTTATACTTCTACCTATTTTTTGGGAAAAAATCGCAATAAGCAATTATCAGTTGGCGCAAAATTTATAGCGTTTACAAAATAGGGTATAGTTTTATTGCATTTTTATTTTTATTTTATTTTTTTACTACTAATGGTGGCGATCAGCCATTTTTTTTTCATGATTGCAACATTATGGCGGACACTTCGGACAATTTTGACACATTTTTGGGACCATTGTAATTTTCACAGCAAAAAATGCATTTAAAATGCATTGTTTTTTGTGAAAATGACAGTGCAGTTTTTGGAGTTAACCACAAGGGGGCGCTGAAGGGCTTATGTGTGACCTAATGTGTGTTTACAACTGTAGGGGGGTGTGGCTGTAGGTGTGACATCATAGATTGTGTATCCCTATAAAAGGGATCACACGATCGATGACGCCGTCACAGTGGCTCTCCCCGTTCTTTAGCTCCGGGGACCGACCGCGGGACTCCAGCGGCGATCAGGTCCCGTGTTCCCGATCCCGGAGCTTCGGACTGGTTCACGGGAGCGCGCTGCGGGCGCGTGCCCGCGACCCACGGCTGGGTACTACCACAGCACGTACCCAGCCGTGCCATTATGCCGACGCAAATGTGCAGGAGGCGGTCCTTAAGTGGTTAAGCTAGGGCATTGTTTTTTCACTTACCTTTTTCTTTGATTTCCCTTATAAATATTTTTTTCTTTGTTTTCTTTGTCTAAATTACTCACTTCCTGTTCCTCCTCGGTAAGCTGTTCTGGCTGACTAACCCCCAGCCGGGAAGGGCTGGTGTGATGGTGTGAAGTTTACTGAGGAGGAACAGGAAGTGAGAAATTCAGACAAAGAAAGAAAAACATTTAGAAGGGAAATGGAAGGAAACGGTAAGTGAACCAACAATGCACTAGCTTAAAGGAACCTATTTAGAAAATGAAAAACAAACCTTTACAACCCCTTTAATTGCCTTTCTGCACTCTTGTATCTGTATTTCTGTTTTAAAAGGCAATACATAATGATTTAAAAAAAAAAAAGAATAATTTCATTAATAATACTAGAATGTTTAAAAATAATAAGACAATTACTTAATGAATAATAAAGTTAATAATTAGAAAAACTTTAAGTGACAAAGGTGACAAGCGATATTTTGGAGCCTACATCTACCCCTTCATCAGCCAGATGGTGACGTAATTGAAGGGGCTGATGTAACTCAAGAGTTGCTTGTACTTGATAGAGCATGTGATGCGTTGGTGATACCTTGTTTTGGCAACATTTGATTTTGGCACCATCCGCTATTTATCATTACAGCACTCGCCTATGTTTGGCTGTGGAAGCACTTCTTCATTTTCTACGTACGAAAGGAAACTGCATTAACACCACACAAGCAAATGGACTGTTAAATTAAATATTATATGACTTTTATTTTTAAGATGTTTCTTGTTTATTGTAGTGGTTCCTATGTATTCATTGTGAAATCCAAAGGTAAGATCTTTTATCTCTTTGATTTTACATTATGATGAATGCAACATGAGGATGGAGATTCCTGCTCAGTTATATTTTAAATGCAGTATAGGGTTGAGGCATTTGGCCAGATTTATTTAACCACTATTGCACAGCATTTCACCTTTTTCGATCACCTTTTGGGTAAGCTTTACACCCATAGTCCAATACTTGGAATATGGAATGCTATAGAGCAAGGGGAAAGGGTCCATAAAAAGTGCTTGGGCGGCCTGAAATTTAACCCAAATGTACTAAACGAATCTAATGGGTGACGCACAGAGTGCGCTCCCACTTCCCCTGTCTGTTTTTACTGCCATCTCCTTCCCTCTAATTAGAACTCCCAAACATTATATATACATTTTATTCTAACACCCTAGAGCATTGGTCTCCAAACGGCAGCCCAGGGGCCAGATGCGGCCCTTTGCTTGATTTTATCTGGCCCTTGGGGTGCTTTTTTATGCATTGGCACCAATTCCTCCCATTGACACCAATGAAGGGGCAGAAGTCCTCCCAGTGACGGGGCAGAAGTCCTCCCAGTGACGGGGCAGAAGTCCTCCCAGTGACGGGGCAGAAGTCCTCCCAGTGACGGGGCAGAAGTCCTCCCAGTGACGGGGCAGAAGTCCTCCCAGTGATGGGGCAGAATTCCTTCCAGTGATGGGGCAGAATTCTTCCTAATGACACCAATGATGTGGCAGAATTCCTCCCCATGACTTCAATGAAGGGGCAGAATTTCTCCCAGTGAAGGGGCAGAATTCTTCCCAGTGACGGGGCAAAATTCTTCCCAGTGACGGGGCAAAATTCCCCCCAAGTGATGGGGCAGAATTCTTCCCAATGACACCAATGATGGGGCAGAATTCCTCCCAATGATGGGGCAGAATTCCTCCCAATGATAGGGCAGAATTCCTCCCAATGACGGGGCAGAATTCCTCCCAATGGAACCATTGATGGGGCAGAAGTCCTTCCAGTGATGGGGCAGAATTCCTCCCAATGGCACCAATGAAGGGGCAGAATTCCTCCCAGTGACGGAGCAAAATTCCCCCCAAGTGATGGGGCAGAATTCTTCCCAATGACACCAATGATGGGGTAGAATTCCTCCCAATGACGGGGTTAGAATTCCTCCCAATGACACCAATTATTAGGGCAGAATTCCTCCCAATGACACCAAAGATGGGGTCCAATGACACCAATGATGGGGGATTTTGTATTCCTGATGGCCACAGTCCGGCCCCCTTAGAGTCTGGAGGACAGTAATCCGGTTCTTTGTTTATAAAGTTTGGAGACCCCTGCCCTAGAGAATAAAATGCCGGTCGATGTAATACTTTCTGTCACATCCTATTTGCGCAGCGGTCTTACAAGCACACTTTTTTGGGAAAAAATAAAAAAACTTTAAATTAAAAATTAAGACACCATTAGAGTTAGCCCAATTTTTTTTAATGTTGTGAAAGATAATGTTATGCCGAGTAAATTGATACCCAACATGTCACGCTTCAAAATTGTGTCTGCTTGTGGAATGGTGACAAACTTTTACCATTTAAAAACTCGCTTTACCAATCACGGTGATACCTCACATGTGTGGTTTTGATGAGCTCAGGCGTGTTGGCCCGGATTCACGTAGATCGGCGCATCTTTATGCCACCGTAGCGTATCTTCTTTACGCTACGCCGGCGCAACGTTGAGAGGCAAGTATGAAATTCACAAAGAAAATACTCCCAATGTTGAGCCGGCGTAGCGTATATTCGTCGGCGTAAGCCGACGTAAGTCAAAGTAGGTGGAAGTGGGCTGGAAGTGGGTGTGATGCATGGTAATGAAGCGTGACCCCATGCAAATGATGGGCTGAGCATCATCCAAGTGATTCAAACGAACGGCGCATGCGTCGTAACTTGGACGCATCCCCGTGCGCATGCGTACAACCACGTCGAAATAACTGCCTAAGATATGTCGAATCACTGTCTACGCAGTCAACGTAACCTACGCCCAGCCCTATTCACGTAGTACTTTGTAAACAACGTAAAATACGACAGCTGTTCCCTGGTCCATACCTTTGCATGGGTTGCGCCTCCTATATGAGGAATAACTTTACACCGGGCGTAACCCTTACGCAAATCGCTTAAAACATGCGCCAGGCGCATCTACGTTCGTGAATCATTTGCATATATGCATCTCAAATCAATGGGCGTACCAAATGCGCCCAGCGTATCTATGTGCCCACTATAAGCCGACGTAGGCAAGTTATGTCGGTCGGATGAAGTCAGTTTTTTGGCGTATCTTAGTTCTATGGGTACGGCGCATAGATACGACGGCGCATATTTACAATTACGCGGCGTATATCGAGATACGTTGGCGTAAGTGCTTTGTTAATCTGGGGCGTTATGTTTAAAAATAAATAAATCTCTCTCTCTCACACATAAATATACCTCTGTGGCCCGCTAAGTATATCCATCTGTGGCCCCCAAAGCTTGAGCATGTTATATTTTTATGCTGTTAATATATCTCTCTTCTTTAGCCTGACAAATCCCCGAGAGCCAAACTCATTCTGCCCACAAGGAAGCTGACAGCCCACAGTGCGACAGCCAATCACAGGCATCGTGACATTTCCCCGATCTCTGCATCTGCAGACCTCATCTCAGATGGCCCACAACCATCCAGCTGAATGAACTTCTTCCAACTAGGTCCCCCATATTCAGGGCCCATTGAGTCCTATACGTTTCATGTGTGTTGCATTAATGCACATTGGGGGTTATTTACAAAGGGAAAATCACATTTGCACTACCCCCGAAGGAGCCGATGATTAATTGTTGGGATCGGCACATTACGTTACCCTAGCGTTGTCTAGGGGTGTGATGCAGGAACAAAGTTTTGAGCGGAGGTCCAGACAGTCAATAAAACGATTTTCCAATGCTTTATTTCCAGGCCAACACAGCCAACATCAACTTCAGTTAGGAAGGAAAGAAAAGGTTGATGAAAGAAGAGGAGAACTTGCGGTGTCAGGCCTGGATATGAACGGGCAAGCTTGCCCTCAGTAGTATCAATTTGTAAGTTCGTTGCCACTCCTGCCTGAGTCTGTGAAGTGTCCACAGAGAGGTTTTTCTCTCTGACCCCACAGCCGAAGTGTCGCTTTCGATGTCTGGGAGGAACAGGTCTTTCACACAGACCTGGCTCTAGAGTCTCTGCCACATGCCAATTACTTTAAATGAGATAGGTGAATGAACAGAGCGAATCCTCCCAGTAAATTGTAGTACAGGTCACCGGGAGACAGTAAAGCGTACCTGTCAGCATCCCGGTCACCAGACCCCCGATTGGTTCGTTCAGGCCCTGTGTTCAACCTGCCTCCGGGTTTCCCTCGAGCCGATCCCCAATCGCACGGGACCCAGCCTGGGATCGACTCAATAGGACGGGGCACCCAGTGAGTCACTGGGGTCCCCTTTTGCCTCCGGTTGAGGCTCGGTAAAGCTTGTAAGATTGGCCAGGTGGGCCACGTCGGTGGGGTCCATGGATGCGCTCACCCTAAAGGTGGATGCCGCAGCTGGAACTAGGACCCCGCGAAGATTTTAGAACACATGACACCTGTCACAGATATACCCCTCCCAGCATGCCCTGCGAGGGAGGAACTCCTCCAATTGGCTGCTGGGGAAGACTTGCTCTGCCAGAAACCCCTCTGGTACCAACTGTCGGCCAGAGATGATACCACATCCCCAGAATGCAGACTGACCCAGGAGACCTTTCTGGAATAACAGAAGTCATAATTTAGATAAATCACGAATGGGAGCAATGTAACTTTTAATTCCATAACTTTTGCGCGAACCAATCAATAAACGCTTATTGCGATTTTTTTTAACTAAAAATATGTAGAAGAATACGTATCGGCCTAAACTGAGGACATTTTTTTTTTTATATATATTTTTGGGGGATATATATTACAGCAAAAAGTAAAAAATAAATAAAAACCGCAGAGGTGATCAAATACCACCAAAAAAAAGCTCTATTTGTGGGAAAAAAAGGACGCCAATTTTGTTTGGGAGCCACATCGCACAACTGCGCAATTGTCAGTTAAAGCGACGCAGTGCCGAATCACAAAAAGTGCTCTGGTCATTGGACAGCAATATGGTCCGGGGCTAAAGTGGTTAATGCCTACACACTATCGTGAACAAAAAAAATGCTCTAGCAAAGCGCGGTGACGTACAACACGTACGACGGCACTATAAAGGGAAAGTTCCATTCGGATGGCGCCACCCTTTGGGCTGCTTTTGCTGATTTCGTGTTAGTAAAAGTTTGGTGAGAGACCATTTGCACTTTTCAATATTCGTGCTTTTCAGTCTGTTACAGCGTGACGAATGTCTCCATTACAAACGCTAGTTTTACCAGAACAAGTGCTCTGTCTCATAACTTGCTTCTGAGCATGCACGTTTTTTTCATGTCATTAAAGCCTACACACAACCATTTTTTACAACGTTAAAAACGACAAAGTGAAAAACGAGGCGACAAAATAGAGCATGTTCTAAATTTTTAATGCCCATTTTGACGTCATGAAAAAATGCTCTGGATCCCACACACAATCGTTTTTAATGACACAAAAAAAATGTAATTTTTCTAGGGCTGTTACTGATCAAAATTTTTGTGTTTGATTAATCGTTTTTTTTTTTAATCGATTAATCGACTAATTTCGATTAATTATAACGCACATACAGATCCAACAACTTTTAGCGGATCTCCTTGCAGGCCGATTCCCAGTGCAGCTCCAACCACTGAAAAAATGGATAGCAGGATACAAAAAACACACAAAGGCAGCGCTCAATGGGAAGAGCATTAAAACTTTTATAGTCTTCAAGTAGGTAACAAAATAAATATTGCACTGGAGATAAAATCGATGTAGCTACATAAACTGTAAAAATGGTGCGAGTAATACCAAACGGTAGCAAAAGCAGTCATAAAAACATGTAGCTTAAAATGTGTACAATGATACCACTGCTGAATCCAGATGAGGAGAGGTTAACATCAGTCCGTCGGCATGTAGATGTCCCATGAAGGGAACTATCACAACTCCCAGTGGATGGTTGTAGAATCCCAGGTTGATAGAGGGAAGTGATAGATGGAAGTGTAACAACCCTTGCGTGTGGCAGATAGTAAGGTCCTGCCGGCATGCAGATATGAAGGTACAGCAAAGGAGCCCTTCAGATGGACACGGCAAGCCCAGCCGGTGTCCCTGACGTTACCGGATCTTTGACGGAACTCCCTGAAGGCCCAGAAGCCGGTGGAGAGGTGAGTACCAATCAAAACAATTTTAATCGATCAAAAAGATTTTGATCGATCAAAAAAATTAAAGATTAATCGATTAATTAAAAGTTAATTTGCACAGCCCTAAATTTTTCACATCATGAAAAATGGTAGTGAGTACGCGGCATAACAGACTGAAAAGCGTGAATCGTCTCTCACCAAAATTTTACTAACATGAAATCAGCAAAAGAAGCCCAAAGGGTGGCGCCATCTGAATGGAACTTCCCCTTTATAGTGCCGTCGTACGTCACCGCGCTTTGCGCAAGCATTTTTTTTTTCACGATCGTGTGTATGCAAGGCAGGCTTGATAAGAATCATGTAAAAAAAAACGTTGTTTTTTCTAGCACATTAAAAATGGTCGTGTGTACGCGGTTTAAGTCTTAGGCCACGTACACATGATCAGACTGGTCCGATGAAACTTGTCCGACGGACCGTTTTCATCAGACAACTCTGAACTTGTCTGATGGTCTGATGTGCATACACACCATCGGACCAAAAATCCGATCAGACCAGAACGCTGTGACGTAGAACACAACGACGTGATGAAAAAACGAACTTTAATGCTTCCAAGCATGCGTCGACTTGATTCTGAGCATGCGGGGGTTTTTGGTCCAATGCTTTTGTGTACTAACCATGGAATCTGTCTGACGGACAGGTGTCCGTCGGACATATTTTAAAGCAAGTTTTAAAACTGGGCCGTACCCACCATCGAATTTGTCTGATAAAACTGGTCTTCAGACAAGTTTCATCGGACCGGTCTGATCGTGTGTACGCAGCCTTACGGCTGGGTTCACAGCAGGGGCGTCTGGAGCTTCCCCGTTCACTGCTTCAGGTCAGAATCTTTGCCTGAATTCGGACTCTAATGCCGCGTACACACGATCACTTTTTGTGGTTGAAAAAAACGACGTTTTCAAAAACGTCATTTAAAATGACCGTGTGTGGGCAAAATGTTGTTTTATGTCTTCAAAAAAACGACCCAAAAAAAATCGAATATGCTTGAATTTTTTGTGTCGTTTTTCAAAACGTCGTTTTTTGTGTCATAAAAAGTGATGGTGTGTGGGCAAAACGATGTTGAAAACAACGTTTTTAAACCCGCGCATGCTCAGAAGCAAGTTATGAGACGGAGCTTCAATGGAACAGAGTGCCGTCAAACGTGGTGTACGTCACCACGCTTTGCTAGAGCATTTTGGAAAAACGATGGTGTGTATGCAATGTCGTTTTGGAAAATGAAGTTTGAAAAACGTCGGTTTTTTTTCATCACAAAAAGTGATCGTGTGTACGCGGCATAAATGTAGCCGAAGTTGCACAGGACCCTTCTGCTGTGTGCTTCTCGTCCACCCTGGAGATGTGTGAACCGGGTCCATTGAGAGCCAATCACACTCTTCTGTCAAGCGATCTGCACTGCATTACATTAATTGGAGAACAGAAGGGATATCCAGGGTCATTTAGACCTCAGATGTCTCATTAAAGAGAGCCTGTCACCAAAAAATCATCACATGACTTTTGTCATCCTATGTGATGACAAAAGGGCAATATATTTCCCACCAGACCTCTTCCGTAGCAATAAACTGACAACTGACAACTGACGACTAAACTGACGACTTTTTAAAGTGTCGTCTATGAAAAATATAGTGTACTTAAGTTTGCTGCCATTTCACAGATACACGCAAGTTTAAGGCTTAACATGTTGGCTATCTATTTATTGGTGCAACTTTGTCTTTTATATTTTACTAAAAAAGTGGGTAGTATTAATTATGTGCCCAAAAATGTTGCAGTAATATCATGTAGCATAAAAAAACTAAAAACTATCACTATTTTATTCTCTAGGGCAGTGATGGGGAACCTTGGCACCCCTTTTTTTTGGAACTAAATTTCCCATGATGCTCCACTACACTGCAGGAGTATCATGGGAAATGTAGTTGCAAAACATCTGGGGTGCCAAGGTTCGCCATCACTGCTCTATGGGGTCTGCTTTCAGAAAATATAAATGTTTTGAGGGTTTAATGTAAACTTTAGTCCTAAAATATTTTTTTTTAGAAAATGCAAAAACATCTCTGGATGTGAAAGGTTTAATGAGAGGTTCACATGCCTACCTTTTGTGTGTGATTGATGATCCTCACACGATTCAACATTTTCTTGTAGTAATGTAAATACAATATTGTATATTGAATTATGTACATCACAGAAACCCAACAGTAGCACAGGAAATTTTTCTTTCCTGCTTTGAAATTTTTCCGCCGGAGGAGTCCGGCCAGAACGGTCCGTTTGCCCCTACACACGAGTGGATTTTTCGGCTGAAATGGTCCGTCGGACCATGTTCAGCGGATTTATTCCCTCGTGTGTACAAGGCCTAACAGTCTTCAGGTATTTTACATGGATGCCTTATATCAGTGGTCCTCCACCTTTTTGGCACCGAGGACCAGTGTTGTGGAATACAGGGAGTGCAGAATTATTAGGCAAGTTGTATTTTGACCACATCATCCTCTTTATGCATGTTGTCTTACTCCAAGCTCTATAGGCTCGAAAGCCTACTACCAATTAGGGATATTAGGTGATGTGCATCTCTGTAATGAGAAGGGGTGTGGTCTAATGACATCAACACCCTATATCAGGTGTGCATAATTATTAGGCAACTTCCTTTCCTTTGGCAAAATGGGTCAAAAGAAGGACTTGACAGGCTCAGAAAAGTCAAAAATAGTGAGATATCTTGCAGAGCACTCTTAAAAAAGCTTCTGAAGCGTGATCATCGAACAATTAAGCGTTTCATTCAAAATAGTCAACAGGGTCGCAAGAAGCGTGTGGAAAAACCAAGGCGCAAAATAACTGCCCATGAACTGAGAAAAGTCAAGCGTGCAGCTGCCAAGATGCCACTTGCCACCAGTTTGGCCATATTTCAGAGCTGCAACATCACTGGAGTGCCCAAAAGCACAAGGTGTGCAATACTCAGAGACATGGCCAAGGTAAGAAAGGCTGAAAGACGACCACCACTGAACAAGACACACAAGCTGAAACGTCAAGACTGGGCCAAGAAATATCTCAAGACTGATTTTTCTAAGGTTTTATGGACTGATGAAATGAGAGTGAGTCTTGATGGGCCAGATGGATGGGCCTGTGGCTGGATTGGTAAAGGGCAGAGAGCTCCAGTCCGACTCAGACGCCAGCAAGGTGGAGGTGGAGTACTGGTTTGGGCTGGTATCATCAAAGATGAGCTTGTGGGGCCTTTTCGGGTTGAGGATGGAGTCAAGCTCAACTCCCAGTCCTACTGCCAGTTTCTGGAAGACCCCTTCTTCAAGCAGTGGTACAGGAAGAAGTCTGCATCCTTCAAAAAAAACATGATTTTCATGCAGGACAATGCTCCATCACACGCGTCCAAGTACTCCACAGCGTAGCTGGCAAGAAAGGGTATAAAAGAAGAAAAACTAATGACATGGCCTCCTTGTTCACCTGATCTGAACCCCATTGAGAACCTGTGGTCCATCATCAAATGTGATATTTACAAGGAGGGAAAACAGTACACCTCTCTGAACAGTGTCTGGGAGGCTGTGGTTGCTGCTGCACGCAATGTTGATGGTGAACAGATCAAAACACTGACAGAATCCATGGATGGCAGGCTGCATGAGTGTCCTTGCAAAGAAAGGTGGCTATATTGGTCACTGATTTGTTTTTGTTTTGTTTTTGAATGTCAGAAATGTATATTTGTGAATGTTGAGATGTTATATTGGTTTCACTGGTAAAAATAAATAATTGAAATGGGTATATATTTGTTTTTTGTTAAGTTGCCTAATAATTATGCACAGTAATAGTCACCTGCACACACAGATATCCCCCTAAAATAGCTAAAACTAAAAACAAACTAAAAACTACTTCCAAAAATATTCAGCTTTGATATTATTGAGTTTTTTGGGTTCATTGAGAACATGGTGGTTGTTCAATAATAAAATTAATCCTCAAAAATACAACTTGCCTAATAATTCTGCACTCCCTGTAGAATCGGGCCAAGGCCCGGGGGGTTGGGTTGTTATGTAGCTTTTCTCTGGCAATTTGTCGAGGAAATGGCTGGTGTTAGCGCTTCAATCATCACAGAACAATGGCTGATATGGTGTTGGGATGATTAAAGCGCATTATTTCTGTCATTGCATTGTAATGTAAAATGAAATGGTTCAAGCTCACCATAATGCCGAATCTGCCACCAGATACAGTTTGACACTTGCCACGTCGCGTTCCACCAGGTGTGGATTGCCACATCACCTGCCACCAGGTGGGGATTGCCACATCACATGATGTGGTTTGCCACCTGGCACTAGATTTTTTTTTTGTCACCTGCAGTGGTGGCAGCACAGGCCATTGAAGGAGAACAGCGGTAATGCGGTATTGCAGCCCCGCTGTGTGGGCGGAAGTGCCGCGTTCCGGGCGGGCAGCGAGAGATGATCTCATCTCTCTGCTCCCGCACCGATGATCTCATCTCTCTGCTCCCGCACCGATGATCTCATCTCTCTGCTCCCGCAACTCGCTGCAGTGTAGCAGCCCAGCTGTGTGGGCGGTAGTGCCGTGATGCGGGCAGTTGGTAAAAGATGTCCGCTGCCGCACCTCGCACAGTGCAGCTTTCGCGGCCCGGCTGCAAATAGGCCACGGGTCGGTAGTTAGCCACGAACCGGCGGTTGAGGAACCCTGCCTTATATGTATCAGTTTGCTGATTTAGATGACATTTATACCCAGTGTAATTTGCGTCATTATATATTTTTTAGATCTCTTTATGTTCATTTATGGGTAGGGCTTAGTTTTTGAAAATAAGTTTTGGTAGTGATATTTAGCATTTTGTTCCCTGTGTCAATCTTGCCTCTGTGCATGTATTGCACTTTCACTTCATATTTTTTTTTTCTAACTCTAGTGTATATTAAACCTTGGGACCTGGGTCACATGGGACAGGGGAACCCCAGTAATTTTGTGTGAGTAACCTTTAACAATATAAATATTTTGCATTTTTGCTTGATTTATTTTCCATTAAAATCAGTGAAACACATCAAAATGCTTCTCAACTCAAGAGGAGCTTTGCTTTTAAAATTATAAATACAGTAGCTGCTGACTGTTAAAAAAACAGACACTTACCAACAGCGGCGGACTGACCATGCAGGCACTTGGGCACTGCCAGAGGGCCCCATGCCACTAGGGGGCCCCCTCAGGGTTGCCAGCTTCAGTAAAACCAGGGACAGTATGTAAAAATATATATTTTTTTAAATCCCAAGATTATAGCTGCCCCGCCTCTCCAGTACCATTCCAGTGTGTGTATGTGTATTCTGTGTGTATGTATACTGTGTGTGTGTGTATACTGTGTGGCCCCATAATCTATTGGCCGGGTGCCCCATAATCTCCTATTTCCTGGGGGCCCCATGAGTTGTCAGCCTGCCCCTGCTTACCAACAGGGATGGACTGACAACTCATGGGGCCCCCAGGAAATAGGAGATTATGGGGTCCCTGGGCAATAGCAGATTATGGGGCCACACAGTACAGTATACATAAACACACACATACAGTATACATACACAAAATACACACACAGACACACAGTATACATACACACAGAATACACATACAGACACACACACACTGAGAAGGTACTGGAGAGGCGGGGCAGCTATAATTTTGGAATTTTTAGACCAAAAGAATGTCGGTAAGGGACATTTTAGGGACAGATGTAAAAAAAAACACAGATTTTTACATACTGTCCCTGATTTTACTGAGGCTGGCAACCCTGATGGGGCCCCCTAGTTGCATGGGGCCCTCGGGCAGTGCCCGAGTGGTCAGTCCACCCCTGCTTACCAGTCCATGCAGTCTAGGCTGACTTTCCTGCAGTGGATTATTTGCTGGTCTTCTGCTCTCTGGCACCGCCACTATGGATTTTGGAACTGGCTGTGATTTCCTGATGTCTCAAAGATAGATCCCTACTGCGCATGCGTGAGGAACATCATCAATTTGAGAGGGGTCTTGCAGCCCTCTGAAACTTGTGACATGTTTCAAGGGGGGATGCTGGACAACAGCGCCTGTCCCTCCCGCATGCACTAAAAGACCATGGGGGATCAGTGGAGTATCATTCATTGGTGCAATGTGCTTCCTAATTTGTATGTTGTGTTGATAGAAGATTATCATTTTTGTATATCTTTCGGATATATTTGGGGACTTTTAATTTCACCAAGGTGTGTTTTAATTTCAATGGTCACAGCAGCCTCAACATTCCCTTTCTTCATTCTTTATATTTCATGCAATATAAATAGAGTGTTGAGAGTTTGTTGAGACCTAATTAGGCTTTATTTTGTAGCTGGGTCACATATTGGTATTTACCGGAAGATCCAACCTGATGTACTACTGATCTATAACCTCTAGGTCACTTACTACTGAACCCCTGTTCTCTGCTTCCCTTTTAACCATGGTAAATATTCAGTGTAATAAAAAACCACGCCCAACCACACTGCACTTACCTTTTCTTGCTCAGGAGTACCCAACTTACGCTCCGGGACACATGCCGGCAAGCCACCATCATTATACTGCGGTAGGTTGGGGGGGCTGCGCAAATTACTTTAGGAGCAAAAGCAGGCACATCGCCAGAGCTGGTGCGTGTGGCCAGCAGCAGTGTTATCCGCTGGTCAACCGTGATCGCTCCACAGAGAGCCAGAACGGGGATCTGTCAATGTAAACAAACAGATTTCTGTTCTGACAAGGGAGTAGAGAGAGATTGTCTGTTCCTAGTTATCAGGAACATTGATCTCTCTCCTCCTCCAGTCACTACACTCCCCCCACAGTTATAAACACCTCCCTAGGACACAATTAAACACTTGATCGCCCCCTAGTCTCACTGGCAGGGAAGGGGTTATTTTTAGCTATGATCGCTGTATAAAAGTCAATGGTCCCAAAAAATTGTCAAAGTGTCTGATCTGTTTACCGCAATGTCGCAGTCCCGCTAAAAATCTCAGATCACCGCCATTACTAGTAAAAAAAAAATGATAATAAAAATGTGATATACTGTAAATATATCCCCTATTTTGTAAACACTATGGCCCAGATTCACAGAGCAATTACGCCTGTCTAACTGGTGTTAGACAGGAGTAATTTCAAATTTTGCGCGCCGTATCACTAGTTTGAATCCTCAAACCATGATACGGCGGCTTCGGGCTTCGATCCGAGAGGCTTACGTCTTCGTAAGCCTTCGGATCTACGCTGCGATATTTTTGCGGCCGCTGGGAGGAGTTTGCGTCGTTTTCATGCGTCGGGATATGCAAATTCGTTTTTACGGCGATCCACGAAGATACTAGCAGTCTTCGCAATCGCTTTCGTCTATTTTTTTATACGTACTGTTAGACCAGCTTTTTGCTGGTCTAACGGTGCGTAGCCCATGTTAAGTATGGCCGTCGTTCCCGCGTCGAATTTAAAAAATATTTTTTTTTTTTTACGTAACTCGTTCGGGAATAGGAATCTCCGTAAACGACGCTACTCAAGAAAAAATGACGTAACGACGTGATTTCGCGCAATGCACGGCGGGAAATTTCTGAACGGAGCATGCGCAGTTCGATCGCCGCGGGATTGCGCCTATTTTAAATGCTTCACGCCCCCTAATCACGTAGATGGATTGCGCCGGGAGAAATACACTACGCCGCCGTCGTTTACTGGACAAAATCTACCTGGATTCCACGTAGAGCCAGGTAAAATACGGCGGCGTAGTGTATTTTGGAAACGCTACGATAATCTAATTGTATCTGAATCTGCCCCTATAACTTTTGCGCAAAGCAATCATTCTACTCTTATTGCGATTTTTTTTTTTTTTACCAAAATACTGTATGTAGAAGAATTCATATTGGCCTAAGCTGATGACTTTTTGCTATAATAAATATAAAAAAAAGAGTAAAAAATAAATAAATTTTTCAAAATTTTCTGTCCTTTTTTTGTTTATAGTGCAAAAAATTTAAAACGCAGAGGTGATCAAATACCACCAAAAGAAAGCTCTATTTTGTTTGTGTACAACGTTGCATGACCTTTCAATTGTCAGTTAAAGTAACACAGTGCTGTATTGCAAAAAATGGCCTGGACATTGAGGGGGTAAATCCTTCTGGGGCTGAAGTGGTTAAAGCAACATTAAAGCATAATTTTTTTATTGAAATAACAACAATGTTATATATACCTGCTCTGTGTAATGGTGTTGCACAGAGCAGCCTTGTTCATCTTCTTCTGGGGCCCCCCTCCAGTGCTGCAGGCTCCTCCTCTTGGAAAGCCATGGTGACGACATCGCTGCTCCAGCCAATCACAGCGCTGGAGCAGTGATACCTGGAAGACACGCCAGGCAAGATGATATCTCGCTCGGCGTGGACCAGATAATTTCCCTACACCTCGTTTTAAGGTAAGTATTTCATAATGAGCTATTATGCGGTGCACACTAGCTCATTATGGCTTTTCCTTTTCAGGTGTAAAAAAAAAAAAAAAAAAATTGCGGGTATACAACCGATTTAATTATTGTGCTGAGGCTTATACATGTCTAGATTGCACAGCAAACTAAGTATATTTCATGGGTACGAAAATTACTTTTTTTTTTTAAGCGGTCTCTTTAACCACTTCAGCCCCGGACCATATTGCTGCCCAACGACCAGAGCACTTTTTGCGATTCGGCACTGCGTCGCTTTAACTGACAATTGCGGGGTCGTGCGACGCGGCTCCCAAACAAAATTGGCGTTCTTTTTTTCCCCACAAATAGAGCTTTCTTTTGGTGGTATTTGATCATCTCTGCGGTTTTAATTTTTTGCGCTATAAACAAAAATAGAGCGACTATTTTGAAAAAAAATGCAATATTTTTTACTTTTTTCTGTAATAAATATCCCCCAAAAATATATAAAAAAACTTTTTTTTCCTCAGTTTAGGCCGATACGTATTCTTCTACATGTTTTTCGTTAAAAAAATCGCAATTAGCGTTTATTGATTGGTTTGCGCAAAAGTTATAGCGTTTACAAAATAGGGGGTCGTTTTATGGCATTTTTATTATTATTTTTTTTTTTTACTAGTAATGGCGGCGATCAGCGTTTTTTTCAGTACTGCGACCTTATGGCGGACACTTTTGACACATTTTTGGGACCATTGGCATTTTTTTAGCGATCAATGCTATAAAAATGCATTGGATTACTATAAAAATGCCATTGGCAGTGAAGGGGTTAACACTAGGGGGCGGGGAAGGGGTTAAGTGTGTTCCTGGTGTGTTCTAACTGTATGGGGGGTGGCCTCACTGGGGGAAATCACTGATCTTCTGTTCATACATTGTATGAACAGAAAATCAGCATTTCCCCTGCTGACAGGAACGAAAGCTATGTGTTTACACACACAGCTCCCATTCCCCGCTCTGTAACGAGCGATCGCGTGTGCCCGGCGGCGATTGTGCCCGCCGAGCACGCGCACAGGACTCGGGGGCGCGCGCGGGTCACCGGCGGCGCGCACGCGCCCCCTAGTGGCCGTCGAAAGTGGCGACGTAGAGCTACGGGCTCTCGCGCAGGAGAGCCGACCTGCCGCCGTATAACTGCGACGGCTGGTCGGCAAGCGGTTAAATCCATCCCACTATTAATGCAATTTGGCCACAACCACTGTTTGCCGCGGCACGCTACGCATTACTATTCCCCTTGGGGGTGCCCCAGGTCTTTAACAATCTTATAGTGTATACAAAAAAAATTGTTGCCATGTAGCACTAAAGTGTTCGGGTTTTGCTTGAAGAAAAGTTGGCAACCCTACTATGCACACTGGAGTGAGAGGAGTAATTCTGGGGCCAATAGTTATGATTAGCTCCAAATTATACTCGAGTAAAAGCCATGCTTTTTAGAAAAAAAATTGTGCTGAAAATGCCCCCCTCGGCTTATACTCGAGTCACCTTTTGTGCCTGGTCTTCCGGAATTTGGGGACCCGGTACCGACTGTAGGTCCCCTGGACCCAGATCTTGGCACACATGTAGCCCCTCTCTTCCTCTACAAGCCTGCAAAGTTTGTTGTCTGGGGGACCTACAGCTGGGGAGCACCGATTTTTCAAACCCGGACAGCCCTTCCATAGACTCCCATGTTAAACTTCAGTCTAGTCATGGACACAGTGAGGCACAATAAGGCATGCAGATGGACACCCTAGGCTTATACTCGACAAGTCGACATAATACGTTATCCCAGTTTTTTTGTGGTAAAATGAGGTGCCTCGGCTTATATTCGGGTCGGCTTATACTCAAGTATATACGGTAGCTGTAAAGGCTTTTAAAGCATCACCTAATGAAAGTGTTGGGTATTGTAGCCTGACACTGTTTTGGGCCTGCAGGTGGTTTTAGGTATTGGCGTATTTGGTATCTATTTACTTGAACCATGTTTTATAGTTCACAATAAATAAATAAATAAATTGTCCAGGTATTGTGTTTGTGTGCACTGAAATTAATTTGAGTGTATTCTTTGCTGAAAATATGTGTTTAATAAACAGTTGCATTAAATAAAAAAATTGTAAATGACATTTTTAAATCCTATGGGTTCTCTGCTTTCAGAAACAAAAAATGTTTGAGGGTTTTAATTGGGTTTTCATGTACAAAATTCGAATTTTTGCACGTTAACACAAAAGAGAGGCTCCAGCAGAAAACGAGTAAATACCAACATCTAGTGGCATCTAGTGGTAATATTGTAGTACTACATTTAGTGAATTTAAAGAGGAAGTAAAGTCTTCTTTTTAATTGTACCTACAGGTAACCTATAATAAGGTGAGCTTCCTGACGATGCTGACAAGCGAAATGCATTGAGGCTGCGCGTCATTTTGGGTTTCTGATCTGATTTGAACATTGGGCCGTTTGTACTGCTCGTTCCGAGCCTCCGTGCACACCAATCAAACAGGCTGGTTGTGTTTAAATGTAAGTGTCAAATTTTATATTTTTAATCCTTGTTTTTTACTTTTAATAAAACGTTATCATACTATCCTTTTTTTCAGCAAGATTTAGGAAAAAAATTGAACCGTGCAATATTTATTATTAATTCTTATAAATAACATTGTTTTCATCTTTAGATTCTTAAAGGGGTTGTAAAGGATTTTTTTTTTCCTAAATATCTTCCTTTACCTTAGTGCAGTCCTCCTTCACTTACCTCATCCTTCCATTTTGCATTTAAATGTCCTTATTTCTTCTGAGAAATCCTCACTTCCTGTTCTTCTGTCTGTAACTCCACACAGTAATGCAAGGCGTTCTCCCTGGTGTGGAGTGTCATGCTTGCCCCTTCCCTTGGACTACAGGAGAGTCAGGATGCTCTCTACATTGCAGATAGAGAAAGGAGCTGTGTGTTAGTGGGCATCCTGACTCTCCTGTAGTCCAAGGGAGGGGGCGAGCATGACACTCCACACCAGGGAGAAAGCCTTGCATTAATATGTGGAGTTATAGACAGAAGAACAAAATGGAAGGATGAGGTAAGAGAAGGAGGACTGCACTAAGGTAAAGGAAGATATTTAGGAAAAAAAATGTACCTTTACAACCCCTTTAAGTATATTTGGATTGTTTTTTTATTTTTTGTTCACATGCATTTATCACATATGTGTTAGCACCTTGCTTTTCTTTTGTTTGCTTTGCAGAGGTAATATATTCACCAAAAGAATATTGTTTTTCTTTTTTATTATATATGCAATTTTCACATGTGTTAGCGCCTTGCTTTTCATTATTTTGCTATAGTAAGGCTTACCTTAAGGGCCCTTTCACACGTGCGGACCGTTCGTCCGTTTTTTTACGGATGAAAAACGGACCGCAATGCATCCCTATGGGATAGCGGACGTTAGCGGATGAGCATCCGCTAACGTCCGTTTGCATCCGTCTCCGTTAAGCTCCGTTTTTTTGAACGGAAGAAAACCCTATTTTTCTTCCGTCAAAAAAACGGAACGGACGAAAAACGGATGTTAGCGGACGATCCGTTTAACATCCGATCCGCTAACATCCGTTTTTCATCAAAATATGTAATAAAAAAAAAGTTCTAAAAAAAAAAAAAAAAAAAAAAAACGGATGAAAAAACGGATGGAAAAACGGATGAAAAACGGATGAAAAACGGATGAAAAACGGATGAAAAACGGATGAAAAACGGACGAAAAACTGATAAAAAACGGACGAAAAAAACGGACCTAAAAAACGGTCCGCACGTGTGAAAGGACCCAAAAGTATCTTCTAAACTTGCACTGTTTAGGAGATATTTTACTTTATACGCCACTGATTACGTTATCGGCGCATGCGCTTTTGAAGAAACGTCCGTGTGTCCTTTCTTCAGAGACCTGTGCTGGGACTGGTGGCTCCCGCGGGTGGGATGTCATTATGGCTCTGGTCACTCACAGCGCCAGAGCCCGTGAACCCAGAAGAAACACCAGGGAAGATGTCAGCCGTCTCAGCAGTCTGCGGACGCCGCTGTGGGGTCCTTCGTTTCTCGGGGGGTTTGCAACGTCTTTAAAGGAAAGCTGTGCTTAGAGGAATGCCACCCTTTCTGACCCCATCCTGAAAGTGGTAGAAGCCTGGCTGTCATGCTGATTCTCTGATTTTAACCTCTTGCCGCCGTGTATAGCAGTGGCAAATGGGGTTGGGCTATGACACCCACAAGATACACATATGTGTTGATAGACAACTGAGGTTTCTGCACTGAAAATGCCCTCACAGCATGCTACCAGCACAATGAGGAACTGTCATAGACATCAATGGGTCTCTTGTAGGGTTGTCCCGATACCACTTTTTTGAGACCGAGTACAAGTACTGATACTTTTTTTCAAGTACTTACCAATACTTTTTTTAATGTCATGTGACAGTGGCGTTTTTTTTTTTTTTTACAGTGATTTTTCTTTTTTTTTACTATTTTTTTTTTTTACAGTGATATTTTATTTTTATTTTTTTTAGAGAGGGGTAGTGGATTGTCAGTGTGTTTTTTTATTACTATATACATTTTATTTTTTAAATTATTTATTGCAATTTTTTTTTTTTTTAATCAGCCCGGTTGGGGGGGGCTTCGGTGAGATCTCAGGAGTCTTAACAGACCTCTGACATCTCCCCTTTGAGACAGGGAAAGGGACAAGGGACACAGATTTCCCTGTCCCTTTCTCAGCAGCCTAAGCTGCGCTGAAAATGAATGGAAAGAAGACAGCCGCTTCTCTTCATTCATAAACTGAAACATTGTAATCACAGTTTACAATGTTTCAGTTATGTGAATGGACAGAGTCAATGATCACTGACTCTGTCCATTCAGAACAGTAAGGAGCCGGGTTTACCAGCTCCTACCGCTGCTCTCCATCCTGACAGTTCCAGGGGGACACGGAGGAGAAGGAAAACACAGGTGGGGGACATGGAGGGAGAAGGAAACAGCGCGGTGGACACGGAGGGAGAAGGAAACACCGCGGGGGACACGGAGGGAGAAGGAAACAGCGCAGGATACACGGAGGGAGAAGGAAACAGCGCGGTGGACACGGAGGGAGAAGGAAACACCGCGGGGGACACGGAGGGAGAAGGAAACAGCGCAGGATACACGGAGGGAGAAGGAAACAGCACGGGGGACACGGAGGGAGAGAGACTGCAGCAAAACGGAGGGGGGCTGGAGGAGGACAAGGGACAGTCAGCGGTGGGGAATTTACTAGCACCGATCACCGCTGATTTTAAAGCAGCTGAAAGCCACGGGGGGGGGGGGGGGTTGAAGAGAGAAGCAGAGAAATTACTTTTAAAACTATACAGCGGTGATCGGTGCTAGTAACTTCCCCACGCACTGATCACCACTGACTGTAAAAAGTATCGGATGAAGCATCGGGAGCATTTTTTTTTTCTTTACTAGTAATGGCAACAATCAGCGATTCTCTGCCCGTCCCTGGGTCCCGGCTACTACTGGCGGATCTTCCTCCGCCTTCCCTGGGATAGGCAGGTGGCTGGCCAGGATTTAAGCCAAGGCAGAAGAACATGCAAGCGAAGCTGAATGGGCATGTGCCCGAAACTGAAGAAATATTCCCTCCGCTTCGACCAGCACATGATCATCAGAAAGGGGCACAGATAATGGGAAAAATACAACCCCCCTATGCTAGTAGGCACGGCGGAGCGGGGGGGTGTAATTCAAATTTTTGTATTTTAATTCTGCTCTGACTGTCTTTGACATTTCCCCTGCCACCTATTAAATCCAATCTGGGGACACAACCAGGGACAGACTTGGTCCGGGGACAGTGCCCTCAATCAGGGGACTGTCCCCTGAAACTGGGGATGTCTGGTCACCCTACCCTAATACAAGAAAGGACTTTGCATGCAATGCCAAGCTGCAGTTCCCAAAGCTTAAGATCTTCCTTCTCCACTAAGGATCCCCCCCCCCCCCCCAGTTGTACTCCCCCTAGTATGTATAATGCATGCATATTAGCTCACAACTGCATAACTTTACATTTATCAACATTAAACCTCATCTGCCACATAGTCGTCCAATTAGACAGAGCATTGAGGTCGTCTTGTAAAGTGGAGACATCCTGTAAGGACGTTATTCCACTGCATAGGTATAGACCATCTTGACGGCCAGTCATGTGTTCAAGAAGTCTGGTCACCAGACATATAGACCCACTTTAAGGGATGCCATGTCTGCACAGGACGGGGTTAATACCCTTTGTAGCCTTGAACAAGTGTCAGAACTCCTAATAGAAATGTTTGCTCCGGGACTGTAATTCTTAAAGTATTTAAGCCATAAGATATCATTAGCAACCTGGCAACTAGCATTTGCAGAGATCTTAGCAATGGCAGCCATCGTTTTTTCTTAAACATAAGCTTCCTTTATCTAGATATCATATTCTGGTGAGTTGCTGTTGTAAAAGTCTGATGCTGATACTCAGCCCAGTACAGTACCGGGAAGATAATGGAAAAAAGTCCCTACAATGTCTGAACATGTTTGAGATGCTGTAATCAATAGCATGCTGTATGGTGAGTGCACTTGGTGCTATAAAGAGGGGGATTGTGTGTTATATGAGCAGGAAGTCCCTTGCTATTTTATACCTGTGATTGCCTTCAAGTGATGTCATTTAAAAAGGAAAGGACTTTATAGTATTTATGAAAGGGATTTTTGGTTTTCTTTGCCTCGCCTCACCACACCTTGATTGGATATGCATTGATAATTTATGATATCATCAACCTTGCAAAACTTCTGAAGTTGGCACATTTGTATAGATCTGATAGGCCTCCTTGGGTAATACATGTTCCAATGACGCATCTGTGGTTTTTCATTCCAACTTGTGTGCAAAGGTGTGACCGGGGCCTAGCAGGAGTAGAACGCTGCTTCTTGTAGGAAATATCCAGAACCGTTTCAGATATGTTGTGGAGTACACTGGTGCCAACTAGGATGTACATCACAAGACACGTCATTCATGCATCTGCACTACAGGAGCCAGATAGACTGACGTCTTGTCTCAGAAGTTTAATCCATGAAACTGTATCAGTGACTTTTAGAACAAGCATGCAGCCAGTGAAAAGTCTGAACTTATATTCTGCATATGATACCATGATGTCCACAATAAAATACAGATTTCAGGAGGCGCTAGGCAATCAGTGCATATCATCTTTATATTTTATTTTTCTAGTCCAAAGTGAACCTAAAAAAATAAAATCAGACGTGGCCCCAATCAAAATGGGGAAGATTTACTAAAACTGGAGCACTCTAGTGCAGCTGTGCACAGTAGACAATCAGCTTCTAATGTCAACTTGTTCAATTAAGCTTTGACAATAAAGCCTGGAGGGTTTCTATGCATCTATGCAGAGTTGCACCAGATTTTGCACATGTTTTGGTAAATCTCCCCATTGGGGTGTCCACTGGACCTTTATATTGTTTTTAATGTGTTATATAACTATTGTACACCCGATGGGTGCAGAAATCACTTTCCAGTACACTGTATGTTAGTGATTCAACCACTTCCCAGTTGAATCACTCACTGGATCAATACGCCTTCTTACCTTGTAAATATGATTGCCAAAAGGCACTTATGGTAAATAGCACCTCTTAGGCCGCGTACACACGAGGAGACAAATCCGATTAAAACGGTCCGACAGACCCTTTTCATCGGACCTGTCTCCTGGGATGATTTGGTTTGATCAGTGTACACACGATCAAACCAAAATCCCCACGGACAGACAGCACGGTGACGTGGCGGTGACGTTGACGCCGCCACGTCACCGTACCAGGAAGTAAAATACTTTCACGCATGCGTCGTATTCATTCCAGCGGACATGTCGGACAGACAGCTTTCCAGCAGACACGTTTTAAAGCATGCTTTAAAACTTTTGTCTGCTGGAAACCTGTCTGTTAGCCCGTACACACGATCGAATCTGTCCGCTGAAACTGGTCTGTGGATCAGTTTCAGCAGATATATTCGATCGTGTGTACGCGGCATTAGTCACCGTCTGCTATGCCACCTTCAATATTGTATTCAAAGCAATCCACCAGGAAACACACAAATACAAAAGAGAAAGCTCCAATAGTTTATATACCATAAAAACATTTATTTAACTTCAGTTAAAATTCTCTCACCAAAAGTAAGTGTAAAATAGCCTATCAACATATCAATTAAGATCCAATGCATGTAATATACACAGGTCAACAGAGCCACCCAGGTCCCTGGCGTCTCACCCAGTCCTCCCATTCGCCACTGCCGTTGCGTTAGTTCCAGGTTGGCATATGACGTCACTTTCTGTTGCCATGCTGTACCGAACTGACACGTTTCGTCTTACAGACATTCGTCCTACAGACATTTTCTGCATACTTGCCTGACCATAAGGCCGCGTACACGGGATCAGACACGTCCGATGAAACATGTCCGACGGACCGTTTTCATCGGACCAGGCTGAAGTGGTCTGTTGGTCTGATGTGCGTACACACCATCGGACCAAAATCCCCTCTGACCAGAACACGGTGACGTAGAACACAATGACGTGATGAAAAAACAAAGTTCAATGCTTCCAAGCATGCGTCGACTTGATTCTGAGCATGTGCGGGATTTTGGTCCGATGATTTTGTGTACTAACCATCGAACCTGTCCGACGGACAGGTTTCAGGCGGACAGGTTTCAAAGCATGTTTTGAAACTTTGGTCCGCTGGAAAACGGTCCGATAGGCCGTACACACCATCGAACATGTCCGCTGAAACTGGTCTGCGGACCAGTTTCAGCAGACATGTTCGATCGTGTGTATACGGTACAGATTTAGAATAGGAAAACACCCCATGCTGTCAAGGTTTTGTTTTGCAAAAAGAGGGCGACCAATCGCCTACACACAAAGGGCCAGATTCAGATACAATTACATTGGCGCGCAGAGTATCAGAGATACACTACGCCGCCGTATTTTACCAGGCTATACGCCGAATTCTGGTAGATTTTGTCCCTTACGGTACGGCGGCGTAGTGTATTTCTCGCCGCGTAATCAAAATACGCGATTATGGAGCGTGAAGCATTTAAATTAGGCGCGTCCCCGCGGCGATCGAACTGCGCATGCTCCGTTCAGAAATTTCCCGCCGTGCATTGCGCGAAATAACGTCGTTACGTCATTCGTTGTTTGAGTAGCGTCGTTTACGGACATTACGAGTTACGAGTTACGAGTTACAAGTTACGAGTTACGTAAAAAATAAAAAAAGACGTTGACATTCGCCGCGGGAGCGACGGCCATACTTAACATGGGCTGTCTAATATTAGACCAGCAAAAAGCTGGTATAGTTTTACGCAGCAAAAAGATGACTAAAGTTGCCGTAAGAGATTGGGATTGACGTTCGTAATTTCGTGGATCGTCGGCAAAAGCTCATTTGCATACCCCGACGCGGAAAACGACGGGAACTCCACCCAGCGGCCGCAAATTTATTGCAGCGTAGATCCGAAGGCGTACGAACACGTAAGCCAGACGGATTGAAGCCCGCAGCCTTATTTTCATGGTTTGAGGTTTCAGAGTAGTGAAAAAACGCGCGTAATTTGAAAGTACTCCAGTCTAACGCGAGTTAGACAGGAGTAAGTGCTCTGTGAATCTGGCCCAAAGTGTCTGTGCAATGGTTTACCACTATAGCGTACATCAACAAAAACCAAATGGCCACAATTGACCTTTATTTAGCAGAAAAAAAAATCTTTATTAGATTACTGAGTCCAGTCCAGTAATATCATATCACAAAAGAGGAATGCAACATAAAGATCATTCAACTGAAAAACCTTATTTTTTTTGATTAGCGTGATATTTTTTTGTGTCGTTTTTTTCCCCACCTCAAATCCTTAGTACTACATGCATCTCTTAAAAAAACTGACCTAGTGTCGTCTTTCATGTCTATTAGAATTTTAGCATATTTTTCATCTCTTGACTTTCATCCATCTCATGCATCCATGTTGCTCTTCAATAGAACCAGTCACCTGAAAAGGAAGCACAGTACTTCGGAAGCATTTGAAAAATGTTCTTGGCTGTCTCTAATCTAGTATCTTATCATGTCCAACTCATCAAAAAGACCTTCAGTTATAGAGTTACTAGACTCTTAATGCATGGGCATTCCTGGGCACTGCCCAGGTGCCCCATGATTGCCAACTGTTCTGGATTTGTTAGGATAGTCACACTTTTTACTAAGCTGTCCCAGGATGGCTGTGTCCTGAGCAGCCATCCGGAACCCATATTGTGCCCTCCTGGTCCCCCTTTACTGGCCCATTGTGTTGATTTGTTTTTAATTTGTGGAATGCTTTTTATATTGTTTAACATTTTTAAAAAAAGTATTAACTATGAACTATTTATACTTGAATTCTTGAGAGTAGGTGCATAAATTGGGGCTGGCTGGTAGTGGTCCAGGTCATTACGTTGCCCAGGGGCCCATGATGCAATTAAGATGGCCCTGACTGGACTTGTGGGTGTATGGAGGGTTTACATCCACTTTAACGCATTCTATGCATTAAAGTGAAAAAACATCTGATGTTTTCCGTCCCCCCCTGAGCCCACGAAAGTCCTACATCGTGAACGAGCAGGCTTCTCCACCAAGCTTATGCAGAGCGGGCACAGACAAAGCCAGCCCTCCTCTATGGGTGGTCGGATGGAAACAGACCGCCTGTTTGTTTCCATCCAACTGTCATTCAATCCGATCTGCCAGACGAATGGCGAATGGATCCTCCCGCTGACATCCAATCTGATCCTGTATGCTACAATCAGACACATGTCTGTTGACATACATCACTCCATAGAGGGCAAAGGTTGGTCTGATCTGGTTCCCCCACCCCCCCTTGCCCTCCTCACTGGCATGGATTGACAGCAGCGGGAGCCAATGGCTGCTGTTGTATCTGAGCCAATGAGGAGGGAGAGAGCCAAGTCAGCTTTGGCTCCTGTGCATATCATTGGATGTAGATCGGGCTCAGTTATGTTTTTTTTTTTTTTAGTGGGGGCTGTAAGGGAAGCTGCACGCAGAAGTTTTTTTTAACCTTATTGCATATGAGGGGTGTCTTGGAACGTTAGGGGGCTGGGTTGACTTTCTCAAGCGGGCCATGGTATAACTACCTGGTGTATGTGCTTTGCAGGAGACGCACCTCACGTCTGATTCCCTGTCTTGCCTGGGCTACCGGTAGGTGGGTAAGGTTTATCACTCCTCATTTTCATGGGGGGTGAGTGTTTTGATATGAGGGTCACTTGATTACCAGGAACTTGACTGTCGGGTGGATGGGGAAGGGAGATATGTGACTTTATTCTACCGTTTATTTTCCTTTACGTCTGTACTTGCATTTGTGTATATTCCACCTCCATATAACCATCAGGTGTTAAAGGTGGTACTGAAGTACCAGCTGGGTCACCCGGATGTGCCGATGTATATCCTGGGTGATTTCAATTGTTACCTAGACCCCTTGCTAGACAAACACCTTCCGGCAGTGCAGGGGGGAGACGTACAGCCTTGAAAAAAATGGTCGATGAAGTAGGCTGGTATGATCCATGGAGGAGTAAAAACCCTGGGAAAAGAAAATTCTCATGCTTTTCTGAGAGGTGTGTCTAAAAAGTTTGGGGAATGGTATCGGAAAACAAACAAAACAGAAATTACCAGCAAATTATTGGCCTTCAAAATAATAACCATCCTTCACAACATTCATAAAGCTTCTGGAAACTGTCAGCAAAGGTCTCTTTAGGAATCAATCGCAGAACTGATGTCACATATTCTTGGATTGCTGCCACATCTGCAAAACGTGCGCCTTTCGTGGCGCTCCTTAGGTGGGGAAACAGCAGTCTGCAGGCACCAGATCAGGGGAGTGCGGTGGATGATCGTGAACAGGTATGCCGTGTTGAGCCAAGAATTGGTAGCACCAGGTCTCATCCCCTGTGACGATGGATACTGGTTACACATGGAAATGAAATCTCCAGAGGTTTCCATACGTTTTGCTTTTTGCTCGTCTGTCAGCTTGTGTGGCACAAACCGGGAACAAATCTTACACTTACTCAATTCTTTGCGGACGATGGTGCGCAACATGTCCTTGCTAATGCACAATTCCTCCGCCGTCAATCGTAGAGTCAGACGCCAATCTCCGTCCAGCATTTGTCGCACTCGTTCAATCAAGTCTGGGGTTCTGTATGTGGCTCATCCTCAGTTGTTTCCTTCCCTTCGTGAACGCATTTGAACCAGTCCTTAGCAAAAATTCTGCTCATGTTTTCCATCCCGTACACTACATCAAAATTTCATGTGTCTCTGTCGCCGTTTTCCCCAATTTGTAGCAGAACTTGATGTTCACTCATTGCTCCATTGCACTGTCACCCTACCTCTCACATTGACTACGTTCAACTACCCGCAGTCGGTTTACCCTGATGGTTATGTGTATTCCAAGCTAGGTGGCACTTCTCAATGTGTGTCTGGATAGCCATGTGCATGCATGCGCACCTGGCCCATGTTGCTGTTGAGATATCAAACCATTCACCAAACTTTGAAGACACACCTCGTAGAATGCAGTAAGGTAAAAAAAACCTTCAGCCCGATCACCAGGTATAAAAAAAAGGGTAAAGGCCTAAAATAAATAGAAAACAAATGCAACCACCACATCTAAGGATTTGTAATTTGCAATTGTGCTTTAAAGTGGCATTCTTGCCACTGATCACCAATATAAGTGGACATTTAATCCACTGACCACCAATCTAGATTGGTGGTGAGAATGTCCCTTAGATTGGTGGTCAGTGATAGAAGGGTCTTTAGATTGGGGGTGAGAATGTCCCTTAACCACTTAAGACCCGGACCAATATGCAGGTAAAGGACCTGGCCAGTTTTGCGCGGTCGTGCGGCGTGGTTCCCAAACAATCCTTTTTTTTCCCCACAAATAGAGCTTTCTTTTGGTGGTATTTGATCACCTCTGTGGTTTTTATTTTTTGCGCTATAAACAAAAAGAGTGACAATTTTGAAAGGAATGCAACATTTTTTACTTTTTGCTATAATAAATATCCCCCAAAAATATTTTACATTTTTTTTTTCCTCAGTTTAGGCCGATACGTATTCTACATATTTTTGGTAAAAAAAAATGCACTAAGCGTTTATCGATTGGTTTGCACAAAATTTATAGCGTTTACAAAATAGGGGATAGTTTTATTGCATTTTTATTAATCATTTTTTTTTTTTACTACTAATGGCGGCAATCAGCGATTTTTTTCGTGACTGCGACATTATGGCGGACACATTTTTGGGACCATTGTCATTTTCACAGCGAAAAGTGCTATAAAAATGCATTGTTTACTGTGAAAATGCCAATTGCAGTTTGGGAGTTAACCACTAAGGGGTGCTGAAGGGGTTAAGTGTGACCTCATATGTGTTTCTAACTGTAGGGGGGTGGGGCTGGACGTGTGACGTCATTAATCGCCTTTCCCTATATCAGGGAACAGATGATCAATGACAGCGCTACTGTGAAGAACGAGAAAGGTGTGTTTACACACACCTCGCCCCGTTCTTCAGCTCCTGTGAGCGTTTGTGGGACTACAGGGGCGATTGGGTCTGCGGGTCCTGCGGCCGTGTTCACGGAGCTTCGGACTGGGTCGCGGGTGGGCATTTAAAGAGGTCGTACAGGTACGTGCTTGTGCCCAGCTGCGCCATTCTGCCGATGTATATCAGCGTTAGGCGGTCCTTAAGTGGTTAAAGACCCTTCTATTACTGACCACTAATCTAAGGGAAATTCTTACCACCAATCTAAAGACCCTTGGGAGAAGGGAAAAAATCCTGGATCGCCGCACTCCTCAGAAAAGGATGTCTTTATTTAAGCATAAGTAAACAATGACATTTCAATAGAAAAAAAAACAGCCAAAATGCATGCAGTCAAAAACAGTGAGTGGACAAGGAGAAAAGGGCTGACATGTTTCGCATCATGTGATGCTTACTCGTAGCTAGTGACCAAAATGTGTTTAAATGGAGGAGGGAATGAGGTGAAATGGGGCGTTTCACCAATCGTTTCCAGGTGATCATTAGTCAAAGGAACACTAATATCCTTGATGTATCACACATGTGGTGCTCCTGTATGTTGAAAAAGTTTTGTGAATGAAAAATATCTTGTTTCTCAATCTCTTCTCTTGATAATAAACCAAACAAGAGAAAGGGAAAAAAAGGAAAAAGGAAATACCCCATGTGTGAGACACATATATATCATAACTAGTGTGGAAAACGAACAAATAGAACAAAACAAATGATAATAAGATGGTGTGACGTTATAAAAGAGTTGTAAAATAGACATACAGTATGTGGCTATAGAATAAAATAGGCAATAGATAAAGAATGTGAGAATTCTGAAGACTGCAGCCTTTAGTCTGTCTGAAAACAAGCAAGATTTATATGTATAAAAATATGATGTTTTGATTAAAATGGTATATATGTAGTTATGATACCATGCACTATATCACTGGGGTTTTCTGGTTTGTATGTTATTGGACATAAATAATCCTTGTAATGTTTACATAAAAAGAAAAAGGGGAGCAATATGTATGCTCCGAAGAAACCTCTTTTTTCCTTTAAAAAATGACATAATGAACGAAAACCAAACCTGAAATGACCCAGTGGTATGTGTCAAGTGCAGAACCTCTTTTAAGAAACTCCACTGACATTTATCCTCTATTTTTTGTTTCCTTATTTGAAATAGTGCACACGCTTTGTGCTTACTTTAGAAGGAGAAATAGTAAAGGAGCTGCGATGTTCCTAAAGTCTCTTGAACCTGCCCCCCCCCCCCCCCCCCACTGGAATAATGATTGCAATGGAGGCTACATGTAAAAAAAAAAAAGTTTTTTTTTTTCTTCTTTTCCCTTTCTCTCTTTCATTCCAAAAAGCACATCTCCAGGTGCTAGATAAAGAAAAAAACGCCTGCTCATTTTTGGATGGAGTAATCAAAAAAGTTTGGCCAAAGGGAAAGATTATGCACAATGGGAATATCTGAGACAGAACAAAGAGGTATATATTTTGTGTATAATGTGGTGTGAAGTAATGTAGGCCAAACGGACCCAGCTAATAAAAGTGGGACACATCCCACTCAAAGTTGAGCCCCGAAGGACGTCTGGAATTAAGAATGAAAATCCATCGGACTTCTTGCCTGCACAGTATGTTAAATTTTTCTCCACCTATGGCTGGTTTTGTAATTCTTTCTAGTCCTTGGATGACTAAACTAGAAGTATTTTTGTCATGAACAATGTTCCAATGCCGTGCGACATTGGTAGCATGGTCCTTATTGATGTCGTATAAATGATCATAAAGGCGATATTTAAGTCTTCTAGTTGTCCTACCAACATATTGTATTGAACAAAGTTTACATGTAATCACATATACTACATATCGTGTATTGCAATTGATGAAGGAGTGTAGCTTATGCGATTTCCCTGTGGAGGTGGAGATGACGGTGTCCTCTTTTTGAATGAAAGGGCAGTATGTGCAACTGCGACCACCACATTTAAATGTTCCATTGAAGGATAACCAATTGGTGGGAGTAGGTCTACTGCTGAAAAGGCTGGGGGATAGCAAACTGCTGAGGGATGGAGCCTTTCTGGATACAGTGCGGACACCCCCTTTTAAAATTTCACAATAGATGGGGTCATTAGACAAAATTGGAAGATATTTGGTGACAATGTTTTTTATTTTATGAAACTCACTACTGTATGGAGTGGAAAAAGTGGTAGTATAGTTTTGGTCTTTATGCTTTTTTGTACAGCCCTGTTTGTCGTGACCAGGAGGTTTATCTAAGAGCAGCTCTTTTCTTTGTACTCTCTTGGCTATAGATATGCCCCATTTATTATGGCTCTCTTTCTTTGAACCTATTGGACATGTGTAGGGCTTCCTGATCAAAGTCTGTTTCTTTGCTGCAAAGCCTCCTCAATATTAAAAATTTACCAACCGGGATGCTGTTTATGGTGTGTCCCGGGTGGCTAGAATCAGCCTGTAGGAGGGTATTCCCAGCGCTGGGTTTCCTGTTAGCCCAGGTTCACACTGGGTACAATTTAGTTTGATTTGAGATGCGATTTCACATGTGAAATCGCATCTCAAATCGGCGCCAATTGCCGGCAATGACACCGTCCTAATCGGTGCGACGCCGCATCTGCGGCACTGCACCGATTTCAAAAAGTAGTTCCTGTACTACTTTTTGAGATTTCAGAACGCGATTTACATTGACATCTGTGCATTAACCTGCACAGATGTCTCCTAAATCGCGCCGAAATCGGGACTGCCAGAGGGAGTGAAATCGCGCGATTTCACTTCCGCAGCCCAGTGTGAACCAGGGCTAAAGGTTGGAAACAACTGCACTGTTTACACCCGTCAGTGTGACATCAAGAAATTCTATGGATTTCTTGTCTAGAACTCCCGTAAAATTTAAATTGAGTTGATTGTCATTCATATAGTTTAACCACTCTTGTAAGGGCCCTTTCACACGGTGCGGACCGGTTTTCGGTACGCTCCGTGTGTGTCCGTCGGCTCAGCGGGGGGTCCCGCTCAGCTGTCGGCGGACAGGGCGGTCCCCGCACACTATGCAGGGACCGCCCTGTCTCTCCTCCGCTATCCCCTATGGGGAATCGGATGGAAACGGACCGTCTGTCCATTTGCATCCGATCCGATCCACCGGACGGAAGGAAAATAGGGTTTTCTTCCGTCCGCAAAACGGATCCAGACAGACGTGGATCGTAGGCGGACGTTAGCGGATGCATCATCCGCTAATGGATCCGCTCCCATAGGGCCCCATTCTAAATCCGTTTATGGACTTAGAAAAAGCGGACCGTTCGTCCGCACGTGTGAAAGGGCCCTAAGTCTACATGTGGATGAGAAACAATAAACAAAAGGTCATCTATGTACCTACAGTAGAAAGCCGTGTCACTACGGCGGGGGCTACCAGGTCCAAAAATACTGAGCCTCTCCCACCACCCCATGTAGAGGTTCGCTAAGGATGGTGAAAATTTAGCACCCATCGAGGCTCCACCCATCGAGGCTCCGCACTTTTGGAGATAGTAGTCCCCGTCAAACGTAAAGAAATTATGGGTGAGAAGATATTCTAAACACATCACAATAAATTCTTGGAGCAAGAGTGAAAAGCGTCCCGATCTTTTCAAAAAGAAAGACACAGATGGAGGAGTATAAATTGGACACATCACAAGTAATCCAGCAAAAATTCTCCTTCCACACAAAGTCTTCCATTTTGTGAAGCAGCTGTTTAGTGTCACGTAAATATCCGGGTATGGTTACCGGTACACTGGTTATGATATATATGTGTCTCACACATGGGGTTTTTCCTTTTTTCTTTTTTCCCTTTCTCTTGTTTGGTTTATTATCAAGAGATTGGGAAACAAAATATTTTTCATTCACAAAACGTTTTCAACCCCACATACAGGAGCACCACATGTGTGATACATCAAGGATATTAGTGTTCCTTTGACTAATGATCACCTGGAAACGATTGGTGAAACGCCCCATTTCACTTCATTCCCTCCTCCATTTAAACACATTTTGGTAATTTGTTCACTAGCTACGAGTAAGCATCACATGATGCGAAACATGTCAGGCCTTTTCTCCTTGTTCACTCACCGTTTTTGACTGCATGCATTTTGGCTGTTTTTTTTTTCTATTGAAATTTTATTGTTTACTTATGCTTAAATAAAGACATCGTTTTCCGAGGAGTGCGGCGATCCAGGATTTTTTCCTTCATCCCAAGGGTCTTTAGATTGGTGGTAAGAATTTCCCTTAGATTAGTGGTCAGTAATAAAAGGGTCTTTAACCACTTAAGGACCGCCTAACGCTGATATACGTCGGCAGAATGGCGCGGCTGGGCACAAGCACGTACCTGTACGACCTATTTAAATGCCCAGCCGCAGGTGGCGTGAGCGCACCCGCGACCCAGTCCGAAGCTCCGTGAACGCGGCCGCAGGACCCGCAGACCCAATCGCCACTGTAGTCCGCAAACGCTCACAGGAGCTGAAGAACGGGGCGAGGTGTGTGTAAACACACCTTTCCCGTTCTTCACAGTAGCGCTGTCATTGATCATCTGTTCCCTGATATAGGGAAAGGCGATTAATGACATCACACATCCAGCCCCACCCCCCTACAGTTAGAAATACATATGAGGTCACACTTAACCCCTTCAGCACCCCTTAGTGGTCAACTCCCAAACTGCAATTGTCATTTTCACAGTAAACAATGCATTTGTATAGCACTTTTCGCTGTGAAAATGACAATGGTCCCAAAAATGTGTCCGCCATAATGTCGCAGTCACGAAAAAAATCGCCGATTGTCGCCATTAGTAGTAAAAAAAATTATTAATAAAAATGCAATAAAACTATTCCCTATTTTGTAAACACTATAAATGTTGTGCAAACCAATCGATAAACGCTTAGTGCAATTTTTTTTACCAAAAATATATAGAATACGTATCGGCCTAAACTGAGGGAAATTTTTTTAAAAAATATTTTTAGGGGATATTTATTATAGCAAAAAGTAAAAAATGTTGCATTCCTTTCAAAATTGTCGCTCTATTTTTGTTTATAGCGCAAAAAATAAAAACCACAGAGGTGATCAAATACCACCAAAAGAAAGCTCTATTTGTGGGAAAAAAGATTGTTTGGGAACCACGCCGCACGACCGCGCAAAACTGGCCAGGTCCTTTACCTGCATATTGGTCCGGGTCTTAAGTGGTTAAGGGACATTCTCACCATCAATCTAAAGACCCTTCTATTACTGACCACTAATTTAAGGGACATTCTTACAACCAATCTAGATTGGTGGTCAGTGGATTAAATGTCCCCTTATATTGGTGATCAGTGGCAAGAATGCCACTTTAAAGCACTATTTTCCGAGGAGTGCGGCGATCCAGGATTTTTTCCTTCATCCCATGCTAATTGTGCACAGCCAGCACCCTCTTGGCTTGATTGGGACGGAAGCAACGGGGATTATTTGTTTTATGGAGCGGTACACTTCTCTAATCTAAAGACCCTTCTATCACTGACCGCCAATCAAAGGGACATTCTCACCACCAATCTAAAGACCCTTCTATCACTTTTTTTAACAGAATGCATAGCAGTGCAAATCAGCACATTTTGACACCACACACGTGTGCTATATGTTATGTGCTGTGTAGTAAGAATGAGCCCCAAGGCCAACCAAAACTTTTTTCTGTAGTATTTTATAGTATAATTAAAAGTCAAACAATTGTTTTTTTATTGCAGTCTGTGTTCTTATTGGGAAGATTTCCCCTTGTTATCTATCCCAGGACAAGAAATTTACCCCTGTTTTTATCCATATAAACAGTTATTATTTTTTCATTTTGGCTCCTTAGAGGTCAAATATATCAGCTGAGTTCATCTGTTTAGATCATTGTAATGGCTTTCTGATGCATACTGAAGAACCTGTAAGAGAAAAAAAAAATTTAAATTATATAGAAAGCTGGTTGTGTGTTGCCAAGTGCCGTCATTCCTTTACACGGGTCTCCAAACTTTTCAAACAAAGGGCCAGTTTACCATCCTTCAGACTTTAGAAGGACTGGATTGTGGCCAGCCAGAGTAGAAAAAGTCCTGGGCCCAGCACTAGTTAGAATAAATATGGCCTTAGGGTTGGTGATCAATAGGAGGAGGAGGAGTAGTGCCCCTATTAGTAGAATAATATCCCATCCAGTGCTGGGACAAGGCCATTTGGTGCCCAGGGCGAAGATGGCAAACTGCGCCCCCCCCGTTTTTAGAATCAATGTTGTTTCAAAACATGTGGCTGCGTTTGATGCGCACAGTGGCTGCGTTTGATGCGCACAGTGGCTGCGTGTGATGGGCACAGTGGCTGCGTGTGATGGGCACAGTGTTTGCGTTTGATGGGCACAGTGACTGCGTTTGATGGGCACAGTGGCTGCGTGTGATGGGCACAGTGGCTGCGTGTGATGGGCACAGTGACTGCGTTTGATGGGCACAGTGGATGCGTGTGATGGGCACAGTGGCTGCGTGTGATGGGCACAGTGGCTGCGTGTGATGGGCACAGTGACTGCGTTTGATGGGCACAGTGGCTGCGTTTGATGGGCACAGTGGCTGCGTGTGATGGGCACAGTGGCTGCGTTTGATGCGCACAGTGATTGCGTTTGATGGGCACAGTGACTGCGTTTGATGGGCACAGTGGCTGCGTTTGATGCGCAGTGATTGCGTTTGATGGGCACATTGGCTGCGTGTGATGGGCACAGTGGCTGCGTGTGATGGGCACAGTGATTGAGTTTGATGGGCACAGTGGCTGTGTGTGATGGGCACAGTGGCTGCGTGTGATGGGCACAGTGATTGCGTGTGATGGGCACATTGGCTGTGTGTGATGGGCACAGTGGCTGCGTGTGATGGGCACAGTGGCTGCGTGTGATGGGCACAGTGGCTGCGTGTGATGGGCACATTGGCTGCGTGTGATGGGCACAGTGGCTGCGTGTGATGGGCACAGTGACTGCGTTTGATGGGCACAGTGGCTGCGTGTGATGGGCACAGTGGCTGCGTGTGATGGGCACAGTGGCTGCGTTTGATGCGCACAGTGATTACGTGTGATGGGCACAGTGGCTGCGTGTGATGGGCACAGTGATTGCGTTTGATGGGCACAGTGGCTGTGTGTGATGGGCACAGTGGCTGCGTTTGATGCGCACAGTGGCTGCGTGTGATGGGCACAGTGGCTGCGTGTGATGGGCACAGTGACTGCGTGTGAGGGCACAGTGACTGCGTGTGAGGGCACAGTGAGACTGCAATTAAGGTTTTTTTTTTTTTATGCAGACAAGGAAGGCAAGTTCAAAAAAACACACAAAAAAAAAAATTCTGCCATTTTATTTATTTAAAAAAATGATGGTCACCCACTCACCTCAGTCCAATTACCCCCCCCCCCCTCCAATACAGTCTCATTTAAGTTGTTTCTTACTTTTCCACAGTTCTTCACACACTCCAGACAGTAGCACTGGCAGGCGCAGGCTGAGGCAGGCTCCTCGTGTCTTGTCCTTTTTTTTTCTTGCAAACACACAGCTCCGCGCGAGTCCTCCCTCCCTCTCCCTCTCAGTCACCTCGGCTCTCACCCCCGGCGTGACGTCACGCGGCGGCGGCGCACGCCGGGAATATTCCAACTAAATTCTTCATGGGAGGGCGAGAGGAAACAGAGCCAGGACACAGGAGCGCAGTCGGCACACAGTCAAGTGAAGTACCAGTGTGCCACAGCCGCTGCCTGCGCTGTCTGTCACTCAGTGAAAGTGAGTGACAGACAATCCAACTTGTCTGGTGGCCGCGCCCGATTGCGCTCCCCCCCCCTGTTAGACTTGGTAGCGCCAGGGTCACTCGCCCCTCCCGCCCCTGCCTTGTACCGGCCCTGATCCCATCATTGGTATCAGTGGAAGAAATAGTGCTCCATTGTTTGTCAGTGGGAGTAATACTGCCTCATATCATAGGGAGGAATAGTGACCCAAGGGCCGGATAAAGGCTAGCAAAGGGCCACATCTGGCCCTCGGGTCGCATTTTGGAGACCCCTGCTTTAAAACATCAAAAGACAATGGTGCTGTGCTGCAGACACCAATCACACCTGTAATGAGCATGTATAAGCCTACAGATCTTTCTGTTGCAAAGGTTTGGATCATTGCTCTCAACTTCTGCCTATCTACTGTTTAATGTGTGGGCCAACAAGTTGGCAATCCATCTACCCCTACAAGTCTTCTCATTATGTTCAAATCAAAATATCAAAGGGAGTTAACTATATGAAGACTTGCACCATCTATGGGCTAGATTCAGGTAGATGTGCGTAACTTTGTGCGGGAGTAGCGTATCCTATTTACGTTACGCCTCTGCAACTTTTACAAGCAAGTGCTGTATTCACAAAGCACTTGCTCCGTAAATTGCGGCGGCGTAGCGTCAATGTGCCGGCGTATCCCCGCGTAATTCAAATAGGGTAGGTAGGGGGCGTGTTGTATGTAAACTAATCGTGACCTGACGTAAACGACACGCCGAACGAACTGTGAATGCGCCGGCCCTGTACGTATCCCAGTGCGCATGCTCCAAATCACGTCGCAAATAGTCAATATAAACTATGTGAACGTAACTTACTCCCAGCCCCATTCTGAATCGACTTACGCAAACGACGTACAATAAGACGCTGTCCTGACGTCCATACTTAACATTGGCTGCGCCTCATATAGCAGGGATAACTTTATGCCGGGCGTAAGCCTAAGGTAAACGAGGCAAATAGATACGCCGGCCGCAACTACGTTCATGAATCGGCATATCTAGCTCATTTGCATATTCAACGCGTAAATCGACAGAAAACGCCACCTAGCGGCCAGCGTAAATATGCAACTTAGATACGACGGCGTAAGAGACTTACGCGGTCGGATCTAACACAAATCTATGCGTAATTGATTCTAAGAATCGGGCGCATAGATACAACCCCACTCACTCAGAGTTACAACGGCGTATCAGGACTAACTCTTTGCTGAATCTAGCGCTATCTCTTTGTGAGACCTCAACAGATGAGTGTGTGGCATGGGCTCTTTTACATATAGTGGTGGCACCAGTGACCATCCCTGATTTTAGATGCAGCATTTAACCACTTCCCGCCCGGCCAATAGCCGATTTACGGCAGGGAAGTGGTTATGAAATCGTGACTAGACGTTCTCAAACGTCTAGCACGATTTCATGCCGCACGCGCCCGTGCGGGCGCGCAGCGCGGCGATCGGTGATGCGGGGTGTCAGTCTGACACCCTGCACCTCCGATCTCGGTAACGAGTCTCCGGCGGAGCCTCGTTACCACGTGATCAGCCGTGTCCAATCACGGCTGATCACGATGTAAACAGGAAGAGCCGCCGACGGCTCTTCCTCACTCGCGTCTGACAGACGCGAGTACAGGAGAGCCGATCAGCGGCTCTCCTGACAGGGGGGGTTCGCGCTGATTGTTTATCAGCGCAGCCCCCCCCTCGGATCGCCACACTAGACCACCAGGACAATAAAAAAAATACAAAAAAAATGACAAAAAAAAAAAAAAAAAATGACAAAAAAAAAAAAAGACAAAAAAAAAAAGGGGTGGCAGTAAAAAAAAATGATGCCAATCAGTGCCCACACATGGGCACTGATTGGCAACATTGATCCATCAGTGCCACCCCTCAGTGATCATCAGTGCCACCCCAGTGTCTGTCAGTGCCACCCCACAGTGCCAATCCATGCCCAGTGCCCACCTACCAGTGCCCACCTGTGCCACCTATCAGTGCCCACCTGTGCCGCCTATCAGTGCCCACCTGTGCCGCCTATCAGTGCCCACCTGTGCCGCCTATCAGTGCCCACCTGTGCCGCCTATGAGTGCCCACCTGTGCCGCCTATGAGTGCCCATCTGTGCTGCCTATGAGTGCCCAGTGCTGCCTATGAGTGCCCATCAGTGCCGCCCATGAGTGCCCATCAGTGCCGCCCATGAGTGCCCATCAGTGCCCAATACCAGCGCCGCCTATCAGTGCCCATCAGTGCTACCTAATCGGTGCCCATCAGAACTACCTCATCGGTGCCCATCAGTGCCACCTCATCGGTGCCCATCAGTGCCACCATATCAGTGCCCATAATTGAAAGAGAAAACATACTCATTTACAAAAAAATTAACAGAAAAAAATAAAAACTTTATTTTTTTTTCAAAATCTTCGCTCTATTTTTAGTTGTTGCACAAAAAAAAAAAAACGCAGAGGTGATCAAATACCACCAAAAGAAAGCTCTATTTGTGGGGAAAAAAGGACGCCAATTTTGTTTGGGTGCAGTGTAGCATGACCGCGCAATTGTCATTCAAATTGCGACAGTGCTGAAAGCTGAAAATTGGCTTGGGCGGGAAGGTGCGTAAGTGCCTGGTATGGAAGTGGTTAATCTATGTATATACACACTCCTCATGCTAGGAAAGGTCCCTCGAAAGAAGAGTCTGTCTCGAAAGGCGTCAGTGATTTTCTAAATGTTTTGACAACTTTGGGACTAGTCTGGCGCAGTTGTTATTATTATATTTTTTGAATATCCTTTCTCCACATATGTGTTTATGTAGAGAGATCTCCATTGCTGCAAATTCTTGTATGTATTTTGGGTCTCCATCTCCAGGATGTCTCTTTTAAATAAGTTGTATTAAATAAATGTTTCATTTTTATACAAAACATTCTGTTGATCTTACATATTATTAATTGTCTGTGCCCATATAGTCCCACTTCCTAGAGGGGTATTCTTTCTCCTTTAAAAAAAAATTTGAATGTATATACCGTAAAGCAAACTAGAATTTCACCAATGAGAAAAATATATTAGTACGGTATGTGAAATGCAATGGTCCACTAATACCTACACCAAAAATCTTCCATTGTGATTGTAGTCTCCCCTCTCGTTAACAATTGTAAGGCTTGATTCAGACTAATGCGTTTTTTGATGCATTTTGCAAAAATGCAGGTTTTTTTTTTTTATCATGGGTTCCTATGGAACATGTTCACATCAATGTACTGTATTCCCGCGAAATGCAGCGTTTTGCATGTAATAGAATTTAATGGACCCGCATCCAAAGCACAAGTACCGCGTTTTTGCTGCGATTTGTGTTTTTTGTTACACTGTATCTAGGTGGTTGCTAAGAAGGGGGACGGGAAGCCGGCCGCTGCGTCCTTAACAACAGATGAGTCATCATCTGTCAGCTGTCTTCCCACTGAATGTAGGAAAAAATGCTGCCAAAAAAGAATTGAGAAAAAAAATTGTGTGGGGGTCACTATCAACATGGGGGCAAGGTGCTTTGGGGCGCAGAGCTATTGTCTCAAATTGGTGGACTCACAGCGCCCCGAGCCCACCATTTTTTTAAGCCAACTAGAGCCTCAGGCTTTGCTTAAAAAAATGTTTTATTGAAATGTATGCCTCCGGCATCCTGCATGTAGATTAGTGAAGCTGATGCATGGATGCGCCTTGCATGAGCGGCTGCCACTGCTGCTGTAGATCTGTCAGGAGGAAGAGGGAGGAAGGAGCCTTTCTTGTCTTAGTAAACAGAACCGATCACTGACATTCATCGTTTTTTGTATTCATTCATAGATGAGGCATAGTAAACTGCTTCACTTTATGAATTAGTATAGCTGTATAGAGCTATTCCTGTTCATTCGTTTTGTGTGGCTGAGGTTGCAAAGAAAGAGACTGATGAATCTGTCCTAAGTCCCTTTCTCTGTCTCAAAGATGAGATATCATGGGTCTGTTTAGACCCCCCTGATATTTCCCTAAAGCCCCTAAATGGGGGTTCTAAAAAACATGTAAAAAAAATTAGATGGTAAAAAAAATGATAACAAATTAAACAACAGAAATAAAAAATGAATGACACCGGTGGCAGAACTAACAGGGTTGCAAAAGTTGACCTTGCAACTGGTTTCTGGCATTCGGCCACTGTGGGGGACCCCAAGACAGCAGAAAAGGGATTTTTTGCACTGGAGCCCTAAAGGTTCTAGTTAACGCTTGAGAAGCTCTTGTGGTGAGTGCTCCTTATATTAGTTCCTGGCAATGTCCCATCCTGCTCAGGACATTACAGTGCCTAGTTATTGGGTCAATGGGAAATGGGAAGAGTTGGTAATTGAAGAGCAAAAAACTTCCCTACTCCCTTAGACTTGACATGATTGCAGCCGTATTAGTGCAATTGTGATCGAGAAAACTACTGTCCGCAGGGCCGGATTAACAGAGGGGCTGATGGAGCTGCAGCTCCAGGCCCCTTTCTCAAGATAGGCCCATTTTCCCCAAAAAAAAAAAAAATATTTTTTTTTTAGATCGACTTCGGGGTTGTAGCTCGATGACCAGAGGTCACAGAAACCCCACATGGGGGGTAGTCAGTTGAAGACCTACCCCACAACCGGTCAAAATATGGGATGGCAATCATTTATGGTTCCGGAGATACGGGCCTGCTTGCACAGCCTGTCAGAAGCTACATACAGAGCGGCCATTATAAATACAAGCTGACACACTGCAGCAGACTGAGAAAAAAAAATCATCATTTGTTTTTTGCTAGAAAATTACTCTATGGAGGTCTTTGCAACTTTTTATGTTGCACGGTATAGGGCTGCACGATTCTGGCTAAAATGACAACTGCAATTTTTTTGCTTAGAAGATAGATCACGATTCTCTCACGATTCGTGCGGCATAACATCATCTTTCACATTAAAATGAAAAAAATGGCCTAACTTTACTGTTTTGTTTTTATGGTTTTTATTATTCATTAAAGTAGGCAAATAAAGTGTGACATAAAATATTGCAGCAATTGCCATTTTTGTCTCTGCTAAAATATATATATAATGTTTGGTGGTTCCAAGTAATTTTCTAGCAAAAAATATTGGTTTTTAAAGGGGTAATTCCCCCAAAAAACTTTTTTTAACATTGATTGAGGCTCGTTATGTCAAGGGGAATCGGGTGTTTTTTTATTAGAAACGAAGCAATACTTACCGTTTTACAGATGCATCGTCTCCGTCGCTTCCGGGTATGATCGTCTGGTCTGGGCGTGCCTATTTGATTGACAGGCTTCCGACGGTCGCATACATCGCGTCACGAGTAGCCGAAAGAAGCCGAGCGACGGTGCGGCTCTATACTGCGCCTGCGCACCGTCGTTCGGTTACTTTCGGAAAATCGTGACGCGATGTATGCGACCTCGGAAGCCTGTCAATCAAATAGGCACGCCTATAGTCGGAGCCCATACCCGGAAGCGTCGGAGACGATGCATCTCTAAAACGGTAAGTACTGCTTCATTTCTAAAAAAAAAAAACCTGATTCCCCTTGACATAACGAGCCTGAATAAATGTTAAAAAAAAGGTTTTTGGGGGAACTACCCCTTTAACTTAAATAAGTGTTGGACTTTAAGTGGTTACATTTCCTGAATTTACACACAGAAGTTTGATCTAAAAAGGAAGTTGGTTATAATGTTTCATGTTGTTTACAAACTTGGCAGACAGTCGGATATTTTCTTTACACACAGAAGTTTATCCCTTTGATATAAGAAGAAAGCGTTAGTTACAATGTTTCCTGCTAAGAACTTGGCAGACTGTCCAGATATTTTCTTTTGACAGCTGAAAGTCTCTCCACTTGTTATATGAAAGAATCAGCAAACTCTGCATTGGAGATGTCAGGGGGGTTGAATCGAGATCACAATTTTAACGATTAATTGTGCAGCTCTAGCACGGTACTGTATTTGCGCAGCAATTTTTCAAACATGTTTTTTTTTGGAAATAAACTGTTTCATACATTAAAAAAAACACTAAAGTTAGCACAATTTTTTTTTTCGGTATCCTAAGCGATGCTTTAAACATTTTTTAGGTTACATGTTTAGAGTTACGGAGAAGGTCTAGTGCTAGAATTATTGCTCTCGCTCTAACGATCGCGACGTATGTAACCTGTGTGTATCTGGCTCTGATACTAGCCAGTGCCTATCCAGCCACTGACTGGTATCTCTCCCCAGCCTGTCCCCACACACCCTCTCACCTGCTGACCTGTAGATGGGGGAATCACTCCTGTAGTGTTATTGTGTTCTGCCAGTGAGTACAATGATCAGTGTTGCTATCTATAGCTGGCAGCACTGATTGTTTTTGGAAAAACAGGCGGGTTGTACTCAAGTCGATTAATAGATTGACTTGTGTAAAACCAGCTAGCCCATACATAGATCGACTATGGCTGGTCTCTGCATAATTGGTGTAATTTCAATTCATGTATGATCCGCTTAACCACTACGCAGTCCCTAAACATCCTTCCACTCCTATACATTGTGCCCACTGTCATACCCTCCACACTCCTCTCCTGTACATAGTGCCCACTGTCATACCCTCCACACTCCTCTCCTATATATAGTGCACACTGTCATACTCTCCACACTCCTCTCCTGTACATAGTGCCCACTATCATACCCTCCACACTCCTCTCCTATACATAGTGCCCACTGTCATACCCTCCACACTCCTCTCCTATATATAGTGCCCACTGTCATACTCTCCACACTCCTCTCCTGTAAATGGTGCCTGCTGTCATACACTTCTCTCCTGTACATACTGCCCACTGTCGTACCCTCCATGCTTTTCTCCTGTACATGATGCCCACTGTCATACCCTCCACACTTCTCTCCTGTACATTGTGCCTTTTGACGTACCCTTTGCACTCTTCTCCTGTACATAGTGCCCAATATTAGACCCTTCACATTCCTCCCACTTATATACCGTCCGTACTCCTCCCCTATGTTGCTTACCCACAAAAACAGTTCTTTAAAATGATACTGAATACCCTCAATGTTACCAGCTCTAGAATGGACACATTTTTGTTAGTTCAACTAAAGGAAATCTCAGTTCTCATATTTGTTCTGTTACTAGAACGTATTTAATTTTGTGATTACTACTGTGATGTACAGAGGAACATAGGGGATCTCAGCTACTCTAAATATAGCACTTGTGAAAAAAAGTGTCCCTGAAAATATTTTTTAAATGTTGGCAACTATGCACTTATGCACTGCCCAAGGGCCACTGGGTCAGTAGGGGGCCCCATAAGAGGTTTCTGGGATCCTGTGATATTAAAGCGGTAGTAAACTTTCCTGACATTACTACTTTTTAGAGGCCCTGGGGTAGGTTATGCCACAATGTACAAGTATGCACAGCATATTAACACATTAGGGTACACTTACATTTTCAGACTGGGCCCTCCATTGCTGCGCTGTGATTCTCACGCATTTATTTATTATTTATAAAAGGCCCCACCAAAATTCTCAGCACCAGGCTCATGATGTTCTTAATCTGGCCCTGACTGTCCGTGATACTTTTTTTATTTGCATTAACAAGGGTAACACCCCGAAAGCTTGTCCTGAAAAATTGTATGTTGGTGCAAATAAATAAAAAAAGTATCACAGACAGTACTCAGTTTTCTCTACTCCCTTAGAGAAATATTTCAGTTTTTGGAAGAATGCTGACAGATTATCATTTCATAGTATTCATAGGGTTAGCTGCATATTAAATTGAAATTCTGTCTTGTTAGCAAGTTACACTAAATGTAAAGCCTTACCATGTAAGCAGGTTCCTCTTTCGACCTCTGAGTCTAAAATAAAAAAATAAATAAAAATAAATAAACCCCATTCATTGCATTCTATAAGATTAGAGATTGCTTTACAGAGCTCACATACTGACCAAGTGCATGATCATTTTAACCACTTCCCGACGGCCGTACGAATATATGCGGCCGTCGGGCGGTCCTGAATCTCTGACAGGGCGCATATATGCGCCCTGTGCTTTTAACGGCCACTAGAGGGCGCGTGCGCGCCCGCTGCATTCCTGAGATGCCGATGCACGTGCCTGGCGGCCGCGATGTCCGCCAGGCACTCGCAATCGGCGGTTACAGGGACAAGACATGGATCTCTGTGTGTAAACACAGAGATCCATGTCCTGTCAGGGAGTGAGGTGACCAATCTGTGTCTCTTGTACATAGGGACACAGCATCGGTCATCCCCCTCCCCCACACAGTTAGAACACACCCAGAATACACTGCCAGTCACATTTATACAGTAATCGGTGCATTTTTATAGCACTGATCGCAGTATAAATGTGAATGGCGCCAAAAATGTGTCAAAAGTGTCCGATGTGTCCACCATAACGTCGCAGTCCCAATAAAAATCGCAGATCGCCGCCATTACTAGTAAAAAAAAAAAATTATAAAAATTAATAATAATTCTGTCCCCTATTTTGTATGCACTATAACTTTTGCGCAAACCAGTCGCTTATTGCGATTTTTTTTTTAACCAAAAATATGTAGAATAATACGTATCGGCCTAAACTGAGAAAACATTTTTTTAAAAATGGGCTATTTATTATAGTAACAAGTAAAAAATATTGATTTTTTTTCAAAATTGTCGCTCTTTTTTTGTTTATAGCGCAAAAAATAAAAACCGCAGAGATGATAAAATACCACCAAAAGAAAGCTCTGTTTGTGGGGAAAAAAGGACGCCAATTTTGTTTGGGAGCCACGTCGCACGACTGCGCAATTGTCAGTTAAAGCGACGCAGTGCCAGAAGCTGAAATTTCACCTGGTCAGGAAGGGTTATAAGTGCCCAGTAAGGAAGTGGTTAAGGCAATTTTAACCACTTTGAACCAGCCTCTGATCCAAACCAATGGAGACAACCTTACCACCAACATTTTCTTTAATCACAGTCTAAAGAGCTTAAGTTTTAGATGTAAGTTGCCTTAATTGTTTCAGACTGTACTTTATTCCGTGCGCCACCCCGGCTGCTAGGCCAGTGAGAGGGACCTATCCGGGTAAGCAATACCCACTCTGGCGATGAGAACTGTTTGCTGGAAGCAGGAGTGTTTCCTATCTGTGATTATACACCTGAACCTACCTTTCCACCCTTCCCACTTCTTTATGTTGAAGTTCTACAAATAAATCCCAGAAAAAGAAGTACCGTGTGTGAACATTGAAATTCTTCAGACATTCACTTAACCTGGATGGCGAGAACATAGAGGTAACATGCCACCCAAAATTATTCAGCAGCTTATTCGGGGGTAGTGCTACACATACATACATATATTAGGGCCAATTTAGAAAAGAGCTAATTAACCTACCAGCATGTCTTTGGGGTGTGGGAGGAGACCAGAAAACCCGGAAGAAACCCATTCAGGCACAGGGAGAATATGCAAACTTCAACCAACAAACCCTATGGAGTAATGACTGGGATGCCAATAAAGTTCATGTGCATGTAAAGGCAGGCGTTCCAATACTATTGGTAATATATTGTATATACTTTAGAATTGTTATATAACAACTCTTGTTACAAAGACGCTGGCGAGGGACCCAAGAGGAGGAGGATCCGTGCTGCTCTGTGTAAAACCACTGAACAGAGCAGGTAAGTATTGAAGAGGTAAACCGGTAATACTGTCACCCAGGTGTACTTCAATCATGTTTTTTTCTCTTAACCGCTAGCCGACCGCCCACCGTCATTATACGGCGGGATGGTGGCTCTCCTGGGCGAGAGCCCATAGTTATACGTCCGCATTTTTGCAGCCGCTAGGGGGCGCGCGCGCGCCCCTGAGCCCGGCACGCGCTATCGCCGCCGGGCACACGCGCTCGTTTGTTACAGAGCGGGGATCGGGAGCTTTGTGTGTATACACAAAGCTCTCGGTCCTGTCAGCGGGGAAAACGCTGATCTTCTGTTCATACAATGTATGAGCAGAAGATCAGTGATTTCCCCTAGTGAGGCCACCCCCCCCATACAGTTAGAACACACCCAGGAACACACTTAACCCCTTCCCTGCCCCCCAGTGTTAACCCCTTCACTGCCAATGGCATTTTTATCCAATAGCATTGATCGTTATAAAAATGGCAATGGTCGCAAAAATTTGTCAAAATTGTCTGATGTGTTCGCCATAATGTCTCGGTACTGAAAAAAAACGCTGATCGCCGCCATTACTAGTAAAAAAAAAATATTAATAAAAATGCCATAAAACTAACCCCATTTTTTGTAAACGCTATAAATTTTGCGCAAACCAATCAATAAACGCTAATTGCATTTTTTTTTTTACGAAAAATATGTAGAATACGTATCGGCCTAAACTGAGGAAAAAAAAAATGTTTATATATATTTTTTGGGGATATTTATTATAGCAAAATGTAAAAAATATTGCATTTTTTTCAAAATTGTCGCTCTATTTTTGTTTATAGCGCAAAAAATAAAAAACGCAGAGATGATCAAATACCACCAAAAGAAATCTCTATTTGTGGGAAAAAAAGGACGCCAATTTTGTTTGGGAGCCACGTCGCACGACCGCGCAATTGTCAGTTAAAGCTACGCAGTGCCGAATCACAAAAAGTGCTCTGATCATTGGGCAGCAATATGGTCCGGGGGTTAATTGGTTAAACAAAAAAACAACACTTTAATATCACTTTAAAATCATTAAAGTCGCAAGAAAGTCGTTTCTTTGTCTTATATTACTGACTTTACAAAACGTAAAAAAATTTTTTTGTCACACTCTTTATTGTTTGATGTTTTGGGACTTTGGCAAAACAAAATTCCCATTGACATCACACTGAAGCTCTAATCAAGTCGCAAAGTAGAAGTGGAAATTGCACGACTTTGGGGTTGCAGCAATTTGAACAGAGTCTTAAGAGCATTCGATTTTACCCAATTTACACAGGACAAATGTACATGTCAATTTTTGGTGTCAGCCCTGCCCACTTATTTGTTGTTAAAATACTGAATCCTGTTAATTTTCTTAATTTCCAGAGCACAGGGACTAACAGCTATGTAGAGCAATAAATAGGAGGATTCCTTGAGATAACACAGGAAGTCTGTTCAGGACAGCTCTACGTTTGACATGACCATTTGGTATTTTTTTGCACTTAAACAACAAATATAGCAATATGCTTTCAATGATATACAGTATTTAACAGATTAAAAGAGAAAAAATAGGAGAAGGTAATGGTTGGTGCTTACATACACTTTAAGAACAATTTAACATTTAAAAACAGTTTACCGAATAAGGTTGAACGTTCCTCGCTGGTGCCAGCTCTAGCACATTGTCATATATAACGCAGGGGTCTTCCATTTCATAGGGGGAACCTAAACGGAGAATAAACATGTTGAAAGTAAAATGTCTGTTAAAGTTCTTCAGGTCAGAGTAGTAATCTTGTAGACCTAGTAATAGCTAGTCACATTCACCTAGAGCCATTCTGTAATGTAGAAGATGTTATGTAGTTTATCCAAGCCACTTTAGAGGCCCTAGTGGATAAAATGGTGGGTTTTGACTTTTTTTTTTTGTCACACAGTATTTGCACAGCGGTTTTTCAAACACACCTTTCTATATAAGGTCTCACAGTTAACAGTGCATATCGAAGCACAAACCAAGCCATGAAGTCCAAGGAATTGTCTATAGACCTCCGAGACAGGATTGTGTGGAGGGACAGAGCTGGGGAAGGGTACAGAAAATCCATCATCCATAAATGAAAGAATTTTGGAACCACCAGAACTCTTCCTAGAGCGGGCCGCCCGGCCAAACTGAGTGATTGGGGGAATTGGGGCCTTAGTCAGGGAGGTGACCAAGAACCCGATGGTCACTCTGACAGAGCTCCAGCATTTCTCTGTGGAGAGAGGAAAATCTTCAAGAAGAACAACTATCTCTGCAGCACTCGACCAATCAGGCCTCTATGGTAGAGTGGCCAGGCGGAAGCCACTTATCAGTGAAAGGCACATGACGGCTCGCCTGGAGTTTGCCAGAAGGGACCTGAAGGACTCTTAGACCATGAGAGACAATATTTTCTGGTCTGATAAAACAAAGGTTGAAGTCTTTGGCCTGAATGACAAGCGTCATGTCTGGAGGAAACTAGGCACCACTAATCACCTGGCCAATGCCATCCCTACAGTGAAGCATGGTGGTGGCAGCATCATGCTGAGGGGATGTTTTTCAGCAGCAGGAACTGGGAGACTAGTCAGGATCGAGGGAAAGATGAATACAGCAATGTACAGGGACATCCTTGATAAAAACCTGCTCCAGAGCACTCTGGACCTCAAACTGGGGTGAAAGTTCATCTTCCAACAGGACATTGACCCTAAGCACACACACAGCCAAGATAACAAAGGAGTAGCTACTGGACAACTCTGTGAATGTCCTTAAATGGCCCAGCCAGAGCCCAGAATTGAACTTGATTGAACATGTCTGGAGAGATCTAAATATGGCTGTGCACTCACACTCCCTATCCAACCTGATGGAGCTTGAGAGGTTCTGCAAAGAAGAATGGGAGAAACTGCCCAAAAATAGGTGTGCCAAGCATGTAGCATCATACTCAAAAAGACCTGTGGTTGTAGTTGGTGCCAAAGATGCTTCAAAAATATTGAGCAAAGGCTGTGAATACTTATGTACATGGAATTTAAAGAGATACAATTTTATATACAAATTTGCAAAGATTTCAAACAAACATTGTCATTATGGGGTATTGTTTTGAGGAAAACAATTAATTGAATCTTGAATTTTGGAATAAGGCTGCAACATAACAAAATGTGAAAAAAGTGAAGCTTTGTGAATACTTTGGGATGCAATGTATGCTGGGTTGTTTTCAGGTACTCATTAGAACTGAAGAAGTTGCTTGGATAAGCTACGCAGCATCTTTAAAATTAAAGAACAAATTCAGTTGAACGTTAATTAACCACTTAAGCCCCAACCCGAGCCTGTTTTTCAGACTTTTTTTGGAAAAAGTTTTTTAATAAAAAAATAAGACAACAGTAAAGTTAGCCCATTTTTTTTTTTATTGTGTGAAAGATAATGTTACGCTGAGTAAATTGATACCCAACATATCACGCTTCAAAATTGCGCCAGGCTCATGGAATGGTGTCAAACTTTTACCCTTAAAAATCTCCATAGGCGACATTTAAAAAATTCTACAGGTTGCATCTTTTAGGTTACAGAGGAGGTCTGGGGCTAGAATTATTGCTCTCGGTCTAACGATTGTGGTGATACCTCACATGTATGGTTTGAACACTCATATGCGGGCACTACTCACGTATGCGTTCGCTTCTGCGTGCAAGGTCGTCGGGACGGTTCCCTTTAAAAAAAAAAAAGGTTTCCTATTTATTGTACTTGATTTTATTTATTTTTACACAGTTTTACACAGTTTTTTAAAAGTAAATGTGTCACTTTTATTCCTATTACAAGGAATGTAAACATCCCTTGACAGGACCTCTTAAATATGAAATCGGGGGTTAAAAAGACTTCAGATCTCATATTACACAAAAATGCAATAAAAAAAACAAAAAACTGTGCCTTTAAGACGTATGGGCGGAAGTGACGTTTTGACGTTGCTTCCGCCCTGCTATGGTATGGAGACGGGTGGGGGCCATCTTGCCCTCACTCATATCCATACCACAGAGGTTGAAGGACCCGATCGCCTCCGCCGATACCGACGGCTCCGGTAAGTGGCAGAGGACGCGGGAGAGCAACAGGAGGGGGGCCCTCTCCCACCGCCAAGAATGGTGATCTTGCGGCGAATCCACTGCCGAGACCACCATTATAGTTTACAGCACCGCCGCCTGAACAGATGGATATCTTGGTTGTGGCAGCAGCTGCTGTCGTTACCGAGATATCCCTCTTCAAAAAGAGGACATATATAGTCGTGCGGCGGGGCTTAAGTGGTTAAACTTATACTATATATATTGAAAGTGAAAGCGTTGTTAGATTTACATCTAGTAGCAAACTTTACAACTTATAGTGTACTGTGTTTTGTCTCATGACTGCATTGTTACCCAACAAGCTATGGATTTTCCCTGATTCTCCAAAACATATATTAAAATGAGTATACGAGAATTTGTGTTTTTTATATATCTATAAAAGATCAGCTTAAGTAAAATAAACTTAATAATGTATGTTAATGTTTAAAAAAAAAAAAAAAAAAAATAGTTTCTGTGTATAGCTCAGAGTTATAGGTATAGACAAGTGAATGCCTTATCTAGCCCCAGTACATCAGTACATACACAGTCACTACCACTCCCGGGGTCTTCAGAAGTAAGAGAGCAGCACATGGCTGGGATTTCGGCTTGCATTCCAACCAAAAGTGACGGTTCTAGAGAAACTGTCAGTGGTCGGAGGTAGAAGGGAAGCTGTCGCCACTAAAGGGACCAACCACCTTTACCAGGGACCACAGTGAGTAACTAAAGCAAGTACCAGCAGTGGCGTATCTAGGGTATGGCAGCCATGGCAAGTGCCATGGGCGCCATATGAAGGGGGCGCTATTGAGTGGCTGGGCAGCAAGCAGGGCCGGCGCTAGGCATAGGCAAATCAGGCGGCTGCCTAGAGCGCCAGGGTAGGGGGAGCGGCAAAATCCGGATCCCCAGCCACTCGCTGGAGATTCGGTGTAAAATGCCTCCAGGATCTGCGTTTTTTTTTAAAACATGCTTTATGGCGCCAGCCGCCAGGCTAGGGGGCGGTTGCGCCGGTGAAGACATCACACTCTCTATCCCAAGCTGCAAACAGTGCCACCGTGCAGCGCGCAGTGAGAAGATGAGGGGAGAGAGCTGGGACTACAAGTAGAAGCGGCCGGAAGCGGCCGGAAAGTGCGTGCATGAACGATGGAAACCGGCGGGGGGGGTGAGATGGAAGCTTAGCTCTGCATGTAAGTCCTGCTGGGATTGCTGTAATATCTAATCACCCCTCCTGGTCGCTCAGAGAGATCTGTTAAGAGGAGCCGGTGGACAGGCAGAGCAGAAGGAGAGGACAGGCAGCAGCGCCGCTCTCCTTGAGGAAAGCCTTCACCGCCGCTGGCTCAGGTACATCGTGTGTAAGCACAGCAGGCAGAAACATGGGATTGTGTTGCATCCAGCGCCCAGTCACATTGAAATAGAAAAACGGGACTTGCTGTCAAGTTTTTCAAGTTTTACTGCCTTGTGTACAGGGAGGAAAAGATATATATATGTGTGTGTGTGGGGGGGGGGTACAGAGGGGAACTTGGGGTGGGGGGGAGGTGTTCAGAGGGGGAACTGGTGTGTGTGGCGGGGGGTGGTACAATCTGTTACCTCCCCACACACCAATTCCCCTCTGAACCCCCCCCACCACCCCAAGTTCCCTCTGTACCACCCCCCCCACACACACACACCACAACATACACACCAGCCGCCTGACTTGCCTATGCCTAGCGCCGACCCTGGGTACAGGGGTGATCTGGTGTGGGTGGGGTGTACAGAGAGGGAACTGGTGTGTGTGTGTGGGGGGGGGGTACAGAGGGGGAACTGGTGTGTGTGTGTGTGGGGGGGGGGTACAGAGGGGGAACTGGTGGTGGGGGAGGTTTAAAGGGGGAATGGTGTGTGTGCGGGGGGGGGGGGGGACAGAGGGGGATCTGGTGGGGGGATACCAAGGGGGGAACTGGTGTGTGTGTGGGGGTATATAGGGCGGATCTGGTGTGGGGGGTACAGAGGGGGAACTGCTGTGTGTGTGTGTGGGGGGGGGGTATAGAGGGGCAACTGGTGGGAGGGGAACTGGTGTGTGTGGGGCAGATGTGCGGGGGAACAGAGAGGGAACTGGGTGTTGGGGGGGCAGAGGGGGAACTGATGGGAGGGGGTAGAAAGGGGGATCTGTTGTGTGCGGGGGGGGGGGTACAGAGGGGGAACTGGTGTGTGTGTGGGGCAGATGTGCGGGGGAACAGAGAGGGAACTGGTTGTGTTGGGGGGGCAGATGTGCGGGGGTACAGAGAGGGAACTGGTGTGTTGGGGGGGCAGAGGGGGAACTGATGGGAGGGGTAGAAAGGGGGATCTGTGTGTGCGGGGGGGGGGGGGTACAGAGGGGGAACTGGTGTGTGTGTGTGTGTGGGGCAGATGTGCGGGGGTACAGAGGGGGGAACTGGTGGTGGGTGGGGTACTGAGGGAAATCTGGTGTGTGTGGCAGATGTGTGGGGGGGGAACAGAGAGGGACTGGTGTGTGTGTGTGTGTGTGTGTGGGGGGGGGGGGGGGGGCAGAGGGGGAAATGGTGGGGGGGGGGGGTAGAGAGGGGGGATCTGGTGTGTGTGTGTGGGGCAGATGTGCAGGGGTACAGAGAGGGAACTGGTGGGGGTAGAGAGGGGGATCTGGTGTGTGCTGGGGGTACAGAGGGGGAACTGGTGGGGGGGGGGTGGGGGGGGGGTAGGTAGGAGAGGGGGATCTGGTGTGTGTGGGGGGGGGGTACACAGGGGGAACTGGTGGTGGGGGAGGTTTAAAGGGGGAACTGGTGTGTGTGCGGGGGGGGGGGTACAGAGGGGGATCTGGTGGGGGGATACAAAGGGGGAACTGGGTGTGTGTGTGTTGGGGTACATAGGGCGGATCTGGTGGGGGGTACAGAGGGGGGAACTGCTGTGTGTGTGTGTGGGGGGTATAGAGGGGCAACTGGTGGGAGGGGAACTGGTGTGTGCGGGGGGGGGGTTACACAGGGGGAACTGGTGGTGGGGGGGTTTAAAGGGGGAACTGGTGTGTGTGCGGGGGGGGGTACAGAGGGGGATCTGGTGGGGGGGATACAAAGGGGGAACTGGTGTGTGTGTGTGTGGGGGTACATAGGGCGGATCTGGGTGGGGGGTACAGAGGGGGAACTGCTGTGTGTGTGTGTGGGGGGTATAGAGGGGCAACTGGTGGGAGGGGAAACAGGTGTATGTGGGGCAGATGTGGGGGGGAACAGAGAGGGAACTGGTGTGTTGGGGGGGCAGAGGGGGAACTGATGGGAGGGGTAGAAAGGGGGATCTGTTGTGTGCGGGGGGGTACAGAGGGGGGAACTGGTGTGTGTGTGGGGCAGATGTGCGGGGGGTACAGAGAGGGAAACTGGTGTGTGGGGGGGGGGGGCAGAGGGGGAACTGGTGGTGGGGTACTGAGGGAAATCTGGTGTGTGTGGCAGATGTGCGGGGGAACAGAGAGGGAACTGTGTGTGTGTGTGTGTGGGGGGGGGGGGGGGGCAGAGGGGAATTGGTTGGGGGGGGTAGAGAGGGGGGATCTGGTGTGTGTGTGGGGGGCAGATGTGCAGGGGTTACAGAGAGGGAACTGGTGGGGGTAGAGAGGGGGATCTGGTGTGTGCTGGGGGTAGAGAGGGGGAACTGGTGGGGGGGGGGGGGTAGAGAGGGGGATCTGGTGTGTGCGGGGGGGGGGGGGGTACACAGGGGGAACTGGTGTGTGTGGGGGCAGATGTGCGGGGGAACAGAGAGGGGAACATGGTGTGTGTGTGGGGGGGGGGGGGTAGAGAGGGGGGATCTGGTGTGTGTGGGGCAGATGTGCAGGGGTACAGAGAGGGAACTGGTGGTGGGGGTAGAGAGGGGGATCTGGTGTGTGCTGGGGGTACAGAGGGGGAACTGGTGGGGGGGGGGTAGAGAGGGGGATCTGGTGTGTGCGGGGGGGGGGGGTACACAGGGGGAATGGTGGTGGTGTGTGTGGGGCAGATGTTTGCGGGGAACAGAAGGGGAATGGTGTGTGTGGGGGGGGGGGGCAGAGGGGGAACTGGTGGTTGGGTACAGAGGGGGATCTGGTGTGTGTGGTGTGGGGCAACAGAGTGGGAACTGGTGTGTGTGGGGGGTAGAGAGGGGGATCTGTGTGTGCTGGGGGGGTAAGAGGGGGGGAACTGGTGGGGGGGGGGGGTAGAGAGGGGGATCTGGTGTGTGCGGGGGGGGGTACACAGGGGGAACTGGTGTGTGTGGGGGGGGGCAGAGGGGGATCTGGTGTGTGTGTGTGGCAGATGTGCAGGGGTACAGAGAGGGGAACTGGTGTGTGGGGGGGGGGGCAGAGGGGGAATTGGTGGGGGGGTAGAGTGGGGGATCTGGTGGTGTGCTGGGGGTACAGAGGGGGAACTGGTGGGGTGGGGTAGAGAGGGGGATCTGGTGTGTACGGGGGGGTACAGAGGGGGAACTGGTGGGGGGGGGGGGGGGGTACAGAGGGGGAACTGGTGTGTGTGGGGCAGATGTGCAGGGGTACAGGGAGGGAACTGGTGTGTGTGTGGGGGGGGCAAAGGGGGAACTGGTGGTGGGGTACAGAGGGGGATCTGGTGTGTGTGTGCGGGGGAAACTGGTGTGGGGGGGCAGATGTGTGGGGGTACAGAGGGAACTGGTGTGTGTGGGGGGTACAGAGGGGGAACTGGTGTGTGTGGGGGTGAGGAAGTGAGCCGGTACCATCCTCTAGTGGTCTTTGGGCCAGGTCCAGGGGCACAGGTGCAGGCATGTGGATCATGGCTGAAGTATAGGTGTAGAGCCACCGCAAAAATCTCAGTGAAGGGAGGAGCGAAAGGGGGGCGGGGGCGCAAAATGAGGCTTCGCCTAGGGTGTCAAAAATCCTTGCACCAGCCCTGGCAGCAAGGCACTTACCAGGGTCTGAGGGTCTCTTCTTTACTCCTCCCAAGCATAGGGGGGATCAGCCATTTTGCTAATGGACAATGGCAGCGCTATCCCTGCTGAATTAAGCCACAGCCCTCCCCTGTTCTCCCAGACTGTCTCATTCCATCTGGTCGCGCACCAAGAAGAAGGAGGAAAATCAGTTTCTCACTCTCCTCTGTGAAAACTGAGGCCTTAAGTGATGAAGATTTCATCACTTCCAGTATTGGTTCTGCATTTACCTGGCCCTGGAGGGCAGAGGAGGGATCAGGGGTCTAATAAACCCCAGATTTCTCCATAAAGAGGATATTTCACTAGCCAAGGTATCACAAGGGATGATAATTATTAAAAAAAATGTGTTAAGGTTATCTGAAAGATGTGTTTCAAATGTTTTGACAGGGGCGTAGTTTCAGTGCTTGCCATAGGCGCTATTTTCACTAGGTACGCCTCTGAGTACCAGAGCAGTATTCTCACCGAACGGGCACAGTGGAGAATCAGGAAATGTCAGGCGGTGATCAAGTCAGGGACCCAACCGGTGAAGGTGACACTTGCAGAGCAGCCTTGTGTGTCAAGCCAGGGACCCAGCCGGGAAGTGTGGGTGACGCTTGAGAGAGATGCCTCCGCAAAAGCCTTGACGAGCTCATGGGATTCAGAGTCGGTGAATTAGAGTCCAGTGAGAGACCAGGAGCTCAAGGGGCTGAAGAGCTACAAGTGGACATTGTAGTGAAGCTGAGAGAATTGTTCAACTTTGTGTTAGGAACTGTTGGATACTGTTGCCATAAGAGACAGCAATCCTGCACATGCAGAAGTGGCACCTTGCTGGCACCTTTCTCTGTACAGCTGTCTTCCTGTTGAAGTCTCCTGAGTCTGCCTATTGAAATTGCAAGCACTAACCCTCTTTCACTTGCAAAATAATAAAATAAATAAAACCTCTTTTGCATCCAAGAAGTGTCTGGTGCCCAATGACTTTCACCATCTTTGCACCCACTTTGCCTCACAACCCACCACATATTGAAGGATGTAAGCGGTCTGTGGCCTCAAATGTTTTCATTATACTAGAAGAGGGTAGATATTCTGCTACATCCTTCTCACAATACAAATCTATGAGTTGTCTGAAAACAATGAGCATGCCTAGCTGATAAATTCAGGTTGGTTTACTAATGGAAGAGAAGGAAAGATACCAACGATGGGGCGGTATTACTGCCTTGTTCCCCTTAATACCAATGGTGGGGCATTTTCTACTGACTTCAGGACCAGGGGGGGCTGACAACTCATGTTGCCCTCGGGCCATAGGACATTATGGGGCCCCCGGGCAAAAGGAGATTATGGGCCCCCGGGCAAAAGGAGATTAAGGGCCCCCGGGCAAAAGGAGATTATGGGCCCCCGGGCAAAAGGAGATTAAGGGCCCCGGGCAAAAGGAGATCATGGGTAACCAAGGGAATGGAAGATTATGGGGCCCCCAGGCAATATATTATAGGGCCACACAGTACTGTATAAAGACACACACACACAGTACACATACACACAGTATGCATACACACACTGAGAAGATACTGGAGAGGTGGGGCAGCAATAATCTTGGGATTTTTAGACCCGGTACGGGACATTTCAGGCACAGATGTAAAAAAACACAGACTTTTACATACTGTCCCTGTTTTTTTACTGAGAATGGCAACCCTGATGGGCCCCCCTAGTGGCATGGGGCCCTCGGGCAGTGCCCGGGTGCCTGAATGGTCAGTCTGCCCCTGTTCAGGACATTTTTTTCTCCCACTGGCCACAGCTGGCCCCCCTGAAGTATAAAGGACAGTAAACTGGCCCTTTGTTTATAAAGTTTGGAGACCCCTGCTACAGAGATATGTGCTTTCTTCATATTTCATGTTTAAAGTTTACAGCCGCTTCATCTTTAGTTCTTGAGATGCATCATATACAGAGCTCCCTCTAGTGTTTAATCTACAAATTACACATCTATATTTAATAATAGCACAGATACAAAAAGCAGACTTAAAATACAAAAGTTTAAATAAATATTTACAAAAGTTGAAATATGTGCTGGCTAAAAATACACAACTCTGTTCCTTTAAATAGATGTAGTAGTCATTCACCTTTGTATCCATACATACTTGGAATGTCATGTACGGGATGGACGCATTTCTTGTAGAGGAGGAAGCAGATGCTGAGCAGTATGGCAATAATGAGGACCGCCGCACAGGCGGCTCCTGAGATGACGGCAGTGTTTGTACCACATGTGGAGCATTCTGAGCCATCTGAGAAAAACAGACAGATCTTGTTATATATATAATGGATTAATAGCAAAAGAGTAAATGGGAGCGTGCTTATAAAAACTGGGGTGGAGAAAAGTGAATGGTGGGGTCCAGAGAACCAATAAGATATTACAGCTGGAATATGATTGGTTTGCTGTAGGAAGGACCAACCTAGGCATTTAAAATGAATTTCTATATTCTTAGCCACTATATTCTATGTTGCGAAATGTGCAGTTGGTAATAATCTTCAATAGATGAGAATCAGTAAGGCTCCATTCACACCTAGGCGTTTTGTCGCCTGTAGCGCGACGCTCACAAACGCCAGAGGGAGAAAAATACATGAAAGCCTATGGAGATGGTTCACATCTGAACGCTGATGCGCCTGACGCCCATCGCCTGTAGTTAAAAAAAGTTCCGGACCCTTTTTTGTCGCGCGTATCGGGCGGTTTGGGCGTATTTGAGCGTTTCCATTTCCCATAGAAAGTAATGGAAACGCTCGATTCAAGCGACTAGCGCGACAACGAGCGTTTGCTACAGGCGTTTTGTCGCTTTAATCAATAGAACTTTTCACCCAGGCAGAAGATTAAACAAATCTACCAACATAGCAACAAGTGATGAAAAGATGATAATTTTTCCTATTGGCTAAAATAAAAAACGTCAAAGTACAAAAACGTCGGACGACGCTGTATGCAAACGCGCAAATAAGCATGAATACGCGCGACAAAACGCTGGAAAAAAACGCCCAAAAAACGACCAAACGACCATCGCTCAGGTGTGAATGCAGCCTAATAAATATTGAAATATTCACTACAACAATTAGCCAGCAAACCAATCACACCTCATTTAACTTTTAACTGTTCACACATGCCATGTAATGTCAGCAAATTTATTGGACCTGCGGAGTTTGACAGGCCCCTTGATTTCTAAAGGGAGTGCAAAGTAGCTGCAAGCCAAGCACTGTCATATTGTGGTACAGTATTTTACAACAAAAAAAAATCCCCTTTTAGAGTAAAAAAAAAAAAAAAAAGAAAAAAAAAAGACATTTAGGAGGCACCTCCCGAATGTCAGACAGCCACTGCTATTCCACCCTCTGAAAAGTGAGCCACTGCAGATAGTTTTTCAGAGCTTTATTCCTTCGTTGTTGTAATTTGATTACATGTTTAGTTAATATGTAACAAACTGGAAAAAACAAACTATCATATGGGTTAATAAGTTACACTTTACCTTCTCTAATAATACTATATTGCAACTTTTATAATAGTGTTAAAGAGAGATGATTTTTACCAACAACATGTCTCCCTCTTTCTTTATTTATGGTTCCCTTAGCCTCGTTTTTATCTTTATGAACTTGTGTATATATTTTTTATATTTTATTATTGATATATACATATATTGTAATTTTCACTATATTATAATATAAATATTGTAATTACACTATATTATATATATATATATATATATATATATATATATATATAGTATATATATAGATATATAGATATATCTATATATCTATATATATATCTAGGGCTGTTATGATATATATATATGTTCGATATAATCGTTTTTTATATATATATATATCGATATATATTCGATATATATATATACGCATATATATATCCAAAATCTATTTTAGCTGATCTCCTTGCAGGCCGATTCCCAGTGCAGCTCACAACCACTGAAAAATGGATAGCAGGAAAAAAAACAGGCAGCACTCACGGGAATAGCATTAAACTTTTATCGTTCCTTGGATCAGAGTCACGGTATCAAATAATTTGCACTGGAGATAAAATCGATGTGGCAAAAACAGTAAAAATGGTGCGAGTAATACCCACGGTACCAAAAGCAGTCATAAAAACCGTAGCCAGGTATGATACCGGATTTCAGACAAATGGTACAACGCTACTCTGCTCTGCATGCTGGCTGGAGTAAACCACACGATGTGCCAAAAGCAGTCATAAAAAATGTGCAATATAATACTGTATACAAATGTGTACAACGATACCACTGATGAATCCCCCGATGAGGAGGGGTTAACTCAGTGCCTCGGCATGTAGATGTCCCGTGATGGGAACTATCAAAACTCCCAGTGGATGTGCTGTAGAATCCCAGGTGATGAGGGGAAGTGATGAGGGGAAGTGATAGAGGAAGTGATAGAGGGGAAGTGATAGAGGGGAAGTGATAGAGGGGAAGTGTAGAGGGGAAGTGATGAGGGAAAGTGCACTGAGGGAAAGTGATAGAGGGGGAAAGTGATGAGGGAAAGTGCTGAGGGAAAGTCTGTACCGAGGGAAAGTGATAGAGGGAAGTGATGAGGGAAAGTGCACTGGGGACCCTGATGAGGGAAAGTGTTGTGGGGAAAGTGATGGGCCAGTCTGGGGAAAGTGAAGGCCCCCTATGAGGGAAAGTGATGGGGAAAGTGTGAGGGAAAGTATGAGGGAAGTGTGAGGGAAAGTGTGGGGGAAGTGCGGGGAAGTGTAACAGCCCTTGCGTGTGGCAAAGTAAGACCCGCCGCCTTGCAGATATGAAGCGCAGCAAAGGAGCCCTTCAAATGGACCGGCAAGCCCCGCCGGTGCTGTGACCTTAAGGATCCCCTAAAGCCCAAAAGCATATGCATTACATGGGTGGCAAGAGTTAACATTATTATTCTTTTTCTGTATCAATATTATTTTCATTTTGCCCCAGTTTTGCTGTTTATGGGTTCCTTTAATTTGTATTTGGCATGTACAATAATGGTGGATTTCCCAATATTGCCCGGTACTATATAAATCATAGAGCACCCCAACATGCCTAGTCTTCCAAAAGTGGGATTGTACTGGCCATGATGATGCGGTCATATTTTACCGGTGGGAGTCTCAGTCTCCTGCACTAGTGAAGATCCTGTTTGAAATCACCTCCTCATGTGCAGTCCCAAAGATGGCCATAGGGAGGCGTCTGGCCAGCTGTCTGCTTTCAGTACTGTCAGGAGAAGTTAGTCTTCATCAAGCCTTAAAACAGGTCCCTTAGTGATTTTTTTTTTGTATGATATTAATAAAGACAACTGCTCAAGCCCTGAGGAAAGGCAAGGTTTTCCTCCCGAAACACATTGGTTGCATTTGATGCTCTTAACCATGAAATTTAAAAAAAAATCTTATGTGAAATTAACTTTTATACCAGGCGCTCCTCTGTACACATCCAAGAGTCCATCATCTGGTGAGAGCTTCCTTGTTTCGCTCCTCTGTACACATCCAAGAGTCCACCATCTGGTGAGTGTTTACTTGTGTCGCTCCTCTGTACACATCCAAAAGTCCATCATCTGGTGAGTGCTTCCTTGTGTTGCTCCTCTGTACACACCCAAGAGTCCATCATCTGGTGAGTGCTTCCTTGTGCCGCTCCTCTGTACACATCCAAGAGTCCACCATCTGGTGAGTGCTTCCTTGTGTTGCTCCTCTGTACACATCCAAGAGTCCACCATCTGGTGAGTGCTTCCTTGTGTTGCTCCTCTGTACACATCCAAGAGTCCACCATCTGGTGAGTGCTTCCTTGTGCCGCTCCTCTGTACACATCCAAGAGTCCACCATCTGGTGAGTGCTTCCTTGTGTCGCTATCAGAGAGGTAGCAGCCTAGGACCACAACAGGGTCCACCCATACTAGACTTTAATCATGGATCTGAACCTTTACTTCGATTAGTCCAGCGCTATCCCTAACAACAGGGATAGACTCATTAGATACTTTAACTTGCACAACTGTTAGTGAAATATTTTTATTCTTTCTTTATTAAAGCTAAACTCCGGGATGAACAAATATTGTTTAAATCCACTTGCCATGTGGATTTTTCCTTGAATGTTGGTGTACTTTGTGTATTTCTTCCAGATCTGTGCATCAATCCAGTGTGAAAGTTTGTCTCTGTATAGGGGCTTCCCGTAATAAAGACCTGCTTGTCTTGTCTCCACCTACTTCAGAAATTTCTACAGGCATCCTGTAGTGGGTGGAGCCTAAGCCCCTCCCACATATCTGCTTTCTGTCAGGCTATATACAGCACAGTGATGATGTCACTGCTACTTTTGCAAGGTAACATTTGGGTTTGTGAAGGCATTTGGTGCACACTAAGTGGATTTATATAAGTTGTGGCTATTAAAGCGGAGGTTCACCCTAAAAAACATCTATGTACCATCCCATCCAGCATACTTGCATCAGCTACAGTATGCTGTTTTTTTTTTTTTTTTCGCTGTACTTACCGTTTAATCATTCAGTTTCTTTTCTTCCTCCCGCGGGGAATAGGCGTTCCTATGAAGAGGGGTACATGATTGACGTGTGGCTATGGCGCGTCACGTGTTCCGAAAATAGCCGGACTAGGACTCAGCTCTTTAAGGCGCTATACGGCGCCTGCGCACAGACTAGGAGCTCACTATGCAGGCGCCGTTTATAGCCGAGTCCTATTTCGGCTATTTTCGGAACGTGTGACGCGCCATAGCCGCACGTCAATCATCTACGCCGATTCATAGGAACGCCTATTACCCGTGGGAGTCTGAAAAGAAAACGAGTGATTAAACCGTAAGTACAGCAAAAACAAAACAAAAAAAAACAGCATACTGTAGCTGACGCAAGTATGCTGGATGGAATGATATATAATTGTTTTATGGTGAACCTCCGCTTTAAGGCTCTAATTGGCTCAAAAAAGGTTGGGCTCAGAGCATTGCGTCCCGAACCCACTTGTGACACTAGCGAATCAATATTCGCCATCGTCTTCCACCTTCTCCTCCCCGCCAATCAGGACAGGAGGCAGATTGTTTTGCCGGGAGGAGAAGCCAGGGAAGCCAAGAGGGACTAAGTGGGGGGGGGGGGGGCCATGGAGAAAACCCATCTTGCTGTGGACTGTGGGGGCATTTACAAAACAGTTTTATTTTATTGCATTTTTACAAATAAAATATTTAAAACCTTAGCCCATCCAAAACTTATATTACATGTATGGGGTTGATGCTGGCACCTCACCCACCAGGTTCTTCAACTGCTTGGGGACCTCTGTAGAGAGACCTCATCAGCATAATTGAGACTGACACAGAGTGGGTGTGGCAGGTGGGTGGAACCAGAAACGTAGTACCTAGACCTTGTCCCAGGAGTTTTCAACTGTTGTGAAAATCCAGCAGGTGACTCGTTCTGCCAGCATCCACCCCACATTGAAATATCAGTCTTGGCTGGATTTACCTTAACGTACTAATGGGTAAGTGCTCACAGGGGATGGCCAGGTTGTAGAGGTCACTGGTGCTTTGGCTGACTATATTCCTGGCCTCACACTGATATTTTCCGGCATCTGTATGATTCACACTGGAGAATTCGATGGTCGTGTTATCTGCTGATAATATTACGTCATCTGGGAGAATGGCACCATCCTTCTTCCATATTATCCAATCAGCATTGGCTGCAGAACATGTCAGGTTAACGGCATCAGATTCCTGGACCTGGGAGTTTGATGCTGTGATTATCGGTTTACTGACTGGCTCTGTAAATAAAATACATCAAAAAATTAGATCCTAGTTGTTTGAATTTGAGTCCAGTCCTAAACATATCATAACACACCATCTATGATCATACCTCCTAGCAAAAAGTTGAATTCAGAATTGTAAGAACCTCTCAAGCCCTGTACACACGATCCGATATCTGATGGAATCTAATCTGATGGATTTTTTCGTCGGATATCCAATGAAGCTGACTTTCATCTGTCTTGCCCTGGTTAAAAAACCGATCATGTCCAAACGCGTCGACGTAAAACACTACGACACGCTAAGAAAAATAAAGTTCAATGCTTCAGAGCATGCGTCAACTTGATTCTGAGCATGCGTGGATTTTTGACTGATCGACTTCCACACAGACGATCGTTTTTTTTATCCATAGGAAAAATTTAAAACAGGTTCTATTTTTTTTACAGATGGGTAAAAAAATGGTTTTTCATCAGACAAACCGATCGTGTGTACAGGGCTTTAGGGTTAAATTTCTTCCCACATCCCCCCAATTAGGTACACTAATGGCAATAAAAAACATGGCAGAGGTTATAACTTCTTATGCCGCGTAAACACGACCGTTTTTCATGATGTGAAATTTTTTTTTTTTTTTTAATATCATTAAAAACGATCGTGTGTGGGCTCCAGAGCATTTTTCATAACATGAAAAATGGGCATTAAAAGTTTAGCACATGCTCTATTTTTTCGTGTGGTTTTTCACGTTGTCGCTTTTTACGTCATTAAAAATGGTCGTGTGTAGGCTCTAACGACGTGAAAAAATCGCTCATGCTCAGAAGCAAGTTATGGGATGGGAGCGCTCGTTCTGGTAAAACTAGCGTTCGTAATGGAGCACATTCGTGTTAGCGCGAATAGTCTCTCACCAAACTTTTACTGACATGAAATCACCAAAAGCAGCCCCAAGGGTGGTGCCATCCGAATAGAACTTCCCCTTTATAGTGCCGCCGTACGTGTTGTACGCCACAGCGCTTTGCTCAAGCTTTTTTTTTTCACGATCGTGTGTTGGCAAGGCAGGCTTAACAAGAATCGGGATGACATTTTTTTTTCTAGACCATTAAAAATTGGCGTGTGTAGGCAGCATCAATCATTCTAACCAGAACTGACAATCATGGTGAAGACTTTTTTTTCTGAAACTGCCACATTCTATCTATATCCAAACTCCAAAAATGAATCCATGTCCACATGTGACACCTAAGAATGAAATAAATTTGCTGTAGATGAATTAGTACTCACCATACACTCTAAGGAAAATATTAGCTTGATCGGCAATCTGTGTCTGTATCTTGACCCAATATTGACCACCATCATGGACCTTCAGATCCGTTATGGCCAGAGAACCATTGGAAAATGCTTGGACCCGTGTAAAATATCTCTCTCCCACATAGATAGGGGAATCCTCATTAGGTAAATAGGTGAGGATTTGATGTTTAGAGTTTGTATCTGGTCCTTTAAACCAAAGAATAGTCCGAATCTTGCCCATAATTCCAGTAACATTTAACGTGACCGAGCTTTGGATCATTGGATGCTGAGGGATCAGCTCAATATTGATTGCAGAGACCATGGCCATCCACGCACTGAGGACTGAAGACAGAACATGTGAAAAAAGAATCCAGTACTTATCTTGCTATTGATACAGTTTATAACAAGTTAGATGATCAACAATAATAATCAACAATTTTGGGGTATTCCATTTAAAATTCAAAGTGTGAGTTGAGAACAATGTAAAGTATGGTAGCTGGTGAGTTGGGAACAGGTTAATGCTTCATGTGAGTTGGCATGCTGTAATGCAGGGCTCAAAATTTCAAGTCCTGAGCTACTTACTAGCCAGGCCTCAAAGGTCACCATCAGTTGCCCGGCAGCCCCGCCCCTAAACATGCCCTCATAAATTATCTCGTGAAATTACACTTAAATGTTCTATGCCGAATTAAGTTATAAAAACAACTTTCTCCCCCCCAGTGCAGCTTGCGCCCCCCCCCCCCAGTGCAGCCTGCGCTCTTCCCCCCCAGTGCAGCCTGCGCTCTTCCCCCCCAATGCAGCCTGCACTCTTCCCCCCCAATGGAGCCTGCGCTCCTCCTATTGCAGCCTGCGCTCCTCCCATTGCAGCCTGCGCCCCCCCCCCGGGAAGCCTGTTTCCCCCAGGGCAGCCTGCGCCCCCCCAGGGCGGCCTGCGTCAACCCCCCCAGTGCAGCCAACGTCAACCCCCCAGTGCAGACTGTGTCCCCTCCAGTGCAGACTGTGACCCCCACCCCAGTGCACACTGTGACCCCCATTGCAGACTGTGTTCCCCACTAATGCCGACTGTGTCCCCTGTGCAGCCTACCTGTGCAGGTGAAGAGAGGGGCGCCGCTACATGGTTGATTACAGCGCTGGGGAATATAACAGCTTTCATTTCAATAGCTGTGTGTTCCCTGCCATGTGCCGCCATATACAGTATCCCCCCCCCCCCCCCCCCGTCCAGGAAACTTTAATAGACAGATCACCCATCACAGTATTGGATGGGTGATCTGTTTATCAAAGTTCCCTGGACAAAGGGGAGGGGCTGTATATGACGGCGTGCGGCAGGGAACACACAGCTATTCCACTAGGGTACGGCGCATAGATACGGCGGCGCATATTTGTACTTACGTGGCGTATCTCGAGATACGTCGGCGTAAGTGCTTTGTGAATCCAGGCCCATAGATCTAGGTTTATCCCCATATACTGTTGACTGTCTCACTACCTCTGATGGTAGTTTATTCCAAGCATTAACTACCCTTTCAGTAATTCCTTCTGGTCCCAGGCACTTTTATCTTTTTTTCCCACAAATAGAGCTTTCTTTGGGTGGTGTTTGATCACCACTGCGGTTTTTATTTTTTTGCACTATAAACAAAACGAGGCAAACAATTTTGAAAAAAACAATATATATGTTTTACTTTCTGCTATGAAACAGCCAATAATAAAACTTAAAAAATTATATTTCTTCATCAATTTAGGCCAATATGTATTAGGTACATATTTTTGGTAAAAAAAATCCAATAAGCGTATATTGACTGGTTTGCGCAAAAGTTATAGCGTCTACAAACTATGGAATTTTTATTTATTTGATAACCTTTTACTGGCGGCAATCAGCGACTTATAGCAGGACTGTGACATTGCAGCAGACAAATCGGACACTAAAGCCTCATATACACGATTTGATTTTCTGCGGACAAAGTGTAGGACTTTTGTCCGAAGGGCATTGGCCAGGAACTTGTATTGCAAACGGCAAAGAATTGTTGGCCAACAAACGCAAAACTATGTGGTTTTTTCAGCTCTTTAGCGCCACCCTTTGGACAACTTCTGCTAATGTTGTGTTATGGTGAGCATTGCTTCTGAGCATGTGTGTTTGTACTTTGAAGTTTTGTCCGACAGACTTTTGTACACACGATTGGAAAATCCGACAACACACAATTGTTGATAGACAATTTTAAAGCCTGACACCCCACATCTGTCCATGGAAAATCCGACAACAATTGTCCCATGGAGCGTACAAGCGGTCAGATTTTCCATCAACAGCCTGCCATCACACAATTCCCATCGGATAATCCGATCGTGTGTATGAGGCTTTAGTGAAATTTTTTTGGGGACCAGTGAGGCGGCGTACACACGGCCGAGGTTCTCGCTGAAAACCAGCGAGGACCTCGGCCGTGTGTACGGTCTCGGCGAGCTTCCCGTCGGGAAGCCCGTCGAGCAGAAATAGAGAGCACGCTCTCTATTTCCTCGACGGCCCGCCTGGATGAATGGCTGGTTGCCATTCCCGACGGGCGGGTCGCCGATTTCGACGGCCGGCAGAGAGCCTCGACGGGCGGAACGATGTGTTCTGCCCGTCGAGGATCTCTGCCGTGTGTACGCGGCCTCACACTACTACAGTGATCAGTACTAAAAAGATGCACGTCACTGTACTGGCTGGCAAGGAGTTAACATCATGGGTGATCAAAGGGTTAACTGTGTCCCTAACATGTGCTTGGTTACGGTGTGGGAGGTGCTTGTACTATGGGAAGGCAGAGATCCATGTTCCTGCTTTTCAGAAACACGGATCTCTGCCATTACGTGTACCTTCTCTACAGACATAACGGCAGTCTGCCTTGTTTACATAGGCAGACCACTGTTTTGCTTGTGTCCTGAATGATCGGCGGGTCCGCCAGACCTGCTGATTGGCTCCCACTGTGTCCAATCACAGTGGGTCACCGGTGGCACGTGTGCGCATCCCAGACCTGGAAGTGCAGGATCAGGAACAAGGTATGTGATCCTGCCCAGGAGATTCTTACCAATGTATATAATGACATCCGGGATCCTTTAGCTCAGTGATAGATGCATTTTTTGTGCAGTGAGTCCACATCAGACAGGCATTTATAGTTAAGGGTCTGGTAGCCCACATTTATTAGACAGAAAAACAGAACAAAAGTCCACTCAGGAATCCCACCCAGGGGTTTAAATGTCATTCAGACATAACTGAAAATGCTAGCCCACCTGGCTACTCTTCAACAGCACTGCTGCTATAGATACTAATCCCTCAAACCACCAGCTCTTCCAGGCCCACAGTCTTGGATGCACACATCGTTTGGCTCTTTACACACACACAGCTTTAAGCCCCTCAATGCACACGGCTTTTGGCTCCTTAGACACACACAGCATCTATCCTCAAACGATTTTTATTATGACTATGACATTATTGTGGATACATCGGACACTTTTGACACCATTTTGGGACCATTGTCCTTGATACAGCGATCAGTGCTATAAAAATGCACTGATTACTGTAAAAAATATACTGGAAGTGAAGGGACACAAAAGGGGTTAAGTTTGTCCTAGGGATGTGTTCTAACTGTGGGGGGTGGGGCTACATGTGACAGGACACTGATCACTGCTCCAGATCACAGGGAGCTGTGATCAGTGTCCTGTCACTAGGAAGAATGGAGAAATGCTTGTTTACATCGGCATTTCCCCGTTCTTCCTCTCCGTGAGACGATCGCGGGTATTTCCGAAAACATCGAGTTCGCGGGGCCCGCGGTCGGACTCACGGAGCGAGCACCCACAATGCCGCATCTTTAAAAGGGATGTACCTGTACGCCCATATGCCCAGCCGAGCCATTGTGTCAACGTATATCGTTGCATGCTGATCGGCATGTGGTTAAAGCCAAGCTAAACCTACTCGATTTTTTTTTAAATGCTGAAATCTGGTTGAGGTGTCGAAGCATTACTGAGACCAGAGGAGGCAGAGACGAGGGGGTGCTGCAGCTGCATAGAATCTGTATGAGGAGTTCTGTCCTCTTTGCTGCCAAATGCTGGACAAGGAGGGGGCATGAAGGGGTTGCTGCAGGTAGGGTGACCACATTTCCAAACTGCCATTCAGGGACACACCCCCTCTCTCACCTTCCCCTCAAAAAGATGAGGGGGTGGGGAAATGTAGTTGGGGAATTTGGGGGCGGACTATTTTTCAAGTGAATGTGCCACTTGCCACCAGATGAAATGCCGCTTGCCACCAGATGCAGTGCTGTTGTCAGTCCCTCTGCATGAGCCACGTGCATAGAAGCAAAGGAGTGGCGTCACTATCTGGAGAGTGAAGATCACACCAGTCCCTGCTGCTTGCCGTTCGGTGCCGGAGAACGAGGAGATGCCGAGGTGGGTGGGGACAGCAGTGCTGCACTAGGCACAGGCCTTGCTCCCGGTCTTACTGTCTGAGAGAAAATTGTCACTGGTTGCAAGATGCCAGGCAGCGCTGGCCCTAGCAACCAGTTCCGGAAATGTAGTTATTAGTTAGTATGGGGTGGCTGTGTCCTCTATTTCATTCCGGGACATTGTATTGTCCCAGATTGAAGATGCCCGGGGACCCAGGACAGACATGTCAATTGCAGGACAGTCCCGGGCAATCCAGGACACGTGGGCATTGCTGCAGGGGAGATGCGAGGGCCACATGAAATGGCATGGAGGGCCACGTGTTTGACACATGTAATTTTAAACCATTACATATGCTGGATTGTTTGTGCATGTCTTTTGTGACTGCTGCTGTTTGACAGTTGATAAAATTAATTTGGCAACAGAGCTGTTTTTGCTATTAGTACTGCTACATTTTGCAATACTATATTCTGCCATCTGCTGAAGAATAACAATTACTACTAACCACTTAAGGACCGCCTCCTGCACATATACGTCGGCAGAATGGCACGGCTGGGCAGATCCCCGCGTACAGGTACGTCCTGTACTACTACCCAGCCGTGGGTCACGGGCGCGTGCCCGTGGCACGCTCCCTAAACTGGTCCGAAGCTCCGGGACAGCGGGACTCACGGACCCGATCGCCGCTGGAGTGCGGCGATTGGTCCCCAGAGCTGAAGAACGGGAAGAGCCGTGTGTAAACACGGCTTCCCCATGCTTCACTGTGGCGGCTGCATCGATCGTGTCATCCCTGTTATAGTGGGACACAATCGATGACGTCAGACCTACAGCCACACCCCCCTGCAGTTGTAAACACACATTAGGGAACACATAACCCCTACAGCGCCCCCGTGTGGTTAACTTCCAAACTGCAACTGTCTTTTCCACAATAAACAATGCATTTTAAATGCATTTTTTGCTGTGAAAATGAACAATGGTCCCAAAAATGTGTCAAAATTGTCCGAAGTGTCCGCCATAATGTTGCAGTCACGAAAAAATATTCTGATCGCTGCCATTAGTAGTAAGAAAAATAATAATAATAAAAATGCAATAAGACCATCCCCTATTTTGTAAACGCTATCAATTATGCGCAAACCAACCGATAAACGCTTATTGCGATTTTTTTTTACCAAAAATAGGTAGAAGAATACGTATCGGCCTAAACTTAGGAAAAAAATGTTTATATATTATTTTTGGGGGATATTTATTATAGCAAAAAGTGAAAAACACTGAATTGTTTTCAAAATTGTTGCTCTATTTTTGTTTATAGCGCAAAAAATAAAAACCGCAGAGGTGATCAAATACCACCAAAAGAGAAGCTCTATTTGTGGGAAAAAAGGGACGCCAATTTTGTTTGGGAGTTACGTCGCACAACCGCGCAGTTAAAGCGACGCAGTGCCAATTTGCAAAAAGGGGCCTGGTCCTTTAGCTGCATTTTGGTCCGGGGCTTAAGTGGTTAATAATAAGCAAAATCGTAATCACAATGATTAGCTTTCAACAAAGTATCTTACCACTAATAAACAGAAAGCTGGGCATTGTTCTGTAGAATGGTAGGTGAATTCTTATTAGCTGCTGAACAGAACAAGAACTGTTCGGACACTTTCAGAAATAAAGTCCAGCGCTCGTTCTACATATATAAGAATATACACTGTGAAGAGTATAAAATCTCTCGGATATTACCTGTTATTGTGGACCCGCTCATGGCTCTGTCCTCTGCTGCTGTTGTCTTCCTTCTGTATGACATCTGTAGTTGGCCTTCCTTCGCAGGATACACTGCCCTGTGTTGATAACAGCCAAAACTTCCTGATGACGGACAGGATCCCAGAGCCACCGGCTCCTATTTCTGGAAAGGAAATCTTACTGGCTGACTTGTTACATTCAGCATTTTAACTAGGAAATGACTTACAAGTAGTTGTACTCAAGGCGGCTGTGGACTGAAAGGAAAAAGACTTCAAGCCCATTTCATCCACTGGATCAAAGTTTGCTAAGAAAACAAAGATTTAGACAATTTTTTTTTTTTTTTTTTTTTTTACTTTGAGCATTTGATAGACAGAGAGGCTTAAGCTGGCCTTACACATGGAAAATTTCGTTTGACATTTTTCATGTAGCAAGTTCCAGGGCCGGACTGGGAATAAAAACCAGCCCTGGAAATAATTTCTCTGTTTAAATATTTTATTGAAGATTGCACAATATAATACATATAGGTTATACAAATTTTAAATTAAGTAGTTGTGTGTATATATAATATATGGTAACCTTCGCGCTACTATGAGTGGATATAAGATGCTCCGAAAAATAAATAATAATAATAATAATGCAGCAAAATCTAAAAGTGTTTACATTACACAGATACAGAATAAATAAAATAAGAGGAATTGCGCAAAAATAGGGCTGAACCATAAAGTCACAGATCAATAAATGATAAAGTGCAAACTGACAAATGACCCGTCTGCAAAAAGCTAGATGGTCACCAAGTAAATGTTGTGCAAAATATCACAAAAGTATAAAGTGCAAAGTGTCCAAAAAGTGCTAAGTGTCCAATGAACCATATAACAGCGTTAAATATTCACAAAGAGTATAAAATGCAAGAAACACATAAGTGAAAAGTGCAAAAAGTCCAATAAAGTGCAAAATATCCAATATCTGCAAAATGGAAAGTAGGTAGCAGTCAGTGGCGGCTGGTGAAGTTTTAGGATGGGGGGGCGCAAGACCCCGCCCCTCCACATTTGGTCCCTCCCACATCTCATAAGCCACACCCCTTATATAATCCACCCATTCCGTCCCCTGTATTCCACTTGCTTCCACTCATAGTGTCAGGAGTATACAGCTCAGCATCACAGCACAGAGTATATAGCCCCAGCAACACAAATCATGGTATATAGTGCAGCCTTACAGATCAGGCGCAAACAAACTAATAAAAATGACACTGTTAGTAATGAAGGACTCTAAATGGGCACAAGATTACCAGAGACTGCGGACATACTGCACAAGATGACCAGAGACTGCGGACATACTGCACAAGATGACCAGAGACTGTGGACATACTGCACAAGATTACCAGATACTGCGGACATACTGCACAAGATTACTAGATACTGCGGACATACTGCACAAGATGACCAGAGACTGTGGACATACTGCACAAGATGACCAGAGACTGTGGACATACTGCACAAGATTACCAGATACTGCGGACATACTGCACAAGATTACTAGATACTGCGGACATACGCACAAGATGACCAGAGACTGTGGACATACTGCATTACTTGTCTTGCGTTGCATGACAAGTCGTACCCTATGATTTCAAATGAGAACCGTTCATATCTGTGCGACTTCAAGTCACAGCGACTTCAAAGTAGTCCCTGCACTACTTTGGTACCTCTTTGATGCAACTTGAGGTCCATAGACCTCCAGAATACACAGGCATTGCTTTAAGTCGCGTCAAAATTGCGGCAGAATTGTGAAACTTTCAGACTGCGTTAGCCTGAAAGTCGCAAGATTCTGCCACAATTTTTTGCTGTGATTTTGAAGCGACTTGAAACAATGCCTATGTATTCTGGAGGTCTATGGACTCAAGTCACATCAAAGTGGGACAAAAGTAATGCAGGGACTACTTCAAAGTCGCTGTGACTTGAAGTAACACAGATATGAACGGTTCTCATCGGGTCCGACTTATCCTGCAACTTTCCAGTCCCGAGTCGCAGGAGAATTTTCTTTTTTTTAAATAAGCGGGGGGGGGGGGGGGGGTTGATGTTGACGGACGATATTTTACCCCCACATTAAGTATAACATTTTTTTTTATATCATTTGGGGGTGGGGTAGCGTTGACGCTTGCTATCTGTGCTGTAATTAATTTTTACATATAAAAAAAATGTTGTTAATAAGTGGGTAAGCGGGGGGGTGTTGACGCCCACTAATTTTGTCGCAAATGAAGAATAAAAACAAGTTTTTTTAATAACCGGGGGAGTAATTCTTACGTATTACAGATATTTCCAGATTGAACCGGTTATGTTGAGAATACTTTAATATAGTTATTGCAAACAGTTGTATGATGTTGGTTTTTCAGGCTTCTTAAATAACTGCCCCAATATTCGGCCGAATATTCACTATAAAAAAAAATTTGGAACACAGGTAATCTTTGAAGAAGGGGGTGGACTGCTGCTGCTGCCGCCGAACTTTACAGAGAAAACAGTCCATTACATTACATTACAGGCAGAGGCATAGCTCAGCTTACCTGTACCCGCACTGAGCGTCCCGAGTCCCGACGTCTCTTCCTGTTCTTCCAGGGACGTCGGGACGGAACGAGCACAGATAGTGGATGCACCTGGCCCTTTATGGGCGGGCCGCCACTGGTAGCAGTAGTAATACAAGGGTGGAGCAGGGTGACTTCTAAAACTTATAGTGTAGCTAGAAGAAGAAGATAGAGATATCCCTCAACAGGCTCACAGAACTCTCACCCCACCAATGGGAATAATAAGCGTTGAGTTTGATCGGATAGGGTCCGCCTCCTTACAGCCACAACGCCTTATACAGTGCTTCTTCCAATCTCGCCGTCTTATTTTTCCTTTATGGTGTCAATAAGCCCCTGGGCTATAGCCTAGATGAGCCCTTCGCTCCAGAAAAAGATAACAAACATAGAGCCTCCAATGGCGTAGTCGTTAAATGAAGGGGAAAATTTAATAGGGAAAAACCTATGCTTACAGCAAGATAAACAATAAGTAACAATAAAAACAAACAGCGGCGTCCAACGTCACTCCAGGTGCACGTCACGTCCGTCCTCCTCCCTACGCGTTACAACACTGTCACGTGTCTTCATCTGGGGATATATAACTTTTATCTTCTCTACAATTGTGTAAAACTAAATATAAAACATGTATAAGACAAGAACTTTTTGTCAAAAATAAATAAATATAATATATAAAATAGAATATACATGAAATAAGTAGGGATGTGCAAATTAACTTTTAATCGATTAATCTTTAATTTTTTTGATCGATCAAAATATTTTTGATCGATTAAAATTCTTTTGATTGGTACTCAACTCTCCGCCGGCTTCTGGGCCTTCAGGGAGTTCCGTCGGAGATCCGGTAACGTCACGGACACAGGCGGGGCTTGCCGTGTCCATCTGAAGGGCTCCTTTGCTGTGCCTTCATATCTGCATGCCGGCGGGACCTTACTATCTGCCACACGCAAGGGCTGTTACACTTCCTTCTATCACTTCCCTCTATCAACCTGGGATTCTACAGCCATTCACTGGGAGTTGTGATAGTTCCCTTCATGGGACATCTACATGCCGACGGACTGATGTTAACTTCTCCTTATCTGGATTCAGCAGTGGCATCGTTGTACACATTTTTATACCAGTATCATACTTAGCTACATGTTTTTATGACTGCTTTTGGTACCGTTTGGTATTACTCGCACCATTTTTACAGTTTATGTAGCTACATCGATTTTATCTCCAGTGCAATATTTATTTGGTTACCTACTTGAAGACTATAAAAGTTTTAATGCTATTCCCATTGAGCGCTGCCTGTGTGTGTTTTTTGTATTCTGCTATCCATTTTTCCAGTGGTTGGTAGCTGCACTGGGAATCGGCCTGCAAGGAGATCAGCTAAAGGTAGTTGGATCTGTATGTGCATTATAATTAATCGAAATTAGTCGATTAATCGATTAAAAAGAAAAACGATTAATCGAACACAAAAATTTTGATCAGTAACAGCCCTAGAAATAAGATAATTTAAGAAGTACCCATTGTGTACTTATAAATTATAGTATAATTTTAAACATACAAAGGGTAAGATAAAGCAGATTAAATAAACAAACTGTCAGTAGACAGTCGAGATCAGCTTATAGCATAACAGGGGCCAAGATGTCCTGAAGTGAAGAAAAGGTCATCAACTGTCTAGAATGCAGGTATAAAAAGCAAACAGAATCCACAAGTGGTAGAATAATAAGAACTTGTATTGTTTGTGGTGTGAGTATATCTAATCAAGTAAATAGTAATGGATTATAGACATGTGCATTCGTTTTCGTTAGAATGCATTTTCGTCTGAAAATCATTTTTTTTCGTTATCGTTTAAACAAACGATAACGAAAGTGCAAGGAACGAAAACCGAAAGATCCGACATAAAAAATGCTTTATTTTCGTTTTCGTTGCGGTAAAAATTTGATATAGAGAGATTCGACATCATAGAGAAAATATTCGACATCATAGAGAAAATATTCGACATCATAGAGAAAATATTCGACATTATAGAGAAAAGATTCGACACTATAGAAATAATAGATTCGACATTACAGAGAATAGATTTTGATTTATGAGAAAATAGATTCGACATTATAGAGAATAGATTCGACATTATTACTAGTCATACAACATTAGAATTCTTGTAGGCGGAATATTCGAACGGAGATGTACGATTCGACGTAAAGATTTGACGTAAAGATTAGACGTTCCGTCGAATATTCTTTTGACCATGCGACAGAAACCAAAAAGATTTGACGTTCCGTTGAATATTCTTTTGACCATTCTTTCGATCAAAACGATTTTCGGGAGTAACTAAATAAATGTATTTTCCAAACGAAAACGAAAAAACTAAACAAAATATTCCAGTTTGCACATGTCTAATGGATTATGTAAATCTGTATGATATTTGCTTAATTCATAAGAGGAAAGAAATGGGGAATACTCCAGAGGGTGATGACAATACTGTGATTATATTGGAATAGGAGGTGATCTAAGGTTTGTATTTAAGTCAGAATTATTGTAAGGTCAAAGCCTTGCGGTAAGTGATGATTTATCCATGGGCTCCATAATGTTTCGAATTTAGAAATTTTGTCCAGGTGAATCGCTTCTGTCTTGGCGTGAATCATTGCCTGGTTAATTCTATGTTTGGCCGCTACAATACATAACGTGGAAGTCTTCTATGCTGCAGCAATTGATTGCTTTGTTACATATAACAGAAGTTTAAATTGTCGAATAGTAATGTTTTGGGGTTTACTGTTCAATAGGGCTACTGTTGGATCTGGTAATAGGGTAGTGCTAAACATGGTGGATAGTAAATCAAATTTTTTTTTCCAGAAGATGAGAACAATAGGGTAGGTCCACCAAATGTGTAGGTGTGTACCTTTATCTGTGCAACCTCTAATGCCGCGTACACACGATCATTTTTTGTGAAGAAAAAAAACGTCGTTTTTTAAAACGTCATTTAAATTGATCATGAGTGGGCAAAACGTTGTTTTTTGTCTTAAAAAAAACGACCAAAAAAAAATTCCAACATGCTTGAATTTTTTGTGTCGTTTTTCAAAACGTCGTTTTTTGTTTCACAAAAAGTCACCGTGTGTAGCAAAAACGTCGTTTAAAACAACGTTTTTCAACCCGCGCATGCCCAGAACTAGTTATGAAGCGAGCTTCAATGGAAAAGTGTGGTGAACGTAACCTCGCTTTTTGTGAAAAAACGATGGTGTGTAGGCAACTGTTTTGAGTGACGTTTCAAAAACGTCTTTTTTACTTCACAAAAAACGTCGTTTTTTTTTCATCTCAAAAAACGACCGTGTGTACGCGGCATAAAGCATTGTGCAGGATATTGTGGGTGAAATTTAGCAATCCTAGCTGGAACTAAATACCATCTTGTTAGAACCTTGTAGTTAGTTAGTTTCTAGAGAGGTGATGTTGGGTGTAGCAGAGTTTGTTGCTTTCCATATTTGAGACCATTCAAAGTCTCCAGGTTGGAGATTCATGTCAGATTTAGTGTTGCCCATTTTGCGATATTCGTACGAATATGATATTCGGATTCGCATTCGCGAATCGCGGCGAATATTCGCTATTTCGATATTCGAATGTTTTAATTTTTTTTTTGAACAGACACATCCTAAGTCCCCATCGACGTTAAAAGCATTGCTGTATATTAGAGACCTTGGGCCGAGTGCTGCAGCGCTCATTTTAATTGCAAAAATCGCATCGATTATTCGGCAAATGCGATATCGGGTTATTTTATATTGTAATATATCAGAAATTCTGACATCAGAGTACTCCATTGCATTTCTCGAAATTTCGAAATTATTTTGTATTGTAATATATCACGTATTCTGAGCCAATCAGAGTGCTCCTTCCGCATTTCTCGAATATTCGCAATTTTTTGTATTGTAATATATCAGAATATTCTGAGCCATAGAGTGTCCTCCGCATTTGCCGAATATTCGCAATTATTGTGTATTGTATATATCACGAATATTCTGGCCAATCATGCTCCATTCCGCATTTCTCGATATTCGCAATTATTGTGTATTGTAATATATCAGAATATTCTGAGCCAATCAGAGTGCTCCATTCCGCATTTCTCGATTTCGCATTATATTGTAATATATCACGAATATTCTGAGCCAATAGAGTGCCCTTCCGCATTTCTCGAATATTCCAATTATTGTGTATTGTAATATATCACGAATATTCTGAGCATAAGTGCTCCTTCCGCATTTATCATTTCGCATTTTTTATATTGTAATATATCACGAATTTCTGTGCCAATCAGAGTGCTCCATTCCGCATTTCTCGAAATTCGCAATTCGCATGCGCAATTCGCAATCGCAATTCCATTCGCGATAGCGAAAATTCGCAATCATTTCATTTCGAAAATATATCACGAATATTCGTATTTAGCGAATATCTGTCGAATATTCGACTATATATTCGAGATATATCGCGAATACGAATATGGCATATTCTGCTCAACACTAGTCAGATTCCCATTTTGATGTATATGATGGAGCATTCTCAGAGATGGGAGACAGTAGTTGTTTGTATAAGTCTGAGATTAAGCATCATCTGTGTGGGTCAGAAATACATTTTTGTTTGAAGAGGGTGTAGCTTTCAGTGAATATGTTCTGGGGAATGGGAAATAATTTCATAACAGCCCCACAGGATTATTATACTATTATACCAGCCCAACAGCATAACGTCATTATTTTCTTGTTCATAAAAAGGGAAAACCATACATTTTAAAGCACATTACAAGAGTGTATTATACATAGATAAGACAGATATAAAAGCACATAGGGCTAGGGATAGGCAAATTTCAGTTAAAAGTAGTAAAAGTGGCACACCTGGGACTCTGGGAATGTAGGGGGGACTCTGGTGACCAAAGACCATCTTCTGCAGAAAGAATACACTAAGGTAAGGGGGCGGGGTACTGATATAGGGGGGAAACCTTCATATCAGTGCCCCCTTACATTATTGTATTTACTCCCCCCTTGCATCAGTGACCCCCCTCAGACTGGCCTCAGAGCGTCATCACTGACCTACAGTAGGTGCCTCCGATTTTGTATATCCATAGCGATGGGTTCGCGCTGGAGATCGCCGCTGCAGGCTGTGCTTCTTGCGCTCGCTGCCCCCACAAGATGCCACACATCCATAGGAATCCATTGGGGGCGGCGAGCGGAAGGAGCGACATAGCTTGTACCGGCGCAGCGCAGTGCCAATAGTAAATCAGCCCCCATGTGTTCCTCTCATGAAAATGTTATAAAAGACTGAGCACCTTCCGTATTTCTCTCTCTTTATATATGTCTCTCCAGAAGGTCTTACCAGCTGGCAGATGAGTACAGAGGAGATTCCGGTCGATAGGAGCAATTGCCAATATTCCACCTGGGGTGGTCGTGTGTTATCTGCTTATCTACAGGTCAGTTCAGGTAATTGGCAATTAAACATATTACCATGTCTCTTGTTTAAAAAAAAAAAAAAACATATTACTATTATTGGCGATGGAAAACTGACCTATTTGTCAAATTATTTAAAGTGAGCGACCGGTAACAGCACATCTAACTGAAGCAACAGCACGACGTACCATTGCTTCAGTGCGCATGTTTACCATTCCGTGTGCCACAGTCATTCATATAGATCTTTGGATTGTACCATGAAACTACTTCCTGTTATATTTCAGGATTCTGCTAAAGCCACTAAGATGTCATGTGGTCGTACAAAAACTAAAGCCATTGTAACAAATGTGCTGGCTCCTTACAGTGTGGAAATGGTAGTTAAAGATTTGAAAAACAGCTATGCTTATTTTAGTGTTGGATCAGATGCATCTAACCATGGACACACCAAACTTTTCCCTTAGTTCTGCGTTACTTTCAGCCCTCCAAAGGAGTTGTAACAAGCTTGTTGGATTTTTATGAAGGTGAGGAAAGTGCTGCTGCAATTTCAGAGAAAATTGTACATGTGATTACAACAAATGGCTTATCTGTGGATATGATGTCTGCATATTCTGCTGACAATGCATGTGTGAACTTTGGTAAGTATAATGGTGTGTACCAGAAGCTTCATGCTGTAAATCATCGGATATTGCCAGCTGGCTGCCCTGCCCACATACTTCACAATACAGCTAAAAAAGCTTCAGTTGTCTTAAATTGTGATGTGGAAAGTCTAATTTTGAAATTATATAATTATTTTTCAATATCAGCTAAGAGAGTTGCCACACTAAAAGAAATGTTTGACTTTGTTGACCTTGAGTGGTCAGTACTTCTTCGCCATGTACCAACACGATGGTTGTCTCTTTATCCAGCAATCGAGAGAGTTTTAAAAAATTGGCCAGCTGTAAAAGCCTACTTCCAAAGTATTGGTGAGCACGAAACACCCAAAGTAATATGGCAATTTATTGTGGATAAAGATGGGGAGACCACAGAACTGGACCCGCCATCAGTTATATATGCAGTTTTTACATAACTGCTTGCCTATTTTTCAGACAGCCATATTACAACTGGAGAGAAATGACTTGATTGCAGTTGATGTATATGAAATCATGACATCAGTCAAGAACAAACTAAGCCAACGACAGATAGATCATTTTTTTGGATATCTAGTTGGGAAATCTTTGAAAAAACTACCTCATCTACAAGCAAAAAAAATTGAATCTGAATTCCTAAAATGTTATCAAAGAGCTGTTCAGTATTTATAACAGTGGGTTGATTTTTCAGACAAAAACTATTGGTCTAAAATTCAATGCTTGAATTTGAAGGAGAACCTTACATTTGACAATCTGGTGGCATCAGTTGAAGCTCTGAATTTAGACTCTGTTTCAATAGACGACCTTTATGAAGAATATACTTGTGTTTGTCCACACTTTCAAACGTTTTTGACCAGTACTAAAGCGGATAATGATAATGAAGGCTGGACCTGAAAAACTGCTAAACCTCTTGAAAGTGGTTTCATTCATCATTAGCATCCCATGCTCAAATGCAGCAGTTGAAAGGGTGTTCAGCATGGTGGGAATGTGCTGGTCTGACACAAGAAACAGATGCAGCATTGATCTAATAAAATCTGAACTTCAGGTTAAAATCAATTTTGACATGGGCTGTCAATCTTTTTACAGCTTCTTAAAACAAAATAAAAAACTCTTGCAATGTGCAAAAATTTACAAGAAATACACTTTTAGACAGTGTTGAAAACAAAAGATATGTGTCATGTCTGGTGTCCTAACATGGAAAGATTTGGTTATGGTCATATTGCCATGTGAGCTGAATTAGACACAGCATTAAACCGGAGGTTCACCCAAAAATCAACGTTCTGACATTAGATCAAGCATACTGCCAACATCTGCAGTATGCTGGGTTTTTTTGTTTTGTTTTTGTACTTATCGTTTTATGAGCCGCTGTTATCCGGCTCCGAGCGGGGAATCCTGTGGGGAATGGGCGTTCCTAAGCCAAGATGAGTTGATTGACGGGCTGCTAAGGCGTGTCACACCTTCCGAAAATACCCGAAGTGACACTCGGGTATTTTCGGAAGGCGTGACGCGCCTTAGCAGCCCGTCAATCAACTCCTCTTGGCTTAGGAACACCCATTCCCCGCAGGATTCCCCGCTCGGAGCCGGATAACAACGGCTCATAAAACGATTAGTACAAAAAAAAAAAAAAAACAGCATACTGCAGATGTTGGCAGTATGCTGGATCTAATGTCAGAAAGTTGATTTTTGTGTGAACCTCCGCTTTAATATTTCAAAAATATTATACAGTATTTACTACTATATTATAGTTGACTGTTTTGTTAATATATTTTCAAGAATATATTTATAGTAATATATTGTTTTTTTACACATTAAGAAAGATGTGGATTTGTTTGTGTTTTATTATATATGGTTACTAGTTATACCTAGTTTCTAAAAGTTCATAAAAAAAAAAACAGAACAAGTTGCAATAAATTAACAGATTTTTTTTATTATTTTCTTAAGATATTTTTGCGCTGATTGCACACCCCCTATTATTGATTTTCTTAAGATATGTCTAACACATTAAAAGTATGACCTGTTTTAGGTAGCCAGAGATTGTGTGCAGGGCACAATCACAAATTACTGAACAATGCACAGGCAGTTATGTTTATAGTGATCTCAAGCATAACTTTGATGCAATGAACTTGCCAGAGTAAGTACAAAGTACGCCGCTGTCACTAAGTGACTACATTTAAAAAAAAAAAAACACACATCAAAAATCATATTTTTGGGGGGGCGGGCATGGGCGCGGGGGCGGGTGTCCCTGAATGGCAGTTTGAAAATGTCGTCACCCTACTATAGGGGCCTGAATCGCATCACGATTAAGAATGCATACCCGATTCCGTTGATTTACGAGTTGTTCGATCGCCTCAAGGGGGCTACGGTCTTTACTAAACTCGACCTGAGGGCTGCGTATAACCTTGTAAGGATCAAGGCGGGTGACGAGTGGAAGACCGCGTTCAACACCAGGACCAGGTCATTATGAATCCATGGTTATGCCTTTTGGGTTGTGCAATGCGCCCGCAGTCTTTCAGGAATTTATCAACAATGTTTTCCGTGACCTGTTGCAGCAGTGTGTTGTGGTCTATTTGGATCATATCTTGGTATACTCTGAATCCATGGAGGCCCACATTCTGGACGTTAAGCGGGTGTTGCAACGGTTACGAGAGGACAAGCTTTTCGGTAAGCTTGAGAAATGCGAATTTCACCGGTCCCAGGTAACCTTCTTAGGTTACATCATTTCCGCGGAGGGGTTCACCATGGACCCTGAGAAGGCTTCGGCAGTCTTACAGTGGCCCCAGCCCAGTGGTCTTCGTTCCCTGCAGCGCTTTTTGGGCTTCGCCAATTATTATCGGAAGTTCATCAGGGACTTCTCCACACTGGCCAAGCCTCTCACGGATTTGACAAGGAACGGCCGATGCCATCCGGGCTTTTGAGGCTCTAAAATCTGCCTTTGTGTCAGCTCCGATACTGTCTCATCCCAATCCTGGGTTGCCCTTTGTTCTCGTGGTGGACGCGTCTGAGACCGGAGTGGGCGCCCTTTTGTCTCAGCGTCGGACACCAGAGGGTCCTCTGCTTCCTTGTGGGTTTTACTCCAGGAAACTGTCTCCCGTGGAGTGCAACTACCAGATTGGTGACAGAGAGTTGTTGGCCATCGTGCAGGCTCTCAAGGAGTGGAGGCACTTGCTCGAGGGTTCGGTGGTTCCGGTTCTCATCCGGACAGACCACAAGAATCTGACGTACCTTTTCGGAGGCCAAGAGATTGACACCCCATCAGGTCAGATGGGCTCTGTTCCTGTCACGTTTTAATTATGTGGTCTCCTATTTACCCGGTTCCAAGAATGTCAGGGCGGATGCCTTATCACGTCAATACTCCGAGCTGTCCAGGGATGAATCGATACCGACTTCGGTCATACCTCCAAGTCAGATGCTGGCCGCCATTCACACCAGCCTGACCTCTCCCCTTGGAGAGCAGATTTTGGCGGCTCAATCTGGTGCTCCCTCTGGGAGACCCAACGGCAGATGCTTCGTGCCTGAGGAATTGCGCACCCAGTTGTTGCGAACCTACCATAACTCCAAAACTGCGGGGCATCCTGGAAAGAATCAGCTGTCCTGGGCTGTTTCACGTTTGTTCCGACATTGCCGCATATGTAGCGTCATGCTCTGTTTGTGCCCAGAATAAGTCCCCTCGACACCTTCCGTTGGGCCTTCTACAACCTATTCCCACTGGGGAGCGCCCATGGTTGCATCTGGGGATGGACTTCATTGTGGACCTTCCTGCATCCCGAGGCCATACGGTCATTCTCATGATTGTGGATCGGTTTTCCAAAATGTGCCACTGTGTTCCACTCAAGAAACTACCCACTGCAAAAGAGTTGGCCACGGTTTTCGCCAGGGAGGTCTTCCGGTTGCACGGTTTGCCCAAGGAGATAGTGTCGGATCGGGGAAGTCAGTTTGTGTCCAGGTTCTGGCGCGCCTTTTGCTCCCAGTTGGGGATTTGACTCTCCTTCTCTTTGGCCTACCACCCTCAGTCCAATGGGGCCACAGAGCGATCCAATTAGGCCCTGGAGCAATTTCTTCATTGCTATGTCTCCGATCATCAGGACAATTGGGTTGACCTTCTGCCTTGGGCTGAGTTTGCCAGGAACACGGCGGTTAACTCCTCCTCTGGGACGTCTCCCTTCATGGCCAATTATGGGTTCCAACCTGCCATGTTACCGGAGTCATTCTCTCCCCAAGATATTCTGGCTGTGGAGGACCACCTTTCTGCTCTACGTACTTCTTGGGTACAGATCCAGAGGTCCCTCGAGGTCTCTGCGCAGCGCCAGAAGCTCCAGGCTGATCGCAGACGGTTGCCTGCTCCTTCCTACCAGGTCGGAGACCGTGTGTGGTTGTCCACTCGCAATCTCAACCTTAGAGTGCCCACTCCCAAGCTGGCTCCTCGCTTTGTTGGTCCCTTCCGTGTGCTCCGCAGGGTGAATCCGGTTGCCTATGCCCTTGCGCTTCCACCTGGCATGCGGGTCTCCAATGTGTTTCACGTTTCCCTGTTGAAACCACTGGTGTGCAATCGCTTCACCTCCTCGGTTCCTCGGCCTCGTCCTGTCCAGGTGGGCGATCATGAATAATATGAGGTGAGCGATATCCTGGACTCACGCTTGGTCTGCGGTCGGTTGCAGTTCTTGGTCCACTGGCGTGGTTATGGTCCAGAGGAGCGTTCCTGGGTTCCCTCCGCAAATGTTCATGCTCCTGTCCTGATCCGAGCCTTCCACGCGCGCTTCCCCCAGAAGCCGTTTTTTGCGCCGCGGAGGAGGGGCCCTTGAGGGGGAGGCACTGTCATGGTCTTACCTCCTTGCTGGCTTCTTATCTCTGACATGTGCTGGCAGCCATCTTGCTCATGGGGTTCTTATAACCTACCACACCCTGCGGCTCCTCATTTCCACTGGGAGGAGCTGGAAGCTCAGCATATATATATGATGGCAGCTGCAGCATTTCCTTGCTTGGGCCTCTTGTATGACACCCTTCTGTGATCGTACTGCTTGTTCTTGGTTACCAACCCGGCTCCTACGGACTATCCTCCTTGCTCCTGATCCCCTGCTTCGTTTCACCATCTCTCTGGCTACAGACTCCGGCTTGGCTGACTCCCATTCCTGGTTATCGATCCTGGCTCCGGTTGAAGACTCTGCTGGCTGTTTGATCATCCGTTTGGACTTTTGCCTTGCTGTTTGGTTTTCAATAAAAGCCTTCTTATTCATTTATATGTTGTTGTACGTCTGATTCATGCTTCCGTGACAAGCTCCTACCCAGGCGGGTTTAATGCTGCTTGCTACACAAAGGGTAAGGATGGGCTGCCATGAAGCTCACACTGCACAGCACTAATCACAGGCAGTGAGATTTCCTGATCTGTGCAGTCGCAGATCGGGAAACGTGTCTCACTACCTGTGATTAGCATTGTGCAGTGTCAGATTTCTGGCAGGCATGTGGAGTTGCGAAGATGCCTGAGTCCATCCTTAATGAGGGGCACCACCGCAGCATCGCTGTACATAGCAGGATCAGACGACTTACGGTCCCAGCAGTCAGACTGTCCTCTGCCCATTCTGCTGAAGGAAGAATTGACATGGATTGCTCTTAAGGAGGTTTCTTCACTGTTCTACAGTTTGGGGGGGGGGGGCATCTGTCCACCGATTCAATCCCTGCCACCATCATATTTCACAGGACACTGTATATAGAAACCTTAAACCTAGAATTACCTTATCATATTTCACAGGACCCTACAAATACCTTACACCTGGAATTGGATTACTGCTAGCCAGGCTCAGCTGCTTTGCCTTGACTACATATTACTGTGCTACATTTAGAATTATTATATTGAGCTCCAACTTGCCGGTGAAGACCATTGCAAGGACTTGCATCCTGGACACTGCTATTCTATTGCTTTTTAAAAGGGACACACCACTAATACCTATATTAACACATATCTCATTAGGATTACAAGGTATAATAGGCCAGCTTGGGGTTCCCCTTTAGCAGTGCTTTATAAACTGCAACCAGTAGCCTTTCTTAGAGATTGATATTCTATATCTGATTTTAATGTACACAGAACAGAACAATACATTAATTAAACTGTCATTTAATTGCCTTAGGTGACCTTTTTAACTGAATCTTGGCTGTTTATCCAGGACTTAGCTGACTAATACTCTGTTACAAGACTCTTCTCTTGAATAAATAAAAGCAGAGAGAGCTAATCAATCTGCATTGTGTCAGTGTGTTATTTAACAGTATACACATGTCTAAACCTAGAGTGTCAGGAGGGATGGAAAGTCCACACACTCATGCAATTCGAAGCAACCCCCAAGAAACAGTGCTACACATAAGACCAATTAAAAAAATAATTTTTATTACAGAAATGTTGGCTTACTGAAAAGTATGTCCATGTACAGTATAGTATGAACTCAATACTTGGTTGGGAGCTTCTTTTGCATGAATTACTGCAGTGGTCATTGAACATGTGCATTCGTTTTTGTTAGAATGCATTTTCGTCCGAAAATCTGTTTTTTTCGTTATCGTTTTAACAAACGATAACGAAAGTGCAAAAAAACGAAAACCGAAAGATCCGACATAAAAAATGCTTTATTTTCGTTGCGGTAAAAATTCGATATAGCGAGATTCGACATTATAGGGAAAAGATTCGACATTATAGAGAAAAGAATCGACACTATAGAAATAATAGATTCGACATTACAGAGAATAGATTTCGATTTATGAGACGTAAAGATTCAACGTTCCGTCGAATATTCTTTTCAACATTCACCAGCAACCAAAAAGATTTGACGTTCCGTCGAATATTCTTTTGACCATTCAACAGAATCCAAGTATTATTGGATTTTCGGACGAAAGCTATTTCCCAACGAAAAAATAAATAAATCAAAACAATTTTCGGGAGTAACTAAATACATTTATTTTACAAACGAAAACGGAAAAACAAAACAAAATATTCCAGTCTGCACATGCCTAGTGGTCATCAACCCTGTCCTCAGGGCCCACTAACAGGCCAGGTTTGCAAGATAACTGAAATACATCACAGGTTATATCATTTGCTGCTCAGAGATTACAGTATTTTAATCTGCATCTCCCTAAGGTCATCAGGGCCCACTTAAAGGTCAGGTTTTGATGACCACTGAATTACTGCATCAATGCGGTGTGGCATGGAGGCCACCAGAGTGTGTCACTGCTGAGGCGTTATGGAAGCCCAGGTTGCTTTGATAGCAGCATTCAAATTTTCTAGGATACAGAATTTGGGGATTTCACTAGCTGTAAGCCATACTCATCAAAATTAAAAGAAAGAAATGCTTGAAATATATCACTTTTTAAATTAAATTACTGAAATAAATAAACTTTGATGATTTATTTTGATCTATTTTTTGGAGATGCACCTGTATATGTGAACTTTCCACTCTGAGGGCCAGATTCAGAAAGACTGGCGTATTTTTAGGCGGGCGTAATGCATCTCATATGCGCTACGTCGCCGTAACTTAGAGAAGCGAGTACAGTATTCAGAAATAACTTGCGCCCTAAGTTACAGCGGTGTAGCGTATATGGGCTGGCGTAAGCCCGCGTAATTCAAATTATCAAGGCAGTGGGCGTGTTGTATTGAAATGAGCCCTGACCCCATGCAAATGAGGGGCTGAACGAATGGCGCATGCACTGTCCGTGGACGTATCCCAGTGCGCATGCTCAAAAAATTCACGTCGGATAGAATGCCTAAGATACGTCAAACACTGCATATGACGTGAACGTAACTTACGCCCAGCCCCATTCACTTACGACTTACGTAAACGACGTGAAATTCAACGGCAGGGGTAACTTTACGGCGGTCGTACACCTTACGTAAACGACGTATATTAATGCACCGGGCGCAAGTACGTTCGTGAATCAGCGTATCCAGTTCATTTGCATATTCTATGTGTAAATCTACGGAAGCGCCCCTAGCTGCCAGCGTAAATATGCAACTTAGATACGACGGCGTAAGAGACTTACGTCGGTCGTATCAAGCTAGAATTCAGGCGTATCTTGGTTCCTGAATACAGGGCATAGATACGACGGTGCATCTTTTAACTTACGCTGCGTATCAATATATACGCCGGCGTAAAGTGTTTCTGAATCCGGGCCTGAGAGTTTATTCGATATTCCTGATAAGGCAAAAGTCAAATCTGGATTTTTTTTTTCTAAAATTGTTATAAAGGCAAACTTTTTGGATATCATCATATTTCGTATACATTGTCTTGTTCGTAGAAATCCTGCAATAAAACAAACATAGTTAACATTAGTAAAATGGAATTTTATTGAAAGTACAGTAGGTTTAATAAATCAATTCAATTTTTTTTTGCAAAAACAGTCCTTACCTAATGCATTTTCAGGTATAAATGTATTTTACAGAGGGTGTAGAAAATTGTACTAATAAATTTGTAAATAAACAGACCTTTAGGCTCCATTACCCCTGGGCGTTTTGGGATCATGCAAAATTGCTGCGATTCTGTTCCGTAATCTCAAAATGCACTAAAAAATAAATTCAATAACACCTAAAAACGCATAGTGGTTTTGCCAGGATTTATCACATGGCAAATAACATCACTTGAAGATTGTCGCCCAAAAGAAGTTTCTGCGATAAATCCTATGACAATCACAGTCAAACTGCACCGTGTTTTAGGTGCCTACAGTAAGTTGCCTGGTATGTTGGACAACATCAGCCTATTCAATAAAAACCGCCCGACATTCAGCCCCTGTGTATGGTAGACGGTCCCACAGAGCATGCTGGAAAACGCTCTAGACTCATTAACTGTTGACCGCCGAATGCCTCCTCTGCTGTTTGACAGATCTTATATATGGTAGATGAGGGTGAGGCACCCTGGCGACATCACCTGATGGCAATGCCCCTTTGTAAAGTCACGATCGCGCATGCACCGGCCTGTGACAATGTCCCCCAGGGCAGTACCCCTACCCATCCACCAAGATACTATGAACCCAGACCCCCATACCCATTTTATGGCCAACTACTTGCATATAAGCCTTCAAAATGGTGATTTCTCATGTTCGGCTCCCATAGACTTCAATAGAGCACGCTTATTAAAACAAAATAAAGGGATTTTTTAAAACAACTTACCTGTAAAATCCTTTTCTTCAAGTACATCACGGGACACAGAGCAGCAAGCCATTACTATACGGGTTATATGGTCTACCTTTAGGTGATGGACACTGGCACGCCCAGACAGGAAGTCCCCTCTCTATATAACCTCCTCCCCTATCGGGAGTACCTCAGTTTTGTAGCAAGCAGTATGTCTCGCAACGAGGTTCCCCAAAAGAGGGGTGGGAGCTCTGTGTCCTGTGATGTACTTGAAGAAAAGGATTTTTACAGGTAAGTTGTTTTAAAAAATCCCTTTTTCTTCCTCGTACATCACGGGACACAGAGCAGCAAGCCATTGCTATACGGGATGTCCAAAAGCAATGCTTAATGAGGGGAGGGGGACACCCCAGCATAAACATGCAAAAAAAAGGAGGGTGCCAACCCCCGACGTGAGGATTTTAAATTGCTGACTGCAGTACTGCTCGCCCGAAGGCTGCGTCGACACTCCCCTTAACATCCAGCTGGTAAAACCTTGTGAAAGTATGGACAGACGACCATGTCGCTGCCCTGCAAATCTGAGCCATGGAGATCTGGTGATGTGCCGCCCAAGAGGCACCCATGGCTCTTGTCGAATGTGCCGTCACTGATAAAGGAGGAGGTACCCCCTTTAAGCCGTAGGCCTGACTAATCAATTGCCTGATCCACCTTGCAATAGTTGATTTCGCTGCCGGCTGACCCCTTTTGGGCCCGGCTGGTAAGACAAAAAGGACGTCGGTTTTCCAAATCTCTTCCGTGGCCTTCAGATAATATCGCATAGCACGGACGACATCTAAAGTATGCAGCCGCCTCTCCCCTGACGACGAGGGGTTAGGGAAAAAAGCCGGTAGAACCAAGTCCTGATTCAAATGAAACTTTGATATAACCTTGGGAAGAAAGGAAGGCTGTGGTCGTAATATGACCCTGTCATTATGAAAAATCAGATAAGGTTCCCTGCATGACAGAGCTGCTAACTCTAATACCCTTCTGGCCGAGGTCATCGCCACCAGGAACACAAGCTTCCTGGTCAGAAATAACAATGGGACCTCAGCCAAAGGCTCAAACGGCTGCCTCTGCAGGGCCGAAAGAACTAAGTTTAAGTCCCATGGGCAAAGAGGGCATCTGACTGGAGGATTCATCCGTAATGCCCCCTGAAGAAAGGTCTTGACAAGTGAGTGATTAGCCAGAGGCCTCTGAAACAGGACTGATAAGGCCGACACTTGCCCCTTGATCGTACTTACAGCCAGGTTTCTGTCTATTCCGAGTTGAAGGAACTCCAGGATCCTGCCAATAACATACTTGCGGGGTTGCCATCCTCTTTTCCCGCACCAGGCAACGTATGCTTTCCATACCCTGTAATATATAGCCCTGGAAGCAGGTCTTCTGGCTCTAATCGAGTAGAAACTACCTGGCTGGAAAGGCCCCTACCCCTAAGAATCAGGGCCGTCAAACTTAGACGGTGTAGGGCAGGATGGCGGACCGGGCCCTGACACAGTAGGTCTGGTCGAAGCGGGAGGGGCCAGGGTTTTCCTACCAACATCTTCAGGATTAGGGAGAACCACGACCTTCGTGGCCAGGCCGGAGCCACGAGAATCACTGGCTTGTGTTCTGCCTGGATCCTGCGTTGAAGGCGAGGCAACATTTGCAACGGAGGGAAGGCGTATAGGAGAGAGAACCGGTGCCAAGGGCATACTAATGCGTTGGTTCCGCAGGCCAACAAGTCCCTTGTCCGGGACACGAACAGGTTCACCTTCTTGTTGTGCCTTGAGGCCATGATGTCCACATCTGGTGACCCTAGTCTCCGGCAGATTTCTTGAAACACCTCGGGAGGGAGTGACCATTCCCCTGGCAACATCTGTTGGCGACTCAAAAAATCTGAATCCGCGTTGTCCACCCCGGGGATGAACACCGCCAAAATGCACGGAACCTGATTCTCTGCCCAGAGGAAAATCTTGTCCACCTCTGCTTGAGCAGCCCGGCTCCTTGTGCCCCCCTGGTGGTTTATATACGCCACCGCCGTGGCGTTGTCGGACTGTATCCTCTCCGGCGAACCCCGTAGTTTGGAGGTCCAGGCTGTCAGGGCCAACCGCGCCGTTGTCGGACTGTATCCTCACCGGCGAACCCCGTAGTTTGGAGGTCCAGGCTGTCAGGGCCAACCGTGCCGCTCTGATCTCCAGCACATTGATGGGCAAACTTCTTTCTGTTGCTGACCATCTCCCCTGTAGGGTGCAGCCTTCTAGGATCGCCCCCCAGCCCCAGAGGCTGGTGTCCGTGGTGACTACCCTCCAGGACACGGGACTGAAGGACCTACCCTTCAGAAGATTCTGCGGGTTCAGCCACCAGCTGAGGCTCTGACGTACCTGGGAGGATAAGGCTACAGGATGATCCAAGCCCTGAGGCCTCTTGTTCCATCCTGATAGAATGGCCTCCTGTAATTTTCTTGAGTGGAACTGAGCATAGGGCACAGCCTCGAAAGAGGCTACCAACCTGCCTAAGAGGTGCATGTCCATTCAAACCGTTGGCCTCCTTCTGTTTAGAACAGCCCCGATAGTTTCCCTTATGGACAGGACCTTCTCTTGAGGCAGGAACACCCTCTGGTGCTCTGCATCCAAGAGCATGCCGAGGTACTCTAAACGTCTTGTGGGCTCCAAGGCTGACTTGTCCCGATTCAGGACCCAGCCCAGCGATTCCAGGTAACGAACGGTTAGGCTTACTGCCTGACTTACACAAGCCTCTGAGTGACCTACTATCAATAGATCGTCCAGATAGGCCAGGTTTGACACCCCCTGGATTCTGAGATTGGCCAACACAGGGGCCAGAATTTGTGTGAAGACACGGGGGGCCGTAGCTAGCCCGAACGAGAGTGCCATAAACTGATAGTGCCGATGTCCTAACGCAAACCGCAGGAATCTGTGATGTCCTGGGAATATTGGCACATGAAGGTATGCATCCTTTATGTCTATAGATGCTAAGTAATCGCCCTTCTGTAAGACGGCGGCTACCGACCGAACTGATTCCATCCAAAATGATTGAACCCTTAAATATCGGTTCAACCGTTTTAGGTCCAGTATGGGCCTGACGTCGCCATCTGGCTTTGGAATGATAAAGAGGTTGGAGTAGAACCCTTGCCCGCGCTCCTGGGCTGGCACCTCTACAATTACCTCTTGAACCAAGAGGCGGTTCAAGGCCGCCATCAGAGATTTTCTTTTCTCTGGATTGCCCGGAAATCTTGACCTTTGGAAATGAGGGGGGGGGGGGTCTCCAGAAATTCGAGCTTGTAGCCCAATGCCACCGCGGAGAGAACCCACCTGTCGGGGACCCTGGCTTCCCAGACCGTTGAGAAATGCCAAGGTCTTCCCCCCACCCGCAGGAGTGGGGGCGCCCCCTCATAAGGTTGACTTGGGGGTCGCCTTGGCCGGTTTGCGGAACCATGGTCTCCTGTTACCGGCAGGCTGCCCCTGGGCCTTGTTACCCATGCCTTGCCGCCCAGGAGGCCGTCGTTACTGTCTAGAAATAGATAAACCTGGGGCGGGCGAGGCTGGATGCTTAAAGGTAGGGCCTCGAGCCCTTTTCTTAACTTGTAGGAGTGTACTCTTCCCACTGGATATAGTCTGGATATACGCTTCCAGATCCTTTCCAAATAATTTCTCCCCATGAAAAGGGAAACTGGCCAATAGTCTTTTACACGGGATCTCCGCAGACCAATTTTTCAACCACAAGAGTCTCCTCATGTGTATCAAAAAAAGTGACAGGCGGGAGGCCTGCTAAATAGAGTCCTTTATGGCATCAACTGCGAAGCATAAGGCTCTTGGGAGGTCTGCCAACACCTGTGCCTGTTCCGGCGGGATTTCTCTTAGGACCTGCTTGGCTTGGTCCTTGAGGGCCTGGCAAATGCCAATCGCGGCCACAGCGGGCTGAATCACTGCCCCAGCCGTAGCAAAGGAGGCCTTTAGAAGTGTCTACAGACGCTTATCGACCGGATCCTTGAAGGTCTGAATATTCTCGACCGGGCAGGTCAAGGTCTTATTGACACAGGCAATGGCCGCATCCACCACCGGGACTGCCCACTTTTTAGCGAATGCTTCATCAATGGGATACAAAACCGAAAATCTTTTTGGAGGGATAAATATTCTATCAGGTTTCACCCAATCCTGAAAAACGAAGAGGATGGACTGGAAACACTGAGATACCTGATGGGGCCTTCAAAGACCCCAAGGAGGACACCATAGTGACCTAAGGTTCTGGTAGAGGCATCTTAAAAGCCGTCCGGACCATCTCTGTCAAGGACTGAACCCATAGGCTCTCTGTCACGATCCCTATCGTGTCAGGCAGACGGCGAGGCGTGGCCGTGCTCCAGGTGGCTTAGGGTGGAATTGAACCTGGGACCTCTTTTGTTACCAGCCCAAACCCTTACCTCTCAGCCACTGTTGAATTAGAAATTCTTGTTGCTTTCCAGCTATGGTGGTGCTGAATGGGCTCTTCACCATTAGCTGGATTTCATTACCTTCCACACCTGAGATTCTTGCTACAGCTGACACAGCTTAACCAGTTAGCCAGCCTATAAAGCCCTACCTCACTTAGAGAGCAGTGTCAGTTCATTTTGGTTTGATCTCCCTGTCTGTGCTAAAGCAAACTGCTTATATATTAAGCTCCTTGACTGACCCCGGCTTTTGACCATTGGCTTTGTTTTCTGGACTGCTGTTTGCCTGAACCCTTGACCCGGCTTGGACTTCGGATACCTGTGACTTCTCCAACACCTGACCACGGCTTGTGACCCGGACTTATCTCTTGCTTCCCGTATTGCGCAAGGACGCCTGCTGTCTTCTGGGAACCCCTGTCACGCCACCTTGCTGTACCCGCTCTGAACCTCAGTGGACACCACAGTTCGCTCTACACTCCCTCCGGGACCACCAGCATACCAGGCTTTACTCTCCTAACCGCAAGTACCACATACTATAGTCTGTGCACGCCCAGCCCCGGAACCAGCATGTCCGGAACCATATGTTATAATGCCAGAGAGATTTGATGGTAGTCGTGCAGCCTTCTCATGTTTCAAGATAGATTGTGAGCTGTTGTTTGCTCTTAAACCTAGGACCTATGCCAAGGACTATGTTAAGGTTCGCGCTACCATAAACTTGCTTACAGGGAAAATTAAAACATGGGCTCATCAGTTGTCGCAGGAAAATAGTCCAGTCTTGGACACTTGGAAAACTTTCATGTCTGCTCTGGACTCTCATATTTCCGTTTCTAAGAGAACCAGTGTTCCCAAGTCCACTTTCGGTTCACGTGGCCTACGCGTACCCAGGGACAAGAATTCCCTATACAGAGATGACACCAAGTCATACCAGTATGTGCCAAGACAGCAAATCCAGTACATGCCCAGCCATGAAGCTCCAACACCACAGAGCTTTGACGTCCCTGTGGATGCCCACAGCCCAACCCAGGATGATGAGGAACCCATGCAGATCGGAACCATCCGATCCGCATTATCTAAGATAGAGAGAGACCGGAGGAGAGATTATGGACTCTGCTTTTACTGTGGGTTAAGCGGGCACTTTATATCTTTTTGCCCAACTCGCCCACCTCGGCCAAAGATTTTACAGGTGGCTACTATTGGGAGTCTTTTTCCTGCTCCAGTGTCCCAGATTCCGGCTCCAGTGTCCCAGATTCCGGCTCCAGTGTTCCAGATTCCTGTGTCTCCAGTCCCACTTCCTGTGTCTCCAGTCCCACTTCCTGTGTCTCCCGTTTCAGAGTCTCCCGTTTCAGAGTCTCCCGTTTCAGAGTCTCCCGTTTCAGAGTCTCCCGTTTCAGAGTCTCCCGGTCTTGTCTCACCAGTTTCAGTGTCTCCAGGTCTTGTCTCACCAGTTTCAGTGTCTCCAGGTCTTGTCTCACCAGTGTCCCCAAATGAAATTCTTCCACCTGACTGCACATATGCCTCAAATGGTAATATCGTCCGTAAACAGGATCTACAGATGTTTGAGCGAGCTTTACAAGCAGTAAGTGCACCCCCTACCAGAACTTCAAAAATTTCAAAGACCAAGAGGAAAAAGAAAAAATCTTCAGACCCCGTTGTTGGAACTTTGTTTCCCCATGGATTAGATGAGAACTGTCTGTATGACATGGATGCCTATGGCAACATATCTCTCCTGACGGATGATGTGCCTGACTACTCTAGTGAAGAGGGTAGTTTGCACATTGATGACTACACTTATGAGGTAGCTCCTTCCAACACCCGGAGGGCGTCTTTGAGGAGGGGGATATGTCACGATCCCTATCGTGTCAGGCAGACGGCGAGGCGTGGCCGTGCTTCAGGTGGCTTAGGGTGGAATTGAACCTGGGACCTCTTTTGTTACCAGCCCAAACCCTTACCTCTCAGCCACTGTTGAATTAGAAATTCTTGTTGCTTTCCAGTTATGGTGGTGCTGAATGGGCTCTTCACCATTAGCTGGATTTCATTACCTTCCACACCTGAGATTCTTGCTACAGCTGACACAGCTTAACCAGTTAGCCAGCCTATAAAGCCCTACCTCACTTAGAGAGCAGTGTCAGTTCATTTTGGTTTGATCTCCCTGTCTGTGCTAAAGCAAACTGCTTATATATTAAGCTCCTTGACTGACCCCGGCTTTTGACCATTGGCTTTGTTTTCTGGACTGCTGTTTGCCTGAACACTTGACCCGGCTTGGACTTCGGATACCTGTGACTTCTCCAACACCTGACCACGGCTTGTGACCCGGACTTATCTCTTGCTTCCCGTATTGCGCAAGGACGCCTGCTGTCTTCTGGGAACCCCTGTCACGCCACCTTGCTGTACCCGCTCTGAACCTCAGTGGACACCACAGTTCGCTCTACACTCCCTCCGGGACCACCAGCATACCAGGCTTTACTCTCCTAACCGCAAGTACCACATACTATAGTCTGTGCTTGTAGATTTGTAGTACTATCTTGTGTGTATCAGAGATACAACCCTGTTTTCCCCTGAGGTAGTTGGTTATAGGGGAATAAGCTTCTACAGTCTCTCAGTTGGTTATTCACTAGAGGTTGTGATGAATTAACCCCAATCTCTCTGATTACTCTGAGTGAGAAGTGGTGGTTGTACCTGAGAGACCTCTATAGTTTAAAACCAACTGTTTACTGTAGTTGTGTAGCAGGGATGTTACACTCTCCGCCTGGGAGGCTGAAAAAGGCTCCTCTACTGTAGAGTCCTCAGACTCAGAACCCTCTAGGATATCTTCCGTAGTGTCCCCAGGCAGATCCAGCTCTTCAGGGGAAAGGCACTCTGCATCCAACTCCCTGAGTCTAGGTGACGGGGATCTAGCCCGTTTTCTACCTGACATGGAGCTTGCAATTAAGGTAGTAAACCTACGTTCCAACCCCATTAGGGTGGACGCTAACATGTCCTCTGTTATGAAAACAGGGGTGGGTTGATTAGGGCCTGCCACAGCACCTAGCAACCCTGATGGCTCATTCAGGGCAGCGACCTGAAGTTTGTCTGGGGAGGATGGTACTGCCATGGCCGGAGCCAGATCCTCCAAGCCCGAAGGGGACCCCTTCTGTTTTTTTTGCAGCTTTCGCACTCTTAGGGGATCCCGTACCATTGGGACCCATGGTACAAACCTGAGGCACTATGTATGAACAACTGACTGCTGTGACAAGGAGTACAAAAGGAAAAAATCCTTCTAGGAGGTTAGAGATAATTCTAGGGAGGCCCAAGAGTTATCCAACCCCCGGGGGTGATCACTGGCAGAGGCAACGTGAAATCCCCTGCTGATCAGTGCTTGAGCCTGAGCCCAAATTGCTGCGGAGGGAAAATATGGCTTTTAAACGTCCATAGTGAGCTTTAAGCTCTAGAACTGTAGTTCCCAAAACCGCCACTGGGTGCCGCTGTGGAGCTGTTTACAGAGCTGTCTAGCTGACTTGGCTGCTGCTCTGTGCTCGCTCACCTGCCTGATTCCTGGTCAGGTCTTAAATGAATGTCGCAAGCCTGACGTCAGGCGTCCCGCGGCACGCCCGACGCTACCTCCTCCGCCCCCCCCCGCACGGCGCCGTGCATATCTAACGTGCGTGCACGCCCTAAAATAGCCAGAAGGGAGGAGGCATGGAGGACGCCGTGGCGCAGCACACGTGGAGCCTCAGCTCCACACACCCAGCCAGGTATCTACTGCCCCTAAGGGCCATGAGGTAAAAACGGAAGAAGCGCTCCCCAGTAACAGGGGGGTTCCCTACCGCAGTGCAGCAACAACTAACCAGCTCGGGGGGGGGGTGAGAAGGAAGGTAGAATATGGGTTAACTTTGCCATCCTGTCCGGAAGGACGTAGTGGAACAAGACTGCCGATGCCAAGCATACTACAGACAAACCCAGGGATCCCCCCCCCCCCAAAGAGATATCCTGCCGTTGGACCAAGTCCCGCAGGTTCCCCACTTACCTGTCCACGCAGCAGGGTATAGCTGAGCAAAACCCAATCTTCCCCCATCTCCGTGGGTATCGTGATACACCTTCAGGGACCGGGGTCCTGGATGGGAACACCACACCCCTGGACCTATAAAGCACTCTGGCAACAGAAGACCTTTAAACCTATGAAGGTAAAAGGCTCCGGAACCCAGGGTCCAGCCCTCCGAGGAGAGGCATTATAGGCAAAACCCCATTCTTGAGCTGGGGCCCGTGTACCGTCCACTTTGGCCATAAATCACCTTGTACAGATCCGGTAAGCCAGCCAAGGTCCCAAGGACACAAAAAGGCATAGCTCTTCTCAAACGTGACCAACACCTGAGACACTGGCAAAAAAACTGAGGTACTCCCGATAGGGGAGGAGGTTATATAGGGAGGGGACTTCTGGGCGTGCCAGTGTCCATCACCTAAAGGTAGACCATATAACCCGTATAGTAATGGCTTGCTGCTCTGTGTCCCGTGATGTACGAGGAAGAAATAAGTGCAGCGCAATTCAATCAGTCCAAAATATTGACAGAATGGTATTCTCAGAAAGTAATGTGATAGAGTAGGAGTCCAGAGAAATGGTGAACATCAAGATCCACAGAAATGGTGAACATCAAGAGCCACAGAGTCTTTTTTTTTACCACTGCTGAAGAAGTCCACAATGGGTGACAATTCCTCCACCTCTGGTATAACTAATTACTCTCACCTTATAGCATAGACCCCTGAGCGAACAGGTGGTCATGCAAGCAAAAGTCAAAAGGTTAAACACGGACCATATACTTCTTTCACGTCTCCTTATTTTTTAGCAAGGGCGCCAGGTCATATATGATAAAAGAGAGGATCTAAGTGCTCACTGCTTAACCACTTTAGCCCCGGACCATATTGCTGTCCAAAGACCAGAGCACTTTTTGTGATTCGGCACTGTGTCGCTTTAACTGACAATTGCGCGGTCGTGTGACGTGGCTCCCAAACAAAATTGGCGTCCTTTTTTTCCCACAAATAGAGCTTTCTTTTGGTGGTATTTGATCATCTCTGCGGTTTTTATTTTTTGCGCTATAAACAAAAATAGAGCGACTATTTTGAAAAAAATGCAATATTTTTTACATTTTGCTATAATAAATATCCCCAAAAAAGATATAAAAAAACATTTTTTTTTCCTCAGTTTAGGCCGATACGTATTCTTTTACATATTTTTCGTAAAAAAAAAAAAATCGCAATTAGCGTTTATTGATTGGTTTGCGCAAAATTTATAGCGTTTACAAAAAAGGGGGTAGTTTTATGGCATTTTTATTAATATTTTTTTTTTACTAGTAATGGCGGCGATCAGCGTTTTTTTTCGGTACTGCGATATTATGGCGGAAACATCGGACACTTTTGACACATTTTTGGGACCATTGGCATTTTTATAGCGATCAATGCTATAAAAATGCATTGGATTACTATAAAAATGCCATTGGCAGTGAAGGGGTTAACACTAGGGGGCGGGGAAGGGGTTAAGTGTGTTCCTATTTGTGTTCTAACTGTATGGGGGGGGTGGACTCACTAGGGGGAATCGCTGATCTTCCGTTCATACATTGTATGAACGGAGGATCAGCGTTTCCCCCGCTGACAGGAACGAGCGCTTTGTGTTTACACTCACAGCTCTCGTTCCCCGCTCTGTAACGAACGAGTGCGCGTGCCCGGCGGCGATCGGGCACGCGCGCGGGACTCGGGGGCGAGCAGGGGGCGCGCGGGCCGCCGCCGGCGCGCACGCGCCCCCTAGCGGCTGCGAAAGTCCCGACGTAGAGCTACGGGCTCTCGCCCAGGAGAGCCGACCTGCCGCCGTAGAACCACGGCGGCTGGTCGGCTAGTGGTTAAAGGATCACTAAAGGAAATTTGTTTTTTTAGCTAAATAGCTTCCTTTACCTTAATGCAGTGCTGTTTTTATGTTCTCATTGTTCGTTTTTGCTTTGAAGTAGCTGTAATACTTCTCTGATCTCCACACTTCCTGCTTGTCTGGCTCCTTATGAAAAATCTCATGGCAGCTTTTCACTGTGGTCCAAGCTGTGTCTCTAAAACTCCTCAGACCCAATCAGATTCATTTTAAAAACAAAACACTGCCCTGGGATTCAATTTAAAAACAAAACACTGCCCTGGATTTGTTTGTTTTTGCTCTGTCTCTCTCTCTACCTTACATAAACACAAAACCTTTTTAAAAACGAAAGTGAAACTAGATTCATATTATATGATTGATTTTTATCTATTTTTAATCATTTTTAAAAGGAATCAGTTAACTTTTATGTCTCTATATCCTGTAAACAGTCATTTCAGCAAAAAAAAATGTTTTCCTTTAGTGATCCTTTAACAGTATAAATGTAATACAAAAAAACTACTCACAATAAAACCGATAAAATACAGCATGTATAACCCACATGGGTCTGTATCACTTCCAAAGGACAGCAGCGCATCACGTACGCGTTACGTTCCTTAGAACTTCCTCAGCGGGATGGGGCTACGGCGTCACCCGTTAGCCTATTTATAAAGAACCATCGCTATAGCAATGGCCGAAGGCAGCTGGGCATGGCTGCAACGTCACACATCAGCCTAATGAAGTGCACCGCTGTCAAAGCAACAGCAGATGCCGAGCCGAATGGTAAAAATCTCAAAGTTTATCGGCCATGAGAAAAAAATTGTATATAAGTGGCTTAAGGTATTCTATTCTGCTTAAAATGTGTTCAATATATAATCTACATTTTTCTGTATATTTCTACATACCCTAAAAACCTGTAGGATTGAAATATCGCCATCATGTGGCTATTACTGATATTACACCTACACAGAATTACCCGGATTCACAAAGCACTTACACCAACGTATCTCCAGATACGCCGCCTAAGTACAAATATGCGCCGTTGTATCTGTGCGCCGAACCCACAAACTTAGATACGCCTAAAAACTGACTTCATCCTGCCTACGCCGGCGTAGAGTGGGCGCATATTTATGCTGCACAGAGGTGGCTTTCCCATTGATTTTCTATTCATATATGCAAATGAGGGAGATACGACGATTCACGAACGTACTTGCGCCCACCGCATGATTTAAGCGGTTTGCGTAAGTTTTACGTTCGGCGTAAAGTTATTCCCCATAGATGAGGCGCAACCCATGCAAAGGTATGGACCAGGGAACACAAGTCTACGTATTTTACGTTGGACATCTGAATATGGGCCGACGTGGGTCTGGCTGGGCCGTAGGTTACGTTCACAGCGTACAGTTACAGTTATTCGGCGTATCTTAGGCAGTTGTTCCGACGTGGTTGTACGCATGCGCACGGGGATACGTCCATGTCCCGACGCATGCGCAGTTCATTTTAAGTACTTGTCTGGCGCCCGGCACATCATTTGCATGGGTACACACGTCATTAGCATGGATCACGCCCACTTCCACCTACTTCCACTTACGCTGGCTTACGCCTACGAATACACGCTAAGCCGGTGCAGAGTTGGGAGCATTTGCTTTGTGAATTCCATGCTTGCCTCTCCACACTGCGCCGGCGTAGCGTAAAAGAGATACGCTACGGCGGCATATATATGCGCCGATGTATGTGAATCTGGGCATATATCTGTATTAAATGTAATTAAATATTCCGTATTATTAATTCACCAGATGCTGTCCTTCAAAAACGTTTACAAATACATTGAATACATAATAAGAATATAATAAAATTATATTAAAACACAAATGTATCTAAAATTAATAGTAAAGAATAATTAATAAAAATTAAATAAACTGATCTACCAAAATATTAATGATTCTAAGTAAAAAAAAAGGGGATTTTTTTTTTTAAATGTATCCGAAATAAAACAGTTGAGGTTAAAATCGACATTTAACCCATCAGGTGTCAAAACCTTGGCCTCTACGATCCAATAGGATTCTCGCTGGCTAATATGAGTATTCTCACCGGTTCGTGAGAATACTGCTCCGGTACTTGCTTCAGCTACTAACTGTGGTCCATTGTAATAAGATGGTTGGTCCCTTAGTGGCGACAGCTTCCCCCTCTACCTCTGACCACGACAGGTTCTCCGGCCAGCAGAACCGTAAATTCTGGTTGGACTACAAGACGCAATCCCAACCCTGCGCTGCTCTCTTGCTTCTGGATAGGCTCTCAGCCTAGCAGCCACATGTGCCAGGAATATGCCCAAACGCTGATCTAGCAGCCTGGGCAGTACAACACATGTCCACCCAGACAGTCGTCCAGGTGGCAGAGAACATAGATCACCTTAAACCTAAATCCCCTTACAAACAAAGTAGTTGCTTACCCCATTTACGTATAACTCCTCCTCTTGGATTTCTTTGCAGGTTTGATCCTTCTCCTGCCCTGAAATTGAATAGACATTCATTTATTTGCAGTTACTTAAAGAACAAAGCAATATCTTCTGACAATTACATATTTCAGTATTTGGGACCTGTACAGTATCACTGATGAGTTATTACATTTGGAATTATTGTTAGGGAGGTTACAATTAGCTTACACATCTACGTGCTGACCGTAGGCGGTCATATTACATCCTCGTATGGCAGTAGTTATACTGAGATGATGCCTGCGGCTACAGGCATCGTCCGAGTTTCAAAATTTTCAGCTGGCAGTTTACTTTACTGCAGAAGTGATGGAGTGGCTAAACAGCCTCTCCATCACTTTTGCAGGTGGCGGAATGTTGTTCCTCCTGCCGTCAGCGGCTGGGAAAGCAGCCAATCAGACAGATCTGTGTCTGATTGTATGTATTGGAGGCCAGAGGAGAGATTTAGGTCCTAATAAACCCCAGATCTCTCCCTAAACAGGACATGACATGGCTCATGCAAGGATTTTTGACACCCTCATTTTGCCGTCCCCTGGCTCCATCCCTGACCCTACCCCCATTTGCCCTGCCCCTGTATACCCCACCTTTTTAATGAAGTGCCCATCATTGCAGCCTCACCAGCACCCATCAAATTCAGATTCACCAGCACTTATCAAATGCAGCCATCAATGAATGTGTGCCCTAGGTGGCTGCCTAGTGGTAGCACTGGCCCTAAAGGCTGTTACAGGATGTTATTCATCTCTTAATTATAGCAATAACTTTAATACAAAAAAATAAATAGTGCTAAAAATATAGTTTAAGATAAAAAAAAAAGTTAAAGTGCCCTGCCCCCTTAATGCTTAAGTGCAAATGCGAACACATATGCAAGTCCTGTACACATATTTAAACAGTGATTGCACCACATGTGAGGTATAATCGTGAACATCAGAGTGAGAGCAATAATTCTAACACCAGATCTCCTCTGTAACTTTAAACTAGTAACCTTTAAAGAAAATGTAAATGTTTTCAGTCCCATAGTATATGCAATTATAAAGTGGGACATGTTTTTAATCAGCGTAGATACCAAAGGGTTCCTTTAATTTTTTTGAGCAAGAGTATAGCATTAAACTCAAACTCCTGGGATATTGATCTGGTGAGTTAAGTAGCAGAGGGGTTGGTAATCCGTTTCAGCTGCTTTGGTGTTAATGAAATTAACAACAGGTACACTAGGGGGCAACAATGAGACGACCTCCAAAACAGCAATGATTTTACAGGAGGAGGCCACTGACTTTTTGTTCTCTACTCATTTTTCATGACTGTTTTGCATTTGGCTAGGGTCAGTGTCACTACTGGTAGCACGAGGCAATACCTGGACCCTAGAGAGGTTGCACAGGCAGTCCATCTCCTCCAGGAGTCAACATCAATATGTGTCATTGCCAGAAGGTTTGCTGTGTCTCCCAGCACAGTCTCAAGAGCATGGAGGAGATTCCAGGAGACAGACAATTACTCTAGGAGAGCTGGACAGAGCCAAAGAAGGTCCATAGCCCATCAGCAGGACCGGTATCTGCTCCTTTGTGCAAGGAGGAAGAAGATGAACACTGCAGGTATAGCCAGGGCCGATCCTACTCGGGGTGCAGTGGGTGCCCCGCACCCAGCGCTGTCATCTGCGAGGCGCCGAGCGAGCCGCCGAGATTTTATTTATTTTTTTTTAAATCCGAGCCGCCGAATCCATCCGAGTGCCGAGCGGGATGTGACAACGTGACGTCACACGGCCGCCCCAGCATCCACAGCGCGCCGCCTCTGCGGCTGGAGATGCTCCACACCCACCATGACCTCTGACTGCCATCTTCAGACAGCGTGGAGGAGCGAGCGCCGAGCGGACGGAGCATAATTATTGCTCCGCTGCTGCCTGCCTGATTCAGCTGAGATTGAGCGCCAGCGCCTCTGCCTCAGCCTGCGATCTCTGCCTGGTCTGACTGACTGAGTGCCACTGCCACCATCGATCTGCCTGCTGCTGTGCCTGAGTGCTGACTGCACCCTCCCTACCTGTCTGTGACTCTGTGTAAGTTAAAGTTATACTGTGTATGCAACCACTGTGCCCGTCCAAAACGCAGCCACTGTGCCCGTCAAACGCAGCCAATGTGCCTGTCAAACGCAGCCAATGTGCCTGTCAAACGCAGCCAATGTGCCTGTCAAACGCAGCCACTGTACCCATCAAACGCAGCCACTGTACCCATCAAACGCAGCCACTGTACCCATCAAACGCAGCCACTCTGCCCATCAAATGCAGCCACTCTGCCCATCAAATGCAGCCACTCTGCCCGTCCAAAACGCAGCCACTGTGCCCCAAATGCAGCCACTGCCCACTGTGCCCGTCCAAAAGCAGCCACTGTGTCCCAAACACAGCCACTGTGCCCCAAATGCAGCCATTGTGCCCGTCCAATTGCAGCCACTGTGCCTGTCAAAAGCAGCTACTGTGCCCATCAAAATGCAGCTACTGTGCCCAGAAAAACACAGCCACTGTGCCCGTCAAAAACGCATCCACTGTGCCCGTCAAACACAGCCAGAGGACCCATCAAACGCAGCCACTGTGCCCGTCCAAACGCAGCCACTGTGCCCGTCCAAACGCAGCCACTGTGCCCGTCCAAACGCAGCCACTGTGCCTGTCCAAACGCAGCCACTGTGCCTGTCCAAACGCAGCCACTGTGCCTGTCCAAACGCAGCCACTGTGCCCGTCCAAATGCAGCCACTGTGCCCATTAAAAATGCAGCCACTGTGCCCATCAAACGCAGCGACTGTGCCCATCAAACGCATCCACTGTGCCCATCCAAAATGCAGCCACTGTGCCCCAAATGCAGTCACTGCCCACTGTGCCCGTCCAAAAGCAGCCACTGTGCCCAAAACGCAGCCACTGTGCACCAAACGCAGCCACTGTGCCTGTCAAAAGCAGCTACTGTGCCTGTCAAACGCAGCCACTGTGCCCATCAAACTGCAGCCACTGTGCCCATCAAACTGCAGCCACTGTGCCCATCAAACTGCAGCCACTGTGCCCATCAAAATGTAGCCACTGTGCCCATAAAAACAGTCATCCACTGTGTCTGTCCAACGCAGCCACTGTGTCTGTCCAACGCAGCCACTGTGTCTGTCCAACGCAGCCACTGTGTCTGTCAAACTGCAGCCACTGTGTCTGTCAAACTGCAGCCACTGTGTCTGTCAAACTGCAGCCACTGTGTCTGTCAAACTGCAGCCACTGTGTCTGTCAAACGCAGCCACTGTGTCTGTCAAACGCAGCCACTGTGTCTGTCAAACGCAGCCACTGTGTCTGTCAAACGCAGCCACTGTGTCCGTCAAACGCAGCCACTGTGTCCGTCAAACGCAGCCACTGTGTCCGTCAAACGCAGCCACTGTACCCATCAAACGCAGCCACTGTGCCCGTCCAAACGCAGCCACCACTGTGCCCATCCAAACGCAGCTACTGTGCCCATTAAAAATGTAGCCACTCTGCCAATCAAACGCAGCCACTGTGCCCGTCCAAACGCAGTCACTGTTCCCATCCAAACGCAGCTTCTGTGCTCATTAAAAATGCAGCCACTGTGCCCATTAAAAACGCAGCTACTGTGCTGTGCCAATCAAAATGCACATGCACTCCCCAGACCCAGTAGTGTCAGATCACGTCTTACATAAAACTCTCTCTCCCCCTCTCGTTCCCATACTCCATGTTGTATGTTGCATAGTCCTAACCAAAGTGTTCATTCTCGCAACAGTTACTGATTTAACAAAGTTCTTCTGTAAGGTAGGCTCAGACAAAGTGATTTAATTGTTTGTGCAAATGTTATTGAAAATTGTATTTATTTAAAAAAGGATTCTCTAGCCCCAGGCGTATCTGTGAGACTGTGAGTTGTGGTACAGTAATTAGGAGAATTGTGTTGGTTAATGGACTGTGGAATAGGAGTGCAGTGCATAAAGCGACTAGGCCCAGGTTTAGACCATAATAACGCTTTTCCACATTGTGCTATATGAATCTTTGCATGTGTTTTTTCCCCACCTATTTTTCCTAGGTTTTTCATAATTTTAGTCACACTCCACTTTTTATCAAGCTGACTTTTTAATTGTAAAGCCAGACAAATAATTTAATACTGTATAGGTATTGCTAATGTTTACTGTAAACAGTTTACATATTGTTTAATGTCAATCCTTTTTTATTAGTAAATAATAAAACATTTTTTTTTTTTGACTTGTCAAAGCCGTTGACTAAGTTATTGTAAAAGCAAATTGGTGGGGATGAAGTTGCGGGGTGAAGTTGTTGCCATAGAAACATGTGTAAAGGGGAGGAGTTAGTAAGATAACCACGCCCATGTGGGGGCGCCAGAAATATTTCTGCACCCAGGCGCCTGTGACCCTAGGATCGGCCCTGGGTATAGCTATATAAAACATAAAAAAACAAGTGCCTATACTGTTTAAATAATAATCAGGGCTGCTGATAAGGCAGTATAGCCAGCCCTCCTGTACTGGGCCCAGACCCCATCAGTTCCCAGAGGAGGGACAGCTGTACTGTCTTGCAGACACCAATCCTTAATGCCTCCCTTTGCAGTGCTGCTAGCTTCTCCCTCCGGCTGCACTACAGGGGAGTGGTTCTAGCATATACACCCTTCCATCTGCTGTCCCAGGTCCCCATGTGTTCCCCTTTCCCCTACAGTGCTGCTGATTTCTCTCCTCTACTGCTGGAAGCTGCTGCAGGCACACAGGGATGTTTCTAGTTGGAGAGTGGTGGAAGGGGCTAGTAAATATAACCCGTATTGGCACCCTACCTTTCCTAGATGAACATAACGAGTCATCGTACCAATCACCCCTGTGTCCATTCATCACTGAAGCATAGTAATCTGGTTACTATGCTTTAGTTTGTGAATTTGCAGGAAGCCTCAGAGCCCTTCAAATTCTTTAATCTTTGCAACTGAGGCTGCAAAGAAACGGATTGATAAAACTCATTCATTTCCGGTTTGGGGGGGGGGGGGGGGGTGGGGCACTGTCTGGTAGGCTGTACGGGGTCCCATGATTTCTAACAGCAGCCCTGCCCAGAATTACACTGTCTCACCCTGCTCTGCACATGCTCAGTTGCTCTCTATTTTTAGGTATTGCTGAATTTGCACAGGCCGATCTGATGACAAGCCGTAAAGCAAAATTAAGCCAGATTATCCTTTACAGCCAGGGAGGCTGCTTCTGTTTGATCTGAAACTGTGCAACGGTGCAGCACATGTGATCAGTTATGACTAAGGTTGCCACCTCATCCCTTTAAAACAGAACACATGTGAATTACACAGGTTCTGAGGCTCAGGCTAATGCAGATTAGGCACTGAGTGAGTTTAATTACCACCATAATCGGGCCACATAACCTGTGTAATTCATATGTGTTCTGTTTTAAAGGGATGAGGTGGCATCCCTAGTTATGACACCAGCCATTTGATAGTTTGGTTGAACACACAAGCAAATGTGACAGTTAGCAATCCAGGAAAGTATGTGTTAACTTGCTTTAAAACTATTAAATCGATGTGTTTATTTCAGGTTTAGGATTTACTGTTGCTCAGGGGCTCTGGGCTTCAGCAAAATGGCAGCCTCCGGCAAGAAGAAACAGGAGCAGTGCTGGAGGCAATTTACAGCACACACTAATTTTGGTTGCCTAATTATTAATGTGGAATGTACGTTCCTCGCTAAAGAATATATTTTTTATTAAGATGTTTAAGTGAGCCTGTTGCCTTGCACTGCACAGGTTCTCTTTAAGCTCAGTGGTGGCACAATGCACATACGTACTTGTCTCTTCCTTCTTTGCTGGAAAGGGAAATATTTTGTACATCATGACAACCACAATAATGACCAACACAAAGGCCAACAGTGTGCCACTGATGATGCCAGCAATTGTTTCCGTTTTCAAACCAGATTCTAGAAGAAAACAGAATATTGGTGTCAAAACACAATTGTTTTTCACATAACAAAGGAAAAAGACTGTATGCCTATCTGATATGAATTTTTTTTTTTAAGCTGTTTAGGGTGTCCAAAAGGGGCTCGGATGGACTTCATACTTAAAGTGTATTTCCACTTTTGCCGTCAAATTTGAGAAAACCCCACTATGGGCCAGATTCAGGTAGATGGGAGCATCTTTGCTCTGGAGTAACGCTTCTCATTTACGTTACGCTGCCGAAATTTTAGGAGCAAGTGCTGTTATTCATGAAGCACTTGCTCCTAAAGTTGCGGCAGCGCATCGCAAATGAGCCGGTGGAATTCAAATTGGGCGGGTACGGGGCGTGTATTATTAAAACTAAGCGCGATCCCGCGGGGAACGTACTGCGCATGCGTCGAGTGTCAATGCATCCCACAGTGCGCATGCTCCAAATTCTGTCAGTGAACGTCAATGACGTCACATCCCCATTCATGAAAGTTTTACGCAAACGACGCTATTTTTTTTTTCCGACGCGATGACGACGCCTATACTTAACATAGGATACTCCACTAGGGGGCTGCTTTATCTTTACGCCGCGTATCGCTTACGGAAACGTCGGAAAGTCACTGCGTCGCGCCCGAATACGATCGTGAATTGCCGATTCCCGCTGATTAACATATTTTTTCATCGTAAATCAGCGGGAACGCCCCCGGCGCCATTTTTAAATTAAAGTTGCGATGCGATGGCGAAATTCAATTGCGCCCATCGCATCGGAACACCAACCCGGCGTTTCTTGTTTTCTGGTTACAGAAAACAGAAACGCCGGCTTAAAGTGACAGTTAGGCTGGAGTATCACAGATACTCCAGCCTAACTCTACCTGAATCTGGCCCTATATGTGTGTTATGTGTTCCCATTCACACAGCATACCAAAAAAAAACATCAGAAAGGTAAGAAATACTTTTTTTTTTATGTATTTTTTTTTAAGTAGGTATTATGGCCGATTCTAAGCATTTCTGCACAGTCTTATCATGACTTTGTCCCCACACAGACAGAGGCAATACTCCATTAACCACTTAAGACCCGGACCATTATGCAGGTTAAGGACCTTGCCCCTTTTTGCGATTCCACACTGCGTCGTTTTAACTGACAATTGCGCGGTCAGGCGAGGTGGCCCCCAAACAAAATTGGTGTCCTTTTTTTTCCCCCACAAATAGAGCTTTCTTTTGGTGATCACCTCTGAGGTTTTAATTTTTTGCGCTATAAACAAAAATAGAGCAACAATTTTGAAAAAAATTCAATATTTTTTTTTACTTTTTGCTATAATAAATATCCCAGAAAAATATATAAAAAAACGTTTTTTTCCTCAGTTTAGGCCGATACGTATTCTTCTATTTATTTTTGGTAAGAAAAAAAAATTGCAATAATCGTTTATTGATTGGTTTGCGCAAAAGTTATAGTGTTTACAAAATAGGGAATAGTTTTATGGCATTTTATTAATAATTTTTTTTTTTACTAGTAATGGCAGCGATCAGCAATTTTTTTCATGACTGCAACATTATGGCAGACACATCGGACACTTTTGACACATTTTTGGGACCATGTCATTTTCACAGCGAAAAGTGCTATAGAAATGCACAGATTACTGTGAAAATTACAATGGCAGTGGTTAACCACTAGGTGGCGCTAAGGGGTTAAGTGTGCCCTAAGGGAGTGATTATTACTGTAGGGGGGTGTGGCTGTAGGCGTGACGTCACTGATCGTCGTTCCCTATATCAGGGAACAGACGATCAGTGTCACTGACACAGTGAAGAATGGGGAAGGTGTGTTTACGCGCACACTTTCCCCGTTCTTCAGCTCCTGTGACCGATTGCAGGACACCAGCGGCGATTGGGTCTGGTCACGGAGCTTCGGACCGGGCTCTTAAAGGCAACGTACAGGTAAGTGCCTGTGCCCAGCCGTGCCATTCTGCCGACGTAAATGTGCAGGAGGCGGTCCTTAAGTGGTTAACATAAAAATATAGAGACTGCCCTCCAGCATTGCAACTTTTTTTTTTTTTAGGACATAGAGTTTAGTTTACAGCTGATAATGAAGAACTGTGAACATGATACAGACAGGGTATATTCTGTAAATGTTAATTCACAGCCCCATGTAAATATTACAAAGCATGGAGAGCATGTATGGATTTTAAACAAGTAAAAAGCACCTAAAACTGTAACCAGAATTTTTTTTTTTTCTGCTATGTTAATGGGAACATGTAACAAATATAAAGTAGGTGTTATCCCAATTTGGCTGCAAAAAGTGGAAAAATACGCTTTAACCATTTGCGTGCCGGAAGATTTTACCCCCTTCTTGACCAAGCCATTATTTGCTATTCGGCACTGTGCTACTTTAACTAGAAATTGCGCGGTCGTGCAAGGTTGTAACCAAACAAAATTTGTATAACTTTTTTCACACAAATACAGTATTCACAGCTCTTCACTTTTTCCACATTTTGTTATGTTACAGCCTTATTCCAAAATGGATTACATTTATTATTTTCCTCAAAATTATACAAACAATACCACATTAATTTATTAGAAATAAAAAAAAAAACGCATGTCCATAAGTATTTACAGCCTTTGCACTAATCACCCTTGAGATGTTTCTACAACTTAATTGGAGTCCACCTGTGGTACATTCAGTTGATTGGCCATGATTTTCAAAGGCACGCACCTGTCTATAGAAGGTCCCACAGTTAACAGTGCACGTCAGAGCACAAACCAATTCATGAAGTCCAAGGAATTGTCAGTACACCTCTGAGAAAGGATTGTAGCAAAGCACAGATCTGGGGAAGGGTGCAGAACAATGTCTGCAGCATTGAAGGTCCCAATGAGCACATTAGCATCCATCATCTGTAAATGGAAGAAGTTTGGAACCACCAGGACTCTTCCTAGAGCGAGCTGCCCCAGCCAAACTGAGTGGGAGAAGGGCCTTTGTTAGAGTGATCATCGGGTTCTTGGCCACCTCCCTGACTAAGCTCCAGCATTACTCTGTGGAGAGAGGAGAACCTTCCAAAAGAACAACCATCTCTGCAGCACTCCACCAATCCGGCCTGTATGGTAGAGTGGCCAGAAAGAAAGGCACTTGAAGGCCTCTCAGACCATGAGAAACAAAATGTTCTGATGAAACAAAGGAAACAACATTTTCTGATGAAACAAAGTCTTTGGCCTGAATGGCAAGCATCATGTTTAGAGAAAACCAGGCACCGCTCATCACCTGGCCAATACCATCCCTACAGTAAAGCATGGTGGTGGCAGCATCATGCTGTGGGGATATTTTTTTAGTTGCAGGAACTGGGAGACTAGTCAAGATCAAGGGAAAGATGAGACATCCTTGATGAAAACCTGTTCAAGAGCACTCTGGACCTCCAGACTGGGGCAAAGGTCCATCTTCCAACAGGAGAATGACCCTAAGCACACAGCCAAGATAACAAAGGACTAGGCTGCAAGTTGAAGGGAAGGACCTCCAAGGTGATATCCTCTGAAATATTGCCTGTTCAATGCGCAACACAGGAAAGACAGGGGGAGATTAGAGAGCTGAATGCATGGCTAAAGACCTGGTGTAAAAGGAGCGATTTGGTTTTTATAGAAATGGGCTGACTTTTTATTTGGGTACAGCTTATATGCTAAAGATGGTTTGCATGTGCTAGGATTTAGGGGGGAAAGCAAAGTAGATTTTAATGGGGCTGTCCCTATTGGCGGGTGGAATGGGGAAAGATGGTGGTAGGGCTCTGGCAGCTTAAGGAGGACGTATGAAGGTTGGGGAGGGGGGTGTGAGTAGTGCAGAAAGTAGGAGGACCATGTTACTGGGTGTGTGTGTGGGGGGGGGGGGTCAGTGTCTATGTCGGGGGTCACTGGGTGTGTGTGGGGGGGGGGTCAGTGTCTACTATTGGAGGGGGGTCAGTGTCTATGGTACTGGGTGTGTGTGGGGGGGGGTCATTTGTCGGGGGTCAGTGTGTGGGGGGGGGGGTCATCATGTCGGGGGGTCAGTGTCTGGGTGTGTGTGGGGGGGGTCATATGTCGGGGGTCAGTGTCTGGGTGTGTGTGGGGGGGGTCAATGTCGGGGGTCAGTGTGTGGGGGGGTCATATGTCGGGGGTCAGTGTGTGGGGGGGGGGTCAAAATAAGTGTGCAAAATGTGACAACAAATTAAAGTGTTTGTTATGTGGTTAAAACACGTGTGAAATAAATGTTATACAATGCCAGAAGTATGTATTAAAAGAAAAACAAGCAAAAAAAGAACATAACATCTGGTTAATTCCAAAAGATTGAAGGGTGACACATTGCTTGCCAAGAAAGTGAAGATAAAGTTTGGTGAATAACTCCCAAAACAAACCAGGGTTGGTGCACACCAAACTTTATCTTCACTTTCTTGGGAGTGTCTTTTTGGGGAACTATGATTTGCTTTTGGAATTAACTTCACAGGTATCTTTTTGCTGAATCTTGATACATTTTTCACATATCATTGGTTTACTCAAGATATAACATTTATTTCCTGGTTTTAACACATGCGCTGCACTCTTTAAATGGCTATCTGCTATATTTTTTTTGTAATATGCCAGCTCCTTATACACTTTATCATCATTTTTTTTATTATCTTCTTAAACTAGGCTTTGCCTTATTCTTTTTTTCTAAGCACAAGTTAGTGTTCTGTGGTGCTGTGTGGGTTATTCAGTGTGGTGCTGTGTGGGTTAGTGGTCAGTGTGGTGCTGTGTGGGTTAGTGGTCAGTGTGGTGCTGTGTGGGTTAGGGTAGTGTGCAGTGTGTGGGTCAAAAAGGGAGCGGAGGGGTGGAAGGCCAACTGGAGGATTTGTAGCGTGTGTGGGTTGCTGATGAGCTTCCATCAAAGCTTCCCTTCTCCTGAAGATTGAGGGTACAAGCAATTATGTACTATATGGTCGAACTGGGTCTTCACACGGCCCTCCATTGTTCAGGTACAATTCCCATCATGTGCGTCTGTGACTGTGTTACATAAGTAGTTCTACAACAGCTAGGGCCATTTAGGCCGCTACACCTTGCAAAACAGAGAACATAGGATATCACACGAAGGGAAGACCAACTGAATTAAGAATGTCCACCATAGCTTAAGGTTGACAAACTGTCCGTCGAACTCAAGAAAGTGTGTGTAGTTTGACACACAATCCTACTGCACACCTACTGAACACACGCACACACACCTATCACACACACTCATCGCACCACTCCACCGTGTTCGGGCTGACGCGGCCTTAGAGTAAAGATTGAGGCTAGGATTTAGGGGGGAAAGCTAGATTTTAATGGGGCGTACGGGTGGAATGGGAAAGATGGTGGTAGGGCTCTGGCACTTATATGATCAAAAACAACTTTGTCTGCTAAAAAATATACAAAATAAGGAAAATGTGACAACAAATTAAAGGTTTGTTCACCAATGCCAGAAGTAGACAAAATAGATTTGGAAGCTTTGGTGCAGGGAGAACAGATTTAATTGGTATCAATCTTGGCTCCATTTCACATGAGCTATAAATATTCCTGGCTATGCTCTCACGGACAGGGTAAAAAAACGGAGGGGTTGGCGTGTGATGAGGCACATTATGGGTCCTACACATAGGTGTGCGTACACAAAAGATTGGCCGCGTAAAGCATGCTTGTCCGTCGGAAAAGTTTGAGCCAATCTGTTTGATCGGCGAGGCCTCAAACTCTAAGGGAACCCCTCCGCCCGACATGCAGACAGATCGAGCCAACGGATGCCACCCGACAGATGGAAAGCATTACCAATCTGTACGCTAACCTGGTTAGCAGACATGTCTTCTCGCACACGCGCGGAATGGTTTCGACGCATGCGCGGAAGTGTTTTACTTCCTGGTGCGGTGACGTGGCGGCGTCAACGTCACCGCCACGTCACCGCGCCGTCTGGCGGCGGGGATTTTGGTTTGATCGTGTGTACACGATCAAACCAATATGTCCCCAGCAGACAGATTTGTTCAAATCGGTCAGCCCGACCGATTTGAACAAATCTGTCTGCTCGTGTGTATGGGGCCTGAGTCTCCACCGTCTTATTAACATTGGGCGGTCTATAACAGCTCCTTACACAGAAAGGGCTGGGTCAGTGATAATAATGGGGGATTTTATCTATCCAGAGATTGTCTGGAGCAATGGAACTGCTGGAACAGTTAAAGGACAAACATTTAACAACCTAAGACAATTTTAAGGTACAATTCATAGAGGCCCCAACTAGAAATGATGCTCTGCTGGACCTGGTAATCTCAAACCATGCAGAGCATATTGCTAATTTTCATATAAAAGAACATCTGGGTAGCAGTGACCATAACATGATTTGATTTAATGTTAGCTGTAAGCAACAAGCTCATCCTGGAAATATAAAAACACTTAACTTTAAGAAAGCACATTTTCCAAGGATGAGGGCTGCTCTCCAAGACTTATGCCGCGTACACACGGTCGTTTTTTGCGATGAAAAAAAACGACGTTTTTTAAAACGTCATTTAAATTGATCGTGTGTGGGCAAAACGTCGTTTTTTGTCTTCAAAAAAACGACCAAAAAAAAATTCCAACATGCTTACATTTTTTGTGTCGTTTTTCAAAACGTCGTTTTTTGTTTCACAAAAAGTCACCGTGTGTGGCAAAAACGTCTTTTAAAACGACGTTTTTCAACCCGCGCATGCCCAGAAGCTAGTTATGAAGCGAGCTTCAATGGAAAAAACGATGGTGTGTATGCAAAATTGTCTTTGAAAAGTGACGTTTCAAAAACGTCGTTTTTTACTTCACAGAAAACGTCGTTTTTTTTTCATCGCAAAAAACGACCGTGTGTACGCGGCATTAGACTGGAAGGGAATATTAGCATCAATGAACACAGAAAATAAATAGGAATTCTTTAAAAAGACTGTAAGTGAACTTACTGAAAAGTATATCCCCCATGGGCAATTAAAATGTAATTAAATTTACTTTTAAAAGGCAAAAAATTAAGCCTATGTGGTTCACAGCCAAAATTTGAAAAACAACCAATAATAAGAAAATAGCTTTTAAAAAATATAACAAAGGAACACAATCATCATTTAAATTAGGGTTGTCCCGATACCGATACTAGTATCGGTATCGGGACCGATGCCGAGTATTTGCGTGAGTGCTTGTACTCGCGCAAATCCTCCCGATGCCTGATCCGATGCCTGGGAGAGAGAGAGAGGCAGCGTGTAATGCCTGTCTGTGTCCGTGTATAATGCAGACTGCAGCCATCCAGTGTAGTAAAGCCGCGCTTCCTCCTCCTCCTCCTCCTCGTTTGTGATAGGGGAACACTCCCAGCAGTGAGTCAGTGTTCTGCCTATCACGGACACCCTCTCATCCTCATCCCATGGATGAGAATGAGAGGATGTCCATGATAGGCGGAACACTGACTCACTGCTGGGAAACTAAGTTCACCTATCACGGACGAGGAGGAGGAGGAGGCGCGGCTTTTGTACACTCGATGGCTGCAGTCTGCATTATACACGGAGATCTGGAGAGTCTTACAGTTCTCACTTCTCAGGATGGTTATTTGGTGCGTTTTGCAGACGAGTCAGCATGGGGATTTGGAGAAAAATGTGGAAATGTGGTTGTTCCGGATCTGCAGTCATTGTTGGCAGAGAGACTGTCAGCCCAGGGTGAGTGTGGGGCAGAGGTCACGCCGATATCTCCTGCCAGTCTTTGCTACCTTTCTTAAAGGGAATGTGAACCTCAACTGGATGACGTTTAATTTGCTACCATTTTCCCCTTTTTTGTGTGATTTTAGAGTCAGTACTGCCCATCTCCTGCAGCTTCTTTACAGCATTACACGCTGCCTCTCTCTCTCTCTCCCAGGTATCCGATTGGGTAAGTCGTTGTCCTCCAAAATGGTATTAACACACAGTAAAAAATAATAATGGAATAGTGACATATACAGTAACCACAGAGATCCATGTTCCCAAAAAGGGCCACAAAGGACATGAACCACATTAAATAAAATAAAACACCACCATGATATTCACATTGTGCCCATCAGTGGTCAGCATACACTTCCATGCTGCAGACAACAATACAGGCCAATAAAACCTGCAGACTGTCTGGTATCTTTTATCAAAGGACTTCTAAACTGAGACAACAGGTTTCAAAGTGTCACTGTCACATGACATTAAAAAAAAAGTATCGGTATTCGGAATCGGCGAGTACATAAAAAAAAGTATCGGTACTTGTACTCAGTCCTAAAAAAGAGGCATCGGGACAACCCTAATTTAAATGTTAAAAAGAATATAACCGAATATGTAAAGAGGAAATCAAGGATGCAAAAATTCAAAATGAACGACAGATCGCAAATATATTAATAGTGAAAAGGTCAGGTCTGAGCATGTGGGTCTTTTACAAAATAATCTAGAGTGGGTGACTGGGGACAAAGAGAAATCTATTAAATACCTTCTTCAGCTCTGTGTATACAAAGGAGCAATGGGGTAGCTTATGGCCATAACGGGGATGGTATTGACACCGCCCTAAATGATCCACAATGATCCACAATGGTTTAAAAGTGATGTGGTCCAGAAATATTTACACAGGATCTGTGGGTGGATGCCATCTGGTCCTGGTGCTTTATCCACCTTTATTCTAACAGAATTGAGCTCTGTCATTTCAAAGCCATTGTTTCAAACTTTTAGGACATTTTTAATGACTGGAATACCACTGGATTGAAGTAAGGCCAATATGGTGCCTATATTTAAAAAGGGAATAAAGTCTTTACCAAGTAACTAAAGACCTTTTAGTTTAACTACTATAGTTAGGAAGATACTGGAGAGTTTAATAGATGAGTTCTTGCTGGGAAAAAAAGTATTTGAAATAGCAGAAGAGAATGATTCGGTTTATATTTTGAGACTAGGCCAATGAGATGTAGCTGGAGGCTGTTTTGGATATATTTTGAATTTATTTTATTGGGTGAGCAGAAGCCAATGGAGGGATTGACAGAGAGGAATAGCAGACATGCATTTGGTAAGGTGGACAGCCTATATAAGGGGGACAGCCTATATAAAGGTAAGCCAATAAGAATGGAATTTAAGTTGTTGAGACAAGAGATGACCAGGGAGCGAGCTTTGTGGTGTCATTGGTTAGGAAGGGGAGTATTTTCCAGATGTTGCGGAGTTGAGGAGGCAGGATTTGGACAGTGATTGTAAAATCCAATCGGGTCTAAAGGATAGATCAGAGTCCAGGATTAAACCTTGGCACATGGGGATAAGCAAATAGTTGTGTCATCAATCTTGACAGAGAGATCAGAGGAAGAGGCAAGTGGGGGAGGAAATATTATGAGCTTCGCTTTCGATAGTTTGAGGAAGTGGTGTAGCATACAGACTGATATGTCTGTTAATAAATTAGTGATAAGTGAGGAGACTGAAGGAATGAGCTAAGGGGTAGAGAAATCAATTTGGGGGTCGTCGGCGTAGAGATGCTTTTGGAAGCCATAGCTCGGCTGGGCTTATCACCCATTAGCTGACCCAGGGAGGAGGTGTAGATTAGAACAGGTGTGGTCCAAAAACAGAACCTTGAGTGATCCCAACAGAGAAAGGAAAAGAAGAGGTAGAAAAGTAGAATTATAAGTTACGCTAAAGGTGCACCTTGATAAGTAGGAAGAGAACCAGCGAAAAGTACAGTCGAGACAAAAGCTGTGGAGTTTTTTGAGGAGAAGGCGAGGTCAATTTTATCAAAGGCAGCAGAAACGTCCAGTAATAGAAGTACAGAATAGTGTCCATTGGTTTTGGCTGTTAGTAGATTGTTTGCAAATTTTAGGAGGGTAGTTTCTGTGGAGTGTTGAGGGCGAAATCAAGACTGAAGGGGATCAAGAAGGTTAGTCTCACGAGGTGGTCGCTCAGTCAGTTGTAGATCAGACGTTCAATGAGTTTGGATAAAAAAGGGAGCAAGGAGATGAGCGTAGGTTAAGATTGGTGAGGGCTTTTTAAGTATGTGGGTGACTAGTGCATATTTTAGAGAGTTGGGCAAGATGCCAGAGGAAAGGGAGAGATTCAAGATTTGAGTTAGAGAGTGTAGAATAAAACAAGAGGGTGACCATAGCATTTGAAAGGGAACAGGGTCCAAGAGACAGGTGGTTAGCTGGACTTTAGCAAAAAGTTTAGTAACTTAATTTATAGTGGTGGGATTGATGAGTAGTGTTGCTCACGAATATTCGCATTGCGAATATTCGCTACGAATATTGCATATTCGAGTATTCGCAATAAATTTCGCAAAAAAATCGCAATCGCGAAATTTCGCAATAGCGAAAATTTGCAATGGCGAAAATTCGCAATTTTTTTTTTTTTTTATAAAATATCACGAATATTCGATATTAACGAATATTCGCGACCGCATATGTGAAATCTCGCTTTTTTTTTTTTTATAAAATATACCGAATATTCGTAAATATCGAATATTCGTGATATTTTATAAAAAAATAAAAAAAAAAAGAAAATCGCGAAATTTCGCATTAGCGAAAATTCGCATTGGCGAAAATTCGCAATTTTTTTTTTTTTTTTATAAAATATCACGAATATTCGATATTAACGAATATTCGCGAATATTCTTCGAAATATTCGCGAAATATCGCGAAATCGAATATGGCGTATTCCGCTCATCACTATTGATGAGGGAAGTAATGATTGTACCTGTGGGCATGGAGAGTGTTACGTGGAGAAGGTAGATCTATACAGTGGAGATCTCCTTACGAATTGTATCAATCTTATGTTTGAAGTGATTGGCGATCTCCTGGACAGTGAGTGAGTTAGTGGGTGGAGGACGAAGTAGAGAGTTGAAGGTAGAGAAGAGTTGACGCAGATGGGATAATAAGTTGTTAATGAAAGTGAACAATAGGTCTGCTTGGCAGTGAGGAGGCAGAAATTGTATTTTTGCAGGGCAGATTTATATTGGTTGACATTTTTCCGAGACTTATGCCCCGTACACACGATCACTTTTTGTGATGAAAAAAAATGTAATTTTCCTTCATGAAAAAAAATGACATTTTTCAAACTTCATTTTAAAAAATGACGTTGCGTACACACCATCATTTTTGGAAAATGATGAACAAAGTGACGGCACTCTAAAGGGGAAGTTCTATTTGCCTTGAGGCTGCTTTTAGCTGGTTACTTGTTAGTAAAAGACGATTCCTGCTTTTTTGTCTGTTACAGCGTGATGAATGTGCTTACTCCATTATGAATGGTAGTTTTACCTCCCGTCTCCTAACTTGCTTCTGGGCATGTGCGGGTTTAAAACGTAATTTTTTACGTAGTTTTGCCCACACACGATCATTTTTTATGACACAAAAAATGACATTTTAAAAAATGACATAAAAAATTCGAGCATGTTCGAATTTTTTTTTGGTCATTTTTCAGAAGACATAAAATGACATTTTGCCCACACACAATCATTTTAAATGACATTTTTAAAAATGTCATTTTTTTTCATCACAAAAAGTGATCGTGTGTACGGGGCATTAGCCGTGCTCCTGGAACGCCTGTGGCATAAGTCTATGTTTTTTCAGACTATTGGTGTCATCTGATTGCCAAGGTTGTAGGGGTCGGGCCTGATTCTGTGAAGAGGAGATTAAGGGGGGATATGATCAACATATATAAATACATAAATGGTCCAAATAGTGAATTTGGTGTCGAGTTATTCACTTTATGTTCATCTTAAAGTACAAGGGTGCACTCTTTACATCTGGAGGAAAAGAGATTTAAACGAAAGGGTTTCTTCACAGTAAGAGCTGTGAAAATTTGAAATTGATTCCCTCAAGAGCTGGTTCTGGCTAGCTCAGTAGTTTACTTTAAAAAAGGCCCGGATACTTCCCTAAATTTATAAAATATAACTGGATACGAACATTTATAGGTAAAGTTGATCCAGGGAATATCTGATTGCCTTTTGGCAGGTCAGAAAGGATTTTTTTCCCCTGCTTGAGCAAATTGGTTAATGCTTTGCTGTTTTTTTTTTTTTGTCTTCCTCTGGATCAACTGTGGGTTTAGTATGGTATATATGGGATTGTATGATTTTTTTTTTTTTTTCCATTTTAATGGTTGAACAAGATGGACTTTTTTCGAACTGTTGTATGCCAAGTTGGAGAAAATAAAATAAAATGTAATATACTAGCTTACTAGTTATTAGATGATGGGTGCATTTGTTTCCTTTTTTCGGGGGTTATTCCTTTAATTTTAACCTGGTGATCCTGCCAGGAGAATGAGTTTCTAGGTCCTCATTAAAACTGTGAATATGAGAACTTGACAGCGCCTATGGATACGAGTTTGTAACTATAATAACAGATGTCAGCTGAAAAAATAAACTTGCTGAATATTACCAAAGCAATAACATATATAAAAACACAAAAAATTGCGCTAGAAATTGTTTGCTATAGGTAGTAGACAAATCATTGGACAAACAAAAAAGTGTATTAATGAAAATACATCATTAAAATAATGACATCTAATAATCCCGTAAGGTGCTCAGTGCTCAGAAGATGTCTCCTACAGATTGGTGCTCAGACTGGGTGCCCCACATAAATGTACACTCACCACTGGATATGGACCAACTATCTCTAGTATGGTCTTAGGCACATGTGGGGATACCCTGAATGGTTAGGATGACTTCTTGGAAGTAGAGGTGTGCCTCATAGGGATGAATGGGGATGATAAAAGAAAAGAGAGCCTCATTACGCAATGTCATTGCGTTAATTCCGCCCAACCAAATACACCCGGAAATCGTGCACCAGGACACCAATACAGGGGGGACACAAAATTCAGTTCTGGACTGGCGGACTCACTAAAAAACGCACCTACCGCTGGAGTCTGATCACCCCAATCTTAACTATTCGGGGTATCTCCACATGCGCATTACACCATATTAGAGATAGGTGGTCTATAGCCAGTGGTGAGTGTACATCTATGTGGGGCACCAATCTGTAGGAGACATCTTCTGAGCACTGAGTACCTTATGGGATTATCGGATTTCATTATTTTAATGATGCATTTTCATTAACACACTTTTTTGTTTGATATAGGTAGTAGACAAATCATTGGACAAACTATTTCTAGCACAAATTTTTGTTTTCTCATTAAAACTGTGCAAGGACAGACTGTTCATATTGAATATTCAAAATGTCCCGTGACACGGACACAGCATTTGCAGGACAGAGGACTAAGTTGCAGGACTGTCCCGGCAAATCTGGGACATTTGGTATCTAGGTTTTCTGTTTTTGCCAAAGCTCAGAGACAATTGTCCATAGATTGTGTTTAGTAGTTATTATTTGTAAAAAAAGTGCACCTATAACTTTGTGATTCTGCCACCTAATTAGGGATGAGCTTCGTATTCCAGTCGAACTCATGTTCGACTCGAACAACGTATGTTCGATCGTTCGTCAAAATATGAACAAAACAGGTCGTCCGCGCCAAATTCGAGTTACGTTTCACAGACCATAATTCACTGTGGCATTGCTGGCTGATGATTGGCCAAGCATGCACTATGACCCGCATGCTTGACCAATCACAGCTTGCAAAAAACGGAGAGCCATAATTGGCCAAAGCCAGGGTGGTTTTGGCCAATTATGGCTCAGGGGGTTTAGTACACACCCCACACTATAAAAGGCCGCCTGCAGGTCGGCCTTGTGTAGTATGTAGCGGCGGTGGTTAGAGAGAACAGAGAGAGAGTCATTTTTTGCAGGTAGATAGAGCTGGCAGGCAGGCTAGTCAGTTAATGTTACAGTGTGTAGAGGATATATATACATCCCAGGTGTTGTACATATATTTATACACTGTATAGTTTAGCTAGATCAGTTCTTCCTAATTTACTGGCAGGCAGGTGATTGTGTTATCAAAAGAAGTTTTCACAGGCATACTATAGACATTTAAGCATCATTACAATCACTGCTCCTGATTCAGGAGCAGTGATTTTAAAGATGCTTAAAAAAAAAAAAAAAAAAAAGGAAAAATGACTTTAAATATTGTACCTGCTGGGTGTCTATAGTATGACTGTGAAAATGTCTTTGAGAACCCGGGTCTTGCCCGAGGGAACATGTATCCAATGGAAAAAAAGTCCAATACAATATTTAAAGTAGTTTTTATTTTTAATTGAAGCATCATTAAAATCACTGCTCCTGAAAAAACAACCGTTTTTAAAACTTTTCCATTGATACATGTTCCCTGGGGCAAGACCCGGGTTCTCAAAGACGTTTTATGGCAATAACTTGCATATTAGGCTCATATTCGGCTCATCCCTACACCTAATATGTTATGGCAAATAGCAAGTGTTATCACTTAGTGAACCTTATATCTTAGAACTTACCTGTCACAGTGATAAACATAGAGGCACTGGCGGACAGCTTTGTTGCCAAGTTCTTCACTTCACATGTGTAATTTCCTTCATTCTTTGAAGTGATCTGCTCAATGAAGAGTGTGTAATTGTGATGGAGTGTGAGGTTCCTTCCATTTAATTGCCAGCTGTAAATGGGGATGGGAAAAGATTCTGCGACACATACCAATGACATGACAGAGCCAATGGTCACCTGGGAGGAGCCTTTGATGTTCACATTTTCTGGACCATCTGTTATAGTATTAGAGAATTAATAGACACAATATTTTTTTAATCCTGACTATAAAATAATAATTAACTAAACTAAGGAAATATGCACAAAACTACTTCACATTCCCTTTAGTGCCAAAATGACTTTATATGCAGTACTTAAAGGGGTTGTAAAGGAAAATAATTGTTTTCATAATAAGCATCCTTTACATGCAGACATTCCTCTTTTCACTTCTTCATTGTTCGTTTTTGCTCAGAAGTTACTCTATTTCTTCTCTGTTCTGTTCACTTCCTGCTTGTCTGATTGTTACTCACCACCGTGAAGGGAGACTTTACTGCGGTGGTCAGTGACGTGCTCGCCCCCTCCTGGGAACTACATCTGTGCAGCAGGACGCTCTACGTGTTAGAGACTTTAGGAGGTGTGAATTACTGGGTGTGCTGCAATGCATACTGGGAAATGTAGTTCTTACATGAACGAGCGCAAAAAAAAAAACAGGAAGTGAATGAGAGAACAGAAACTAGAACGCCGGAGGGGATATAGATGAAGGAATTTAATAGGTTTTAACAGAATCATTACACTATTCTGTCTGTCTACCTTGCAGACATTAATTTTAGGCAAAACATTTTTTTACAACTCCTTTAACTGTAAAATTAATTTTAAGTAGCAGTACTGAGCTTGTCAGTCAAGGTGGCAAACCTCTCAAACATACTGTAAGTGTAGCCTGACCAGCAGCCTTTTGTGGGGTGGGATCTGAATGTTTCTGGCAGTTGCAGCAGACCATTCAAACATAAATGTAGCCTAGCAGAAACTCTTTAAAGGGGTTGTAAGGGTTTGTTTTTTATTTTCTAAATAGGTTCCTTTACTCACTTGCTTACTGGGCACATATACCCCCTTCCTGCCCAGGCGAAATTTCTTCTCTCAGCACTGTCACGCTTTGAATGACAATTGCGCGATTGTGCGACGTGGCTCCCAAACAAAATTTACGTCCTTTTTTTTCCCCACAGATAGAGCTTTCTTTTGCTGCTGTACAGGAGCTGCATGTACGACTGTGCTGCAGTGAGCTGAGTAGAATTATATGGACCCAGTCTCAAAGAAAAGCGCACTGCAGATCATGGTGAGACTGCTGACCCTGAAGAAAAAGAAGATTGGCTGCATAATATCACCTGTGGCAGGGCAATAAAAGGCAGAGCCCAAACCACAGAGAGCTATGTAAAGGGAGAAGGATTCAATTCCAGTTAATGGCAGCTTGAGAGGGGAGCCATGTATGTATGGTGTGAGCTCTCACATGGCCTTTGGGGAGTAGTGATTGACCAGCATTTTTCATCCCCAGCTTGAGATTATTAACACTATATAGAGAGCAATCCAACCCAATGCCAGAAGACTGGCCTGTGGCATAGCTAGGGCATTAAAATATAACTAGGCAATATACTGTAGTTGAATTACTGCTGCCATTTCCAGAACTATCCTGTGGGCCAGTCTGTGCTCCAGGGGTGTGTGTCCACCCCTGGGTGGCAGTTGGCGCTAGAGGGGTTCTGGCGGAATCGTTTTTCTCAGCAGCCAATCAGAGGGGTTGGTTCCCCCGCCAGGGCATCCTAAAGGAAGGCTAAATCTGGGGCAGCCGCCTTGGCCTGAGGTCCGTTCTTGTTTCCTGCGGGGTCTGAGTTCCAGGTGTGGCATCCACCTTCAGTGTGTGCGCGCATCCATGGAACCCGCAGCCGTGGCCTACCTGGCCAAAGTTGCGCACCATGCGGAGCTTCACTCTAACATGGAGAGGGACCCCAGAAGCTGCTGGGTCCCAAACCTTTCCTAAAAGGATCCCAAGCTGGAAGCTGTACGGTGGGGGATCGGCTTGAGGAGAACCAATAGGGCTTGAACGAACCATCGGGGATCCAGTGACTCTAACTAAATTTATTGGGAGGACTCGCTCACTTCAATTTCATGCGCATTCAAGTACTAGGCCTGTGGCAGAGGCCTGGTCCTCCCAACATTTGCAAGTGACGTTCCGGCTGCCAGGCCTGTGGCAGAGACCTGTCCGGTAGGCACTTTACCCATTCCAATTGGAGTGGCGACGAACTGAGTTCATTACTACTAAGAGTAAGATTTCTCTGTCACCTTTCGATATCCAAGGCTTGATACTCAAGCCCCCCCTTCTCTGCTCATCAACCTTTTCTTATCCTGTACTACAGGGGTGCCCAACGAGTGGCCCGAGACCTCCTGCTCTGGGATGGCAGGTTAACAAGCCCAGATTGCAGTTTGCCGACTTGCCATCCAAGAGCATCAGTGTAAAAGCAGCCTCAGACCCCTTTCACACAATTGGTCTGACCCAATTGGACCCTCCATTCACCTCAATGAATCAGCAGATGTAAAGAGACTTGTGTCTGTTTTATACCCGCCTATCTCCAATACGATCTGCTAAAAAAAAAACAGAAGTGGATCAGTCCCCTTCCATCTGATTGTATCAGAGGGCCCATATAGAAGAATAAGCTGTGTCTGTGCTCACTCTACATATGCAAAGTGGACACAGACCTGTCATCCGCCGCTCCGCTAATTGTGGCCCGCGACTGGTTACCAAGTTGCTTAAGTCGCCCTCGCTTTTCAAAAGGTTTGGCACTCCTGCTGTACTATGTTGATAAAGACTATGTTGGGCCTTGGAATAAAGCATTGAAGAAAACCCAACTAAAGACTGGACATTCGCTCATTTCTCCTCAACTCACAAGTATCACACCTAGACACCTGCCAGGTAACACAAAACGCCGATCCCACTTATACTTAGCGGCTCCTGAATGGGGTAGCGCTACATGAATAAAACACACTTTACATTATGAGTGTGTTGGTGTGTGTGGGTTTAGTCTGGGCAGATCACCAGTTGGAGATGGCAGAAGGACCTTAGAAGATCCTTAGAGGGTAGTGCTATATATGTTGCTCACCGATGACTAGTGATGAGTTCCGGCGTGTTCGCACAGTCCACATGCAGAGCCCGCCAGGAAGTCTGCACCGCGCTGCCCTAACCACAGGCAGGGAGACATTTCCCAATCTCTGCAGCCGAGCATTGGGACAATGTCTCCCTGCCTGTGATTAGCGCAGCGTGGTGCCGACTTCCTGGCGGGCTCTGAACATGGACTGTGCGAACATGCCGGAGCTCATCCCTACCGATGACTAATAGGTCAAATCCAGGAGGATAAGGGGCTGATAATTTCATGCTGTGTTAACTTTTTTAGGTGTAAATCAAGCAAATTACTTTGTTATAGGTATTGCCAGTGTTTCCATATCATATTTATGCCCTAACTTCTTAGGTTGCCAGTAAAAATGTGCTCTGACAGTAAATTTCCCATGTTTTGTCAGTAAATAATTCTGCAGGATGTTGGCAACCCTGCCACCGGGCCAAGTCAATCAAATTCCCAGCCTTAACACAGGGTAAGCCCACATAAAATTCTCCTAAGGTTTTCTCAACCCTTTTAGTTTGGTTACTAGGCAAATTTTAGTTTAGGAGCAGTAATTGTTTTGTTTGGTCTGTTGTGAGCTTGATTGCTTGACCTTATCTCTACAATAAGCTTCTAGAGCTTAGGGCTAAAGAGTCTAAGTACCCAGCCAATCCCTGGGTGGTCAGCCTCTGTTACTTGTACCTGCAAGGTCTTCAGCTGTGCAGCCATAGACTGTCAAAGTCTTTAACTATTTGTGCTACATACTCCTGCATGGTCTTCACAAATAGACTGACCAAGTCTTTAACGAGGAATTAAACCCTCTGAAGAAAAAAAATACATCCTGCAAGACAAAAGCATACTAGCTTATTATGAATTACTTACCTCAGATCGTAGCCCCTACAGCGCTCCTCGGTCACCGCCATCTCTCTTCTGTGTATCGTGGCTCCGGCGCTGTGACTGGCTGGAGCTGTAATGACGTCACTCACACGGCTGCCTGCGTTGACGGCACAAGTCTATTCATTAACGGCACGCTCAGTGGGCCATTGTCTACGGCGCGCATGAGCCATAGACATTGGTGCCGTATTTTTTTGCAAATATCTCCTTAAGCGTGTAGCTTAAGGAGATATTTCTTGCATCTACAGGTAAGCCTTAATCTAGACTTACCTGTAGGTCAAAGTGGTCTGTAAGGGTTTACAACCAAGTGGTTGTAACTACTTGTGATATATACATCTGCATGGTCCCCAGCTGTGCACCTACAGACTGAATTTGTTAATTTGTCTTTGTCTTGCTAATCACTGAGCAGTGTCCTTCCAAAGCTGAGTTTAGAATTTTTGGAGTATCTCGAACGCTGCAACCACTTCCTGTTAAAAGTTTATTCAGCAATATAATACAGAAAAGATTTGAGCCAGAGTGAATGGACCATTGCTGTCTGCCTGTCTCTGCACTCCCTGAGAAATTACCTGTCCTAACTTTAGCGGCCCTTTCTGGGGTGAGTGCTACATTAGTTCAGATGTTCTAGTTGGGATTGTCCTGGCTGGCTATTGCAATTCTAATTCCTCGTACACACCATCGGTTTTCCTGACGTTCAAAAAAAATTTTTTCCCGACCCGATTCCTCTCCAGCCTGACTTGCATACACAAGTTCATGCAAAAAAAACGTCCGACCAAAGCACAATGACATACAACACGTATGACGGGACTATAAAGGGGAAGTTCCTTTGAAACGGGGCCACCCTTTGGGCTGCTTTTGCTGATCCTCGTGTTAGTAAAAGTTGGTGAGAGACGATTCGCGCTTTTCAGGCTTTGTACTTTTCAGTCCGTTACATTGTGACGAATGTGCTATCTCCATTCTGAATGCTAGTTTTACCAGAACGAGCGCTCCTATCTCATACTTGATTCTGAGCATGCGCATTTTTTCCCCCTCGGAAAAGCATACACACGACCGTTTTTCATGACGAGTAAAAAAACTGATGGGAAACACAATGAGAAAAGAGCTGGTTTCATTTTTTTTGCGGGCAGTTTTTTTCATCGAGAAAACTGCTAGGGAGCATACGCATGACCGGTTTTCACGACCAATATAAAAAATGGCAGTTTTCTCGTTGTGAAAACCGATCGTGTGTACAAGGCATTAGTACAGGAGCTCTCTCAGGCTTGCCTTGTCATTCATGTAGACCGCTCCTCTGATCATGGAGTAACCCAGAACCCAGTACACACGATTGGAATCTCCGATGGAAAAAGTTGGACGGACTTTTTCATCGGAAATTCCGACCGCGTGTATGCCACATCAGAGTAATTCCATCAGAAATTCCAATCAGGGTTTACATAGAGAACATGTTCTTTTTTCCTCTGATGGAATTCTGATGTGAATTTGGTCGGACAAAGGTCTGATCGTGTGTACAGGGCTTTACAGTTTATGTATAATTACACTTAAAATATTCAACCATGATCATCTGAGAATGTACTGAATTACAAATTCTTAGTACTCACAAGCTATGGCCAATGTGTAGGAATCGCTGGTCTTTGTACTGGCGATGTTCTCAGCTGTGCACTGATAGTCCCCCGAGTCTGAACGATTGGTCCCGGAGAAGGTAACGGTCTTATTATTTGATGACAGTACAGCCCCAGAGGGCAGAGGGCCACCACCTTTACTCCATATTATCCTTGCAGTGTTAGAAGAAGCACATGTGAGCGTGATTGTGTCATCTTCCTGTGGCTCAGATACTGTGATCACAGGCTTTGAAACGGGATCTGTTAGGTAAAATACAATTATTTAAATTCAGCAGTGGATCAGTATCGAAGTAAACTTGTAAAAAAAATGTTTTACAAAAATTGCTAAATACACCTGTGTTCAGTTTGTTGGTTAACATGGAATCCCAGTCCCCTATAATTTGCCCCCCCCCCCCCCCCCTCACACCACCATCTTTAACCACTTGCCTCACACCACCATCTTTAACCACTTGCCTACTGGGCACTTTCACCCCCTTTTTGCCCAGGTCAATTCAGCTTTTAGCACTGTCATACTTTTAGGCTGGGTTCACACCTATGCAAATTGGCATAGCATGAGAATGTGACCGACTCTCTATGGAGCTGTTTTACTATATCTCTGTGCGTCTTTGGCTCAGTTTTCAGGGCCGAATTCAGGCACAGATTGTTCCTGAAACAGAGAACAGGGACATACAGCATTCCTGTGTGATCGGCGGCCGGTTTAGGTGTGAACCGAGCCTAAATGATGATTGCGCAGTCATGTAACACTGTACCCAAACAAAAGTTTCTAAATTTTTGTTCACACAAATATAGCTTTATTTTGGTCTTATTTAACCATCACTGGGTTTTTTTTTTCTTCTGCTAAATAAACATAAAAAGACTGCAATTTTTTTTATAACAAACTATGACATTTATTTTTTATTTTTTAATGTTTAAACAGGTAATCTTTCTCCTTCACTGATCTGCACTGATCAGGCTGCACTGATGGGTGAAATTGATGAGGCACTGATGGGACAGCACTGATAATCAGTGCCCTGGTTACAAGTGTACATGTCCCTTTTAGAGAAGCCTGTTATTGTCTCTCTACTCCTCTCCTCATGCTGTCAGCATGAGAAAAGGAGTGCCGATAACCGACATCTGTTTACGTCCGTGATCAGCTGTGATTGGACACAGCTGATCATGTGGTAAAGAGCAGCTGATTGGCTCTTTACTTCAATCTGTAATCAGCAGTGTCTGGAGCACACTGCGTTCAGAGTGTGCTGCCTGTGCCCAGGGGTGGGCGGGCGCCATTATATCACGGTGTCCCAGAACTAGATGACCATGCTGTAGCCAGCATTCGGCTATAGCATGGTCGACAAGTAGTTAAAGATCTGGCACATGAGCAGATGTGCAGAAAACACATTGCACTGCTCCTTAAGCTCACTTAAGGGTCCTTTCACACGGAGCGGTCCGTTTTTTGGTCCGCTCCGTGTGTCCGTCGGCTCAGCGGGGGATCCCCGCTGAGCTGTCAGGCGGACAGGATGGTCCCCGCACACTGTGCAGGGACCACCCTGTCTCTCCTCCGCTCTCCCCTATGGGGAATCGGATGGAAACGGACCGTTTGTTTCCGATCCGTTTGGCCGGACGGAAGAAAAATAGGACATTCTTCTGTCCGAAAAAACGGATGCGGATCTTGCGGACGTTAGCGGATGCATCATCCGCTAACGGATCCGCTCCCATAGGGGTTCATTACAAGTCCGTAAACGGACTTGTAATGAACAGACGAGCGGAGCAGACATGTGAAAGGGGCCTAACAAATTGTAATACAAAATTTGAGACCTCAAAACTCAAATTAAATAATTAGGTCGGTAAATCACCAAACAGCCCAACAGAAACTCACATAAATTGGCTAAATTTAAAGCTGGGCTCCAGACAAACAGCTAAATACAGAATTAATGATTTGTTTTTCTGTTCATCCAGTACTGCCACACAGCACAGCCCTTTCTCTGCTGCAGTGTCTCTTTCACTTACAGGTCTCCTTCCCACTCCACCCTGCGACTAGGTAGTGAAAGGAGAAGCAGGATAGTGATGAGCTCATCTTTGTGTCACTCTGCGCTCTCCTCCTATCGACATAATATGTGCATTGCGACCCACCTAACTGACTTATGGTGCTACTTCTCCCTCCCTCTGTCTGAGCTGTAAGGCCTCGTACACACGAGCAGACAGAGTTGTTCAAATCTGTCTGCTGGGATTTTGGTTTGCTCGCGTGTACACTCGAGCAAACCAAAATCCCCGCCAGCAGACAGCGCACTGACGTGTCGGTGACGTTGACGCCGCCACGTCACCGCACCAGGAAGTAAAACACTTCCGCGCATGCGTCGAAACCATTTGGCGCATGTGCGAGAAGACATGTCTGCTAGTTAGCGTACTAACCAGCAGACATGTCGGGCGGACGGGTTCCCAGCCGACAAATTTCAAAGCATGCTTTGAAATCTGTCGGGTGGCCAAATCCATCTGTTAGCCCGTACACACGATCGAATCTGTCTGCTGAAACGGTCTAGCAGACCGTTTTCAGCAGACAGATTTGATCGTGTGTACGAGGCCTAAAAAGGGATTGCACAAGGCTGATTCCAGTTCAAATTGGGACACATACACTGCTTTAATTTACAAATGGTAAAGAGGAAATATTTACCAATCATTCAGTTACAAAAAATTTGGAAGATTCTGGTTGCTGCAGATCAATGGCATTCTTTTGCACATTTTCCTAGACAAGGTTTTTATAATGTCATTTTATTACTCACCATAGATATCCAGGACTAGATTGCTTTCCATAGCTTTTTGTGTCTGTACCTTCACTATGTAATTCCCCCGGTCTGTGGTCTGAAGGTCAGAGATCTGCAATGATCCATTGGGAAAGGCAGTGATCCGAAAATTGTAACTGGGACCACGAACTAGGGGGCTTCTGTCACCAGGAATATAGGTAACAATTTGAAGCTGAGAAGATGAAGTTGGTCCTTTATACCAGGAGAAAGAGAGAATTCCATCAGTAATCCCAGTAACACTCAGAGTGACAGATCCCTGGATGACCGGATACTGAGGGATCAGCTGAATGCTCATCATTCCACTGGACACATCCACCAACACACCGAGGAGAACTGCAAGAGAAATCCACAAAACAAAATCCTAGTTTACCAAATCCAAAAGAACTACTACATTATACATTGTTCCAAATCAAGGACAGACCCTCAAAATCAGGAACAGTTAAGAACTAATGGGTAGATTCACGTAGAGCGGCGTATATCTGTGCAGGCGTAGCGTATCTCAGATACGCTACGCCGCCGTAAATTAGAGAGGCAAGTGCTGTATTCACAAAGCAATTGCTCCCTAAGTTACGGCGGCGTAGCGTAAATGGGCCGGCGTAAGCCCGCCTAATTCAAATGTGTTTGATGTGGGCGTGTTTTATTTAAATTCAGTAAGACCCCACGTAAATGAAGTTTTTTACTAAAGGTGCAAGCGCTGTCCGTGGACGTATCCCAGTGCGCATGCTCCAAATTACGCCGCTAAGACTCATTGGTTTCGACGTGAACGTAATTTACGGCCAGCCCCATTCACGGACAAGTTACGCAAATGACGTAAAACGTGAAAAATTTTACGCGGTCCCGACGCCTATACTTAACATTGGCTGCGCCATCTTTTTGGTGCTTTATCTTTACGCCTGAAAACGCCTTACGTAAACGGCGTATCTTTACTGTGATGGCCGGGCGTACGTTCGTGAATAGGCGTATCTGGCTGATTTACATATTCTAGGCGTAAATCAGCGTACACGCCCCTAGCGGCCAGCGTAAATAGGCAGCTAAGATACGACAGTGTAGGAGACTTACGCGGGTCGTATCTTAGCAACACTTAAGCGTATCTCACTTTGAGCATACGCTTAAAGATACGATGGCGCAGATTCTGAGTTACGACGGCGTATCTACTGATACACCATCTTAACTCTTTATGAATCTGGCCATAAGTTTCTCTGTCCCTCTTTCCTCCTCATTTTGGTCTGCTCTATATAGTTTTTTATACAATGCACATTTTTATTTATTTTCCAAGAATTTTATTGAGTTTTACAAGTTTATTGAGTTTAAACACATGCAGGGTTACAAAAGTATGAGAAACCAAAAAGGGGGAAAGAACCTGTAGAGTTCAAGGTGGGGGAAAATGGGATGGGACAACAGCGGTCTACTCCTAGTTGAATTAATTTCTTTATTATATCAAAATGTATGAAAAAAAAGCAGTTACAAAAGTAGTCATGTACAATATTTCTGATAGAAAATAGTAACATTTTGTATGACAGGCATCTGAAATTAGCTGGAGTCTTGTGTCTGACTTTGTCATATACTGGCGAGGGACAAAGGAAGAAAAGAAAGGAAATAGTCTAAGTTAGCAACTATCTAAAAAAGAAAACCTAAGGGTAACATAAAGGCTTGCACATAATTGGATCTGCAATTGGTTAGGTAGTTTCCTGTTTGGTTATATCAGCATATAGAGGTACAAGATAGTTATCCTGGTCCCACACAGGGTCCGGGATCAAGTAACTGAGTAAGATTCAGACGCTATCTAGCTGTGAAATGTTCAGGGGTATGGTTGGGAGGGGTGGGTGGAAAAGAAGCAGCAGGGGGGTTAATAGGAAGGGGTTGTAAAAAATGGGTGTTGAGAAGTATATTTGTGCGGATTCCTTTTTTCTTGTTTATGGGGGAGCAGGGCTTTTTTTCTGGGGGAACTTGGTGGAACTCAGTTCCACCACCTTTGGCTCAGACCCTTTGGTGCCCACTTACCACAATCACTTGTGAACACAGAAGTCTGGTTTCTGTGTTTACAAGTGACTGCTTTGTAACCCCCTGAACTCTGCACACTGTATGTAATGCAATTCTGGTATTTAATGCCCCTTTAAGACCCTTCTACTGTTTGTGAAATCTGAACGGGTCGTGGTTGAGTTCCTGCACCTATTTTCTGAGAAAAAAAGCTCTGTGGGGGAGTCAAAGGATGCCTGAAAGATGCAACATACTGATTCCATCTCCTTATCATTCGATGGCTGTTAAATGGATGAGTTGCTTGGGGAGTGTTGTCTGGGTGTCGTTTGGGAAGCTTAGTTGATCAAAGAGTCTTGGAAGTGGAGCCAGCACCCCCATATATGGGTGAATATAGAAGGATTGTCGTTCGCAACACTGATCATCTCTTCCATGTCTGCTGTTTATCTGACCCAAAGATACCAGTCGGTTATTGTAGGGGGGTGATGGTAACCCATTTGGAGAGTATACATCGTTTGGCCCTGGATGACTAATTGCAGTCTAAAGCTGGGGTGAAGTCAAGTGTGAAAGTTGTTATTTTCGTTATGTCTTTGTGTGCCGTGGTCCGGCATTCCTGTATTTTTGAGCAGGATCACCAAATGTGGGGCCAAACCCGGTACAATGATATACATCTTCATAGAAGTTGAGGGTGTAAATATGTGGAGAAGCATTGGTGTCTTGTGCCAGCCTGAAAGTAATTTGTATCCTGTTTTCTGTTCTGTAACGTTCACTGAGGTTTTGTGTGTATGGGAGAGAATTTGTATCTCAATCATCAACTGTGAGATCAACGTTCAGCTGTTTTTCCAAATTGTGACAAATTCTGTTTATTTTCAGGGTAATTTTAGAGAATAAGAGGCCATATAGTAAGGACATCAAATGTGGTTGTGGTGCTATTCTGGAGCATATAGCCTCAAAAGGTCGCATGTGGGCTGCACCAACCAGGGGAAGATCTTGGGTGATTAAAAAAATGTCTTAGTTGGACAGAAGGGAAAAATATAGCTTTGGATCTTGTCTAATAGTGCCTCATAAGAAAGGAAGGAACCACTGTGGAAAAAAAAATTCTAAGAGAACTGTTCTCTCCAACAACTTCTTGAGAGATGTTTTGCCTCACAAAGTCCGGGTTTTGTCTGATTGGGGTAAGCGGGCCAGTGTAGGAAGAGACGTCTTATGGTGTACATGCTGTCCAAAAGCATTTTAAAGGAAGGCTCCACTGTCGGGTGGCCTTTGTATTCTGCAATAGCATGTTGCAAGGGCAGGGGCGGACTGACCATTTGGACACTCGAACACTTGAGGGCCCCATGCGGGTTGCCAGCCTCAATAAAACCAGGGACCTTATGTATAAATTGGTGTTATTTTTTATATCCCAAGATTATAGCTGCCTCACCTCTCCAGTAGCTTTTCAGTGTGTACATGTATATTCTATGTGTGTGTATACTGTGTATGTATACTATATCAACTGTATGTGTGTGTGTATACTTTGTGGCCCCATAATCTATGGCCCGGGGGGCCCCATAATTCCTATTGCCCGGGGGCCCCATGAGTTGTCAGTCTGCCCCTGTGCGAGGGTAACCAAGGGATTAGTTGTATTGGAGTCACAGAGTGCGCTTGTTCCAGCCGAACCCATGCCTTAACCACTTCAGACCCACGCTATAGCCGAATGACAGCTACAGCACGGGTCTGAATATCCAACATGCCGTCAAAAGACGGCCGCCCCTTTGGGCGTTCCCAGCGCGCGCTCCAGAGCACGCTGCGGAGAAGCCCTGTGTTGGCCGTGTCTCTCGGACACAGCCAATCACAGATCGCAGCGAACGGCCAATCAGAGTGGCCGTTTGCGATGCGATCTGTGGGCGAATGAGAGATGATCTCACAGATCATCTCTCATTGCCGTTTTTACACAGAGACAGTGTCCTGTCTCTGGAGAGGAGGAGACCGATCTGTGTTCCTTGTACATAGGGACACAGATCGGTTACCCCCACCTCCCCCCACAGTTAGAACACACCTAGGAAACACATTTAACCCCTTCCTCACCCCCTAGTGTTAACCCCTTCAATGCCAGTCACATTTATACAGTAATTAGTGCATATTTATAGCACTGATTGCAGTATAAATGTGAATGGCACCAAAAATGTGTCAAAAGTGTCCGCCATAACGTCGCAGTACCAATAAAAATGGCAGAACGCCGCCATTTCTAGTAAAAAAAAAATAATAAAAAAAAATAATTCTGTCCCCTATTTTGTAAGCGCTATAACTTTTGCGCAAACCAGTCGCTTTATTGCGATTTTTTTTTTTTTTTTTTTTTTTTTACCAAAAATATGTAGAAGAATACGTATCGCCCTAAACTGAGAAAAAAAATGTTTTTTTTTTTTTAAATTGGGATATTTATTATAGCAACAAGTAAAAAATATTGTATTTTTTTTTTCAAAATTGTCACACTTTTTTGTTTATAGCGCAAAAAATAAAAACCGCACAGGTGATCAAATACCACCAAAAGAAAGCTCTACTTGTGGGGCAAAAAGGACGTCAATTTTGTTTGGGAGCCACGTCGCACGACCGTGCAATTGTCAGTTAAAGCGACGCAGTGGCGGAAGCTGAAATTTCACCTGGGCAGGAGGCGGGTATATGTGCCCAGTAAGCAAGTGGTTAATGTTCCGATTTGCGTTCCAGTCCACTATTCTTGCTAGGTGACACACAATGTAGTATTTGCTAATGCTGGGCAGACCCATGCCTTATTTTTGATTTGGGTAAGGAGAGCACAGCATAGCTGAGTCTAGGGATTTTGTGCCCCCAGAGAAAAAGGGTACAGATTCTGTGGTTCGGCGTAAAGAAAGCCTTAGGCAATTGGATGGGTACTGTTTGTAGTGTATATAGGAGATGGGGAGTCTGTTCATTTTAATAATAGTGGCTTTCCCAAATGAAAAGAAGAGCCCTTTGTGCCATTTCTGTAAATCAACTTAAATATCTGTTAGAATGGGCAAGTAGTTTAATGTATAGCAGTCGGAAAAAGGTTTTGGAAGTTTACTAAACCTTTCATCCAATTTCTAAATTGCTGCATTTGTAAATGTCAAAAACCAATATAAAGGAATTGTCCTTTAAGGGGGGCATGGCAGGAGGTGTGTCCTATGCCTACATACTTTTTCTAATGGGTGTTCCCCATTCCCATCTCAAAACGTATGGTATGCAATATATCAGATTAAAGCAATTTACATTATGAAGTAGTAAGGGGCATTAGATTTAGTGGGCTTCTTATCCTGACTGACTCTGCCACACCCAACTGCCCTGCTTACAGTAAAATTACAGGGTAAAGCTGGCCATACATACAGTTTTATTTTTAATTTCTATTAGATTTACCTTCAACTATGTAGTACAAAAAGGCCTGCCTGATTGCATACAAGTAAAGTGTTTAGGATTGACCTCATGCTATATGGTTTTGGCAAATCTAAAGGAAAATTGTAGAAGAAAGTTGTGCAGTGTATGGCCAGCCTAAGGTGTAACGTACATGCAGTTGCATGCATAGTAAAGGCACGCCTCTAATCTTAGTAGAAATCCGCAACTCTTCGCAAATTTTTTCTTAAGCTGGTTCACCTTTTATGTTTTATTTTTTTATACCTTTTGTACCCAGGTCACATGTTTCCAACATGTGACATGTACCTTGTTAAAATTCTATAACTGCTCCTCTAGCTACTTTTTTATTTTTTTAAGGCCTAAGGCATGAGCTCCCCCCTCTAATGCATATGATTTCCTTTGGCTAGCTTTTGCTTTTAAAGGCGAACTCCACTACATTCTCAAAAGACCATGGGCTGCCTTCACCAATCAAAACCATATCCTTTTCCAGAGTATACAACAGGGCCAGCTAGGAAAGGGTCTGGAAGAGCGAGCGCCTAACCCCCTCCTGAACAATACAAGGCCCCATGCACTCAACATAGTTGTCTGTCTTTGGGACATGTTGGGCTCAGCCCAATACCAACCACAAAGCACCTTGTACCCTCTAGTTTAAAGGGGCTTGCCACATTCCATAAAGCCCCCTGTCTGCAGCCCCCCACAACCCCAGTCTAGGGTTGTGTGGAGGAGGCATGAATATGGGAACAAGGTAGTAGACTTTTAGGGTGCCCATGCCCTTCCTGCCCCCAAGCATTCACTCCCCTTTCATGGATTTGCTCGATGTGTGTTTGGCTAGGGGTTTGGTACTGTTTGGGAGGGGCACAATCTTTTTTTTGTTTTTGTTTGAGGTAGTATTTTTCACATGTGGTGCTTATTTAATGCCTTAACCGACCCAAATGTCCTGGTATGTATTAGGGAGGGCATGCCATTTACATTTTTTGTTAAGATTTTGCAGCTGCAATGTAGATTTTTACGTTTTCTTAAAGCCGTACATCTTTGAAGCAGCATTTTGGATATATGCTACAGATGTAACACATGGGCCCCCATACCAATTTTAAGGCCAATAACCAGATAATAAGCCAGACAAATGGGGACTAGCAAAATTACCGGTCAGTTCCTATAGACTGCAATGGTGTTTGTTGTCTAACTTTTGCCCATGTTAGGCTGTTTGTTTGCCCCCCCGGACCCGGGGGTGTTTGTCCCATCTGTAATTTTGTAGCATGCTGGATAAGGTGCTTAATTTTAGACTGGGTCGCTTATTTTGTGCTAGCTGCATTCGTATTATTCAGGGCATGCTCCCGGACTTTTTTTTTTTTTTTGGTGTGTTAAATGCATTTGGGTTGTTCTGGGCATACTTAGGGACTTGAGTTTATTTTTTTGTGTGTGAACAGCACTTGGATTGTTCTGGGCATGGTCAGAGAGTGTTTTTTGGGTTCGTAATTTAACCGATTAAGGACCGCCTCCTGTATATTTACATTGGCAGACTGGCACGTACAGGTACGTCCCCTTTAGGAAGCCGCCGGGGGCTGCGCTCGCGACCCTGCCGCTTTCTCCGTGAGCCTGACCGTGGGTCCCGCGGACTTGATCGCCGCGGGGACACTCGCAATCGTCTCATGGAGAGATAGAGCGGGGAGATGCTTGTGTAAACAAGCATCTCCCCACTCTGCCTAGTGACAGTGCCGTGTAGTGACTAGTTACAGTGACAGTGCCGTGTAGATCAGTGTCATGTGACACACAGCCCATCCCCCCAAAGTAAGAAGCAACTCCCTAGGAAACACCTAACCACTACAGCGCCACCTACTGGTTAACCCCTTCACGACCAGTGTCATTTTCGCAGCAATCAGTGCATTTTTATAGCACCGATTGCTGTGGTCCCAAAAATGTGTCAAAAGTGTCCATTGTGTCCGCCATAATGTCGCAGTCATGATAAAAATTGCTGATCCCGCCATTACTAGTAAAAAAAATATATTAATAAAAATGCCATAAAACTATCCCCTATTTTGTAGATGCTTTTGCACAAACCGATCAATAAACGCTTATTGCGTTTTTTTTTTTTGTTTGTTTTTTTGCCAAAAATATGTAGAAGAATACGTATCGACCCAAACTGAGGGAAATGTTTTTTATATATATTTATTGGGGATATTTATTATAGCAAAAAGTTAAAAATATATATATATATTTTTTTTCAGAATTGTCACTTTTTGTTTATAACCCAAAAAATAAAAACCGAAAAAGCGATCAAATACCACCAAAAGAAAGCTTTATTTGTGGGAAAAAAAGGACGCCAATTTTGTTTGGGAGCCACGTCGCACGACCGCGCAATTGTCTGTTGAAGCGACGCAGTGCCGAATCGCAAAAAGGGGCCTGGGTCTTTAGCAACAAAATGGTCTGGGGCTGAAATGGGATTACTTTGAAGTAATGTCTCAACACTTGCATTTTGTGTGTTTCATGAACTGTGCATGTGTTTTGAATTTGACTCTTTAGCACACAAACCTATGTTATATTAAGCTTGCAAATAGCATTCTTTACCTTGCCCTAAAAAATAGGCCGGATTGCTTGATGGTGTTAATTTCCTGTGCAAAATGGTCAGACCTCAAAACCATATTTTGTTAGTGCCTGAAATTAACATGTGTTTTTGTTTTTCTAGCTCCTTCCCAAGTCCTGTTTTGTTGACCAATAAAATTTGAAGCAATTTTTTTATGTTTAATTTGTTTTGCAGATGCATGCTCAATCCAAGTAATGCAGTTTACACTCCCTCCTAAACAATTTGGCTGGAACAGATTTCCCAGCTGCAGTTTAAATAGGCTGATTGGCATGGCCAAAAAAAATGCACTGTAGCACTTTGCTGGGGACACCCCAAATTATTAGGCATCTTGGACTTTGTCAAGAAATTTTAACCACTTCAGACCCGCGCTATAGCCAAATGACGGCTACAGCGCGGGTCTGAATATCCAACCCGCCGTCTTTTGACGGCCTCCCCTTTGGGCGCTCCCAGCACACGCTCCAGAGCGCGCAGCGGGGAAGCTCTGTGTTGGCCGTGTCCCTTGGACATAGCCAATCACAGATCGCGGCGAACGGCCAATCAGAGTGGCCGTTTGCGATGCGATCTGTGCGGCGAATGAGAGATGGTCTCATATGTAAACATATGAGATCATCTCTCATGGCCGTTTTACACAGAGACAGCATCCTGTCTCTGGAGAGGAGGAGACCGATCTGTGTTCCTTGTACATAGGGACACAGATCGGTCATCCCCCCTCCCCCCACAGTTAGAACACTATGTAAGGAATACATTTAACCCCTTCCTCACCCCCTAGTGTTAACCCCTTCAATGCCAGTCACATGTATATAGTAATTAGTGCATATTTATAGCACTGATCGCAGTATAAATGTGAATGGCGCCAAAAATGTGTCAAAAGTGTCCGATGTGTCCGCCATAACGTCGCAGTCCCAATAAAAGTCGCAGATCGACGCCATTTCTAGTAAAAAAATAAAAATAAAAAATAATAATAATAATTCTGTCCCCTATTTTGTAAGCGCTATAACTTTTGCACAAGCCAGTCGCTTATTGCGATATTTTTTTTTTTTTTTACCAAAAATATGTAGAAGAATACGTATCGGCTTAGACTGAGGAAAAATTTGTATTTTTTTTTTTCAAATTTGGATATTTATTATAGCAACAAGTAAATAATATTTTATTTTTTTCAAAATTGTCGCTCTTTTTTGTTTATAGCGCAAAAAATAAAAACCGCACAGGCGATCAAATACCACCAAAAGAAAGCTCTACTTGTGGGGAAAAAAGGACGTCAATTTTGTTTGGGAGCCACGTCGCACGACCGCGCAATTGTCAGTTAAAGCGACGCAGTGCCGGAAGCTGAAATTTCACCTGGGCAGGAGGGGGGTATATGTGCCCAGAAAGCAAGTGGTTAAGGAGAAACCGGCAAAATATGGTGAAGATACTTCCCAAATCAGGAGTGCAGACATTGCCAAAAAATAAGACTTTAAATCCAGTCCTGGAAATCTACATCTGCTTTCTTATTATTTGCCTATAATTTTATGGGCCTAAAGCTAGATGCGCGACCGATGTGTGCGCATATTTATGTTCCTGTGGCACATATCTGGTTCCTAGAAGCGATGGCAAGCACACAGGAATTACATCACGGTCACGCTCCTCTGGATAGTTGCTTGTACTGCTGCTAATTTCTTCCCACTACCCTGCCCTCCTCACTGTTCTCTGAGGAGAGATGATCCTTATTTGCAAAGTAAGATCATTTTTTCTTTATTTTTACATGCAGTAGTGTTTTGTGGGTCATGTCTAAATCAAGGGCCTCAAACTAACGGCCATCCAGCTGTTGCAAAACTACAAGTCCCATGAGGCATTGCAAGGCTGACAGTTACAAGCATGACTCCCACAGGCAGAGAAATGATGGGACTTGTAGTTTTGCAACAGCTAGACTTCTGGTCTAAATGATTGGGCCTCAAAACACACACCTACTTCCTGTGTACAGATTCAATTCTGGGCCAATGTATATTGCTTCCTGCTTCAGTGGGTGTGTATAATAGATATATATATGTAGTGACGGTATGCTAGGTGAGGCAGTGGATAATCGGTATATTTTACCTTGTGTGCGTTCTGTGGTAAGAGACTTGACTGGAATCCGGCCCGGGTTTTTCCAGCCTCTGTGGCAGGCTGGGTTCCGGTCCGGATGTTATGGTCCACTTGAGTCCACGCTCAGGTGGACTTTAAATGAAAAGGAAGAGCGCACAGGAGAGCTCTGGCTTGAGACTCAGAAGGGAATATGAGATAGTTAGGACTTTTAAAAGGAGGGCTGTTTTACCACATGTTTTGTGGGTGAGAGGGACCCTGCATTGTATAGTGAGGAAGACTGCTGTATAGTTTAGCGATGGACGGCAAGGATTTACTTTACTGTTTTTGTTTGTTTTCATGATTTTATAAACCTGGCAACCCACAAAATTTTAAAGGATCAACCTGCATGCTGACCTTATTTTCCAAAAAAGCCACACGCTAATCTCATATATATATAGGCATCCACCAGCAAAGAGAAGTTGGGTAGATGCCACACTCCCAATTTTGGAGGCATAAAAGTGGTTTCAGCACTGACCCTAATCTGTGATATATGAAAAAAAAGCACAGGCTTGAAAATATAATGGTCTAGCATGTCTTGGAAAAAAAAAGGTGTGTTCTCATGCGCCTTGTATAATGCCCAAAAATTACCTTTTGGTACGTACAAGTGGGTCATGGCACATCTACATTCCAAATTTTGCACTCATGCACTATGCCAGTGTTTTTCAACTCCAGTCCTCAAGGCACACCAACAGGTCAAGTTTTCAGGATTTCCCTCAGATGAAATGGCTGTGGTGATTACTAAAGCAGTCAAACTGATCAGGCCACCTGTGCAACATAATGGAAAGCCTGAAAACATGACCTGTCGGTGTGCCTTGAGGACTGGAGTTGAAAAACACTGCACTATGCAATCTGATTGGCCAATCTCCGTACAACGCGATATTTAGGCAAAATAGGTAAAAGCCAAGAACCACTTGAACAATTAATTCAAATTATAGGAAATCAAACACACTCTAACTGATTGCAGTATATGGTCACCTTTAAAGATCAAGATCTGAAAGATCTATTATATTAGAAGTGTTTCTAAACCTCATAAATTATCTTTGACATGTTGTTTTTTTTTCCAATACAATATAATACAAAGAACAGAGAAGTAATATAAGTGAGATTGGCATCAAAAGGGTTAATTAACTGAGAACTAATTGCCTAACAAGACCCATTCGGATGAAATTAACCAATTGTATTGGGCGTGCGCTATTATCAAAAAGAAAACCGCATTTAACATATCGACAGTTGCAGTTCAGATATGCGGGTATTTATTATTGCTTTAACGTGCGCCGATTCCATTTTTAGTTAACGATTTTCCGGCGCACCGAAGTGCGCTACGTACAGAGTGCAAGGTTTAGGGGTGCACTACCTGCAGAGTTCAGGAGTGTGTAACATAAAGAAAGAGGCATTCAAAAGTATGTGGCATACAGAGTGCAGGTTTGAGGAGTGCTCTATGCACAGTGCACAGGGTTCAGCTCTCTGTCACAGGCTGTCCACATCTCATGTCCATCCCTCCTCCTTGACTTTGACCTCTGCACCACTCTCCTCCATCCCCCCCACTTCTGCACACATCTCCCTCCATACAGCCTCATACACACGATCAGACTTCCATTTGACTTTTCCGTGGATTTTGCTCCAAAGGGCGTTGTCCGTGAACTTGGTATGCATACGCACAGCAGCCAACAAACACAAACATAGTGACGTAATAGACGTATTACGTGGTTTTTCTGCTCTTTACCGCCACCCTTTGGGCAACTTCTGCTATTGTTGTCTGATCTTTAGAATTGGTTATGAGCATGCGTGTTTGTACTTTGGACTTAAGTCCGATGGACTTGTTTACACACGATCGGATTTGCTCTCCCCCCAAAAAAAAGAGGGTTACAACTGTAAAAAAAAAAAATAGTTTTTCTACGTGACTGAATATAGATATAAGGAATATCAGTTCTTTTCCGACACAGTACTTTTGAGATAGAATCTTTGAAACACTTATACAAAAAGTCAGTCAGTAAAAGAGAAGTACAATAAGTACATAAAATAAGTAGGACATGTTATGGTAGATGACACTCGTGTCTCCTCTGCCAGAAAGCCTCTTCCCCTATCTGCTGGCATTTTTTTAATTATACAATAACAGCCACAATGTACATTCCTGGCATCTGTAAGAGAAGTGCTGAGCGTTGGGATAATTCCCATCCGTACAGGAATTATGTCATCCTGGCCTGGTCAACCAATCATGATGGTCAAAGACTCAAGAGCCCAAGAGAAGATGGGGAGAAGAACCATTAACTGAGTGACCAGGGAGATTGCATACATCACAGTGTTGAAAGGAGTGACTTTTCAAAGAAGGAGTGACAAAATAGCACAAATATGCTGTGCAAATGTGATTTCTGAAGAGTTGAAGGCTTCACCTTTTGGAGCATGTTACACATTATTCCCATATTTATGATGTAACATGCTCCAACTCCTGCCCCCCCCCCCAAGCCCTTGACCCCCCCCAAGCCCTTGACCCCCCCCCCCTTTCTGACAATGGGTTGGGTTCCTCTTTCCTACACCAGCTGTCACATTTTAGAATCGGCATGGCTGCGCAGTTCTCCGTAAACTGCGAGCACGCTCCTGAGCACCCTTGTAGTTCAGTGACACTTCCTACAGCTTCCTAACTGAAAGCCCCTACAGAAGTACAGGCAAGAAAACCAGAGGCAGTTTTCCTGCAAAAATATGTGCATTTATTTATTTTTTTCAAAAAGGTAAACTTGGCTTTTATCTACTTGCCGACCAGCGCACGCACATTTACATTGTGGATGGCATGGACAGGAAAATGGGTGTACAGGTATTTCCCTTTAATTTGTGGCCGAGCTCCGTGAAATGCCCGCATTATCTGGGGACTAGATGTCCGTCGGTGCCCCGCGATCGTGTCACAGAGCGACAGAACGGAGGAATGCCTGTGTAATCTAGGCCTGTTCTGCCTAGTGATCTCATTGGGAGCAGCGATCAGTGTCATGTCACAGTAAGCACAGGCCCCACATAGTTAGAATCACTCCCTAGAACACACTTAACCCCTTCCCCTCCCCCTAGTGGTTAACCCCTTCCATGTCAGTCACATTTATACAGTAATCAGTGCATTTTTATAGCACTGTCCGTGTCCGATGTGTCCTCCATAATGTCGCAGTCACGATAAAAATCGCTGATCGCCGCCATTACTAGTAAAAATAAATTTTTAATAATGCCCTATTTTGTAGACGCTATAATTTTTGCGCAAACCAATCAATATACACTTATTTTTTTTTTTTTTTGCTATAATATCCCCAAAAAAATCTATAAAAAAAAAAAATATATAGCTTTTTTTTTAAATCTCTATTTAAAGCTCTATTTTTGTTTTTAGGTGGTTTAGAGGTAATTAAATACAACCAAAAGAAAGCTCTATTTGAGGGAAAAAATGACGTCAATTTTGTTTGGGAGTCACGTGGCACGACTACGAAATTCCAGTTAACTCCTTAAGGACCGCCGCATGTACATTTACGTCGGCAGAATTTCACGGACAGGCTAGATGATAGGGCGGCTGTTCGTTTTTGTACGCCCCCTCCGGATCTCTCCCAGCCAATCCGCTCCCTCCCTTCCTCTGCCTGTATAATGTAAACACAGGCAGAGGAAGTGATGTCAGCTCTCATCTCGGCAGTATTTTCAATCCGCCGAGAGGAGAGAAGACATCACAAGTAAGTCGCACCAACACTACACTGACACCACACACATAGGCACATTAACCCCTTTCGATCAGCCCCCTGTCACACTGTCACTGATTGCAGTGATCATATATTTACTGATCACTGCATTTAGTGTCAGTGTGACAGGCAGTTAGTGTTAGGTCCAGGGTAGCCCCCAACCCCCTAATAAAGTTTTAAACCTTTTGATCACCACCCTAGTTAACCCTTTCACCCCATATTGCCAGTGTCACTAAGCGATCATTTTTCTGATCGCTGTATTAGTGTCACTGTTGGCGCTAGGTAGCCATTTTTTTTTTTATTGCGATTTTTTTTTTTTTTTTTTACTAAAGACATGTGGCTGAATACATTTTGGCCTAAATGTTTGACTAAAATTTAGTTTATTAGATTTTTCTTATAACAAAAAGTAGAAAAAAATAATTTTTCTTCTAAAATTTCAGTCTTTTTCCATTTATATCGCAAAAAATAAAAATCGCAGTGACAGTCAAATACCATCAAAGGAAAGCTCATAAATATTTTCATGTCGATCTCTCCTATTTCCAAAGAACCATACAGTCCAGGAATCTTAGCAAATCTGGTCCATGCAATGTTATGTACAAAACTGGAAATGAAGGCAAGTGGATAAAGAAGATTACAGTTTGCAAACTTATTAGTTATCAATTAAAAACCGCTTAAAAAGGATTGTTTCACCCGAAAAAGAGGCTCATTACAAACTTATGTTAAAACAATTAAAGTCTACTGTGAAAGCATATGCGGGTAAAGAATTAAAATACACTGACAACATATAGGCAATGCAAACTGCATTACAGGCACCAGCTACCTCCCTTTAAACTGGGATGTATTTAAACTTCAATGATAGCCTCCCAGATAGTAAATTCTAGCAGTTCAGAAGGCAGGATGCACATACGATATATGAGTAGGTACTATATTCCAGGTTTTTCCTGCATGAACACCTTGGAAATATCTATAGAAATGTCTGAATATAATCCCCCTGCACCCTGATACCCAATGGGGTCTTACATTACCTGTAATAATACAGCACAACATCTTGTGATCTTGTATCTTCCTTGCACCCAACTGCTCTATGTTCTTGTCAGAATGAGGATGTGGTAATAGTAGTAACTAGTCATAATACCAACAACCTTGGTACTTCCCAATCCACAAACTAGCCTTTTTTTCTACACACACAGTGCCTTGAAATCGGTTTTTAAGTGATAGACCAACACAAAGAAAATGTTTTCGAACATGCTTCAATTTTTTGTCGTTTTTCAAAATGTAGTTTTTTGTGTCATAAAAAATGATCGGGTGCGGGCTAAAACGACGTTTAAAATGACGTTTTTAAACCCGCGCATGCTCAGAAGCAAGTTATGACGCAAGCTTGAATGGAACAGAGTGCCGTCGAACGTGGTGCACATAACCGTGCTTTGCAAGAGCATTTTCAGAAAACGATGGTGTGTATGCAACGTCGTTTTTTAAAATGAAGTTTGAAAAACGTAAAAAAACTTTGTTTTATCTCACGAAATAAATAAACTTTTTTTTACATCACAAAAAGTGATCGTGTGTACGCGGCATTAGTCTTTTTAGGGATGTGTCTACCAGCTTTGCACATCTAGAAAGTGACATTTTTGCCCATTCTTTTTGGCAGACCCTCTCCATCCAATCCGACAGAGCTTGAGCTATTTTGCAAACAGCAATTTTCAAGTCTTGCCACAGATTCTCAATTGGATTTAGGTCTGAACGTTGGCTGGACCCTAACACATGAATATGCTTTTATCTAAACCATTCCTTTGTAGCTCTGGCTGTAGGTTTAGGGTCGTTGCTGGAAGGTGAACTTCCGCCCCAGTCTCAAGTCATTTGCACTCTAAAGCTCTGTACACACGATCGGATATCTAAAGGAATCTAATCCGATGGATTTTTTCGTCGGATATCCGATGAAGCTGACTTTCATCAGTCTTGCCTACACACCATCAGTCAAAAATCAGATCGTGCCAAAATGCGGTGACGTAAAACAGGACGAGCCAAAAAAAGTTCAATGCTTCCAAGCATGAGTCGACTTGATTCTGAGCATGCGTGGATTTTTATCCGATGGAGTTCCACACAGACAATCGTATTTTTCTATCTGTTTTTTTTTATCCATAGGAAAAATGTAAAACATGCTCTATTTTTTAACACAGATCGAAAAAAGACAGATGGGGCCCATACACAATCAGTTTGTCCGATGAAGACAGTCCATCGGTCTGTTTTCATTGGACAAACCGATCGTGTGTTCACGGCTTAACAGGTTTTCTTCTAAGATTGTGCTGTATTTGACTCTATCCATCTTCCCATCAACTCTGGCCAGCTTCCCTGTCCTTGCTGAATCAAAGCATCCCCACAACATGATGCTGCCACCACCATGTTTCATGGTGGGGATGGTGTGTTCAGGGTGATGTGCAATGCATAGCGTTTTGGTTTTAGGCTAAAAAGTAATATTTTGGTCTCATCTGACCAGAGAACCTTCTTTCACATGTTTTCTGTGTCCCCCACATGGCTTCTCACAAACTGCAAACCGGACTTCTTATGGCTTTCTTTCAACAATGGCTTTCTTCTTGCCACTCTTCCATAATGGCCAGATTTGTGGAGTGCACAACTAATAGTTGTCCTGTGTACATATTCTCCCACTTGAGCTGTGTATCTCTGCTGCTCCTCCAGAGTTACCATGGGCCTCTTGGCTGCTTCTCTGAATAATGCTCTCCTTGCCTGGCCTGTCAGTTTTGCTGGATGACCATGTCTTGGTAGGTTTGCAGTTTTTCCATATTCTTACCATTTTCAGATGACGGATTGAACAGAGCTCCGTGAGATGTTCAAAGCTTTGGGATATTTTTTTATAACCTAACCCTGCTTTAAACATCTCCACAACTTTATTCCTGACCTATCTGGTGTGTTCCTTGGCCTTCATGATGCTGTTTGAACTCTAATGCCGCGTACACACAATAGTTTTTTTGGGTTGTATACATTTTTTTATTTTTAATGGTCTAGAAAAAACAATGTTTTTTTCAACCCGATCGTTAAAACGGCCTTGCCTACACACAATCGTGGAAAAAAAATGCTCTAGCAAAGCGTGGTTACGTACAACACGTACGGCGGCACTATAAAGGGAAAGTTCTTTTCAGATGGCGCCACCCTTGGGGCTGCTTTTGCTGATTTTGTGTTAGTAAAAGACGATTCACGCTTTTTGTGTCTGTTACAGCGTGATAAATGTGCTTACTCCATTTCGAACGCTAGTTTTACCAGAACGAGCGCTCCCGTCTCATATCTTCTGAGCATGCACCTTTTTTTTACGTCGTTAAAGCCCACACACGACCATTTTTTACGACGTTAAAAAACGTTGTGAAAAATTAGAGCATGTTCTAAATTTTTAATGCCCGTTTTTTACATTGTGAAAAATGCTCTGGAGCCCACACACAATCGTTTTTAATGACATAAAAAAAGACTTCATTTTTTACAACCCCGAAAAACGGTTGTGTGAACGCGACATCAGGTTCTCTAACAAACCTCCTAAGGGCTTCACAGAACAGCTATATTTATATTAAAATTCAATTACACACAGGTGAACTCTAGTGTAAGAAATTGCCTTCAGAAGTCACCTAATTAGTAAATAGATTTTAGTTAGGGATATCAGAGTAAAGAGGGCTGAATACAAATGCACTGATGGATTTTACTGATATGTGGCACTGATGCGCAATTGATGAGGCTGAACTGTCAGGCAGCACTAATGAGCACTGACGGGCACCACTGATGGGCACTGATTGGCAGCACTTGTGGGCACTCATATAAATATGTATGTGTTCTTACCTACATTAAACTTCCATATTTATGGTCGTTACCCTCTGACCGAGAGTGATGTGAATCACATAAACACGCGACAAGACATACAACATAAATAGACCTGAAGTGTGCCCTGGTGGTCTGGTCAGTATGCCAAGAAAAGGGGGCATACCCAAGGTAAGTAATGGGTAGTTAATTGAAGAAGGATATGCTGAGAAGTGCCCTGAAAAAGGGAAGGGCGGGAGGGTGTCGAATGCGATTGAATGCGCAGACTCACAGACATGAGGTGAGCTGGGAAGAGTCGTGCCCAGTGACGTGTAGTACTGCACACTGAACCGACAAAGAGCATGTGTGAGTGGGCTGCTTAAATACCCTCCGGGCTCCTCCCATAAACTCAGGCCACCATACTGGCCTTCTTATTTATATTAGTATTACGCTATGTGCCCTCACTTTTCTCTTACTGTATCTTCTGATCCACATCCCTCACATTGCGCTGAGAGTACCTAGACAACCACCCTCTAGAAGATCATTTACCAGGATAGAGCCTCCACTTAATGGTTGGATTCACCTGTTAAAGTTTGGAGCTCAGATGAGGATCCAGTTACCAGTGGCCATTTATAAAAGCTTGTTTGACCCATTGAACATATGTTCCTCTGGGTTCAAACACTTCGAAAAGCCTCCCCTATACTGGTGGCGTTTTTTTTCAATTCATCGTGTTTTGATTTCTTTACATTTGGACTTTTTCACTAAGTTTGAATTTTTACTTCATTTTTGTACAGACCTTCAGTCGTTTATGGTTGCTTCTTTTGAGCCTATTCAGACATTCATTTGTTTATTATTTTCCTCTTTAGTGTATTCATTTTTAGATTATATATTGTTTTATATAGTTAGCATTGTATTTCATCACTTACATGTGCATTAGATCAATTAAATTTAGTGCTACACTTTTTTGTTCCAAGGGTTTACAAGCACTTTAACCTCCCTGGCGCCGCGGTATGATTTTAGGTACTGAAAGCGGCACAATTATTTTGCATGGAAATTTGGCGTTTTATATTGTAGGCCTGTAATTCTTAGGAATAACTCACTTAATTTTGCCCAAACAAGAGTCTAGTAAACATCCCGGGTATGATAAAGTTCGAAACACAAAATCATAAATTATAATAAATAATTATAACAATAATATAATAATAATAAAAATTATTCAATAATGTAATCAAATCAAAAAGACTGAAAGTAATGACAGTGACAATTCTGCAACTGAGCAAATTTCAGCGTTTAATGACGAATTTCGCCACAAATCGCTATCACTCGATTCTGCAAGTGATTCTAATTTATTATTGCTATTTTCTAGCTGGTCTAAAAGCACTTTTGACATAAAGGGACACTTTTTGGTTGCTATGGACAATCTCCAGTTTCCAGGCAGAAAGAACAGTTTTATTATATAAATGTGCATGTAGGACACTGGGCAGACCACTAGGAACAAAGCGGGTGTGTATTTATTTCATACAGTACTGTAATCTGTAAGGTTGTGTTTTTTAGTTTTCTTAATTTGGCGCCGATCTCCGCTCCTGTGTGTCGTAACGTCGCAAGGAACGGAGCTCAGCGGCACACGGGCACTGTGTGAATCGAGCGAGGAGACAGCTTGATCACACAGCGGGGAGACATCGTAGGATCTAGGGACAAGGTAAGTAACTCCCTGCCTTTTATCCTGGGATGCAATCCTGAGTCTGAGTCTGAGCCAGAATACCGCTCAGCAGGTTAAGAGACTTCCTATACTTTCCTGAGTCCTATCTCAATCCAGCTCTGTGCCTGAGTGCAGCAGCGCTGGTCTCTCTCTTCCTCTTCCAGTGGGGGCCACTGGATCCGGCTACTGTCAACCAAATCCTGTGAGGAGGGAGCAGGGGGAAGGGTCAAACCATGCTGTGCATGTCTATAGATACACAGCCCAGCTTGGGAATGAGCCCACATGTGCGCATTCATAAGAAGCAGCTCACTATGGGGGCACACAGAGAATAGGAGGAGCCAGGAGCACAACAGAAAATAAGGATCGGGGTCACTCTGTACAATAACATTTTATAGAGCAGGTAAATAAAACCTGTTTGTTATTTTAGAAAAAATAAATAAACTATGGAAAATATAGTGTAGCGCTAAGTAACAAAGTCCAAACAATAATTAAATATACCAGAAAGGATTGTGTGAATAAATATTGGATACTAAAATAAAAATGTGAATATCATATCATTATAAAGTGCAAATAAACACAGAAAAGCGTATAGGCCTCGTACACACGACCAGGTTTCTCGGCAAAAAACAGAAAGAAAACTGCTTCCTGCAGAGATTCTCGTTCGTGTGTACGAGGCATTCAGGTTTCTCGTCTGGAAATCTGGCCAGAATCTCGACATGAAAAAAGAGAACCTGCTTTTTTTTTTCTCGTCGAAATTCTTGTCGGCCTGTTTCCAGACAAGAAACCCAAGAGTGTGTATACTTACCTGCCGCCGTGGAAAACTGTGCATGCTCGAAATGACTTTGACGCATGCGCGGCAGCTTCCACGGCATAGGTAGGGTGAAGCAAGATGGCGGCGACGGCATCGAATGTGACGAGCGCACGCTCTTTATATGCGATGACGTTGCCACGTTCTTTCCTTTCAAGAGAACCGCGGTTCTTTTGAAATTAAAGTCAGTACACTCCGGCGGCAAGAGTTTCTTGCCAAGAATCTCATCTGGGAAAACGACGGGTTTTTCCTGCAGGATTCTCGGACATGTGTACGAGGCCATAGTCCATATGAATGACACTTGAATGTCCACTGTGTATCAGGACCAAAAGGCACTGTAAGGAAACGTGAACTTAAAGTGAGCTTAAAGCTCAAAACATCATACTGAACGGTGAACGCAGACAAATGTTTGAAGTGAGGGGAACCAACACCGATAAGATAAAGGCTTACCGAATAGTTTGACTCATAGAACATATGTTCTCTTGAGTTCAAACAAACTTGTGTTGACAAGCCACAAACTGTATGAAGGCTTGAAAAAGCATTAATGAGCGGACCAAAATCGTCAGACTATGCTTCGAACGGCGCTTTCCATAGGAAATGGTTTTGTGGGGAACAATGATCAGGTTCTCACAAATACAGCATAGATGTTTAAAGAAAGGAGAACAAAAAAGGGCCACATAGCGTAAATCTGTATAAAATGAAAATAAAACTTACATTCGGAAGATCAATAAGCACTTTGGTTTAGATGTGTGTACAGACGCGTTTCCACTCTTTCGGCGTCGCTGGTTTATTTTTTCTAAAATAACAAACTAAACTTAGATTTTAAGGGGGGGTTAATATTTTTGGATTAGGCCGGAAATTTGTTGCTGCTTATGTTGGAAAAAATTTGTTGGAAGCCACACTGTAGGAAATGTACTGATTATTAAGAATATTTAAATACTTAAAAATCCATACGCTGGCCATACACTGGTCTATTTTTGTACGAATGTTCACGCAAAATAAATCTGGTTTGAAAATGTTTTTTCCCTGGGAGCATACCGTAATAACATTTTTCACAATTCACCATAAAACGGAAAGGTGATCTTCCATTACCAGCTGTTACTGTATGAAACTGCTTCTTCTCATTTGAAGGCCAGTTTCTTTTTTGCTGTACTAGCAAGATGAGGATGTGGTAGCAACTTTTTGACCTCTACTATAAGAAAGGTGAACTAAAATAAGCTTCTTCCTGTAACTTTTCATATTTTGCTCCTACTATATGGCTATAAAACACGTTGTAAAATTGCCTCAGTACATGGTAAAAGTTGCATGGGTTTAAAGCAGAACTACATTGTATTTGATGGATGGGTGAGTTTACTCTGGATATTAAAAATGTAATAATTAGCATTTGTTTGTGGTGCTCAATGTGCCCATGCTTTATTTGGTTGGGAAATCACCTAGGATTTGTAGAAGCAGCTAGAAGGGCAGACAATTCATGTAGCATTTACATCTTAGAATCCATCTGCACTTAGCTCAGAGAACAGTATTTGTCAGACTCCAGCTGGGCAGCGACCCAGGAACCACATAGTCCGGCTGGGCAGCAGCCCCAGAATCATCTGTCAAGTCGGTGGGTGCTGGTTCCCAGGCTTTTGCCCAGCCAAACTATGCTAACTGCTGCCAGGTTGGCCTGTGATGATCTGTTAACAGCGGATCGACAGCAGCCAGCAGAGATTGGACCACCAAAAGCTGGCTTGGCAACAGGCAGCAGATCACCATCCACAGGTATTGAGGCAGACTGAACCCCATCTGCAGGCATTGAGGCGGACTGAACCCCATGCACAGGCATTGAGGCGGACTGGATCCCATCGGCAGGCAGCAGGGAGGTGGACTGCATCACATCTGCAAGCATCATGGAATCAGGAACTGGCTGAATAATGGTTAAGGCAGCAGTGTATGTTGTATGAGCAGAAAATACATGCAAGTGGTTGCAGGGTGCTAACCTCATTGTGCAGCTGGTGGAAAAGTAGTAACAGTACTAGGGAGCATAGAGAAAGTTAGCAAAAGCAGAGGAAGGTGTCTGAGGGGTTGCCTTGGGCCTGTAGAATTTCATTAGAATGTTAGGATGAGAAAATATTAAAATCGTTCATTAGACCATTGGATGGTGCCTTCTTGGACTTCACTTGACCAAGTACCATACCAATGTCTACATTTTTGTAGAAGGAATGTTCTACTAATACTTCCAGAACAATTGACAAGTACATGTCCATAGGATTAGTTAAATACATCTGAAAATTATAAATGAGTTTGTTCCCACTAGATGTGTCAAATTTGGCTTTTTGTTTCTCCATTTTTTTTGTTTCATACCAATCCAAGAAAAGAAATATACATGAGAATGTCTAAAGATTGCAACAATTTTCTGGGCAAAGTGGGGCATTATGTGACAGAATACGCAGGGGTGCCAATATTTTTGGCCATGACTGTGTGTGTGTGTGTGTGTGTATATATATATATATATATATATATTAGAGAGAGAGGGACTGTTTTACCTTTCAAAGGATTTATATTTCTTTCCATCCAGTCCTGACATTTCCACATCTCCATCACACAGCACAACTCTGTCTAACAGGGCAGGAGAACTTATACTGTATTTCTCTTCTGAAGTTACCGTATTTTTCGCACCATTTAATGCACCTGACCATAAGACGCACCTAGATTTTAGAGGAGGAAAAACAAGAAAAAAAATTCTGTACCAAATGGTGTACTAAAATATTTTCCAGTGCCCATGAAATGCAGCGTGACCACGGCCATAGAAATGCAGAGTGACCACTGCCCAAAATAAATTTAGAGTGACCACTGCCCATAAGAAATGCAGAGTGACCACTGCCCATAAGAAATGCAGAGTGACCACTGCCCATAAGAAATGCAGAGTGACCACTGCCCATAAGAAATGCAGAGTGACCACTGCCCATAAGAAATGCAGAGTGACCACTGCCCATAAGAAATGCAGAGTGACCACTGCCCATAAGAAATGCAGAGTGACCACTGCCCATAAGAAATGCAGAGTGACCACTGCCCATAAGAAATGCAGAGTGACCACTGCCCATAAGAAATGCAGAGTGACCACTGCCCATAAGAAATGCAGAGTGACCACTGCCCATAAGAAATGCAGAGTGACCACTGCCCATAAGAAATGCAGAGTGACCACTGCCCATAAGAAATTTAGAGTGACCACTGCCCATAAGAAATTTAGAGTGACCACTGCCCATAAGAAATGCAGAGTGACCATTGCCCAAACACAGCCTTTACCTCATTCTGTCATTCCGCCTTCCTCTGCCTCAGGAACCGGCCGGAAGATCGCCTGCCACTGACGGGGGTTTGGGAGTCTATAATGTGCTCTCCTGCCTCTCTTTCTGTTGAGGCGGCAGGAGGCGATGCAAGAGGCGGTGGGGGGGGTGTTGCCATCGGCGGCGGGGGGTTTCAGCGGTGGCGGGAGGCAGTGCGAGTGGTGTGGGGGGGCGGATCCATTGGTGGCGGGGGGCGTTGTCAGCAGAGGCTGGAGGCAGAGCCTGTTATCAATTCGGACGATAAGACGCAGGGACATTTTTTCCCATGTTTCTGGGGGAAAAAAACTGTGTCTTATAGTCCGAAAAATACGGAAGGTAACACTTAAAGTGGTTGTAAACCCCCCCGAGACATTTTTACATATAGGTAAGCCGGGAAATGACACTGAATTGGGAAGGTTATTCATGCGTTTAAAAAACATCATGACTTCCGATATAGACATCCAATGGGACCTAATCTTTCTGGATCAAAATATCACAGAGAATATGGTCCCACGAAGTCTCCGGTGGGAGATTCATCCCCAACAGGGTGACCCAGACCCAGAATCTTGGTATAAATACTTTAATGAGTCGGGTATCAGACTTTTGGGTTTCCTTATTTCCAGAAAGAAGAATAGATTACTCACTTTAGATACAGAAATTAAGGAACTAAAAAAGAGAAACTTATGTTGCATAAAAACTTTGGAATACAGTTCTTTGTCCTCTAATCTCCAGAGTCATCTCGAGAAGGAGGACAAGGATCAGAAGTTAAAGAAACTTAAAAAGTATTCCAGAGACGTGGATGATTACAAATCAAACACTGTCTTTGGGTGGCAGAAAACATTTGTGTCTGCCACTCCAATGGATACTGTCCCAGCTGTAATGACTGACCCTCCTTTGCCACCTGCTCTTGCAGGAGGCCCTGCCAGTTTGGCATCACAATTTGAAGTTATATCCATGCCATCCACGAGTTCAACCTCCACTCAAGCGGCACCCCCTTTACCACAGAGGCCACAATATTACAGTCCCCACACACCCAACAATCACTCCAGAGGGAGAGGTAACAACAGGAGTAAACGTGGGGGTAGAGGACAACATATAGGTAATTCCCATCAGTCTGGACCACGTTCACTGATCGAGGTGGGTATTCTCGAGGGGTTTCTCTGGCCCCCCACAAAGATCAGTATGATGCTTACTACCCTCAACTGCAATACCACAACCCTCTTGCAGTACCTGTTTATAAAAGGTTTTTGCCTCTTAGAGAACATGGTGATTACGAATTGCAACACACACGGAGCTGTTATGAACAACCACCGTACTGTTATGGCCATCATAACTCCAATGTTCATGGTGGGCAGGGTTTTCGCGAGGACCGACCATGGTATACAAAAGGTCCAAACCAAAGAGAGGATGTAGAGCAGGACGGCGGGTCCAGAAAATAAAAACGAAGGAGAGTATATGTGGCCAAGGAGTGTTTAACTTGAGTACTAAGACACTGACTGTTGCAGAACAATCCGTGCTTGATAAAGGTCTCAACTAAACAAATTCGGCACATTCATAGATATTCAGAAGTTCATACGTAAGATCAATATCCAACGCTATATGATTTCTATTCAGGATTCTATTCAGGATTATCAAACCCTTCCCTCTTTAATCCTCCCGTTCAAGTAGCCCCTGCTGTCAGAATCTTTAAGGATCTTGTTCTTAAGGATTTGTCACAACTTAAAGAAAAATGCTTCTCGTCCCAGCCCTTGTCCAGCGCAGGACTTTTGTTTGCACAAAGACCTAAGGACCTAATCATCCGCCCAGCGGACAAAGGTGGAGGTATTGTAGTTTTAGACAAAACACAATACGAAAAAGAGATGCAACGTATTCTAGCTGAACTGGGCACCTATAAAGAAATTCCCAATAATCCCACTTCAACATACAAGAAACAACTTCAAACTCTAGTCACCAAGGGTTTGGATCTCAAAATTCTCAACAAAAAAGAAAGATTGTTTCTGGTTCCCAAAGTTCCCAGAATTCCCACCATATACTACTTGCCTAAAATACATAAACATCCAACCCACCCTCCCGGACGGCCTATCGTGAGTGGCATAGATTCAGTCACTTTACGTATAGGCCATTACATTGACCACTAACTTCAGCCTTTGGTTAAACGTACACCTTCATACATCAAAGATACCGGTGACACCATCCGGTTGTTGGAGAATTTAGATGTGCAGGGCGGGTGCATCATGGCCACGGCTGATGTAGCCTCTCTGTACACATGTATAACCTCACGAGTTGGGTATTGAAGCAGTTCAGCATTTTCTAACTAGAGACCAATCTCTTGCTTCATTTCAATGTGATTATCTTATCGAGTTACTAGAATTTGCTACCACGCATAGTTATTTTTGGTTTGACCAACGTTATTATTTGCAACAACGCGGCGTTGCGATGGGTGCAAAATTTGCACCCAGCCTCGCCAATCTTTTTATGGCCAAATGGGAGGAGGATGTCGTCTATGCCCAAGATGTTCCATCTTTGGTTTTATGGGCTAGATATATAGACAACATCCTCCTCCTGTGGGAGGGCAGCTCCGAAACATTACAAACATTTTTTGACTCTTTAAATGCCAATGACAGGAGAATTTCCTTGACATACGAAGCCAGCAGTAGTAAGATACATTTTTTGGATCTTGAAATCACAATGGTCGATGGTAAATTCAAATTTCAAACGTATTTTAAACCAACCGACCGCAATGGCGTTATTCCTATGGGGAGCTGTCACCATCCATCAAGGCTCCATTCAGTTCCACGGAGCCAATTCCTTAGACTGCGTAGGAACTGTAGTGATACTAACACATATCTTGCCTAGGCAGACATTTTAAAGTCAAGATTTGTAGAAAAGGTTTATCTAATAATGATGTAGACTCTAAGCTACAGAGAGTCCTTTCATTAGACCGGAAATCTTTAACGTCGGTTAAACCCCAAAAGACTACGGATAACGTTTTTAAGTTTGCAATGTTGACCACATATTTCACCCAGTACAAACAAGTTAGGAATATTATGAATAAACACTGGAATATTCTTAGGGGTGACAAGGTTCTTAATTCCTTACTGCCAGAACAAGCTAAAGTTGTATTTAAGGGTGTACCATCTCTACAAAGCAAAATCGCACCAAACATCATTAATCCCCCTGTTAAAAGCTGCTTTTTTCATAATTTAGTGGGCTTCTTCCCATGCAGGAGATGTAAAGTATGTCAACACAATATACTGACTGGGCGTAAAGTCATGCAATTTACGTCTACAACTACTAAAAGGCAGTATACGACCAAAACATTTTGCACGTGTGAAACCAAATATGTTGTCTACTTAATTACGTGTCCATGTGGGATTGCTACTATTGACCCATCATAATTAGATATTGTCATTGTTACATTTCCTTTTGTAAATGAATATCTAACTCATAAATGTCATGAAGCTTATACCCCTAATGTCCTTTAGTTTTCTTGTTCACACTCTGCGGAGATATTTATAATAGCTCTGCAGGGCAGTTTTAAACATCACTGCACCTGTTTAGTTTATGCCTTATCAGTCCTGGCTTCCATCTGGACATTGTGACAGTAGACGGGCCAATATACGTTCCCGGCACTTTAGAGATTAATACACACATTACGATATTTTGTTTCTTATTTAGGCACTATTGCAAAGTTTTCCTGAAACGCAATCGTGTCTTCATAGCGAGGTGTGGTTCCGCACATGCGCCTTAGCGGTTTGCAGAGCGTGGAACGTCAGTTTCCAAGTGACATGCAAGCCGATTTCCAAAGCGAGACTTGGACTTTGCGCATTCGCGTTACCGTCTTTCTCACGTTGAGGCTTGGTTGGTGTATACACGCCACATCAGCCATCAGATGTGGGAGGGTCAGAATCTACTGACCATTTTTAACTACATTCGTACATTGCACGGCCGCACTCATGCTCGATTTATTTTTAATTAATTTTTTATTTTATTAAATCACATTTTTGAGCTGAGCCCTATTGTTGCTCTAGCACTTCCGGTATTCACAAAGAGGCTTGGTTCCTCCAGAATGAGGCTTGGTGTGCAAGCTGTCATGCCATTTTGGATAGGAAGCAACATTGAATCCTCCAGCTGAGTGCACATGGTGAGTTAGATCTCCATTGATTGGGTCACATGCAATGTAATTTTTATAAATTGGAGGGGCTACAGTGGAGAGATACCCCAGACGAAGTACTTTGCCACGAAACGCATCGGTAGAACTCCATTGCCGCCCCACTTGTATACAAGCGCATTTTATCTCAGCCAAATGTAAGTTTGACAGCTGTAATAAACCTTATTATTTATCCATACGGTATCACGCTATGTGGCCACTTTTTCTTTTCTTCCCTTATACTTTCAACCATTTATGAGACCACCAGCCCAGGGAATAGCTTCCCATCCACTTCCATTCATCCATCCTGGAGAGGAGTTGATGACCGGCTGAGTTGTGACCATCTGTGATATTAATCACTATAAGCCTTTTTAGACTTTTGGTGGCGTATGTTACCTTAAGTTCATTGGCTCTGGTAAGCCTGCATTACTTTCAGTGATGGGAATACTACACACTTGAAGTAAGTCACCTGTTATATTCCATTCACTTATTCACTTGATTGTTCTGGATTCTTATGGACTTTATTATATTCTTTGCACTATCACATCTGTGTGTCTTGATAGCGGTGTGACATACATATGCCTTTTTTCATCATATGGACTTTTTTCATATATTTTTTTGATCTAATATTGATGTTTGCATATATTATTGATGTGAATCATTGTTTTATGCTTCATTAGTTCACAATGTTTTTTCATAATTAGCATTGTGTAAGCGCTACACACTCACACTCTTTTTGGCTTTTTTTTTTGGTTTTACTTCATACAAACCGTGTTAGCAGCTATTACATTTCATCTTGGCAGCGCAGTGTATCCACCACCGTCTTTTTAAAAAGGCTTACCCTATATGTACTGAAAATATCTCGTAAATGTGTGCAAACAAGGCACATCTAAGTGCAGAAGTATAAAACTTTTAATATCCCCTAAAGGGGTTAAAAACACTTACAAGAAAGTGGATGAAACAGGCATGTAGCAGGTAAGTGCGTCCAGGAGATGTTCCAATGGCAGGGCAGTCCCAGTCTGTGATGGTAAAGCTTCCAGGGAAGTCCACGAGATAACAGCCGACTTGTGCTGTGAATGTTCAGGGGACACAATAACGCTGGAGCCTGGGGATGATGTCAGAGGAAGTGAGACAGAAACCAGCATGGAACACAAAAAGGAAGTGGACAGGAAGTATGTCATAGATGCGGGACGCGTTTCGTAACAGCTCATTGGTTTCTTCTTCAGTTCCGAAAATGGGATTTACATCGCTTCACTGGATCCTGGAAGAGGTTACTTACCTTGTCCCCGGGATCCCGCAGTGTACGGTGGCTGGATCTTCCGCCTGATGCTCTGTGTGCACTGGGTCCTGTTCCCTGCGAGTGTCATGACGCAGGGAGGTGGAACCGGCGGCAAATTCAAAATGTATAAAACACAAACACACTGATACATTGTAAGCCTATTGGATTACATTACTAAATAAAATAAAATTGACCTTAGTTTGCCCCCCCAGTGTTTTCATCAGTTTTAGTGTACTTTGTGTCTGGAAACTGCAGAACGACCATGGTAACAAAAAAGCGCGCCTCTACCTCAAAAGCGGTATATGACCTGCTGGAAAACAGCAACATTGATGCAGAATCGCTTGCAGAATTGAGTGATAGCAATTTGTGGGGAAGTTCATCATCAAACACAGAAAGCGATTTCAGCGATGATCCTGCCACTGTGCCCAGTGATGTGTGGACTTGGTGCTCGATTGACTGCGGTATGGAGCACGTAGCGCCCCCAAGATTCCAGTTAACTGGAGCACCTGATATAAAAGTGGATGTTGAGGATGACAACCCCTTGGCATACCTCCAACTCTTTTTGTCCGATAAGGTTATTGAAAAAAATTGTTACTGAGACAAATCGGTACAAGGAGAAACAAGCTGCTACCCATCAGAGGTTTTCAAGGAGCAGAGAGAGGAAAACCAGTGACCACAGAGGACTGGAAGTTTCCAGAACCCCTGCCGAAGTGGTATTGGACAATTTGTTGATTACTAGCCACTCCTTTTTTTTGTTTGCAGTTATGTCGGAATACAAATTTTCTCTGATAATGAAATATTTGCACTTTTCAAATAATAAAAATGTTGATGAGACTTGTCATCCAGCTCCAAAACTCAAAAAGATTTGGGAGGTTTATCAAATTATTCTGAAGAATTTCCAGCAGACCTATGTACCAGATAGAGACATCAGTATCAACAAAAGTCTAATGGCCTACAAAGGAAGACTCAACTGTTTACAGTATATGGCATCAAAGAGAGCACGATTTGGCATAAAATCATTCATGCTATGTTAAAAACGTCGTTAAAAAATAGAGTATGTTCAAATTTTTTCTGCCCGTTTTTTAAAACCCGAAAAATGCTCTGAAGCCCACACACGAACGTTTTAAATGACATTTTAAAAAAACTTTCTTTTTTACAACCCGAAAAATGATCGTGTGTACGCGGCATGAGAGCAACTTTCAGATACATGATTGCCTGTGTGCATGAGTCCTTGCGATATCAAGCCTGAAAGATGGTTATCTGTTGGCTGAGTAGTGCTAGGCTCAGCAGTAGAGAGACAGAAGAGCAACACTCACTTTGGTAGTAGAGCTGGAGAGGGACCCAAGGTCCCGGCAGACTACGCTCTCTTCTCACATTAAATCATTGCGCACAGGGAAGCTTTTCCCCTCCTGCCCCCCCCCCCCTGTCCCAGCCATGCTGATGTGTTTTAGAGGAAACTATCTATAAGGGGAATTCCTCTCAATTTAGGAGAGTATTTCCTCATTTCTGTTGTCTCCGTACGGGAAGTGAAGGAAAATGTCCCCAATGGTACACAGATGGCAAATTGCCTTAGCAGGGGGTTCAGCCTTTCCCTATTCTATATGTAGCACTACCACCGCAGGAGCTGCTGGTTAGTGGGGTAGCGGCAGACCAAAACTGTTCTTTGTGTTGGCTCAGAATTTAGGGTTAATCAAATTTCAAAAACACGGTCGCCAGTCACCGAGGCTTTTTATTCAACCACAACGTTGACAGAACAAGGGGAAAGTTTGGGTGTTTTTCTCTAATCTAATCTATCATTTGTGTCAGCTAAAATGCCTTCCATACTCATGATATAGACTATTTACAACCCAATAGACACCATGGATGGTGTCTGTTGGGGAAGTCAATGCTGGAGAATTCTAGTTTTTGATGCTGTGACAAAATATTGCATGCCTTTTATAAGGGAAGAGTAGATCACAAAGTGAAGTATGGAGCATTTGGGAGAATGTTGCCAACTAATTTAGCATATATGTTGAAATTTGCTCCAGGACTCCTTTGCTGTTTTCCATTCCCAGCAAATACGTATTATCGTCCACTAATGAGATCGGTAGTACCAGAGTATGTCAAGAGGTGCCATCTTGTTGGGATCAAATAATTTATTTTTGTTGGTCTTGCATGCAATGTAAAGGCTTTTTTTTTTCTCTCCGGCATGGAGTGGAATTTCCAAGTTTATTTCCTATCTCCCAGAGAGAAATAGATGTGTTACAGGTTGATTTTTCCCAGAAAATAGGCGCAGGTACTCCCTATTCCAAGACACCACTTCTCTCCACCCCTACCCACCTTCAAGTGCTGTCTCTTGGTTCCATCCTTTACCCACCTCCCAGCACCACTCTTTTTAGAGAATACATATAACTATTTATTTTGTGTAATTTGTATAGAATGTGATAGTGAAAACACCAAAAGCAGTAAAATAGATCCCCTGAAGCCACCAACATTAGACCCCCCCCCCCCAGCAACAATAGATTCCTGCCCAGGAGCAACAGACCCCACCAGCAATAATAGATTCCTGCCCAGGAGCAACAGACCCCACCAGCAACAGTAGATATTCCAGCAGTCAGCATCACTAGACCTCTCCCTCAATAGTAGATCCCTCCCAGGAACAACTGATCCCCAGCGACATAAGATCCCCACCAGTAACAATAGATTGTCCAGAAGCCAGCATCAATAGACCCTTCATCATCTCTTCTCATTACATGCATTCAGTGCTGGAGGTGCCAAAACGGCAATCCCCCTGAAAAAAAGCTTTAGCTGGGTATATAAGTGAACTGTCCAGGGGTAACTCTGCCTTATCAGAAACACTGAATAAACTCTCAAAATGAATCTGGATTATTTTTTTAAAGTTTCAATATTATTCCTCAATATTGATTGAAGTGAAATCTTCCCATAAAGTTGGTGTTCATAGGGCAAACTTTAGCATATCATCCTTGGTATACACCGTTTTGTGTGTAGAAACACTGCAACAAAACAAACATATTTAACATTAGTGAAATGGGAGTACCGTATTTATCGGCGTATAACACGCGCCGGCATATAACCCGCACCTCAATTTTAAGACGGAAGTTTCAGGAAAAAAACATATTTTTAAAATAAACAACTTTGAAGCAAATTAAGGGTCAGTGTCCATCAATGTCCATCTGCAGCCCAAATAAAGTCCTCAATGCAGCACAAATAATCAGCACAATAATGCAGCACAAATAATCCTCAATTTAGCCTGATTATTGTCATTAATGCTTTTTTTAAACTACAGTATCATCATTTGCAGTCTCACCATCTCTCACACCAGCAGCCTGAATCAGGAAATCACTGAGCCGTCCTCTCCTCTGCACTCGGCTCTCACGTTACACACACAGTCCCGCCTCCGCCATCGGCATTGGACCAGCTACTGTGATAGGCAGAACACTGATCCAATGCCGGTGGCGGAGGCGTTTGCTTGTTTCGTGTGTAAATGTATTTTGTTTTATTATAATTGTATTTACCTCACTATATATACTCTAGTTTCACTTTCTAGGTGTAGCCACGGAGATCTAGCCGTCTTTGCTGCAGATTCCTTACAAACAAACTAGTTGCTTACCTCATTAGCATATAACTCCACCTCCTGGGGATTCTTTTTGGGTTTGATGTTCATTTTCCTGCCCTGAAATTGATTAGACATGCATTTATTTGCAGGTTACTTTAAAAATGATGTAGAAAGTAACAAAACAGGCAGCCAGTGAATCAACTTTAGATCGTATATGTAGCGCTACCCCCTCAGGAGCCGCTGGTTGATTTGGGATCGGTGTATTAAGTTACCCTTGTATGTTGTCTAGGGGTGATTGCAGTGAGCAGAGCAATAAGAGAATGTCCAAATCTGCCGCTGAAGTTTTCTGAATGCTTTATTTCCTGGTCCAACACGACCAACATCAACATGAGGTAGAGAGAAAAGGTTGATGAAAGGAGAGAACATTGCGGTATCAGGCTTTGGATTGAAAAGAAAGAACTTCTGCCTTCTGCAATGGAACAGTTTGTCACCACTCTAGCCAGAGTGGGTAAAGTGCCTCCGGACAGACTTCTGCCACAAGCCTGGCAGCCGAAACGTCACTTAAGGTTGTTGGGAGTAACAAGTCTCTCTCACTGACTTGGCTCTAGTTGGATTTAGCGTTTTTTAAATGAAGACCCCTGCCACAGGCCCAATGTTAGACTGTAGAGCAAATCCTCCCAGAAAGTTCTCTTTTCAGTAGGAGTCACCAGCTGAGTCTATAGTCTATAGTTTATAGTTATCCGTCAGTATCTGGCAACCAGATCCCCGATGGTTCGTTCAAGCCCTTATGGATCACCTGCCTCCGGGTTCTCCTCAAGCCGATCCCCCACCGAACAGCACACAGCTTAGGATCTCTCCAGCAGAAGTGGGGCCCCCAGGAAGTCGTAGGGCCCCTTTCAGCATCAACAGGGAGCTCCATGTAGCATGCGACCCCGGCCTGGTAGGCCATATCGCATCCGTTGGGTGCGCACACCCTAAAGGTGGGTGCCGCACCTGGAACCCGCGAAGATCGACGAAAAATGGCGCAGATATACCCCTCCCCAGCATGCTCCGCGAGGGAAAACTCCTCTAATTGGCTGCTGGGGAAAAGTGGCTCTGCCTGAACCCCTCTTGCCTCACCTGCCAACCAGAGATGGAGCTACATCCCTAGAGCACAGAATGACCCACAGGTTAATTCAGGGCTGACAGCAGCCCAATTTAGCAAAATTAGGAGTGGGAGCAACATAACTCTCCCACTCTTCCACTAACTTTAGCGTAGTGCCTTTTCTGAAAGAAAGGGGGCGCTACATATAGTATACATTTCCATAGCTCCCAACTGTCCCTAATTTTGAGGGACTGTCCCTGATTTGGAACAAAGTTCCTCAGTCCCTCTTTCCACCTCATTTGTCCCTCATTTTAGTCTAAACTATATAGTTCAAATGCACTTTTTATCTTTCAAAAAGTATTTCGCTGTGATAAACCTTCCACCCAATTTCCCAATTTTAAAAGCCAATATAAATGAATAGTAGTGTTAAAAAAGCCCTTTTGGGTTTAACTAAATTTTTTTTTATATACAAGTCTCCTTCAAGTGGGCATTGCAGGGGTGTGTCCTATGTCTACATACTTTTTCCCTCGTTCCCATCTCAAAAAGTTGGGAGGTATGCATTTCTAGAGACCCCCGCAGAACCCATAACCAGAGGAACCCCGGCGCCCACTAACAACCCCAAAGGGGGAACTGACAGCCAAATGAGGGGAGACAGACAACACTGGCACAGAGACAGACACAGACTTACCCGCCTGCCGGGGGACACCGACCGCCCAGCCGTTACACCCAATCCCTGCAGGGGTCCCATCCTCACCGCAGCCCCGTCCTGGATGTCCGAATCGGAATAGGTGATTTCTCCCTCTGACCGTTGGTCATCGGAGGACGCCGTGGACGTGGAAGGTCCTGGACGCACCTCCGTGACGTCATCAGACCGACTCCCGAGCGCCTCGGCCGGTTCCCGCTCCTCTCCTGCGCTGAGCGCCCTGCCGACCCTCTCCTCTTGCCTCGCTGCCTGGGAATGAGCTGACCCCTCCCTCTGCCCGGGGGTTAACATTAACTACTACTCCTCCCCTTCCTAATGACCACAACTCCCCCCGCATCTTACACTCCCACAAACTTCCTATGACCTCCACCTGGTGTTCTCCCCACAGCTTCCCCCAGTCATGCTGGCCCTACACTCAGGTTCCCTCTAGCTCCGTGCCTGTTCTGTCCAGAAATGTATATAGCTTTTAAAAGTTTGTTGACCTCCTCAACTGGAAAGTTCCAAGGAGGCTGAGGCTGAATTTTTCTCCTCTTCCAGGTCGGAGACTGCCAGTGAACTAAACGTCTCTAATTCTAAGGGTGGAAATGTCCAAGCAGTAACCAAAGGCTCTTTACCTACTGTAACAGCATTGGATGTGGAAGGGCTTTATACTGCAAACCTAGAACTAAAGGACTGCCAAGAACAGACCATCTCCTTCATAGAAGACATTAAAAGAGTTTTAAAGGCAGAAGTTTTTTTTATTCTTTAATCAGTTCTATGCATTAAGATGAAAAAACTTTGTGTGTGCAGCAATCTCCCCAGCAGTCCCTAATACTAATACCTGAGCTCCCTCTCTGTCCAGTGATGTCCACAAGTCCCTTGGCCGTCGGAAACTCTCCCTCCTAATTGGCTGAGACACAGCTGTGTTGTAATTGGCTCCCCGGCTGTCAATCAGTCAGTTAGCCAATCAGGAGACAGAGGGGGCAGGCCAATTGGCAGCTCAGTGTCTGAATGGACACGCAGCTGTAGCTTGGCTCAGGTGCCCCCATAGCTGTTTGCTGTGAGGGCAATCACAAGTAGGGAGGGGCCAGGAGCAGAGAAGAGGGACCTGAGAAGGGGAGTATCTGGGCTGCCCTGTGAAAATCTACTACAACTGAGCAGTAAGTATAACGTTTGTTATTTAAAAATATCGAGACTTTACAATCCTTTAAGCATGCCACTGACTCAGAGCCTGCTATATGTGAAATACAGCTATTGCACAGTAGTTTTATACAACGGTCAGGCAACCTAGTCCTGCAGTTCCCACATTTTCTCTTTATGGGCTTGTCAGTGTGGAAGAAAGGCAAAAAAAAAACTATTTCCAGTCTGTACATATACAACAAGGTAACCTGCCATCTTCACCAAAAGGTAACCTGCCACCTTCACCAAAAAAGAGAGAAGAGGCAGTTACCTTGGGAGCAGGAGTGGTGGTGGTGGAAACAACCATTGAGACTGCCTGAATGGGTACTCCTTCCTTTCTGTATTTCCCCCCCGGATTCCCCTCGGGACTGGGCATTCCTATTCACAGTGTAAGTGATTGACGTTCTTCGGACCGGCGCATAAAGCGTGTCACGAGTTGCCTAAAGAAGCCGAACGTCGGGTCGGCTCTATATAGCGCCTGCGCACTGACATTCGGCTTCTTTCGGCAACTCGTGACACGCTGTATGCGCCTGTCGGAAGAACGTCAGTCACTTACCCTGTGAATAGGAACGCCCAGTCACGCGGGGAATCCGGGGGGGAAAAAACAGATAAAACGGTATGTACGAAAAAAAAAAAAAAGACCAGCATAATGTCTGTGTCACAGGTCAGCTCATTGTAATGTTAGAATTTTTTTTTAGGGTGAACCCCCGCTTTAGGCGTCACCCCGCTTCCATGCTGGGTCCCTGGCTTGGCACTCACAGATGCTCTTCAAGTGTCACCCCCGCTGACTCGCTAGGTCCCTGGCTTGGCACTCACAGATGCTCTTTAAGTGTCACCCCCGCTAACTTGCTAGGTCCCTGGCTTGGCACACACTGATGCTCTGCAAGCGTCACCTCTGCTGTCCCGCTGGGTCCCTGGTTTTCCCACTTCTTCACTGTACCTAGATGAGAAGATTGCTCTCGTACTGGATTCAGCTTTCTCACAGTGGTTTCCAGTAACAAGGTGGATGGTTCCTTAGTGGCGACAGCTCCACCTTCTACCTCTGACCCCAGCTGTTTTTTCATCTGGCTAAACCGCTACTTCTGGTTGGACTACAAGCCAGAAGTCCCAACCCTACGCTGCTCTCCCGCTCCTGGAAGGACCCTCGGGCAGCCCTACAACCAAATGCCCCCGGGTTAGGCCTCAGGCTTCTTGCCTAGCAGCCTGGGGCACCACAACACGTCCACCCAGACAGCTGTCCGAGTGGCACAGAACACCGATTACCTAACTCCACCCAAATAAATAGACTCTCCCAGCATTCATTTTACACTTAAAGTGACACTAAAGGCTTAAATTAAAAGCTTCCACTCTGGGCTTTACCAGCCCCCCTCCCAGCAAACTGCCTGCCATGGGGGCACTTGTATATGTTCGCTCCCCAGACCCACTGTGTGGGTCCAGAAGACACGCTGCAAAATGGGGCTCAGCCGCACCCACGCTCCTTCCCCCTCCTCATTGGCTGTGTATGAGAACAGCGGTAGATATAGGCTCCCCCTGCTGTCTCTGAGCCAATGAGGAGGCAGAGAGCCGGGACAGCAGCCGCTCTCATGCACATTGCTGGATCAGGGTTCAGGTAAGATTTTTTTTTTTGGGGGGGGGGGGGGGGCAGCTGCATACTGAAGGTTTTTAACTTTAATGGATATAATGCATAAAGATAAAACTGCTTTAACATAAAAACAACAAAATATATATATAATCATAGGCTCCATTTAAGTAATCCTGTTGCCTTGCAAAGCACAGGTTCTCTTTGGTCTCAGTTGTAGCAATGTACATACTTGTCTCTTCCTTCTTTTCTGGAGAGGAACATCTTTTGCACATCATGACAACCGCAATAATGACCAACACAAAGCCCAACACTGCTCCAATGATGATGCCAGCAAATGCCTCCATTTTGAAACCAGATTCTAGAATAGAACAGAATATTAGTGTCAAAACATACAGTTGTTTTTCACATCTGATGTGAAAATACTTTAATAAGCTATTTAGGGTGTACAATTGGAGCTGGGATGGACTTCATCCTTAAAGTATATTTCTACTTTTGCAGTCAAATTTGAGAAAACCCCACTATATGTTTGTTAGGCTCCATTTACACTACAGCTCCTAAACTTGAGTTTAGGAGCTTTTGCCATTCTTTTTTTTTTTTTTGCCTCTGAGGTCCCTGAGAAGGCACTATCGTGCAAGACACGTGTTGGGTAGAGCTTGTGGCATGACATCACTTTGCCACATTGGAGGCCAGAGTGGCGGTGATCGATGTAAGTCTTGGGCTTGTTTTTATGAGTTTAGATTGGTCTAATTTTCAATATGCATGCTCTTGCTATTGTTCCTTATTAAATGAATTACTACACTATGGGGCTTATTTACGAAAGGCAAATCCACTTTGCACTACAAGTGCAATGTGCACTTGAAATTGCACTGAAAGTGCAGTCGCTGTAGATCTGAGGATAAGATCTGAAATGAGGGGAAGCTCTGCTGATTTTATCATCCAAACACATGTAAGCTAAAATGCTGTTTTTTATTCTCCTTGCATGTCCCCCTCGGATCCACAACGACTGCACTTCCAAGTGCACTTTCAGTGCACTTTGCACTTGTAGTTTGCACTTGTAGTGCAAAGTGGATTTTCCTTTTGTAAATTACCCCCTATGTATGGTATTTTTCATTGTTTGCCTATGATGCATACAGAACAATAAACAGAGTGTTGTCCCCTGGAAGATGTGATTGAAAGACTGGAGATTTTCTCAGATTGATGTCTGCCTTTATTACCATCACAATGCACATTGATTTGGCAGCAAAGAAGGCGTTTCTAAGAATTCACTTGGATTGTGTGACTGGTTGGAATCCGCAGAATAATAAGTGCAGCATAAGCACATATAGGATGTTAAGTGTTTTTTCTCTCAGCGTTAAATGCAGCCATACTCATACTTGGCAACAGTTCCGATTTTATCCCGGACAGTGACGATTTTTGGACCCTTGCCCTGATCAGAGTCCGTCCCGATGAAAATCCCTAGATTCTACATTTGTCCTGGGACTGTTTTTGGCAAAGACCGCAGCGGCTACAAAAAGATGGCCACCGACGCTGCTGCAAGATCTCCTTTCCAGCTCTCCCCATGTGTTCAGTGGAGAGTAGAGGGGCCTCCCATCCATGCAGCCAATCGGCTTCTCTCTTCAGTGTACAAATAGACAATTCTCTTGTACACTGAAGTCGATTGGCTGCATGGATCGGAGCCCCCCTTCGTTGCCTGAAAATGTTGTGCCGTCTGTATGCATACCAAGTTCACGGCCAACGCCCTTTGGACCAAATCCAAGGTTTTGGTCAACGGATATCCGATCGTGTGTACGAGGCTTAAGTTGCAGGACTGTCCTGGCAAATCCGGGACAGTTAGCATCTATGTTTTGTGTTTCTGACAAAGGGCAGAGACAGTTGTCCATAGTTGCTAGTTATTACTTGTAAAACAATAGCATTTATAACTTTATACCCAAATGTTTTATGGCAAATAGCAAGTTTTATCGCTTAGTGAACTATACCTTATATCTTAGAACTTACCCGTCACAGTGATAAAGATGGAGGCAATAGCGGAGCGCTTCGTTACAAAGTTCTTTACTTCACATGTGTAATTTCCTTCATTTAATGAGGTGATCTGCTCAATGAGGAGTGTGTAATTGTGATGGAGTGTGAGGTTCCTTCCATTTAATTGCCAGTTGTAAATGGGGGTGGGAAAAGATTCCACGACACATACCAATGACATGACAGAGCCAATGGTCACCTGGGAGGAGCCTGAGATGTTCACATTTTCTGGACCATCTGTTATAGTATTAGAGAATTAGACAAGATATTTGTTTTAGTCCTTTAAGTTTAGTTCATTAATGTTTGATTGTACAAAAAAAGTGTAACGCAATAAATCATAATAATGTGAGTAGGATTTTTTTTTGTTTGTTTAATGGAGAGCACTTAGATCTCTTCTTTTATTCATATATCCCTGTTGTATAGTGTTGGAGATCTGGATATCCAGTTCCTGCTGTACTTTATTAAACCCTTTTGAGGGATCTGCCCTGTTGACCACCTAGGTGTGGGGTCCATTATACAGGGTGAGTAAAGTGAGTACTTTGAAGGTGGAGGGATGCCCAAAGGTTTTCTGGCAGGGTGCCATACAGGTCCAGGTCTGAGGTCCCCTTTAATGGGAACTCAAGTCCCTGAAGGTCTGGCACGCCACGACACATCGTGATGGGTGAAGATTGGGTCTGTCTGGTATTCAGCAGTATCCTGCTGCGGAATAAGGTAAGTGAAGATAATCCTAAGAAACATCATTAGGTGCTCTTAAGGATTTCTTCTTTGAGTAGTTGCATGTCTTCCGCCACTAGACTTTACATCTGTGCTCCTGTATTCCTTTTCAACACGTTGATATTTTTCTAGTGCCATCTCATTCACCTTGTACATCTATGGACTCTAATTCATTAATGTTTTACTATGATGTCTGTGAAAAAGTACAGCAAAATAAATCTAATTGGTACAAAAGATCTTTAAGTGTTCAGCTTGCATATTAATTTAAGACTTGCTTATTGCATCTTTATTTGTATTTTTTTTTTTTTTTTAGTCCTGACTATAAAATAATAATTATGTACTAAGAAAATATGCACAAAACCACTCCACATTCCTTTTATTGCCACAAATTACTTTTTTAGCAATGCTGAGCTTGCCAGCTGGGTTGGCAAACATACTGTATGTGTAGCCTGGTGGGTGGCCCCTAATGAAGTGGGATCTGCAAGACTCTGACACTTTCAGCAGACCATTCAAACATAAGTGTAGCCCGGGCAGCAACTCCTTAACTAGTGGGAGCCACCTGTCCCCATATAATCCTACCACACCTCAACCTGCTCTATGTCTCCTACAGGTGGATAGGCATGCTGCAAGAAGAGAGACTCCCACTCGGCCCATTGGTTTCAGGACTAGGGAGATGATGTCCCCAGCATAGATGGAGGGGGTGGCCAGCTTGGGGAAGACCATAAGAAACCAGGACTCAAACTTAAGCCCAACCCTTCCAATCTGGCATCAGTAGAAGAGCCCATACTGAGTAACACACAGGACAATGGAGAGCCCTGCTGTTGTACAAAGAGAACTTCACAGACCAGACTGCTGCTGCCTCAAGACTACTATGGTGCTGTACAAGTGCTGCATGGAGGACTATGCTGCAGTGAGCTGAGCTGAGCAGAATTCTGTAAACCCAGTCTCAAACAAGAGTGGACTTGGCTGCAGATCATGGCGGGACTGCTGACTCCAAAGAAAAGGGAGATTGGCTGCATACATCTCCTGTGGCAGAGCAATTTAGGGTAGATCCACAACCGACAGAGAGTTCAAAGCATGGAGAGGACTGAGATCTATGGAAAGGGAGAAGGCTTGAAATGCAGCTAATGCCAGTTTGAGAGGGGAGCCCTGTGTGTGTGTGGCATTAGCTCCCACCTGGCCTTTGGGGGGACAGACCTTGACCAGCATTCATACTTTTCAGCTTGAGATTATAAACACTCTATATGGTGAGCAATCCAACAGGAGACCCAGAATTCCAGCAGACTGTATTAGACTCCACTGGCCAGTGACTTGGCTAGGGCCTTAAAATATAGCTAGGCAACATATTTGACTCGTTATATGTGTGTTTATAATTGTACTTGGGCTTGAAATTACTGTTACATGCACTGCTGTATTATTGCTGTTGCAAACCCCTTTTTCTGCAAGGTTTATTGTGTTTTAAATAAAGCCCACTTTATGTTACAGATGTGTCGGTGAGTTCAGTACAGGTGTGTCACCAGTTCGAAACAACAGAAAGACCCATCCAACCAGTGGGGGGTTAGAGCTATATTATGTGTTGCTCACTGATGACTCATATCCAGGTGTTCCATTTTAATGGCATCCCAGTCTTAGTTCGTGGGGGTTCAATATTGCATTGGCCCACCCTTTGCAGCTATAAGCTCCTCAAATCTTTTGGGAAGGCTGTCCACAAGGTTTAGAAGTGTGTCTATGGGAATGTTTGACTATTCTTCCAGAAGCGCATTTGTGAGGTCAGACACTAATGTTGCAGGTGAAGGCCTGGCTCGCAGTCTCTACTCTAATTCATCCCAAAGGTGTTCTATTAGGTTGAGATCAGGACTCTGTGCAGGTTAGTCAAGTTCCTCCACCTCCAAACTTGCTCATCCACGTCTTTATGGACCTTTGCTTTGTGCACTGGTGCGCAGTCATGTTGGAACAGGAAGAGGCCATCCCCAAAGTGTTTCCACAGAGTTGTGAGCATGAAATTGTCCAACATTTATTGGTATGCTGATGCTTAAGAGTTCCTTTTGCTGGCATTAAGGGGTCAAGCCCAAACCCCCGAAAAACAACCCCACACTATAATCCCGCCCTGTAATGCTTCAGGCAAAGTTACTATAATGGTTGGTGAGGATCACAGCTTCGGATGTCTATGGATATGGTATTCTTAACAGTTAACTTTAATTTAGCACAGATCAGGTAGGAAGACTCAGATAATTTGGGAATGTAAGTGGTTTCATTTAGTTTGGTAATACACGGCCACAACGTGGAGCATCAGGGTTAACTTAAGTATAGTAGCAGCACACAAGAATACAGTCTATCGTGAATGTAGGGATACATGCTGTGCGTGGTCTTCTGTTAGTGCCACCCAGTGGCTTCTGGAGAGATATATACGGGTCAGCTTGGAGTAGTGGTGTAGGTAAGAGATATTGCCTGCAGAGTAGGGATGAGCTTTGCATTCGATACGAATGTATGTTCGACTCGAACATTGTACGTTCAACGAAATTCGAACAAAAGCGGTCGTTCGCGCCAAATTCGAGTGACGCAAAACGGCCCATAATTCACTGCGGCATTGAGCGCTGATGATTGGCCAAGCATGCTGTTTGTTCCGCATGCTTGGTCAATTACAGCGCGCAAAGAACGAAGATCCATAATTGGCCAAAGCCTGGGTGGCTTCGACCAAATATGGCTCAGGGCTTTAGCACACGCCCCACACTATAAAAGACCGCCTGCTGGGCGGCCTCGTGTAGTGTGTTTCGGCTTGTTAATGAGAGCAGTCAGAGAGACAGAGAGATTGTCTTTTTTTATAGCTAGATAGAGCAGGCAGGCAGGCTAGTCAGTTTAGCTACATTTACAGTGTGTAGAGAATATATATATACATCCCTAGGAGTTGTACATATATTTATACACTGTATAGCTTAGATAGATCAGTTCTTCCTAATTTACTCGCAGGCAGGTGATTGTGCTATTTAAAGACATAACCACAGGTATAGACACCCAGCAGGTACAATATTTAAAGGAATTGTATTTACATTTTTTTAATTTAAGCATCATTAAAATCACTGCTCCTGGAGCAGTGATTTTAATAATGTTTAAATAAAAAAAAAAAAATTAAAGATCTTGCCCGAGGGAACATGTATCAATGAAAAAAAAGTTTTAAAAATGGTCGTTTTTTTAAACTTTTTTCCATTGATACATGTTCCCTGGGGCAAGACCTGGGTTCTCAAAGACGTTTTCCAACAATAACTTGAATATTGGTCTTTAAAATGAGCGTTTTTGAATTCGAATGTTCGAGTCCCATAGACTTCAATGGGGTTCTAAATGTTTGTGCAAACGGTCGATCTGTTCGACGGTTTTGGTGCGAACTGAACGTGGGTATGTTCGGCTTATCCCTACTGCAGAGTAGGCTGACTGAGGATAGGGCAGAGGAGAGCCTCTGACTACCAGCAAGGAAGGGGCTCTGTCCAGCCCAAAAGGCTTGAAGTTGGAGGGGCTCTATCCGGCCTTTCTACTCTGAAGATCATAGTAGGCCTTCTGTCTGCTCTGAGCTTTAGTGAGGTTGTCGCGTAGATGACGAATGAGGTCCTTTTAAAGGGGAGGTTCCACTAAAAAGAAACTTTTAACATTGCATGTCTCTTTTTAATTACATGTAGAATCGGCTGGTAGTTTAAAAAAAAAACGTCCGTACATACCATTTTCGGCATGTAGTCTCACCGTCGCTTCCGGGTCTGGCGGTCGGGGACAGGCATCCGATCGACGCATACAGCGCGTCACGAGATGCCGAAAGAAGCCGAACGTTGGTGCGGCTCTATACGGCGCATGCGCACCAACGTTCGGCTTCTTTCGGCATCTCTGTAATGGTACAGAAATAGGGGGGGGGGTCAGGATTAAAAGTAACATACACACATACATACAAACACATGCTTACACACGCATACACACATGCATACACTCACATGTGCACACACACACACACACACACACATGTATAATGTCATTTTAAAATTAATCTAGCTTCTAGCTCAGTACCTTTCCAGATTCCTCATTCAGCCGGGTACTGCACTCTAGGGGGAAGCAGAGAGCACAGTCTCTCTGTACTTTACTCTCACTTTTGAAGCCGACAGAGCTTCTCACAGTCTGGCAGGAGAGCAGGCTCATCTGACAGCAGTGGCGGTCTGTCCATAGAGGGCGCTGGACCGCCGCCAGTGGCTCTGATAGGCTTTCCGAGTACAGCCCTCGTCTCCCGGATCTCTATCCTCGGAACGTACGGGGGTGCGTTCCTTGCATAAGACTGACGGCCGTCTCAGCCAATTAGGTTCCCAGATTCTGGTTATCGGTAACCTGATTGGCTGAAGCGTCACCAAGTCGGGATAAGACATCGAGGGACGTGGAAGGAGTAAGGTAAGTGCATTTTACAGGGCACAGCGGTGACAATGGGCACAGTGGCATCAATGGGCACAGTGGCATCAATGGGCACAGTGGTGACATTGGGCACAGTGGCAACAATTAAAGGGCGCAGAGACATGCACAGTGGCAGCAATGGACACCATGGTGACAATTAAAGGGCATAGTGACATGCACAGTGGTGACAATTGGCACAGTGGCGACAACTGGCACAGTGGTGAAAATTGAGGTGCACAGTGGCTGCGTTTGATGGCATGGCACAGTGGTGACAAGTGATGACTGCGTTTGATGGCATGGCATCACAGTGGTGACATTTTGGGCACAGTGGCAACAATTAAAAAGCGCAGTGACATGCACAGTGGCAACAATGGACACAGTGGTGACAATTAAAGGGCATAGTGACATGCACAGTGCATAGTGCATAAAGGGCACAGTGACATGCACAGTGGTGACAATTGGCACAGTGGCGACAATTGATGGCACAGTGGCTGCGTTTGATGGCATGGCATAGTGACTGCGTTTGATGGCATGGCACAGTGACCACATAGTAGTGTCCCCCCTCTCTCTCCTTATCTAACTTTGTACAGATGTGGCCATGTAAATGCTTTCCTTAAATTGTCATGCTCCTCCAAAGAGTAACCCAGAACTCAATATTCTCACAGTTTATGTATAATCGCACTTCAAATACTCAGCCGTGATCATCTGAGAAAGTACTTAATTACAAATTCTTAGTACTCACAAGCTATGGCCAATGTGTAGGAATCGCTGGTCTTTGTACTGGCGATGTTCTCAGCTGTGCACTGATAGTCTCCTGAGTCTGAACGATGGGTTCTGGAGAAGGTAAGAGTCCTATTATTTGATGATAATACAGCACCAGAGGGCAGACCGCCACCACCTTCTCTCCAAATTATCTTCTCAGCATTAGAAGAGGCACATGTGAGAGTGATTGTGTCTTCTTCCCGTGGCTCAGGGTCAGATACTGTGATCACAGGCTTTGAGACTGGATCTATTAGTTAAAATACAAGTATTCAGCAATAGATCAATATAGATAACATTTTGCAATTTCTGTAAAAAAATATTTATCAATTAACCTGCATTTAACTTGTAATTCAGGTTTCAGGGATGGTTAGAGAGGAAATTCAGTTCCTCGTAATTTGGAGATATTTTTTTGCCTACAGGTAAGCCTTATTATAGGATTACCTGTAGGTAAAAGTTAGAAAAACAACTATACAACCGATTTAAGCTTTTGCTAATATGAAGCATATATCACATTTTGGCCACTAGAGGGCATTAAAGTGGAGTTCCACCCATTTTTTTATGTTTGTCTGTGCTGCATGCCCTAATCTCATAGGGCCAGATTCAGGTAGCATAACTCACACTTTGAGCCGGCTTATCTGTTTTCTGTAGTCAGAAAACAAGATACGCCGGGATTGAGTTCATATATGAGCGGCGTAATTGTATTTTGCCGTCGTATCGGAACTGCAATTTTAAAATCGGCGCTCGGGGCGTTCCCGCTGATTTACGCCAAGAATATGTAAATCAGCGAGAGACAGAAATTCACGATCGTACGCGGGCCCGACGCAGTGACTTTCCGACGTTTCCGTAAGCGATACGCGGCGTAAAGAAAAACATCCCCCCTAGGTGGAGTATCCTATGTTAAGTATGGCCGTCGTCATCGCGTCGAATTTAAAAAGTTTAACGTCGTTTGCGTAAAACGTCCGTGAATGGGGATTGACGTCATTGACTGACAGAATTTGGAGAATGCGCACTGACAGTCGACGCATGCGCAGTACGTTCGCCGCAGGATCGCGCCTAGTTTAAATAATACACGCCCGCTACCCGACCAATTTGAATTCCACCGGCTCATTTTCGCTATGCCGCCGCAACTTTAGGAGCAAGTGCTATGTGAATAACAGTACTTGCTCATAAAGTGGAGTAACTTAAATGAGAAACGTAACTCCAAAATAAAGATTCGCCCATCTACCTGAATCTGGCCCATCGTGTTCAGAATGGACAATTTATTTTGTTGCTTGTAAATACCTTTATTTTGTAGTCCATTATCCATTATTTTGTAATCTAAATACTGTAATAACCTAACAAAACTGACCTTAGTTTACAGACTAACTTAAGCCCCGGACCAATATGCTGCTAAATGACCCAAGGTGTTTTTACAATTTGGCACTGCGTCGCTTTAACAGACAATTGCGCGGTCGTGCGACATGGCTCCCAAACAAGATTTGCGTCCTTTTCTTCCCACAAATAGAGCTTTCTTTTGGTGGTATTTGATCGCCTCTGCGATTTTTATCTTTTGCGCTATATACAAAAATAGAGCGACATTTTTGAAAAAAAAAAACAATATTTTTTACTTTTTACTTTTTGTTATCAGAAAAATCAAATAAACTACATTTTTGTCAAACATTTAGGCCAAAATGTATTCAGTCACATGTCTTTAAATCGCAAAAAAAAAAAAATAGCTACCTAGCGGGAACAAAGACACTAATACATCGATCAGAAAAATGATCGCTTAGTGACACTGGCAATAGGGACTGAAAGGGTTAACTAGGGCGGTGATCAAGGGGTTAAAACTTTATTGGGGGAGTACGGGGCTACCCTGAACCTAACACTAACTGCCTGTCACACTGACACTAAATGCAGTGATCAGTACATATATGATCACTGCATTCAGTGACACTGGGAAAGGGGGGTGGGGGGGGGGGTGATCGCAAGGGGTTAAATGTGCCTGCGTGTACTGGTGTCAGTGTAGTGTTGTGCAGACTTACTGTGCGATGTAATCTCTCCTCAGCGGCGGTTGAAAATACCGCCGAGAGCAGAGATTACATCACTTCCCCCTTCCTGTGTTTACACAGGAGGGGAAGTGACACAAAGGGGGAGCGAGCAGATTGGCTGGGAGCGATCCAGGGGGGGGGGGCGGACAAAAACCAACAGCCGCCCCCTCATCCCGGATCGCTCCTGCAGCCACGGGGACCGTCGCATGTACCGGGGGGGGGGGGGTCCCGATCAGACCCCCGACCCACATCAAGGCAGGGACGTACAGGTAAGCCAATGTGCCTCTACGTGCCATTCTGCCGACGTATATGTACATGCGGCGGTCCGCAAGTTGTTAATCTCTTAGACATGGGATGTTTCATTCATTCTGGCATTCGTGCAGTGAATGTTTTTATTAGACAGTTTTCAAACCACAATACAGACTAAGGATATTTTCTTTAGAATTATGAAGAACTCTAACTCAGGACATTATAAAAGAATAAAAATGAGTAAAAATGAATAAAAATGTTTTATTTTCTTGTCACGCAGTAGTCACTAGTATCGGTATCTGGACAACCCTAGTTTTTTATGTTGTATAAAGAGACTCCATTGTGTCCTATTGGGTGATTTCTAACTTGTAACTGCAGTTGTGAAACAAATATGGATGCCACCGCTGCTGACCACCTCATTCTGGAAATACTAACTTTTGATTGTCATGGTGATCCTTTGGCTTTCAGGTCCCATTAACACTTTTTTGTTGTGGTAATGCATGCTAAAAAGTGTGCATTAATACGTACAGTACCTTGAAAAAGTATTCATACCCCTTGACATTATCCACATGTTGTCATGCTACAACCAAAATAGTTGTAAAAATTCGGGGTGATTAAACTGTAGTGGTGCATGCGAGTTGAAGAAATTATGTCAGTCCTGACTAGGATGACCACATTTCCAAACTACCATTCAGGGACACCCTCCCTTCCCAAAAATCAGCTTGTGCTGTAACGAATCACAGCACAGTGATTGGACATAAGAGGCGGGATTTATGATTTCTCCAATCACAAGCAGGGGGCGGAATTGTGCTCCTCCAGGCATTCCTGGCCAGGACAAGTACTGTCAGTGAGTAAAGAGGTGATATGTGGTGACCTTTTTTGGAGGCATCAGTTTGGCCCAGGGGGTGACTGTGTCAGTTTCATTCCGGGACACTGTATTGTCCTGGAATGAATGTGCCCGGGACAGACCTGCAAAATGCAGGACTGTACCGGGCAATCCGGGACACATGGTCACCCTAGTCCTGACTGCATTTTCAAGGGCATGGCAGCTCATTTTTATTCAAAAGAAACAAATTTCACAAATAAACACCTTGCATTAGTCCTGCTTCAGAACCAGCATTCAGCCCTCCTGGCTAAAAACGCAGCATTCCTACTCGGGCCTTACCCCTTTAGGCTTTGGTCTGTCTTCCCAAGACCTGATATTCAGCACCTCTGTGCTGCACTGGCTCCCTCCTAACTCCTAGGCCAGAACTCCTGTCTGCCAGGCAGAGCTGCTTCTATGGAGGAGCACTGACCTCTATTCCTGGAATGTTTATGAACCCAGCCCACAGGTGTGCAATTAGCAAGTCTACCGCTCATATGCAGAGGTGTATTTAGGTTTTGTGCTGCCCTAGGCCTGACTAAACTTGCGCACCCTCTAATTTAAATATGACCCACCCCTTCCTGTCAAAGCCACATCCATGTCATATTCATGGGAAGAGGACAGAGGGACGCCCTGGGAGAAGGACAGAGGGACGCCCTGGGAGAAGGACAGAAGGACGCCCTGGGAGAAGGACAGAAGGACGCCCTGGGAGAAGGACAGAGGGATGCCCTGGGAGAAGGACAGAGGGACGCTCTGGGAGAAGGACAGAGGGACGCCCTGGGAGAAGGACAGAGGGACGCCCTGGGAGAAGGACAGAAGGACGCTCTGGGAGAAGGACAGAGGGACGCCCTGGGAGAAGGACAGAGGGACGCCCTGGGAGGAGGACAGAGGGACGCCCTGGGAGGAGGACAGAGGGACGCCCTGGGAGGAGGACAGAGGGACGCCCTGGGAGGAGGACAGTGGGACGCCCTGGGAGGAGGACAGAGGGACGCCCTGGGAAGAGGAGAGAGGGACGCCGTGGGAAGAGGACAGAGGGCCGCCCCCCACAAAGTGCCGCCCTAGGCCTGGGCCTTGTTGGCCTAGGCCAGAATACATCCCTGCTCATATGCACCTGAGACATGGGGTCGCATCTCCACAGCGTAAAATGTATTCTATGTGTGTATTTTATTGGGATTTTATGTGATAAACCAACACAAAGTGGCACATAATTGTGAAGTGGAAAGAAAATAATAAAATGTTTTTTATTGGAAAACATTTTTTACAAATATGTGAAAAGTGTGTCGTGCATTTGTATAGCGCCCTCCTCAGTCAATACTTTGTAGAACCACCTTTCACTGCAATTACAGCTGCAAGTCTTTTTGGGGATGTCTCTACCAGCTCTAGAGAGGGACATTTTTGTCCATTCTTCTTTGCAAAATAGCTCAAGCTCTGTCAGATTGGATGGAGAGCGTCTGTGAACAGCAAGTCTTGCCACAGATTCTCTGTTGGATTTAGGTTTGGGCATTGACTGGGCCATTGTAAAACAAGAACATGCTTTGATCTAAACCATTCCATTGTAGCTCTGGCTGTAGGTTTAGGGTCGTTGTCCTGCTGGAAGCACTCCGCAAATCTTTTGCAGACTCTAACAAGTTTTCCTCTACGATTGCCCTGTATTTGGCTCCTTTCATATTCCTATCAACTCTGACCAGCTTCCCTGTCCCTACTGAAGAAAAGCATCCCCACAACATGATGCTGCCACCACCATGTGTCACAGTGGGGATGGTGTGTTCAGGGTGATGTGCACTGTTAGTTTTCCACCACACATTTTTGGACTAAAAGCAAAATGCTAACATTTTGGTCTCATCTGACCAGAGCACCCTTTTCCATGTTTGCTGTGTCCCCCAAATGGCTTCTCACAAACTGTCAAAAAGACTTCCTATGTTTACTTTTAAAATTGTTTTTTTTACTTGCCACTCTTCCATAAAGGCCAGATTTGTGGAGCGCACAACTAATAGTTGTCCTGTGGACAGATTCTCCCACCTGAGCTGTGGATCTTTGCAGCTCCTCCGGAGTTACCATGTAGAAAGAAAAAAGAAGAGGGCGCCAATGGGTTAAACGACAGATAGCTTTAATTGGTTTTAGATCGCAGCATCCACTTACATATAAAAAGTTGGGAGTCCAGTATGTAGATCCTGTATAGAAGTCTTTATTGTGGCGTCCTTCCGTGCTGGTTGTTGGCTGAGAGTGCTCGCAAGCCTTACGGTGTCCGTCTGCCCAGATCGTCGGTAAACCGGCTAGCATGGAGGGACTGACTGAAAGCGAGGCCTGGAGCGCAGCTGAGTCGGGTGACGTCACTGGGTTGCGACGTCACCGCGACTCAGCTGCGCTCCAGGCCTCGCTTTCAGTCGGTCCCTGGCGCCCTCTTTTTTCTTTCTACATATCCTGGAGTCTGGGCTTTTGTCTCCCCCACCTTTGAAGACCAGCAGCTTTAAATAGATTAGCATTTTCCCCTCCATGTCTCCACTTCTCATCTACAGGTCCTTTTTATCCTTACATATATAACTTTTTAATAATTTGTTTTATGAAGGACTTTTTAAAAAAAGTTTTGTAGCTGCTACATACTACTGATTGTTCTTGCGCCACTACTTGTATTTCTTTTGTCCGAAGTTACCATGGGCCTCTTGGCTGCTTCTGTGATGAACGCCCTCCTTGCCCGGCCTGTCAGTTTAGGTGGACAGACATGTTTTGGTAGGTTTACAGTTGTGCCATACTCTTTCCATTTTCTGATGATGGATTGGACAGTGCTCCTTGAGACGTTCAAGGCTTGGGATATTTTTTTAAAACCTAATCCTGCTTCAAACTTCTCCACAACTTTATCCCTAACCTGTCTGGTGTGTCCCTTGGCCTTCCTGATGCTTTTTGTTCACTAAGGTTCTCTATTAAACCTCTGAGGGCTTCACAGAAGAGCTGTATTTTATACTGAGATTAAATTACACACAGGTGGACTCTATTTAATAATTAAGTGACTTTGGAAAGCAATTGGTTCCACTAGATTTTAGTTACGGAATCAGAGTAAAGGGGGCTGAATACAAATGCACGCCATACCTTTCAGATGTTTATTTGTAAAAAAAAAAATTGAAAACCATTTAACATTTTCCACTTTACAATTATGTGCCACTTTATGTTGGTCTATCACATAAAACAACCAAAAACGTGAATGTTTTTTATTGGGATAACATGACAAAAGTAAATAGGGTAAATAGGAAATATTTAAAGAATAAGTTCACCTTTGGAAAATGTTACATGAACTGGCATCTACACCTCCCCCACTCCCTGTGACAGTGTGTGGGGGATCTTCTCCCCGCACCCGCTGCCACAATTTGAAAACAGTGTGGCCATGCAGTTCTCCACCCCCCAGGTCAAGTCATTAACTACTTAACCCCCGGACCATATTGCTGCCCAATGACCAGAGCACTTTTTGTGATTTGGCACTGCGTCGCTTTAACTGACAATTGCGCGGTTGTGCAACGTGGCTCCCAAACAAAATTGGCGTCCTTTTTTTCCCACAAATAGAGCTTTTTTTTGGTGGTATTTGATCATCTCTGCAGTTTTTATTTTTTGCGCTATAAACAAAAATAGAGCAACAATTTTGAAAAAAATTCAATATTTTTTACATTTTGCTATAATAAATATCCCCCAAAAATATATAAAAAAACATTTGTTTTCCTCAGGTTAGGTCGATACGTATTCTTCTACATATTTTTCGTAAAAAAAATTGCAATTAGCGTTTATTGATTGGTTTGCACAAAAGTTATAGCGTTTACAAAATAGGGGGTAGTTTTATGGCATTTTTATTAATTATTTTTTTTTTTTACTAGTAATGGCGGCAATCAGCGTTTTTTTCAGAACTGCGACATTATGGCGGACACTTCAGACACTTTTTGGGACCATTGGCATTTTTAGAGCGATCAGTGCTATTAAAATGCATTGGATTACTATAAAAATGCCATTGGCAGTGAAGGGGTTAACACTAGGGGGCGGGGAAGGGGTTAAGTGTGTTTCTGGGTGTGTTCTAACTGTATGGGGGGGTGTCCTCACTAGGGGAAATCACTGATCTTCCGTTCATACATTGTATGAACAGAAGATAAGCGTTTCCCCCGCTGACAGGACCGGGAGCTGTGTGTTTACACACATAGCTCTCGGTCCTCGCTCTGTACCGAGCGATCGCGTGTGCCCGGCGGCGATTGTACCCGCCGGGCACGCAGGCCGCAAAGTAGCCGACGTAGAGCTACGGGCTCTCGCCCAGGTGTGCCGACTTCCCGCAGTAATATGACGGCGGGCGGTCGGCAACCAGTTAATTTGCAGTTTCCTGTGAATGAATAGACTACGAGGGCACTGGTGAGCTTCCCTGTAGTTTCATTGATACTCCTGCTCTCCAGTAACTGCCTGCCCATATCAGGGGAGGTACAGGCAGACCATTATCCTGAGAGTCTGCAGGAGCCTGCAAAAAAAAAGTTTTTTTTTTTTTTTTTTATAAAGGTGAACTTGACAATCATTCCTTTTCAAAAACATTTGAAGATTCTGATTGTGCAAAAATATGCTATTGGGCTGCAGCAACCATTTTCAGTAATGAGGCTTACCTTTGTATAACTTCATGCTATCACTCACCATAGACATTCAGGTCTAGAGTGCTTTCCAGAGCACTTTCTGTCTGTACCTTTACTATGTAATTCCCCTGATCTGTGGTGTTAAGACTGGCAATCTGCAATGATCCATTGGGAAAGGCAGTGATTCGAGAGTCATAAATGTGCCCATGAATTAGGGGTTTGTTGTCACCAGGAAAATAGGCAAGAATTTGATGCTCTGGAGATGAAGTCGGTCCTTTAAACCAAGAGAAAGTATGAATTTTCCCAGTAATCCCAATAATGTTGAGTTACAGATCCCTGGATTACTGGATACTGAGGGATCAGCTGAATACTCATAATTCCACTGGAAACATCCACCAACACACAGAGGAGAACTAAAAGAGAAATCAATAAAATGAAATAATAGCTTAATAATGCAAAAGAACTACAACATTATATCATTTACTTACATCGATTACATACATTGTTACATTTAATATAATACAATTCCGTTATGAAGTGGTAAGGGACCTTAGCTTTAGCAGGCTTCTTATCCTGACTTTATGAACACTTGACTAATTTCTACCTCATTTTTGTTATCAAGGTATGGCCTTGTATTAGCTAAATATGTTTATTGTGGTTTTTTTTTTTGCTGCCAGGCTCCTGAATGGGGTTTAATTTCCTTAATGGAGACAGAAAAACAAACAAGGCGCCTCTAAGTGCAGAAGTATAAAAAATGTAATATCCCCTAAAGGGGTTAAAAACACTTACAAGATGGTGGATTAAACACATGTAGCAGGTAAGTGTGTCCAGAAGATGTTCCAGTGGCAGAGTATTCCCAGTCTGTGATGGTAAAGCTTCGAGGGAAGTCAACGAGATAACAGCCAACTTGTGCTGTGGATGTTCAGGGGACACAATAGTGCTGGAGCCTGGGGATGATGTCAGAGGAAGCGAGACAAAAACCAGCATGGAACGCAAACAGGAAGTGGACAGGAAGTGTGTCATAGAGGTGGGACGCCTTTCGGAACAGCTCATTGGTTCCTTCTTCAGCCAGTGACCTGGTCAAGGACCTCGACTGTGGGAACGCATTACCAACCATTATCCGAACAGAAGTGAATCACCAGGCCTTCAGAAAAAAACTCAAAACCCACCTATTCGGAAGGCAAAAATTGAAGGAAATGGATACCAAGTGCCTTGAGGAGATTCAGTTTGCATTTGTTGCGCTATACAAGTTTTTCACTCACTCAGTAACATGTAGAACTTTTCTTGCTTTTTTTATTGCCCTTAGAGCAGAGGTGGCAAACACAAGGCCCGCGGGCCGAATGCGGCCCTCTAGGCCATTTCATGCGGCCCTCGCACCTCCTCAGTCTTCCTCCAAACCCCTACTTTCTGCTTTCAAGCAATGCATCCAGCTTCTTCCCAGCAGCAGCATAAGGAAGGGGGGTGCACTGTGATGTACGGGAGAGGGGGGGACTCAACTTCTGATAGTGGGGTGGTTCTTTACATTTAATGTAAGAGGAGGGAATGCGCTGGACATCTAATCTTACAGGTACAACCGGCCCTTTTGAGGGCAACCATAATGCTGATGCGGCCCACGATGAAATTGAGTTTGACACCCCTGCCTTAGAGGGTAGAGTTGAGGTACTGAAGTCAGATTCATCCGAGATGGACTCTATTCGATGAACTTTGCACTATTCCATAAGGTATCATGCGATGTACGGGAGAAGTATGTAGAAGACTGTTCTGTACAGACATGTGATTGAAACGTTTTTAGTAAAAGTTATGAAGTTCCAAATATGGTGCTTGGTCTGAAGTTACTTGCATGGATTATCTAAGAACGGCTTAGAATGGCAATAAAGATGAGTCAGTGAAGAAACATTACAGAGGTCTAGTATTGGAGCTAAAGTAGAAGAGGATATGTTGGCGTTGCTAGTGACAAGAACAGTGATGTTTGGGTGTTTAAACAGCCAGGCAGTGGGGCAGCAGCCAGGCTCATGGTATTGGTGACAGAAGGCCCTGGTAGTGAGGGGTCTTGTGAGCTGGGCTCTCTACCCAGGGACCGGTGCCCTATATACCAGGACTGATATTGTGGCTAAGGGCATCCCAGGTACCTAGCCCTAGGTGTCATGGAAGAGGAGTAGTGCGTGAGAGGACTCCATGGTAAATAAGCTCATGTGAAGAAATTACTTCTTTGTGTCACAGAGAAGTCTCGTAATGTCACCAATGTGTTGGTGGAGTGTGATACAAGCTCAGCGACACCCACTCGGAATTTCTGCATCCAGTGAACAATAAATACGTGAAACATACAAAAAGGTTTAACTGTGAATGTTGAATATGCTCACTTCTAAGTTGGAGAGCTGCTTTAACTCTGAAGCCCCGTACACACGACTGGTTTTCTCGGCAGAATCCATCAAGAAACTTGATGGGAGACGTATTCTGCCGAGAAAACCGGTCGTGTTTCCACTTTTCGCCGAGAAAACCGTCGAGAAACTCATCGAGCCAAAAAGAGAGCAGGTTCTCTATTTTCTCGACGGGAGTCGAATTTGGCTCGAGCGTGTGTATGCTAAGAAACCCGCGCACCTTCTGTAAAAGTAGCGTTTGTAATGGAAATAGCACATTTGTCACACTGTAACAGACTGAAAAGTGAAAATGTCTCTTACCAAACTTTTCAGTAACATGAGATTAGCAAAAGCAGCCCCAAGGGTTGTGCCAATGGAATCAAACTTCCCCTGTTGTTGTATGTGTTGAAGTCACCGCGTTTGAGAACGAGGAGATTTGGTATTTAACGTGTGTACTCAAAGCAAGCTTGTCGAGTTCCTATGTGTTTCGCCCGTCGAGTTTCTTGGTCGTGTGTACGGGGCCTGAGTGACAACCGACCCCAGTCTAAAAATTAGGCATTAGTTAGTGCTGCTAGAGAGTCCCCACTTGGGTGTATTAAGTCCTGCCAACAGACTGAGGCCATGTAGACCGTTGCCATCGGTTAACCGATGAAGCTGACTGATGGTCTGATGTGCCTACACACCATCGGTTAAAAAAACGATCGTGTTAGAACGCGGTGACGTAAAACACAATGACGTGCTGAAAAAATGAAGTTCAATGCTTCCAAGCACACGTCGACTTGATTCTGAGCATGCGTGGATTTTTAACTGATGGTCGTGCCTACTAACAATCAGTTTTGACCTATCGTTAGGCGCCCATCGGTTAAATTTTAAAGCAAGTTCTTATTTTTTTGACCGAAGGTTAACTAACCTATGGGGCCCACACACGATCCGTTTGGACCGATGAAAACGGTCCTTCAGACCGTTCTCCTCTGACGATCCTGTCGTGTGTACGCGGCCTTACGCTGACAAACCCAACTGCCTCACTTAAAGTAAAATTACAGGGTAAGAAAACCCTTCCTGTGATTTTTGTTTCTACTATGTATATACAGTACAGTACATAGTTCTCCTTTTATTATGTAAGTTCTTGTTTGTGGTGCCTCAGGCAAGGTACCCACTCGGGAGGAACTCTACACAAACAGGGTCTTCAGCACCATAGCAGTTTTATGGTAATTGTTAGAGTTATAATGAATACTAGAACAAAGAAATGGCATTATGACACAGTAGAGAACAAAAGTAGCTTTCTGTAGTGTAATTTACAGTAGTGTTGGCTGGACAGCCTCTGCTGGAGGAGTGGTGCTACCTTGTATAACCACAACTGTTCTGGCCCACTAGGAGGAATCCTCAGAGTGCTTTTCCAGCACTGGACACTATCCCTACTCACCAGGAATCTTTTTCTGCGCTAAGTGTTGTCGCTAACCTGCGGGTTCCTTTCCCTAACCTGACACTCAAAACACGTCTAAATGACAAGGGATAGAGTGGCGGCCAACCATTAGGGGCAAACGGGCGCTGCCCCCCTATGCATGCATCCGGCCATCTGATCTACATACAGGGCTGCTGCACTATGGATTCCAATGGGAGGGTGTGTGTGTTTTTTTTTTTTTTTTTTAAACACGTGATTACAGCCACGAGGCTCTAATAGGCTTAAAAGAAAGTTGTGTAATGATGGCGAATGAATAATTACTATTTTTACACTATATCTCCTACCTTTTAAATCAGAAAGCGGGTGTGAGACCCATTTCCCAATTGGCCAAAATGTCAGGCGATCCTATTTGACGCCTAGAAGAAGGAGAAAGAAGATGCACGGCGGAAGCCACCGTGCTGGAGCCTGCCACCTAGATGGGGTCCGCCGCGCTTGAGGACACCGGAGCCGATACCTGCCACCCAAATGGGGTAAGTGCCGGACGGCTCGGCAGACAGTGGATGGGGGAGGGTCAGTGCCACAACTGCTGGCCACCTAGGAACTGTGCCATCTACAGGCAGGAAGAATGCCTGCACTCTGCTTCCTGATTTTCAGGGCTACACAATAGCTGCATTGTGTTCCTTTACACAATGTTCCTTTACACAATGCATGTATGAGTTTACCGGATGATTTAGAACAACACATTCAAATAAATATTATCTCAATAGCTGTTAGAGATGAGCTCAGATTCAGTTTGAAACCATGCTTAACCCAGCAGGAAACAGTCAGTGCCTTCTTTCTCTTTTCTTCTCTACATCCGTTCGAAGTGCAGAATCTATAAAGCTTGTCTAAGCTGTCAGAAAAAAAGGGGTGAGGCGCTGAAGTTACATTCTGCAGAGCTCAGTGAGGAGAGCTCTAAGAGCTTATTGGAGGGAAAAGACGCATAAGGCCGCGTACACACGACTGGTTTCCTTGGCAGAATCCAGCAAGAAACTTGTTGGGAGACGTGTTTTGCCGAGGAAATCAGTCGTGTGTACATTTTTCGACGAGGAAACTGTTGAGTTTCTCGTCGGGCTGGTTTCGGACGAGAAACTCGAGCGTGTGTATGCTAAGAAACCCGCGCATGCTCAGATTAAAGTATAAGACGGGAGTAAAAGTAGAATTTGTAATGGAGATAACACATTTTTCAAACTGTAACAGACTGAAAAGTGCAAAAAGGCTTTTTACCAAACTTTAACTTAACACGCAAACACATGAGATTAGCAAAACCAGCCCCAAGAGTTGTGCCAGTGGAATCAAACTTCCCCTGTTGTCCTATGTGTTGAAGTCACCGCGTTTGAGAACGAGGAGATTTGGTCTTTAACGTGTGTACGCAAAGCAAGCTTGTCGAGTTCCTCAACAAGCCTAACAAGGAACTCAACGGGGAAAACAATGTGTTTCGCCGGACGAGTTCCGCTGCCTTAGCAAAGCCTGTGAAATTCGGGAGAGCAGCTACAGCACAGCGCTGGATTTCTTAAGTACTTGGCTAGGTATTTGTTGGGGGGGGGGGGGTCAATAAGATTATTATACATTATATAAATCACCATACTTGTAGTGAATGCCTATTGTAGGCAGCGACAGGGTTTGTATGGAAAATGGTAAAATGGCAGCACAAAATCCACCAAAGCAAAACTGGCAGTTGCATAGATCAGTTTATAGGTAGAACAAAAATGGTGTCCACTACAGGCCAGAAGTAACTATAAAATCAGGTAAAGTAAACCAAGCTTTCAATTTCATATTTAAAAATAAAACCTTTTAGATTAGTTAAAACTTAGGTTTAGTTACATAGTTGGTATGGTTGAATAAAGACACCAGTCCAACCTGTGTGTGTGTGTTCATGTCGAATAAAATTTCCCATATACATGTATACTGTGTTCGTGAAGATGCCTATCTAGGAGTAGAGAAACTACAGTGTCTATATTTTCCACTGGCTCCACTGATTGTGGAAGGGAGTTGCACATCCTTGCCGCTCTTATAGTGAAAACCCCCTACAGTCCCCTTGGCTAGCTTGGTTACCCTTGTCTGGACTCTCTCCATTTTTAGCACATCCTTCCTGAGGATTGCTGACCAGAATTGGAGTCTGGATGGCATACCCCAGATGCGGCTGAATTTTATAACATGTCATATTTTGCTTGCCTTATTTGCTGCAGCTTGGCATTGCATGCTATTTCTGAGTCTGACATCTACTAGGACCCCCAGATATTTTTCTGTCCCCCAAAAGTTCTTCCCCCAGGGACTAAATAGCGTTGATAATTTTGCCCCCCCCCCCCCCAAGTGCTTTACATGTTTCAACATTGAAACCTCATTTGCCATGTAGTTGCCCATCCCATTATTTTATTGAGTTCTAGTAACATTTATATATCATTTATATATCCTGCTGTGAAGTTATTGCCCTGCTTAGCTCAGCAAATAGGCCCCTTTTACACTGGTGGCTGTTTTGCTGCAGATAAAAGCATGTTTATGTTTTGCTGGAATTCAAGACTCCAGGCACAGCGGTCAGCTGCATTTGTACAGTGCGATTAGCCACGGCACAATATTGAACGGGGATCTGACTTGTATCCCTGCCAATACCAAGCACTGTGTCTGGTATGAATCTTGAGGGGGAACTCCACGCCAAATTTCAAATAAAAAAACGGCATGGGTTCCCCCTCCAAGAGCGTAACCCCTGTACGCTGAAAAAACGGCGTAGGAATCCCCCCAAAATCCATACCAGACCCGTATCCAAGCACGCAGCCCGGCCGGTCAGGAAAGTGGTTGGGGACGAGCGAGCGTCCCCCCTCCTTAACTGTGCCAGGCCGCATGCCCTCAACATGAGGAGGTAGGTGCTTTGGGGCAGGGGGGCGCCCTGCGGCCCCCCCACCCCAAAGCACCCTGTCCCCATGTTAATGAGGACAGGGCCTCTTCCCGACAACCCTGGTCGTTGATTTCGGGGAATGTGGGCGGGGAGCTTATCGGAATCTGGGAGCCCCTTTAATAAGCGGGCCCCCAGATCCCGTACCCCCACCCTAGGTGAATGAGTATGGGGTACTGCCGGGGACTAGCTTTCTTCTTTTAAGCTCTTTTACTAGCCCCGGGCTTCTTCGACGTCTTCTGCCAGGGGGTCCTGGTCTTCACCACCATCTGGTTCTCTTCCACCGGGGGGGGGGGCGCATTCTTCTTTAGCTCTTTTATGAGCTTCTTCAACGGGGGCCTTCAACGTCTTCTCCCGAGGGTGAGGGGTCACGGTCTTGACCGCCAATCTGGTTCTCTTCCGCCGTGGGCCCCCACTCTCTTCTTTAGCTCTTTTTTACGAGCGGGGGGGGGCAGGCCTCTGTCGCCTTCTTCGACATTGACACGTCTCTTCCTCCTGCTGTAATGCTGCGTGGAATCGATATATATAGGCCTCCTATGACGCCACAGTCCCATCATGCTCTGGGTGGTGACGACATAAGAGGGCGGGGTCACCTGGTGATATCCGCCCCTTTATGTCATCGTCACCCAGAGCATGATGGGACTGTGACGTCATAAGAGGCCTATATAAATCGATGAGAGCCGCGCACATGGCAATACAGCGGGACGAAGCGACGCATCAACATCGAAGAAGGAGACAGAAGCCCGGGGCCCCCCACTCATTAAAAAGAGCTAAAGAGAGCGGGGAACTAGACGGCGGTGAAGACCGGAACCCAACCCCCCGCGCAGAAGACGTTGAAGGAGCCCGGGCACTCGGATTCCGATAAGCTCCCCGCCCGCAGACCCCGTCAACCAACGGTCAGGGTTGTCAGGAAGAGGCCCTGCCCTCATCAACATGGGGACAGGGTGCTTTGGGGTGGGGGGCCGCAGGGTGCCCCCCTGCCCCAAAGCACCTTCCTCCCTGTGTTGAGGGCATGCAACCTGGTGCGGCTAGGGGGGGGGGTCGCTTGTCCCCGCCCCCTTTCCTGACCGGCCGGGCTTTGTGCTCGGATACGGGTCTGGTATGGATTTTGGGGGGACCCCCAAACCGTTTTTTCGGCGTAAGGGGGTTCCCCCTTAAAATCCATAGCGGACCCAAGGGCCTGGTATGGTCTTGGAGGGGGAACCCATGTCGGTTTTTTATTTGAAATTTGGCGTGGAGTTCCCCCTCAAGATTCATACCAAAAGCAGCTGACACAGTGCACTGCGGTTACCTGCGGTTATGTTCCGATAGCTGCGGTATATCGCAGCTGGACGCATTCAGTTCTATTTTTTTCTATCCGCACAAAACCGCGGGTAATATAACCACAGGTAACCGCAGTGTGTGAAGGGTGTCATAGGAAAGCATTGTGTGCTTCTAACTGCGGTAAAATACGCAGCTAAAAGCACCATTCTATCCGTCCGTTTGAAATGGGCCATACTGAAACTGAACTACTTCTACCAACCTCTATATAATTTATGAATTAATTAAACAGAATTGGTCCCAGAACAGAGCCTTGTGGTTGATTTAAACAAAGATCAGCACTTACATTCCACGAGAAGTGCCCCTTGTGCCCCTTCTGATGGCTGCTGTCTTAGTTAAAAGCTTCTGGAGGTGAGGGGGCAATACTGTTAGCTAAACATTTTATACCTTAACGCAGGGAATGCATTAAAGGTAAAAATTATTTGGGCTTTAGTACCACTTTAACATTTGATTTTGAAATGAATGGACTTCATCAAGGAAATACCACATACCAATTCCATCCTGCTCCTTCAAAGTTTCTCATCGCTGTAGTCGAAAACAAACATTGATTTCACCCCACTAATGATAGTAAGCCAAATGAACATTCTTACAATGAAAAATGTCAATAAATTCCACCAGTGTATAACATTTTCTTGCCCCCCCCCCCCCCCCTCTCTATGCAATTTCGCTCTCCACCTGCTCTGAGACATACAATAAATAGCAGCTAGACTCAAAATCTGTTTACTGAATCAGATCAGGCAGTGATTACGATTGGTTGCCAGCATATATACAGCATATCATTACCACTTACTGACTGGTTGCTAGAGGTTACTCCCCACCATCTTTCTTACCTTTGCAGAACAGGCTGATGTTAGGCATTCAGTATAGGCGATGGTGGATCTGACCTTTAGGTAAGCATGATATGTATATGAATGCTTCCTTTATTTACATATCAAAGCAGCCGTTCCACGGCTATTTACATTTGAATGCCACCACTATTTACATATCAATGCAGGTTATTTACATGTAAACACAGGGTCTGTGTCATCTGTACACAACAATAGGGCAGAGCTGGGCAGCATAAGTAGCAGCACTTCACATTGAGATATCGGGACACAGCACAGGACTAAAACATTAAAGTGGATGTAAACCCCCCAATTGATGTCACAATGTAGAGTAAACGATTTCCTATCATCTGTGCCCAGTCTTGCCACACAGAGTTAATCCAGATCTGAGAAATCCTCTTTTATGTTCAGTGAAAATGAACAGCCTTCCAAATAAAACCCTGCCTAAATAAAAAAAAGTTAGTTTTCTCTCTTCTTGCTTTGAGTGAGAGGTTATTTACATATCTAGCTAGGACATGTTTATCATATGTTATGTTTTGTTTATCATAACATGAGGTGATATAACATCATAACACATCCTAGTAATATACAATGAACTTTGGATCACCTCTTGTTATGATAAACATGTCCAAGCTAGATTTGTAAATAACCTGTTACTGAAAGCAATAACAGAGAAACGGACTTTATAATTTGGCAGGTTTTTATCTGGAATTCTGTTAATTTGCACTGAACTTTAAAAGAGGATTACTCAGCGCTGGATTAACTCTGTGTGGCAAGACTGGGCACAGATGATAGGAAATCTTATACTCTACAATGTGACATAAAACAAAAAAGGGGAATTTAAACTGGGATAGTTGGCAAGTACTGTATGACGCCTTAAAGACAGCCCTGCTACGTCTTAGATGGGACCATGGACTACGTTACAATTAAGCCCAACTAAAGGAAAAATGCATAAGAGAAAGGAGCTCAGGCAGGTGAATGTGACTTCCATCTTTTTAAGAAACTGAAAACAGAGGATTATGGAGAGCAGTTTGAACATTTATTCTATTTGAGGGCGCTGGTCAAGTCTGAAGGCTTAGTTTCACAAATGCTAAATAGTGCATAAATATTTCATGCTGGTTTCTCTAATTAGCAACTCTGGTTCATGCAATTGTGTATATATGCAAATATGGATTGACCATTTAGGAAAGCAGAAAAAAAATGCAACAAACAAATTGTGTAATCATTAATTAAAAACCGCTGTTAAAGAATTTCTTCTTTTTCAACTGAAGATGAGGCTTGTTACAAACTTCTGTTAAAATAATTGAAAAGAGCATTACAGGCACCAGAAACCTCCCTATGAACTGAGAGGTCATTTAAACTTTCAATGACAGCCTGCCAGATAGTAAATTCTAGCACTTCAGAAGGAAATGCCTAAAGAAAAGCTTAGCTTGATTCCCCCCTACATCCTGATACCCAGTGGGGTCTTACTTTACCTGAAATAATAACGCACCACATCTCGTGTATCTTCTTTGCAGCCTATTACTATTATGTTGTTGCCAGAATAAGGATGTGGCGATGCTAGTAAATGGTGATACTAACACCAACCTTGGAACTTTCCAATCTGAAAACTATCTTTTTCTTGTCTTGCAATATCTATTTTTCCGCTGTGTATAATATACTTTATATAGCTGAGGTGTGAATGCTCATAGACTTGTGGTCACTGAGGTGGTAATGCTCATAGATTGAAGACTGGTGGTCACTGAGGGTTAATGTACATGTCGCAATGACTGGTAAAATATGACTTGTCACTGGTTTTTAGTCTGAATTGTGGGGCTAATCACAAGTCACTTGGCACAAAGATTGACCTTGAAGGGGGTTAATGTACATATACCACTGGTGAAATAAATGGAGTATGTTTGCTAAATTCAAAACTTAACCAGAATACCCTAGTGAAAATTCTAAAATCAGACCTTACCCACTTCAGCCCCAGACCATTTGGCTGGCCAAAGACCAGGCCACTTTTTGCGATTCGGCACTGCTTCACTTTAACTGACAATTGTGCAGTCATGTGACGTGGCTCCCAAACAAAATCAACGTCCTTTTCCCCCCCCCCCCACAAGTAGAGCTTTCTTTTGGTGGTATTTGATCACCTCTGCGGGTTTTATTTTTTGTGCTATAAACAAAAAAAGAGTCAAGTTTGAAAAAAGCTATATATATATTTTTTTTACTTTATGCTATAATAAATATCCCCCCTCAAAAAAATATATATAAATAAATATTCCCTTCGTTTAGGCCGATACATATTTTTCTACAGATGTTTGAAGAAAAAAAATCGCAATAAGAATTATTTATTGATTGGTTGGCGCAAAAATTATAGCGTCTACAAAATAGGGGATCGTTTTTATGTCATTTTTTTATTTATATATTTTTTTTTTACTAGTTATGGCAGCGATCAGCAATTTTTATCATCACTGCGACATTATGGCGGACACTTTTGATGCCATTTTGGGACCATTGTCATTTATACAGTGATTAGTGCTATAAAAATGCACTGATTACTGTGTAAATGACACTGGCAGTGAAGGGGTTAACCCAGTAGGGGGCGCTGAAGGGGTTACGTGTGTCCTAGGGAGTGATTCTAACTGTGGGGGATGGGCTATGTGTGACATGAGACTGATCACTGCTCCCGATTACAGGGAGCTGTGATCAGTGCCCTGTCACTAGGCAGAACGGGGAAATGCTTCAGCATTTCCACATTCTTCCTCTCCGTGAGACGATCGCGGGACTCCCGGCAAACATCGCGTCCGCGGAACCTGCAGTCACACTCACACGCCCACAATGCTGTGTCTTGAAGGCGAGGTACCCATATGCAGGGGCGGACTGACAACTCATGGGGCCCCCGGGGCTATAGGAGATAATGGGGCCCCCAGGCAATAGATTATGGGGCCACACAGTATATATATATATATATATACACAGTATACACACATACACACACACACACTGAAAAGGTCCTGGAGAGGCGTGAAGGCTATAATCTTGGGATTTTTGGTCCAGTTCACACCAGACGCAGTTCCATTCAGTTCTGTGTGCTTTTTGTCCTGCACAAAATGCATGTACAGTGTTTTTCAATGTATTTCAATGGCTCTAGTTGGCACCATGCAGTCAGTTTCCGATCAGTTTTTGCACCGGAAACTGACTGCATGGTGTGAACTAGAGCCATCTAGAGCCATCGGAATACATGGGGGAAACAATGTACATGCATTTTTAGTGCAGAAAAATGCACACAAAACTGTACGGAATTGCATTTGGTGTGAACTGGCCCTTTAAAAAAAAACACAGATTTTTACTGAGGCTGGCAAAACTAATGGAGCCCCCGGGCAGTGCCCAAGTGCCCGAATGGTCAGTCCGCCCCTGCCCAGCCGTGACATTCTGCCGACATATATCGTCGTGCAGCGGTCAGCAAGGGGTAAATTGTGGGGCTAATCACTGAGGGTTTTTTGCACCTACAGTAGAGGCAGGTCACTTGGCACAAAGATTTACCCTTAGGGGTTAATGTACATATAACACTGGTAAAATAAATGGAGTATGTTTGCTAAATTCAGGACTAAAGACAGAATACCCTAGGTGAAAAATCTAAAATGAGACTTAATATTATATACTGTATATATTATAAATTAATTATTACAGTGCCTTGAAAACGTATTCATATCCCTTGTAATTTACCACATTTTGTCATGTTACAACGAAAAACGTAAATGTATTTTATTGGGATGTAATGTGCTAGACCAACACAAAGTAGCACATAATTGTGAAGTGGAAGAAAAATGTTAAATGGTTTTAAAAACAAAAAAAAAATATATATATATATATGAAAAGTGTGGTGTGCATATGTATTCAGTCCCTTTTGATACCCCTAACTAAAATCTAGTGGAACCAATTGCCTTCATAAGTCACCTAATTAGTATACAGTATATCTTCACAGTGGGAAAAATATGTACAGGCATTCCTTGGGTTACAAACACGATCGGGTCTATAGGTTTGTTCTTAAATTGAATCTGTTTGTAAGTAGGGGTGAGCTTTATGTTCGAGGCAAACATTGGCTGTTTGCTCGTTCCCTGAACAGTGAAGAATTTGGGGCATACTCAGCAAATTAGAAAAGCCTCTATGGGAGAAATCAAAAGCGCCAATTTTAAAGGTTAATATGCAAGATATTGTCATAAAAAGTGTTTGGGGACCTGGGTCCTGCCCCAGGGGACATGTATCAGTGCAAAAAAGTAGTTTTAAAAATGGCAGTTTTTTCGGGAGCAGTGATTTTAATAATGCTTAAAGTGAAACAATAAAAGTGAAATATTCCTTTAAATTTCATACTTGGGGGGTGTCTATAGTATGCATGTAAAGTAGCGCATTTTTTCCCATGTTTAGAACAGTCCCCTGCACAAAATGTAATTTCTCAAAAAAGTCATTTAAAACTGCTCGCGGCTTTAATGAATTGTCAGGTCCCGGGCAATGCACATAAAAGTAATAAAAAAAAAAGCGTGGGGGTCCCCCCCAAATTCCATATTAGGCCCTTCAGGTCTGGTATGGATATTAAGGGGAACCCTGCACCATTTTAAAAAAATGGCGTGGGGTTCCCCCCAAAAATCCATACCAGACCCTTATCCGTGCACAGAGGTGTATTTATGTTTTGTGCTGCCCTAGGCCTGACAAAACTCATGCACCCCCTAATTTAAATACGACCCACCCTTCCTGTCAAGGACACACCCCTTCCTATTTAAGACCCTGACATCCAAATATCATGCTGGATTTACATTTAAAAAGTTAATAAGCAGGGGGGGGGGTGTGGTGGTGGTGGGGGCACTGCGGATTGGGAGTTATGCCTTGCGGTCCTGGCTGTTTGATCTTTTTTAACAATACATAAGGCTCGCTCTCGTCTCATCGATTTGTACCTGTTATTAGATGACAAACTGAGTTCTAACTTTATCCTCCGCCTCTTCCTCTACCTCCTCCTTCCTCCTCCCCATGGCTTCCGAGCACAACCAACTTGTTAGATTATTTTGTTCTAACTAACCCCATACGTAATATATAGATAACAGATTGTGCAGGAAGCTCTGTCTGGTAATAAAGTGCCAGTCTGTGTCAGGTACAGACAGATCTTCCTTAGCTAATTTAGCCAATAAGAAGTGTTATCGTTGTTTCACTCTAAGGATGAGAAGGTGGGGGCTCCCTTGTTTCTTTCGCTCTCTTTTGCTTTTTCTCTCACCTTGTAAGCATCACTAAAATGTATTACTGCATTTTGAATTAAATGATCTTCACTTTCAAACACCAGGATTTTGATTGATTACAAGGAAAGAAATAACCTAACCGCATCCACCAGCTACACAATGTGCACGCCGTGCACCAGATCTATGGGGGCGGCACTGGCAGTCGCTCCCCACAGTATGCGGCGGTGACACACACAGAAAGGCAGCCAGCTCTGTCCGTGCATGCAACTTGGTAGGCTGCAGGAAAAGACAGGGGGACAAGAGAGCGCCCCCCTTCCTGAAGATGTCCCCATGTTGATGGGAACAAGGGCCTCATCCCCACAACCCTTGCCCAGTGGTTGTGGGGGTCTGCGGGCAGGGGGCTTATCGGAATCTGGAAGCCTCCTTTAACAAAGGGGAACTCCGGATCCTGACCCACCCTACTGTGTACCCCTACCATTTCACACAAAAAGTATCAAAATGTTAAAAATCACAGGAGACAGCTTGGGACAAGTCCTTCATTAACCACTTTCCACCCGGCACATAGTCAAATGACGGCCGCAGAAACCCTTCGTCCCTCCGGGTGGCAATTTTTTGACGTCCTGGAATTCCTGGTGATCCCACCCCCCTCGGATGCAAGGGAAACCACCCATCCACGCACAGGGAAAGCCTGTCGTTTCCCCTTGCGTCAGAGGGGGACGGGGTCACGTGATGGGTTGCCCCGCCCTCAGCTACATAAGAGCTGTCAGGCTAGTGCCGCGTCATTCCCAGGGTGTCTCCAGTGGAGTCAGGTTTGTGTGCGTGTTCCTCACTGGATATCATCGCTGGAGAGTGGAGATCACCCATCCCTGGATACCGAGAATGGATTCCATCGCTGGAGTGGAGATCGAGAGTGGATTACATCGTTGGAATCTTTTTCTCTTTAATAAAGAACTTATAAAGCTGTGTCTGTGTGTTTTAACAATTTGTTTTTTGTTTTTTAACAATTTGACTCTTTTTTGTGTGAAATGATAGGGGTAAAATTTACCAGTTTATCAATTCACATGGGGGGGGGGCGCGGGATCTGTAAGTCCCCTTTGTAAAGGGGGGTTCCAGATTCCGATAAGCCCCCCGCCCACAGACCCCCACAACCACCGGGCAAGGCCCTTGTCCCCATCAACATGGAAACATCCTCCCAATGTTGAGGGCATGTGGCCTGGTACAGTTCAGGAGGGGGGGCTCTCTCTCATCCCCTCTTTTCCTGCGGCCTGCCAGATTGCGTGCTCAGAAAAAGGGTCTGGTATGGAATTTGAGGGAACCCCACGCCATTTTTTCAATTACGCTGGGTTCCCCTTAATTCCATACCAGACCTGAAGCACCTGATGTGGAATTTGGGGGAACCCCCACACATTTTTTATTTATTTTATTAATTTTGGTTCCCTGCACAAAATGTCATTTTTGTAGGAAAAAGGTAATTTAAAACTACTTGCGCTATTAATGAATTGTCGTGTCCCGGCAATACAGATAAAAGTAATTGAAAAAAAATGTCAGGGGGTTCCCCCAAATTCCACATCAGGTCCTTCAGGTCTGGTATGGATATTAAGGGGAACCCAGCGTAATTAAAAAAAATGGCGTGGTTTTTTTTCAATTACTTTTCTCTGTATTGCCGGGACCGACAATTCATGAATAGCCGAGAGTAGTTTTAAATTACTTTTTTTTCCTTCAGAAATGACACTTTGTGCAGGGACAGTTCTAAACACGGGAAACGTGGGCTACTTTACATGCATACTTTAGACACCCCCCAGGTACAAAACAACCCTATCTGGGAAGATTGTCAGAAAAGGCTCAACAATATATAACGCTTGGAGCTCACTGACCCGCGAGCTGAAGTGACTGCTACCAGTAAAGCCAGTTTCAAGCTCCAAAACTTAATAGAGGTTTCCTCTGGTGGCTCAAATGTACAAAAACACAAAGATACAGCGCTCAGAATGTTCAGTGATGTCCATAAAATTAGGCTCAGATGTCCATGTCTATAAAATAGCAGTCATATAGGAAATGATTTGTAGTAAATAACCAGGGCTGCTTCTCCATGAGTGAAGTCGACTCAAATACATGAAAGAAAAGGAGAAAAGCGCCTCTGGGTTATCTAGTAGGATTTTTAATGACAGGTAGGACGTATCTAACACTTACATGTAGTGTGATATCGACCGGAGATGAAATGCTGGCAGTCTAGGAGAGCAGGAAGGTCTCAGGCTTATGCAAGCTGTATTGAACGTCCAATCAATGGTTTCAGGAGCGCTGAGTATGTCACTGCAGGAGATAGACGTGCTGACAGGGGAGCGGCTGGTAAGGGAGAAGTTCATCAGGGTGTCAGCAATCCAAGCCTGAAAATAGGCTGGTGCAGAGCGGCGTCCAGGATCAAGGAGCTCTGAGAGAAACAGCTCGTGTTCCGGGTGGTGACGTCAGGAGGACAGTGGAGGACGGTGGCTGATCAGGGCCAAAAGTTCACACCTGAACTTTTGGCCCTGATCAGCCACCGTCCTCCACTGTCCTCCTGACGTCACCACCCGGAACACGAGCTGTTTCTCTCAGAGCTCCTTGATCCTGAACGCCGCTCTGCACCAGCCTATTTTCAGGCTTGGATTGCTGACACCCTGATGAACTTCTCCCTTACCAGCCGCTCCCCTGTCAGCACGTCCATCTCCTGCAGTGACATACTCAGCGCTCCTGAAACCATTGATTGGACGTTCAATACAGCTTGCATAAGCCTGAGACCTTCCTGCTCTCCTAGACTGCCAGCATTTCATCTCCGGTCGATATCACACTACATGTAAGTGTTAGATACGTCCTACCTGTCATTAAAAATCCTACTAGATAACCCAGAGGCGCTTTTCTCCTTTTCTTTTTTCTGGTGGCTCAAAAGGTCTTTTCGTCAGACCTCTCAGAACCACTGATGAATCCCATTTGGGAAAAAACATAAATGGTAACGGCCTAGCCCTGGCTAATGCCTTGAAAAACCTAATGACGTAAGAATCTAGAGATAGCATTCTCTCCATAAACACTGAAAGTGCCGCTACCTGAGCTTTTAAGGTGCTGGCCGCTAGACCTTTATCCATCCCGTCCTGCAAGAACTCCAGGACGGAAAGGTTAACCTGTGGCGAGCAATTTTTGGAATCACACCAGGAATTAAAAAAATTCCAGGTCTTAAAATAAATAGCTCTGGTAACTCTTTTTCTGCTTTAAGCAGAGTATTAACTGAACGATTGGACAAACCCTTGTTTTTCAGGGCTTGTTCCTCAGTAACCAGACCGCAAGCTTTAGACGATCTACATCGGGATGTAGAAGGGGATCCTGAGACAGTTAGTCCCTTCTGACTGGTAGTAGCCAATGAGCCTCTACCGCTAGCTTTAACAGTACTGAGAACCAGGGCCTCTTGGGCCAATATGGGGCTACGAGAATTAGAGTCGTCCTTTCTCCCTGTAGCTTCCTGAGAACCAATGGGATCATTTGTACCAGGAGAAATGCGTAGCACAAGCGTAAGGACCAGCGCTGAGCCAGTGCATCCTGGCCCTCCGCCTGGTCTAGCCTGTTGAGGGAGAAATAGAAAGGAACCTTTGCATTTGTTTGAGATGCAAACAGGTCTATTTGAGAAGTTCCCTACCTGTCTATAATTCTCTGAAAGACCTTCGAGATTAGGCTCCACTCAGACTCCAGAACCCTCCTTCTGCTTAAAAAGTCTGCTATATGATTCAGGGTGGCTTTCAGGTGCACAGCGGCTAAGGATGCAAGATTTTTCTCTGCCCAGACAAAAATTTGCAGGGCCAGGCTCAGGAGACACCTGCTCCTTGTGCCCCCTTGCCTTGAAAAATATGCCACCGCCGTGGCATTGTGTGACAATATTTGGACGTGTTGGTCCCTGACTGTCTGATTGAAGGCCCATTGTCCCAGAAAAATGGCTCTTAGCGCCCTCCATTAGGAAGACTTCCTGGACTCTTTTGACCATGACCCCTGGGCCATTTGGCCCTCGAGATGTGTGCCCCACCCCCAGGAGCTTGCATCCATCGTTAGGACTTTTGTCTTGGGGAAGGTCCATTACAGACCTAGACTCAGGTTTGCCTGTGTCCTCCACCACCACAACTTCCTTTTTACTGAAGCTGGAATTCTGAACTGTTTCTCCAACGATTCTCCGTAAGACCAATTTCGTAAGATTGCCTGTTGGAGATCTCTTGCATGAAGGCGGGCCCACTGGTTCTGGGTCCTCTTTAAATCCTTGCACAGTAGGTCTTTTGAGCTGGAGAATAACAGGAGGTCGTCCAAGTATGGTATTACCGACACTCCCTCCAGTCTGAGCGGTGCCAATGCCTCCGCCACTACCTTTCGTAAAGATCCTGGGAGAGGAGGAGAGACCGAAATGGAGGGCCCTGAACTGAAAATGCTTCACCACCTTCCCTGTTCTGATTGCCAGGCATAGGTAACGTTGAGAGGAAGCTTTTATAGGTATGTGTCCCTCAGATCTATCGAGGCAAGGAAGCATCCAGCCGGTAAAAGCTTTCTTACTGAATAGATCGTGCCTGTTCGAAATTTCTTGTATCGAATCGACCGGTTTAGGATTTTTAGGTTCAGAATCAACCTGAATTTTCCCGATGGCTTCTTCACTAAAAATACGTGGAAATAACACCCTAGACCCTGTTCTTGCTGGGGTACCAGGGTGATTACATTTTGCTGGAGAAAATCCTGTATCAGTGACATCGCCAGGGACCTCTCTTGATCTCTGGGTAACTGTGTCATGTAAAAATGAGACGGTGGGCTTTCTGAAAATGTTGCCTTCTTGATGTTGCCTCCTCCCACTGTGGAAGAAACAATTGGAGTCGTCCTCCCACAGCTGGGAGACTGTCACTGAGGTTTTGCTGGCTGGCTGGGGGCACGAAACAAAACCCCAGGCTTCCCTCGACCCCTCTGGGGCTGCCAAGATTTCTTTTGAATCCTGGGTTTGGTAAAAAGGACGAAAATTATTTTTGGTCTGGGGCACCACCTTCTTAAAAGGAAATGCTTTCTTCCTGTCTGCTGTTCTATCTAGAACTGTGTCTAGACCTGGACCAAACTGTAACATCCCTGCTGTTACTGTGTGCAGAACGAGCGCAGCTGTACCCTATTCAAGCAGCTGCGCTCCGTTCTGTAAGACGTCTGCGTCACTTCCGGTGCGCGGACGTCTGCGCTCCACGCTGGAACGCGGAAGCGCGACCCATCGTTCTCCTCCTTTTTCCCCGCGAATTCGCGGCTATTTAAATCCCTTAGAGATGACGGCAGGGTGTTCCGTTATTTTGTCGGACGCCTGCCGTCACCTGGGAACCCGATAGCGCAAGCTCAAATCCTCCAGCCACAGGAGAACTCGTCCCCCAGATCTTCCATGCTGCAATCTTCCAGCTTGCTACACCGTCTCAGACTTCAGGAAGGACCCATAGACGCTTACTACTAAGCCATTCACCGGATCTCCAGCTTCCAGCACCCTGGGACCCCCCTATATCTACTCTGCATGATACAGACAGTCAGGGCCGTCTTTAATATGGTTTGGGCCCTGGGCAAACATTTTTTTTGGGCCCCCCCCCCTCCAGCTTATTTTGGGCCTGGCTGGTTCACATGTATGTGTTTTGGCAGCCCTCATTTGTGCAGGCACAGCAGCCCGTTGATTTGAATGGGCTGCCATGCCTTTGTTTCCTGCAGAAAAAAGGTTCATTCAGCATTTTAAAAATCAGCTACCTTGAAATCCATTCTACTTTTGCACCATGCTACTTACCTGCAGTTCCTGCACCATGCTACTTACCTGCAGTTCTTGCACACACAAACGCACTGTGTTTTTAAAAGCGTGACCTAAACGTCTAAAAATGCAGCAAGTTTGACAGTGCAGGAACTGCAGATAAGTCACAGCAGACAGCAGAATGGACAGACAGTGCTGTATTTCATGGCTTGATGGGCATAGGTGTGCCGTGTGTGCAGCCTATTACATGAGGCATGAGCTTTTCTTTGAAGGAAATGCAGGCATGGCGGCCCCATTCAAATGTGGGCCGCTAAAACACTTACATGTGAACCAGTCAGGCCCAAAATAAGCCCATCAAGCAGTTAAATACAGACAGTAATGCCATGTGCTCTGAGGCCTCACTCAGCCTGGACTGCAGGTCTGGTCTGTGACTTAAAGAGTTCCTGTATTTTACACATGGCATGGCCTGGGGTCCCATGGTGCTAAAGCAGAATGGACAGACGGTGCTGTGACCCCATGCCATGCCATGTGTAAAATACAGGAACTTTTTAAAACACTGACCAGACCTGCAGTGAATCATCAAATATTATAAAGACTTTGGGCACACTCTACAGAAAACTTGTATTTACAATATAGCAAACAGTGACATACCTTGAGGAGCAGGACATGAAGAAGTCAGCCTCGGGAAGAGCAAACTGGGGATGTTATAAAATCACATTCTAATTCACTTTTATATACAAGCAGCACCCAGTGGCAGGAAGGGAGAAGTGCACGTCTAAAGGGAAGCCAGGGGTGCTGTACATTTTAAAACACTGGGAAGGGAAGCAGTACTGTCACCTGGCTGTGTGCCGCTGATGATTTTCAGCCTGATTTGTGGGCAGCACAGGGGCTTAACGGGCGGCAGGGCCACCATCAGGAATCATGGGGCCCCTTACACAGCTTCAGGCATGGGCCCCCTGGAGCAGAGAACGGGGGGTTCTGCCCCCTTAAATTGAGAAGCGGGGGGGGGGGCGGGGCTGCCGCGAATTTAGAAGCAGGAGGCCCTTTACAAAAAAAAGATTTTAATAAAGAAAAATATATATAAAAAAAGTTGTGTAGCCATCCGGGGCCCTGGGGCCCTCTGGGCCCTTTAATAAAAAGAAAAAAAGAAATAAAAAATATATTATTTTTTTTTAAAAAGGGGGTTGCCATCTGGGGACCTCTGGGCCCTTTAATATTTTTTTTTTTTATAAAAACCCTTTAATAAAAAATAAAATAAAAAATATATATTAAAAATAAACATTTATAAAAAAAAAGTGGGGTTGCCATCCAGGGGACCTCTGAGCCCTTTAATTATACATATATATATATTAAATAAAAAGAAAAAAAATAAATAAAATATAAAAAAAATTATAAAAAAAAGGGGGGTTGCCATCCAGGGCCCTGGGGAACTCTGGGTCCTTTAATAATAATAACATTATTAGTTTTTTTTTTATAAAACAAGTTTTAGTTCCCGTAGTTCCCCAGGGGGTTGTCATCTGGGGCCCTGGGGAACTACGGGCCCCTGGGGACCTCCAGGCCTCTAAAAAAAATTGTCCCTTTTATAAAAAATAAAATAAAAATATATAAAATAAATATATTTTTTTATTAAAAAATAAATAAAAGTACCAGTTACTTACCGGTAGCTGGATTTCTACGATGTCTTACAGGACGGCACTGTGAGAGTAGACTGGCTCACCTGACAGGAAACACAATCAAAATGAGGTTTAAAAGGCCCCACCCCTCCCGTGTGCCTCAGTTTAAGATAAGTAACCGCTCTTTAGAACACGGTATAGACAGAGACCAAGAAAAAGGAGGAATATAGATAGAAGTAAAAGGGAGGGAAGTAGGCCTGCCGTCCTGTAAGACATCGTAGAAATCCAGCTACCGGTAAGTAACTGGTACTTTCTCCCTCGTCTTCCAGGACGGCACTGTGAGAGAAAAGCAAGTAATCTTCAGGCCTACCTTAGGGCGGGACCACTGTCTGTAAGACCTTCCTACCAAAACTCAGGTCCTGAGGAGACAGTAGTTCGACTCTATAATGTCTGATGAACGTATTCCGGTTGGACCAGGTTGCCGCTCTACAGATCTGCTCTATGGAAGCTCCTGCCCTTTCTGCCCAGGAGGTTGCCAGAGAACGCGTGGAATGAGCCTTAATAACAGGAAGTGGTTTACCTGCCTGTGTGTATGACAAGGAGATAGCCTGCCTAATCCATCTGGAGATGGAAGCTTTAGTTGCCTGTTGGCCCTTTTTCTGCCCTGAGAAATTAACTAAAAGGTGAGGGGAAGATCTGAACTCACTAACCCTCTCTAGGTAAACTAAAAGGCAGCGCCTTACGTCCAGGCAATGGAAAGTGGCTTCCTTTTCATTGCTGGGATTTGCGCAAAAAGAAGGAAGTATAACTTCCTGAGACCTATGGAACCTGGTTGCCACCTTGGGAAGGTACAGAGGATCCTGAGTCAAAATAACCCTATCTTCAAAGACCCGCAGAAAAGGTTCTTTGATAGAAAAAGCATGCAAGTCTCCAACTCTCTTGGCAGACGTGATGGCTAACAAAAAAGTAAATTTTATCGTAAGAAACTTTACAGAAATGCTGTCTATAGGCTCAAATGGTGCCTTAGTCAGCTGTTCCAGGACCAGGGAGAGGTCCCATGAGGGGACCCTGGAAACCTGCATAGGGGAAAGTCTGTCCCTAGCTGTCAGGAACCTCTTGATGAGGGGTTCCGCTGAGAGGCTCTTCTCCAAAAAATATGATAACGCTGCCACTTGGACTCTTAGAGTTCTAGTAGCTAAGCCTAGTTCCACGCCATCCTGAAGAAACTCCAGGATGTCGGGAGTCTTGGGAGAAGAGATCCGCTTTGTGGTGCACCAACGCCAAAAGACTGTCCAGACCTTTGCGTAGATGTGTCTGGTGACCTTCTTGTGGCTGGACAGTAGGGTATCTATGACTCTATCCGAGCAGCCCTTCTGCTGCAAGTTCCGCCTCTCAATAGCCATGCCGTCAGGCTGAAGAAACCTGGGTTCGCATGAGAGATCGGCCCCTGCCGCAGGAGATCCGCTCGGAGAGGAAGGGGAAGCGGGGGAGCTAGAGACCAGAGCTTCAGAGTGGGAAACCAGGATCTCCGGGGCCACCAAGGAGCTATTAGGATTAATTTTGTCTCCACGGAGGCCAGCTTTTGTAAGACCCTTGGGATCAGATTCAGCGGGGGAAAAGCGTAAGCCAGACGGAAATTCCAGTCCTGGGCCAGCGCATCCACCCCTAGAGAACCCGGTCCCTGCACAAGGGAAAAGAATCTGTTTACTTTTCTGTTTTTCCTGCAGGAAAAAAGATCTATCTCTGGAACCCCGAACCGCCGACAGATCCAGTCGAAGGTTTCTTGGCATAATTCCCATCCCCCCTGAAAAATGGGTTGACGACTCAGAAAGTCGGCCTCCAGATTGGAGGCTCCCCTTATGTGGATTGCCTGAATAGAGGGTACTCTCTGTTCCGCCCAACCCAGGATCTCCAGGGAGAGTGTCAGGAGAGACTGGGACCTGGTGCCCCCCTGTCTGTTGAGAAAGGCGACTGTTGTAGCATTGTCGGAAAGGACCAGGACATCCTTGTCCTGAATTCTCCCTTTGAACGCCCTCAGAGCTTCTCCCACTGCCAGTAATTCTCGATAGTTGGAGGAGGTCTGCTTTAGATGATGATCCCAGGATCCCTGAGCCCGTAGCTCTTGTACATGGGCTCCCCAACCCCAAGCACTGGCGTAGTGACCTTCAGTGGGTCGGTCTGACTCCACGGACGGCCCTTCAGGAGGTTTTGGTGGTGAAGCCACCACTCTAGGGAGTCCCTGACTAGGATCGGAACCCTGACCCGGGAATCGAGAGTGTCTTCCTTTCCGTTCCAGGCGGAGAGGAGGAACCTCTGAAGTGGTCTTGCGTGTAGTTGGGCCCAGGGGACCGCTGGAATGCAAGCGGTCATCCGGCCCAACAGCTTCATGATCTCTCTGAGGGAGGGATTTTCTGTAGCCACTAAAGACCCGATCGTCGTCACAAGCCTCTGGAACTTTTCTTGGGGAAGAAAAAGCTTCTTTTCTCGGGAATCTATGATAACCCCCAGATATACCTTCCGCTGTTCCGGCAGAAGGGAGGACTTTTGCTTGTTGATTATCCAACCAAGCGTCTCCAGAGTGGTCATGACGACGGTCAGGTCCGAAAGGAGCTGATCCTGACTTGGACTGAAAAGCAGGAGGTCGTCTAGATAGGGGACGAGGGAGATCCCCCTCAGATGTAGATGAGCCATTACCTCCGCCAAGATCTTCGTAAATACCCTTGGGCTGGAGGCCAGACCAAAGGGGAGGGCAGCAAACTGCCAGTGCTGAATTCCCTGTGCGGAGGCGAGGGCAAATCTCAGAAACCTCTGATGTCCCGAAAAAATCGGGACATGTAGGTAGGCGTCCCTCAAATCTATGGTTGCCATGAAGACGCCCTCTAACAAAAGACCCCTGAGGCTGTGAACACTCTCCATCCGGAATCTTTTGTAGAGGAGATGGGAGTTCAGAGGTCTCAGATTGATTATCAATCTGAACTTGCCGTCTGGCTTGGGAACCACAAAAATGTGGGAGTATACTCCCTGACCTTGTTGGTCTGGCGGGACTGGGATTATGACCCCCTGTTCTGCCAGACTCACAATATTCTGGGAGAGGCCTACGGCCTTGTTGGAGTCCCTTGGGAGGTGGGTGAGAAGAAAGGTCGGGGGGGGGAGTTCTCTGAACTCTAAGTGGTAACCCTCCCTGATTATCTGCAGTACATGGGGGCTCTGGGTTATGTTCTCCCAGGCAGGAAGAAACCTGGCGAGCCTGCCCCCCACCTTCCCGTCACTTGGTGTCCTTTCCGGATGGTTTGGGACTGGAAAAAAGGATCCCCCCCTTTGGTCTATCTTTACCAAAGGCCCAACGTCGACTGGCGGACTGTCTTTTGTCCGGGGCCGGAATCTTTCTCTGGTTGGGACGAAAGGACCGCTTCCTACTCTGCTTGGGTTTTGAAGGGAACTTATTCCCCTTCTCGGAAGACCTGGACAAAGCCTGATCTAAGGCTTCCCCAAACAAGAGGGAACCCTTGAAGGGGAGTGCACATAGGCGGCGTTTTGAGGCAATATCACCCCTCCAGGTCTTTAGCCAGACGGCCCTCCTAGAGGCATTAATAAGGGCCCCAGTCTTGGCCGAGGCGCGAATGGTTTCTACTGCTGCGTCTGCCAAGTAGGCCACTGCCCCGCTAATAAGCTGGAGGGAATCTCGTATCTCCTTAGTCTTGGAAGAATTGGGGATATGGTCAAGAAGCTTGGAAGTCCAAGCGTCAGCATTTCTTGCCACGCAGGCTGAGGCCAATGCAGGCCCAAGGGCGGCTGCATTGGCTTCCCAAGCTCTACGGAGAGAAGTGTCGGTACACCTATCCATGGCATCTTTTAAACTGCCTGTGTCCTCAAAGGAAAGGTCTGACTGTTTTGAGACCTGTGCCAAGGCGGCATCAAGTTTAGGGACCTTAAAAAAGGTGTCTACTACCTCTGTTTTAAAGGGAAGGCGGCGTTTCCAAGTTTTGAAACTTGGTAAACTTTTTTCAGGTTCTGCCCACTCCCTGAGGATAATGTCCTTTAGTGACTGATGGACCGGAATGGTCATGGTTTGAGGCTTTATTAAACCCCTGTACATCCTGTCCTGGGCTGAGACCTGCTCTGCTGGTTCTTGAATATGCTCGGTAGCATAAACAGCTGCTAAAAGGCCCTCCATATCATCAGCAGGAAACATATATTTTCCTGTTCTGGTATCCTCCTCCTCCTCTTCCTCCTCCTCCGCCTGGCTGTCAACCAGGGTTTCACTACGTAAGGTTAACTCGGACTCCTCAGAATCCGAGGGGTACACTCTACGAGTCTGTAGTGGTACAAACGGACGGGAGGCAGAAGAGGATTCCTGGGAGGAGGGGCCCGGAACCGGAGAATCAATGTCCTTTCTATTTAGGGAAGATTGAATCTCCTTTAGGGTGGATAGCATTTCGGTCTGAACCGAGAGAAATTGCTTCATAATCTGTGAGGTCTCCTTCCCTGTTAGCTTACAGATGCACTTAGAACAGAATGGCTTGTTATGTTCAACTGGTAATTTGTCACTACAATTGCCACATCTCCTAACACGCTTAGGAGGCTTAGCCACTCTGCTGGACTCCCCCTGGGCAATAGGGTCATCACCTAAACATATCAGGGAGAAACATATGCCCATTAGCCCTCATCACAGGATTAGGGAAGGGGAGGGGAGGGGGGGGGGGGTTGTTTTGGAGACAAAAACCCCCCTACAAAAAAGGAAGGACTCACCCTTGGTGGTTTCCTCTGCAGCCATAGGAAAACGACGGTCCTCCTCCATAGTAGCGTCTTGTGTCGAGGAAAGGTCTTCCATGGACACGCTCTGAGGCCGCCAGGCCCCTCTATCTCCCTGGCTGCTTTATCGTGCGCCCCGATCGCCTGCAGTGTTTGTCCGGTGGGGGCCGCCATCTTGCCGCGCGGGAGCGGAATGACGTCACGGCGCCGTGCGCGTCATCAACAGGCGCCCGGATGCTCCTGGCGCCGCTCAAGCGGCGCCTTACTACCCGCCATGCGGTCCAGCAAACCCCCGGACGAAGCCAGCAGGAAGGGGAAGGCCCTAGCCCAACCTCCAAGGTAGGGAACCAGGCGGGGGGGAGAGAGGATGTGGCCTCTTCGGAGCACTGGAGAGCCCTGCCCTCCTAGGAGGCTCCGGCGTCCAGGGGAGTCTGTGTCTTCTCCTGTTCCCCCCTGGACCAAGACGAAGGGGAAACCCCCCCGGGGGGTAGCAAGCTACACCGGACCCAACGGCACCCAGTACCTGAGGTCCGGGCTCCGGGGGGGGGGACCACCAGCCCCAGGCTTTAGGTCACAACAAAAAAATAAACGTTTCGCTGAAAGGGAAACACAATCAGAACTGAGGCACACGGGAGGGGTGGGGCCTTTTAAACCTCATTTTGATTGTGTTTCCTGTCAGGTGAGCCAGTCTACTCTCACAGTGCCGTCCTGGAAGACGAGGGAGAAAAAGGGGGTTTTCATCTGGGGCTCTGGGGGCCTCCAGGTCCCTGGGGACCCCTAAAAAAATTGTCCCTTTAATAAAAAATAAACATATATTTAAAAAAAATTGTCCCTTTAATAAAAAATAAAATAAAAATATATAAAATAAATATATTTTTTTATTTAAAAATAAATAAAAAAAGGGGGTTGTCATCTGGGGCCCTGGGGGCCTCCGGGTCCCTGGGGACCCCTAAAAAAAATTGGCCCTTTAATAAAAATAAAAATATATAAAATAAATATATTTTTGTATTTAAAAAAAAATAAAAAAAGGGGGGTTGCCATCTTGGGCCCTGGGGGCCTCCGGGCCCCTGGGGACCTCCGGACCCCTAAAAAAAAAAAAAAAAAAAAAAAGAAACATTTTTTTTTTTTTTTCAAAGGGGGCTGCTTTGGGCCCCCAACAGTGACAGGGCCCTGGGCAGCTGCCCCTGTTTGCCCTATGGTAGAGACGGCCCTGCAGACAGTACACCACTGCACCCAGCGGAACCGCAAGTATCATATTAAGATATACTACAAGCATTGATTATCTATAGCCTGTCTTGTATGCTAAAGGGCGAAATACCAAATCTATATCACCACTCTCACTGGAAGGAGATCCCATTCTCATATGGACTGAGCCCGAGTTGCTATAAGTGCCATATAGTGTGAAGTAACATCATAATAACTGTCATATATTAGTAACCAGCCTCATACTATTGTACCACCTAAATATTCCCTAAAACAGATTACATACTTCCGTTCTTCCACGTGTTAGAGAGACTTTTATTTTGTTTCCTTCAGTAGGTTTGCTTATGATGGAATAAGCTATATGTTGGTTATCAAATAGAGGATGTGATGAGTTAACCCCAAACTTTCTGATTGAATTGAGAGTGAACTGGTGGTTACGCCTGAGAAGCCTCTGCAGCTGAGATCCTATTGAATTAGTACTTACAAATAGAGGTGTCGTAACATAATAACGGAACCCCCTAACTGATGAGATGGATCCAGCAGAGCTTGCTAACCACCTAGTCGGACTTTCACAAAGAGTCGATACCCTCACCGCTTCTATAAACGATCTTCGTTTAGAAAATGAGGCCCTACGTAACCAAAATTTTGCACAACCCAGGGAGAGACCTGAGCCTAAGGTATGCCCCCCAGAACCCTTTTCAGGGGACCGAAAGCTTTTCCGCCAGTTCATTAGTTCTTGCTGCCTCATGTTTGAATTGCGCCCCTGCACCTATTACTCTGAGAGGGTTAGAATTCTCACCCTGGAATCCTATCTCAAGGGAGAGCCTAGAGCCTGGGCTGATGCATATGTGGAAGAACATGGTGACCTATTGGGCGCATTTAATACTTTTCTGGATGAGATGTCACTTCTATATGAGGACCCTAATAAACAGCTTACAGCAGAGAACACAATTAGGAACCTCAAACAAGGGAAAAGACCTGTAGAGGACTACATTTCGGAGAGACCCAGTGGACGGATATTGCACTGCGTAATCAATTTCGACTAGGCCTATCTGAACCTATGAAGGATGAGATTGCTCGTGTTGAACTTCCTCCATCTTTATAGGATCTTATGCACTTATCTCTCACCATTGACCGACGTCTCCGAGAAAGGAAGGCTGAACGTGTCAACACTTATCTTGCTCCACCTCTCACGAGGTCCAAGTCACCACCTATGGATGTTCCCATGGAACTCGGAGCTGTCAAAGGTCCTTTATCACCGGCCGAGAAACAACGTCGCAGAGTTTATAACCTCTGTCTATACTGTTCCGCTCCAGACCACATTGTATCCAGTTGTCCACTCCTCAAGTGGAACTCCGAAGGTACCATTTCTAACATATGTAAGACCAATCCACCTGGAACTACCACTAATCGCTTTATCTTTATCACTCTTGCCTTACAGTGGGATCATGATAGAACCACCATTGACGCGATGGTCGATACCGGTGCCTGCGGCAACTTTATTGATTTAGGAATTGGGAAATCCAATAAAATTCCTTGTGTGGTTAAGCAAAAACCTCTCTCTGTCACTTTTATTGATGGCTCTAGTTCCACTTCTGGCCCAGTTTCCTCTCAAACCTCTCCCCTACTGGTCACTTGCGGGAACAACCATACTGAGACCCTTGTCTTTGACATCATTCCATCTCCATTATTTCCAATAGTTCTCGGCTTACCTTGGTTATTACTCCATCAACCAACTTTTCTATGGTCTAATCACTCACTCAGTCAGACAGTCTAAACTCCACATATTGCAAGCAGACTTGTTACCCCATATATACGATTCTCTCCACAGAAATTTACTGTAAGGATCTCCTTAGTTATCTACATGATTTCTCAGATGTTTTCAGTAAAACCAAGGCAGAGATACTCCCTCCCCATCGTATATATGACTGTCCGATAGATCTCATTCCTGGCAGTCTAATCCCAACTGCTCGCATCTATCCGCTTTCACAACCAGAACTGGTGCACCTTAAAGATTACCTTGATGATAACTTGAAAAAGGGCTTTATTAGACTATCCACTTCACCCGCAAGTGCCGACATGTTCTTTGTCAAAAATAAGGATGGCTCTCTCCGGCCCATAATTGACTACCGTTCCCTTAACAGCATCACTGTAAAGAACCGCTACCGTTTACATCTCATTCCAGAACTCTTCGAACATCTTCAAACCTCAAAAATTTTCACAAAATTAGACCTCAGGGGTGCCTACAACTTAATCAGGATTCGTCCAGGAGATGAGTGGAAGACTGTTTTTAAAACTCGATATGGTCTCTATGAATACACTGTAATGCCATTCAGACTTTCTAACGCACCAGCTACATTCCAGTGGTTCATAAATGACATATTCCGGGATCTGCTTGACATCTGTGTAGTAATATACTTGGATGACATTTTGATTTACTCTGACACCCTTGAGGAACACACTGTAACGGATTGGCCCCTGACAGACTGAGATTCTCCTATGTCTAGGGTCACCTTATGTCCACTAGGGCCATAGGGTGACAAAGAAATTATATCATATATTACATGAAATGGGACATTAATAATAAATCATATTACAGGACTGGAGTTCATTTTGACTTGAGACCAGGTCTACAAGACAAGTGACTCATCCCTCTGTATAATCAAGAAAGGGAGTTATCAGAGTTGATTTTCTAAAGTGCCACATCCAAATGAAAAATCGAAGAGAATAAAGGCAAAGCCCCCTAGTCGGACTTTAAAGGCACTGTGGTGTGTCAAATGTAGTAAGAAAGAACATGATATTTCTATATAATTTATTGAGAAAGTATAATATATTATACTTTCTCAATGTTCTTTCTTACTACATTTGACACACCACAGTGCCTTTAAAGTCCGACTAGGGGGCTTTGCCTTTATTCTCTTCGATCCCTCTGTATAATAGGCTTTTAAATGCTAAGTGATCCAGCTTGTGAAAGACATTGTATAAAGGCTATTGAAATGTCTTGAGACATGTCTTGAGGTGTTGGCTATTCACTGTGAAAGACACATTCTGTTGAAAAGGTGTTAATTGCACCCACTCCTGGAGGACTCTTTTCATTGTGTTATTCTAAAGGTTAATTGAATCCTATTGATACAGGAATGTATTAATGCTCAGGTGTGATAGTAGTTTGTTTTGATGTCATTATCTACAGGAATGTCACTCTCTCTGAGTTAAGTCTATTGATGATGCGGTGCCGACATGTCTACATAATTAGCTTACCCGAATGCCTTTTAGAATGCAATTGAAGCCCCCCATGGTGTAAAGGGGGGTGGAGATTGTATTGTCCTGTGATTACTGTCACATGCTTGTAAACTGTATTACGCTGTACTGGATATATAAGCAAGCTAAGAAAATCATTCATATCTTTGAAAGCAAGTACAGAGCAGTAGTCTCGTCTTGATTATGGGAATTGATATGGATCGTATATGTAGTATTGTCGGAGTGTGTCAGATAAGCTTGTCGTGGTTGGATGGAAGGTCGTAAACGGTGGTGACCGTTACACACACTAAACATGTTCGTTGGGTATTGGCCAGGCTCAGAACACATTCCTTATACGCCAAACTTGAGAAATGTGTTTTCATTCAGTCAAGTATTTCCTTCCTCGGTTACCAAATTACACCTCAAGGCATCCAGATGGATCGTTCCAAAGTGGACTGTATTATTTCCTAGCCAGTTCCTCACTCAAGGTAAGCTCTTCAACATTTTCTTGGTTTTTCAAACTACTATCGCAAGTTTATCAAAAACTTTTCAGCAATTGTCAAACCATTGAGTGCTCTAACCAGCACAAAGACACCCTTCACCTGGTCAAAGGAAGCCCAGAAGTCTTTTGACTCTCTTAAGCTCTGTTACACTTCAGCTCCCATCCTTCAACTGCCTAATCCACTGTACCACTTTACTCTAGAAGTTGATGCCTCCCACTATGCCTTGGGAGCTATACTCTCCCAACGTCCAACCCTATCTGAGCCTTTACACCAGGGATCCTCAAACTACAGCCCTCCAGCTGTGGTAGAACTACACATCCCATGAGGCATTGTAACACACTGACATTCACAGACATGACTAGGCATGATGGGAATTGTAGTTCCTGAACAACTGGAGGGCCGTAGTTTGAAGACCCATGCTTTACACCCAGTAGCCTTCTACTCCAGGACACTATCACAAGCTGAAAGGAACTACCCCATCGGAGAAAAGGAACTCCTTGCAATTAAAGATTAGAGAACTGGAGGCATCTATTGGAGGGTTCCACACACCCGATAACCATCCTTACGGACCACCGTAATTTACAACATCTGAAGGCCTGTAAGACGCTCTCCGCCCGTCAGGTTAGGTGGAGTCTATTCTTTCGTTTGATTTCTATATATCCTATAGGCCTGGTACACAAAACATCAAATCTGACTCCCTATCCCGTATGAATGAAAACCAAACCACTGAGATTCCTCCGCTTTCTATCCGCTTTCTATCATTCCTCCAAACCGTTTCATTGGGGTTACCAACCTCCTTTAGGCAGTTACTCTCTTGCTTACCGAAAGATTTCATTAGGCAACCTGATGGTGTTTTTATACCTTCCACAACAGAATTTACGTTCCCCCCAAGTTACAACTTTTACTTCTCAGACATCTTCATGATTCTCCCTTAGCCGGCCACCCTGGTATCAGCAAAACTACTCATCTTGTTAAAAGAGACTATTGGTGGCCCCATCTGTCTAAGACAATCCATGAGTACGTCAGCTCATGTGAAATTTGCGCTCGTAACAAGCATTCAAGGTAACCCCCTTTCGGTCTACTAGCCTCCATCCCAGTACCTAATAGACCCTGGGAAGTTGTCTCAATGGATTTTATAGTTGACCTCCCTCGGTCAAACGGTGCAAACACCATCATGGTCACGGTAGATCTCTTAACAAAGATGGCGCACTTCATTCCCTTAAAGAAGTTGCCTACTTCTCTCGAGACAGCGAAGGCTTTCATTAACAACGTTCTCAAACTTCATGGAGTGCCCTCCCAAATCATTTCGGATCGCGGATCTCAATTCATTTCTAGGTTTTGGTAAGCCCTATGTAACGCTTTACATATTGACCACCGTATGTCCACTGCCTACCACCCTCAGACAAATGGACAGACAGAACGTGTTAACCAAATCCTCGAACAGTACCTACGGTGCTACTGCACACATCTTTAAGATGATTGGTTCCAATTGCTTCCCCTTGCTGAATATGCCTATAACAACTCTACCAGTTCTTCATCCCGATTCACACCATTCTATGCCAACTATGGTTTCCACCCCAACAGTTTACCATCCACCTTCCTTTCAAATAGTGTCCCAGCAGTTGATCATTATCTCTCTAATTTAAAAAAAACACTGGGCATTTTACGGTCCAACCTAGAAGTTGCTCAGCAAAGACAAAAACAATATTATGATGCTCACAGATCCGTACCAGATCCGGAGACTTAGTTTGGCTTTCCACCCGAAATCTTCACCTTAAGATACCTTCGAAAAAACTTGGCAGTCAATTCACCGGACCTTTCCCAATTTCGCTGTTAAATTGCTTTTACCCCCAGATTGGAAAGTACATCCCTCATTTCATGTCTCACTCAATAAACCTTTCATCTCTAACCCATTTCCTAACAGGAAGCCATGCCCTCCTCCTCCTGTGGAGGTGCTTGGTGAAACTGAATACGAGGTTGAAAAGATCCTAGTTTCCAGGAAGCGTGGTTCTACCCTTCAATACTTGATACGCTGGCAAGATTATGATCAACTCGATGACTCTTGGGAAGATTCCTCAGACATACATGCCCCTCGCCTGATCAGACAATTTCATCGAAGGTACCCTAATCGGCCCTCTCTTACTGGTAGCACTGGAGGTGCTTCCTTGAGGAGGGGGAGTATGTAACATCCCTGCTGTTACTGTGTTCAGAACGAGCGCAGCTGTACCCTATTCAAGCAGCTGCGCTCCGTTCTGTGAGACGTCCGCGTCACTTCCGGTGCGCGGATGTCTGCGCTCCACGCTGGAACGCGGAATCGCGACCCAGCGTTCTCCTCCTTTTTCCCCGCGAATTCGCGGCTATTTAAATCCCTTAGAGATGACGGCAGGGTGTTCCGTTATTTTGTCGGACGCCTGCCGTCACCTGGGAACCCGACAGCGCAAGCTCGAATCCTCCAGCCACAGGAGAACTCGTCCCCCAGATCTTCCATGCTGCATTCTTCCAGCTTGCTACACCGTCTCAGACTTCAGGAAGGACCCATAGACGCTTACTACTGAGCCATTCGCCGGATCTCCAGCTTCCAGCACCCTGGGACCCCCCTACATCTACTCTGCATGATACAGACAGTACACCACTGCATCCAGCGGAACCACAAGTATCATATTAAGATATACTACAAGCATTGATTATCTATAGCCTTGTCTTGTATGCTAAAGGGGGAAATACCAAATCTATATCACCACTCTCACTGGAAGGAGATCCCATTCTCATATGGACTGAGGCCGAGTTGCTATAAGTGCCATATAGTGTGAAGTAACATCATAATAACTGCCATATACTAGTATCCAGCCTCATACTATTGTACCACCTAAATATTCCCTAAAACAGATTACATACTTCCGTTCTTCCACATGTTAGAGAGACTTTTATTTTGTTTCCTTCAGTAGGTTTGCTTATGATGGAATAAGCTATATGTTGGTTATCAAATAGAGGATGTGATGAGTTAACCCCAAACTTTCTGATTGAATTGAGAGTGAACTGGTGGTTACGCCTGAGAAGCCTCTGCAGCTGAGATCCTATTGAATTAGTACATACACATAGCAGTGTCGTAACACAAACACCAGGTCCCCTTAAAGGTAGACCACACAGCCTCACTTTCGAAGCAGAATCCCCTGACCAGGTTTTAACCCATAAGGCCCTTCTGGCCGAGTTGATTAAGGCCGAAGACCTAGCGGACATCCTCACTGACTCGACTGAGGCATCTGCCATGTAGCCTACAGCCCTCTGTAGGACTGGAAGGTACTCTAGTAGGTCTTTGCGAGAAGTTTCTGCCTCAATGTGACCTTTAAGCTGTTCTAGCCAATGCTCAAGGTTTCTGGCTACTACCGTAGACGCTATAGCAGGCTTGAGGCTGGTTATTGTGGAATCCTAAGTTTTTTTTCAAAAGTGAGTCGGCCCTTTTGTCCTTCAAAGCTCCCATGTCCTCAAAGGCCAAGTCGGTGTTACGTGACACCTTCGAGAATTCGGCATCAAGCTTGGGTTTCTTGTTCCAAACCTGTGCCCGATCCTAATTGAAAGGAAATATCCTTTTAAGAGACCTGGAGAAGAAGGGGGCCCTTTCTGGGTCCTTCCATTCTCTCTTAACAGAGTCCGACAACACCTTATGTACTGGAAAAGTGCGATGCCTAACTTAATCCAACCCCTGGTACATCCTGTCATGCAGCGATAACTGGGTCCAGTGGCGGCTGGTGCTCCATTTTTTTGGGGGGGCGCAAACAAAACCCTAGCCAACCCCCCCCCCCCCCCTCCGGCAACGTCACTCGCAGACAATAGGACCTGCAGACAGACAGATAGATAGATAATTGGATAGATAGACAGAGAGAGAGTGAGAGAGAGACATAGACAGACAGACAGACAGATAGATAGATAGATAGAGAGAGTGAGACATGGATACAGAGATAGATAGAGAGATACAGAGATAGATACAGAGATAGATAGAGAGATACAGAGATAGATAGAGAGATACAGAGATACAGAGAGAGATAGATACAGAGAGAGATAGATACAGAGAGAGATAGATACAGAGAGAGATAGATACAGCGATAGATACAGAGATAGATAGATACAGAGATAGATAGATAGATACAGAGATAGATAGATACAGAGATAGATAGATACAGAGATAGATAGATACAGAGATAGATAGATACAGAGATAGATAGATACAGAGATAGATAGATACAGAGATAGATACAGAGATAGATAGATACAGAGATAGATAGATACTGAGATAGATAGATGCTGAGATAGATAGATACCGAGATAGATAGATACTGAGATAGATAGATATATACAGAGATAGATATATACAGAGATACAGAGATAGATATATACAGAGATAGATACAGAGATAGATAGAGAGAGATACACAGACACAGAGAGAGAGAGGGGGGGGGGCAGATAGAGAGAGAGTGAGAGAGAGACATAGACAGACAGACAGACAGATAGATAGATAGATAGATAGAGAAAGTGAGACATAGATACAGAGATAGATAGAGAGATACAGAGATAGATACAGAGATAGATAGAGAGATACAGAGATAGATAGAGAGATACAGAGATACAGAGAGAGATAGATACAGAGATAGATACAGAGAGAGATAGATACAGAGAGAGATAGATACAGAGATAGATACAGAGATAGATAGATACAGAGATAGATAGATACAGAGATAGATAGATACAGAGATAGATAGATACAGAGATAGATAGATACAGAGATAGATAGATACAGAGATAGATAGATGCTGAGATAGATAGATACCGAGATAGATAGATACTGAGATAGATAGATATATACAGAGATAGATATATACAGAGATACAGAGATAGATATATACAGAGATAGATACAGAGATAGATAGAGAGAGATACACAGACACAGAGAGAGAGAGGGGGGGGGGCAGATAGAGACAGACAGAGATAAGAGATCTGTTAAGCACAGCTCCAGCAGGACGCAGTACTCTAAGCCCTCACACACATACAGGAGATGTGAAGCACGGCTCTCTGTCCCCCTTCCTCCAGCCCGATCACAGTACAGGCTGAGCATACAGCACAAGGTCATGGATGGGATGGACAGTGACACTGGACAGGACAGGCAATGAGACTCAGACAAATAAAGTGTTTTAAATAAGTTACTTACCTTAGATTCCTTTTGGAGCCAAAAACGAAATTAACACTGCCCTGGGGAAAGCACCGCCCATTTCCTTCTGCAGAGAGGAAGCAGCAAGACCCAATTGGAGTGGAGAGAATGGAGACACTGTATTGTGATTGGCTCGTGGCGCAAAGCACATAGCCACAGAGCTTAAAAAAAAAACCTGCAAATGAAGCGTCTTGCCTGCTTGCATTGGCATGACGCTTCAATGACTCTATAGAAGCACATTGTGACCAGCGCCCACCCTGCACATAGTAGTGCTGTTAAAGGACCTTTTTTTTTTCTTAAAGGGACAAAAAAAAAAAAACTTTTTTTTTTTTTTTTTAATGGCTTTGGGGGGAGGGGGGGCGGCGCCCCTGCGCCCCCTATGGACGGGCCGCCACTGAGTCTGGGTCTTATCCTCCTTAACATTAATGGTAGCGTGTATGGTCTTCAGGAAGTCATGTACCTCCTCTAGAGACAATTTGTAGCGAGAGGAAGATGCTTCCTTTTCTTCATCTTCCTCTGCCTCTGACCCTGAAGCTATGCTTCTTGGCTCTTCCTCCTCAGACTCACTGACTACCCCTCTAGCGGAAGGTGTGTGGGTACTGGGGGGAGCTTTAGATGTAGATTGCGACACCGGACGCTTGTCCAGATAGAAACGGAATGATGAAAAAGTATCTTCCAGTTCCTTACGGAAGGAAGAAAGCATCTCCCTGGGTTGGTCAGAGGGTGTATTAGTAGAAGCCTCCACTCTAACCAGTTCAGCAATGCAGGTTTTGCATAACGGTTTGCGCCACGACCCTTTAAGGGATGTTTTACAGGAGGCACATCATTTTTTAGGGGGAGGCAAGGCATCCTTAAGCTTTTCTTTAGATTTCTGAAAAACACAAGAGACAACAACACCTTGTTTAACATATGTGTATCAGTCTCACGCTTAAAAACAGACAGTGAACAAAACAAAACCAATTACCATCACTGCTGTAACAACAAACAAAAACAACACAACGTCACCTGAGAGTGCGGCAGGCTCCCCCCCCCCCCCCCCCCATGGGGAGGACAGGAGGGAAAAAACAAACATACATAACCCAGGCAATAGTTTAGAGACCACTGTCTCTCCTACCTGGGCTGGGCTGGTGCTCGTGGCTCCTGCTCCCGCCACCTCTGCTGTCCCTTCTGGCTCCATATCCCCAGAATGCAGCAGACGTGTGTGTCTGCTGTGTGTAAACACAGAGCTCCACGTTCTGTCAGGGAGAGGAGACAGATGCTGTGTCCCTTGTACATAGGGACACAGCATTGGTCACCTCCCCCAGTCACCCCCCACACAGTTAGAACACACCCAGGATACACATTTAACCCCTTCCTCGCCCCCTAGTGTTAACCCCTTCACTGCCAGTCACATTTATACAGTAATCAATGCATTTTTATAGCACTGTTCGCTAGACATGTGCACAGCAAAAAAAATTGTTTATTTCTGTTTCGTTTCTGTTCGTTTATTGGTCAAGGAGCCACTAAGTAATAAGAAAGAAGCTTATTGGGGGAAGGAACAAACCTCTTCAAGGTAAGGGACAGCGCTGAGTGGCTATTGGTCACAGTACTAATGAAAGTGAATTTGCATTATTTTGTATATTCGTTGTTTTCATTTCCGTTTTCTCAAGATTCGTAATTTATTTTTCGTTAGTTTTGCTTTTCGTTTTTTATTCTTTGTTCGGCATTTCGGTTGTTTTCTTTTCGTTCTTCGAATATTAGTAAGTTTGCATTTTCGTTTATTTTTCGGAATCATTATTTTTTTTTTGGTGTTTGGTATTTTCGTTATTTCTATGTTTTCGTTTCTTTTTTCTTTCATTGTGTGGTTCTTTTACATTTAGTAGTTGCGTATCTTCATAGTTTTCCATATTCGTTAATTTTGGAAATATCGTTATTCGTTATCATTTGCGCTAAACCGTTCGTTCATTCGTAGGTTAACGAATCAACGAAAATAACGAATAATGATGAAAAACGTATTCGTAACTAAACAAATTGCACATGTCTACTGTTCGCTGTATTGTGAATGGTTCCAAAAATGTGTCAAATGTGTCAAAAGTGTCCGATGTGTCCGCCGTAATATCGCAGTCCTGACAAAATTTGCAGATCGCCGTATTACTAGTAAAAAAAAAAAATAATAAAAAAAAATTCAGAATTCTATCCCCTATTTTGTAGCCACTATAACTTTTGCGCAAACCAATCACTATACGCTTATTGCGATTTTTTTTACCAAAAATATGTAGAATTCATATCGGCCTAAACTAAGAATTATTATTTTTTTTTTAATAGGATATTTATTATAGCAAAAAGTAAAAAATATTGTGCTTTTTTTCAACATTGCCGCTCTTTTTTTGTTTATAGCGCAAAAAATTAAAACCGCAGAGGTGATCAAATACCACCAAAAGAAAGCTCTATTTGTGGGGAAAAAAAGGACGTCAATTTTGTTTGGGAGCCACGTCACACGACCGCGCAATTTTAATTTAAAGCGACGCAGTGCTGAGCCCAGTAAGCAAGTGGTTAAAGGGAGATTAAGAAACAGCCCCATATTTCTTAAGATTATTCAATTTCACTCCATCAATCAATCCCCCTAAAGAAAAAAAAACATACAACACCCCCATTTTAACCCTTACTTTTTACAAAACGTGACCAACCAAAATTACTAAGGCCCCTTTCACACTGGGGCGTTTTTTCAAGCGTTAAGACCCTAACGTTTTAGGGCATTTTTGCAGTGCCTCAGTGTGAAAGGGTAAGGCGTTTTTACAGCGCTTTTAATTAATTTTAATGGAGAGGGGCATTTTTGGAGCGTTTTTTTCAGCGCCCAAAAGCTGCTCCAAAGATGCTGCTTGCAGGACTCAGTGTGAAAGGGACCATTGAGATGCATGGAGAGCGTTTTATGAGTGTTTTTAATAGCGCTATTATTAACGCTAAAACGCTTCAGTGTGAAAGGGGTCTAAATTGTGTGTATAGTGGAACTTTAAAATTTTTCCTTTACTTATCTTTCCTTTGTGTTAAGAGCGGGGAGGGCCCCCCATTCCTCCCTAATTACTGTCTGGTCCTACCAAGTGGTACTATTCTCCTTTATTACCATGAGGTATCATATATGTGTCAAACATTTGTGATTTAATTAGTTAATTAATTGTATTTAAATTTAAGAGAGTAGGTCTGTGGAAGGAAAGCTGCTTGTAGACTACTCCCATATTCAATCCCAAATTCTGTGGAAATAAAGGGGGGGTGGGATTACATGTTTTAGGTGGAATTTCTGATAATAACTACTTCTAAAAAGTCTGAGGCCATGTACACACGGCAGAGATCCTCGACGGGCAGAACACATCGTTCCGCCCGTCGAGGCTCTCTGCCGGCCGTCGAAATCGGCGACCCGCCCGTCGGGAATGGCAACCAGCCATTCATCCAGGCAGGCCGTCGAGGAAATAGAGAGCGTGCTCTCTATTTCTGCTCGACGGGCTTCCCGACGGGAAGCTCGCCGAGACCGTACACACGGCCGAGGTCCTCGCTGGAATGCACATTCCAGCGAGGTTCTCGCTGGTTTTCAGCGAGAACCTCGGTCGTGTGTACGCCGCCTCAGACTGTTTCCCTTTAGTTCGTTTTTGTTGTTGTCTGTATTCTGTCCTGTGACTCTCATTGTTAGCTACTGAAAAACAAAGAAGTGTGAATATAGTAAAACCATTTCCTTTCTTTACATATGTGGTGTGTTGGCTGCAGCTGATGAAAAGATTAAAAATACTCGAGTTCTGGTCATCGTGGTAACAGTGTGTGGAAAGTAATTTTTTTTTTTTTTTGTATGTGAGTGAACAGATAAGCTGGAGCAGTTAGCTTATTTTCCTATTTATTTGAAGAGAAATATCTATAGTGCCCTCCTAAACAGTTGCTAGGATTAGATAGATAGATTTAGGCCGCGTACACACGATCGAACATGTCCGCAGACCAGTTTCAGCGGACATGTTCGATCTTTTGTACGGCCTATCGGACCGTTTTCCAGCGGACAAAAGTTTCCAAACATGCTTAGAAACCTGTCCGCTGGAAACCTGTCTGTCGGACATGTTCGATGGTTGGTACACAAAATCATCGGACCAAAATCCTGCGCATGCTCAGAATCAAGTCGACGCATGCTTAGAAGCATTAAACTTTGTTATTTCAGCACGTAGTTGTGTTCTACGTCACCGCGTTTTGGTGTGAGGGGATTTTGGTCCGATGGTGTGTACGCACATTAGACCAACAGACCACTTCAGCCTGGTCCGATGAAAACGGTTTCCTCGGACATGTCTGATCGTGTGTACATGGCCTCAGTGTTGGCGCACTGTGTTCTGTAGAGTCTTGATTTAGCTTGTCATACTGTATTCAGTGCAGCTGCCGTTAGACTAACAGAAGCAGACAGTGGCGGAATTTTCATAGTCGCAGCAGTCGCATGTGCGACTGGGCCCCCTGTAGTTCCACCAATTCAGGGGGACCCGCCACCGCTCGTTTTTTTTTTTTCCTTTGATGAAATTAGCCTGATGCACTTCTGGGACTTGAACAGTAGGCGGCAGGCCACACAAACACCCTGTGATTGGCCGAACAGGGTCATGTGCGGCCGCACGCTGTAGAATTCTGGGAATTGTAGTCATGAGCGAGCCTCGCATCTAGAATTCCACAGCGTGCGGCCGCACATGACCCTGTTCGCCCAATCAAAGGGCATTAGTATTTTGCGAGCGCCCTGCAAATGGATCGACGCAGGCGGAAGCGTGACTGCTTGCTGGAGTTCTGCCTCTCTGCCTGGGTGTTTCTCAGTCTCATCTGTCAGCGCCCCTCCCCCAGCCATCCTCCTCTCTGCCTCTCTGTCAGCCCACCCCCCTTTGTCACCCCACCTCCTCTGTCAGCCCACAGCCCACCCCTCCTCTATCAGCTCCACTCTGTCAGCCCCCACCCCCTCTCAGCCCCCACCCTCTCTCAGCCCCCACCCTCTCTCAGCCCACCCCTCCTCTATCAGCCCACCCCCCCCTGTCAGCCCCCACCCCCTCTCAGCCCACCCCTCCTCTATCAGCTCCCCTCTGTCAGCCCACCCCCCCTGTCAGCTCCCCTCTGTCAGCCCACCCCTCCTCTGTCAGCCCACAGCCCACCCCTCCTCTATCAGCTACTTTCTGTCAGCCCACCCCCCTCTGTCAGCCCCCACCCACTCTCAGCCCACTCCTCCTCTCTCAGCCCACAGCCCACCCCTCCTCTATCAGCTCCCCTCTGTCAGCCCACCCCTCCTGTCAGCCCCCTACCCCCTCTCAGCCCTCCCTTCCTCTATCAGCTCCCTTCTGTCAGCCCACCCCTCCTGTCAGCCCCCTACCCCCTCTCAGCCCTCCCTTCCTCTATCAGCTCCCTTCTGTCAGCCCACCCCCCTCTGTCAGCCCACCCCTCCCTCTGTCAGCTCCCCTGTGTCAGCCCCCCTCTCTCAGCCCACCCCTCCTTCTGTCAGCTCCCCTGTGTCAGCCCCCCTCTCTCAGCCCACCCTTCCTCTATCAGCTCCCCTCTGTCAGCCCACCCCTCCCTCTGTCAGCTCCCCTGTGTCAGCCCCCCTCTCTCAGCCCACGCCTCCTCTATCAGCTCCCCTCTGTCAGCCTACTCCACCTTTGTCAGCTCCCCTCTGTCAGCCCATTCTCCCCTCTGTCAGCCCAGACCCCCTCTTTCAGCTCCCTTCTGTCAGCCCACCCCACCTTTGTCAGCTCCCCTCTGTCAGCCCCCACCCCCGCTTCTGTCAGCCCTACCCCTCTTCTGCCAGCCCACCCACCTCTGTCAGACAACCCTCTCTCTGTCAGCCACAGCAGAGAGCCAGGCCAGCCACCTGCAGCAGGGTGCATTGTGCCAGCCAGCCACCCACCCACTGACCCACAGCAAGCTGGGAGCCAGGCCAGCCACCCACCCACAGCAGGGTGCACCATGCAAGCCACCCACTGGCCCACAGCAGCGAGCCAGGCCAGTCTGCCACAGCAGGCTGCACCAATTCAGCCAGCCACCGACCCACCCACTGACCCACAGCAGAGAGCCAGGCCAGCCACCAACAGCAGGGTGCCAGGCAGCCACCCACAGAAGCCAGCCACCCATGGTGACCCACCCACAGCAGGGCCAGGGTGCCAGCCAGCCACCCACGGTGACCCACCCACACCAGGAAACCAGCCAGCCACAACAGGGTGCCAGCCAACCACCCACAGGAGCCAGCCACGGTGACCCACCCACAGCAGGGAGCCAGCCAGCCACCCACAGGAGCAAATCAGCCACTGTGACTATCCACAGCAGGATGCCAGCCAGCCACCCACGGTGACCCACCCACACCAGGGATTTAGCCAGCCACAGCAGGATGCCGGCCAGCCACCAACAGGTGCCAGCTAGCCACCCACAGAAACCAGCCACAGAGGACATGGGAGCCAGCCAGCCACAGAGGATGCGGGAGCCAGCCAGCCACAGAGAATGCGGGAGTCAGCTAGCCACAGAGGATGCGGGAGCCAGCCAGCCACAGAGGATGCGGGAGCCAGCCACAGCTACAGCACCCAAAGTTAAGGTAAGCGTAGTGCTACAATTTTATTTCCACTTTGTGAGAGATTGTGCCATGACTCTCACCCCTGCCCCAAAGAGGGGGTCCCATTAGACTCTGTTGTAGTCTCTAATGGAGCCTGGAGGGGACACTTTCTAACAGACACTGTTAGAAAAAGACCCCCCTCCAGGTCCCATTAGACTCTGTTGTTAAACAGTGTTTTTTTTTTCTAAAAGGTAGTACTTCCTACAAATTGAAGGGGCGGGGCCAGGGGTGGGTCATGAAAGGGCCAGGAATGGGTCATGGGCAGAGCCTGACAGGGGGCCCTTGCTTTATTTGGTCTGGAGGCCCTGGGTGTTGTCAGTCCACCCTGGGCAGCAAGGCGCGCTAGGGAGTTGGGACCCACATTCCTGGAATGCACTCTTAAGGTACTGGATGCTGAAGCGACTGCTAGCTGGATACTGGAACCTGTAGATGTTCCCCAGCACATCAAGTATCCTCAATTTCATCCAAACATTTTTTTTTTTCAAATATAACGTTTTTTATTTCTTACCAAACAAACAAGACATACGTACATACATACATACATGCATACAATAAAAAAATTACAACACAATACAGTACAGTGCTGTCCACCGGAAGGGGTCATGAAAGAAACATGTGCATTCTTATCCTGGGGCGGACCCGGTATTCTCAAGTGTACAAAGCAAACATAAGACAGTATCGGCCCCATATCCCGAGGCTGCCCAGATAACCTAGATAACCTCCTCCTCCTCAGCTGGCCTGTATCCTGTAATAAAGACCCCATCGGGCAAATCACGCCACTTTCCTGTGACCAACTAAAATTCAATTGCCCTGTCCAGGTCTCCCCTGTCACTTGCTACAACGAGAAAGAGGGTACCAACGGGGGAGCATTGGGTATAGAGTGAGTAGAGGCCCAGTGGGAGGGGTATAGGGAAAGAGAGGTAGGAATAGAACGAAAAAAGGGAAAGTGAAGAGCGAAAGAAGAGGGGGGGGGGGGACGGGGAACCGGGGTGACCCAGGGTTGGGGGGGGGGGGGGAGCCCCCACCGTCGCAGACGGCGGGGCCAAGTCTCCTGCTCAATTTAGGAAGAAAGCATTTCCAATCCTTCATCTGATAGAATATACATATTCCAGAGCCTCCACGCCTGAGAATGCTTCTCCTGCTTGTTTTGGGAGGTGAGGACCAGGTCCTCCAATCGCCTGATATCTTCCACCCTCCGCATCCACATGCCTACCGACGGGGGCGATCTTTTTTTCCACTTGAGAGGGATGCAGGACTTAGCCGCATTCAGTAGGTGCCGTACAATTGACTTCTTGTAGGTTCGTTCCGGGAGTGGGGTGTCATTGAGTAGGAAAAAGGCCGGATCGCTCACTATTGCCTGGTCTGTAAACTTCTGGGTGATCGTACCGACCGTTGACCAGAAGTGCTGCAATTTGGGACAGGACCAGAAGATGTGGAGGAGCGTCCCCACCTCCGCTAGACATCTCCAGCACAGGTTGGGGGACGCAGGGAAAAATCTGTGTAAGACCTGGGGGGTATAATACCATCTGGTCAGGATCTTATAATTGAGCTCCTGAGTTTTTGTACAGATCGATGTTTTGAGGGAAAGGCGAATTATCTTCTGTCTTTGGGTATCAGAGAAGGAGCGCTGCAGTTCGGTTTCCCATTTCTGTAGGAAGGGCAGCTCGGGTTGTGTCGGGGGGGAGTTAAGTAGTCCATACATTTTGGACAGCACCTGTGACATTGGTCCTTCTTCCCTGCAATATTCCTCGAAGGATGTCAGCTCTCGCTGGTAGCGCGCTGGATTCTCAATAGAGTGTAGGAAGTGGTGCAGGCGTATCGCCTTCCAGAACGGGAGTCGGAACTGACCGGTGTCGTTAGTCAGGGCCTGAATAGAAGGCCAATGGTCTCCCTCCAGGAAGTGGGAGGCTTGGACCCTCCCCGTCAATGTCAGTGTCTCGTATTCTGCTACCTCCAGTCCCGGAGGAAACGCTGGATTCCCCAAAATCGGGTACAGTGGAGAGTCGCCTGACGAGAGGTGGGGAGAGAGCAAAATTGCCGCTCCCACCCTCAGGGTAGTGCCAATGACTGGGTGGGAAGTCATGTCTGAGGGTAATTGGTCAGCACACCAGAGTGCCCCTTTCAACGGAATCTCCGCCTGTGCCTGTTCCAGATGGACCCAGAGCTTGGATTTACCGTTTCGGTTCCAATCTATAATTCTGCCCATATGGACTGCCCTGTAGTAATTCCGCACATCCGGGAGGGCCAGCCCTCCGAGATGTTTTGGCAACGTTAGGAGACTCCTACGTAGACAGGGTTTGGAGCCAGCCCATACAAAATTGGTGAAGATGGAGTTCACCTGTTTAAAGAATGAGGGTGCGATCTTGATCGGCAATGCCTGGAATAAGTACAGGAACTTGGGTAGGATCGACATCTTAATTAGATTGCACCTCCCGAACCAGGAGTGCAATCCCTTGGTCCAGCCTTTCAATAACTCCCGAACCCTGGTCAGCAACGGCGGGAAATTGAAATCGAAAGTGCGCCCCAGGTCTCCCGGGATCCGAGTTCCCAAGTACCCGAGGGAACAATCTGACCATTTAAATTTAAACTGGGCCCGTAACGAGCTCAACCTAGCGGGAGGAACATTGACCCCCATTGCCGCCGATTTGTCAAAATTTATTTTTAGATTGGACAGATTCCCATATCTATCGAACTCCCGGAGTAAGTTCGGTAGAGATATCGCTGGATTGGTCAGGGAGAACAGGAGATCATCCGCGTACGCCGAGATTTTATACTGCTCGCCCCTCACAGTAATCCCTGCAATGTCTGGCTGTGCGCGTATTGTACGTAGGAACGGCTCCAGGGCCAAGGCAAAGAGCAGGGGAGAGAGCGGGCACCCCTGTCTGGTCCCGTTTGTAATGGGGAAAGATTCCGAAAGGATTCCGTTAGCCTTGACCTGTGCCGTAGGAATGGAGTAAATGCTAGAGATCCAGTGAAGCATCTTGGGTCCTATGCCTATACGTCTGAGAACGGCAAACATAAATGCCCAGTTAACCCGGTCAAATGCCTTCTCAGCATCTGTGCCGAGGAAGACACAGGGCACTTTGGTTTTGGTTGCCACGTGAATCAGGTTAATCACCTTTGTGGTGTTGTCTCTCGCCTCCCGGGAGGGGACGAAGCCCACCTGGTCCCAGTGTACAACGGCCGGCATGAATTGAGTCATCCTGTTGGCTAGGATTTTGGTAAATAGCTTGAGGTCAGTATTCAATAGAGAGATAGGTCTGTAGCTTCCGCACGCCGACGGGTCCTTACCCTCTTTGTGAATCAGGGTTATATGTGCCCGTAGAGTATCCCTAGGAAGGGCTCCTCCCTCCCCGAGGCCATTAAACATCTTCACCATATGGGGGCCCAGACACGGGAGGAAAGTCTGGTAGTACTGTAAGGTGAATCCGTCTGGTCCCGGTGCCTTACCGGGTCTCATGCCACCCACCGCTCGTTGCAGTTCCTCTACCGTAATAGGGTCCTCTAAGTTCGTTCTCAGCGTCGTTGAGAGCTGGGGTAATCCCGAGGTCTCTATATAGTCATTGATCGTCGTTACGCTGGGGGTCCCAGCTGTGAGATTGTACAAAGAGGAGTAATAAGACCTAAACTCTTGTGCTATATGGGTGGGCAGAGTCTTCTTTTGTCCAGAGGGTGCAATTATGTGGGGGATAAACGCTTTAAGTCTGCGATTCTGAACTGCTCTGGCAAGTATCTTTCCGCATTTGTTCCCAGATTCATATGTGAGCTTCCGGCAGAATTGTAATGCCGCTTTAGCCCTGTACTGAAGTAAGTCAACCGTCCGTCTCCTGAGTGAGAGCAATTCTGCCTCCAGAGAGGGCGTAGGTGTCCGCTTGTGAGTGGATTCCACCACGCGGATTTTGTCTAAGAGACCCGTCAATAGCTGCTCTCGCTCCCGTTTAATGCGCGCGCCGCATTTGATCAGAATACCTCTGATCACCGATTTATGTGCTTCCCATAGAATACCTGGGTCACAGTTTTCAGTGCCATTGGTTCTGAAGTAGTGTTGCATCTCAGTTGTGACCTCTGCTAAGACTTCCGCTGTCTGAAGCAGGCTTTCATTCAGGCGCCAGAATCGTGTTCTGGACCTCGAGGTCTCGTTGAGGTCATAGTGCATGGTAATAGGTGCGTGGTCCGACCACGTGATGTTCCCAATCGTTGGTGCGTGTACTGCTTCTAACTGACCGTGAGGGATGAAAAAGTAATCAATCTGCGAGTATACCTTATGCGGAGAGGAGTAAAAGGTGTAGTCTCTCTCCCCGGAGTGGTGCAACCTCCATACGTCAACCAGTTGGGCGTTGTGTAGGTCCCTGGAGATGCGTTTCTGCGTCCCTGGTCGCATAGAGGAGTGTCCCGATGAAGTGTCTACTGATGGGGACAGAGGGATGTTGAAATCCCCTCCCACAATCAATTGTCCCTCCCGAAATTCCGTTAGTAGATCCAGGGTATCATGTATAAAGGTGTCTTGTCGGTCGTTGGGTGCGTACAGGGTGGCCAGTGTCACTTTTGTGTCCCCTATGGTCCCCTTGATGAACATGTAGCGACCTCCGGCGTCCGCCAGGGTGTCGCCACACTTCCAGGGCACCTCTCCAGAAATAAGAATGGACACCCCTTTAGATTTGGCTGACTCGTTGGTTGCGTGGTACACAAAGGGGAAAAAGCGACTATTCAAGCACGGAGGCCCCCCTGTCCTGAAGTGCGTCTCATGCAAGAATGCTACGTGTGCTTTAATCCTTTTAAGATCATTCAGGAGCATACGGCGCTTTTCGGGCACATTGAGTCCCTTCGCATTTAGCGAGAAAATGTGAAGACTGTCCATCTTCCCCGGGTCACCCGGAGGGAGCTAGTGGGGAGGGGAGTAGGTAGAGGGGGTAGAGAGCACAGTCAGGCGCAGGAGTGGGGAGGGAGAGAGAGAGAGAGAGAGGGAGGGAGAGGGAGGGAGAGAGAGAGAGAGAGGGAGAGAGGGAGAGAGAGAGAGAGAGAGAGAGAGGAGAGAGAGAGAGAGGGAGAGAGGGAGAGAGAGGGAGGGAGGGAGAGAGGGAGAGAGGGAGAGAGGAAGAGAGGGAGAGAGGGAGAGAGAGAGAGGGAGAGGGAGAAAGAGAGAGGGAGAGAGAGAGGGGGAGAGGGAGAGAGAGAGAGAGAGAGAGAGAGAGAGAGGGGGAGAGGGAGAGAGAGAGAGAGAGAGAGAGAGAGAGAGAGAGGCACTTGTAGAGTTATTAGACAAATAAATCCCTAAACAGTGGACAGCATGCACCGTCTATCCTACTATGGAGTGCAAGCGTTATGCGCCTGCGCAAAAGAAAGCACGCCCCGATTCACACCAGGGGTGGTGCTTCAGCCTATTGGGGAGGAGGTTAGACAGGACCGAGAAGAGCCACTACGGTCCAGCCCAGCCCCCTTCACATACCATGACCAGAAATTCCTAAGAGAAAATAACATGGGAAGGGGAAGCAAACATGGATATATTAAAATTTTTATCTAAACATTTATCAATCAACTGTGTGGTTACCGCTGCAAGCCCAAATATCAGTAGCAGCCCCCTACCCCTCTGTCCCGGGTCCCTCGATCCAACGTCAACACAGGGAATATCCCTCAACTAAACAGACCTCCGCCACCCCCCCCCCCAAGCCATTAGCAGAAGAGAGCGTGCACAGTACAGTACATAGATCGTAATGACGTCCAGAGGGGGATACAGTCCATATATGTAGTTGATTCCCCACAGTCCATCAGTGATATCTCCTCTCTACGCCTGGCGGCATTCCCGCACCATATAGTATATTTCTAATTCCATCAGCCGTCTTCTGCCAGAGCTGACCCCGCCACCCCCCCGCCATCAGCGTACCTCTTAGTCAGTAGTATAGAAACAGGGGGGGCACAAAGGAACCAGCCCAAACAATATCACCACCCTCCACCCCCCCCCCCACCGAGGGACCCCACCCCCAATCCGGATCAGAACAGCAGCAGCTGCGATGGGTCTGGGACATCCGCATGTACACTGTGCCATATAGTGACATACAGTGATCCAGGATAGTGGCGCCCCAAAGGACTGTCCAAGAGGGGGTAGGACCGGGGGGGGGGCCAGGATCACGGCCGGTCAATGGGGGGGAGAGAGGCACAAAAGTGGCAAAAAGCTAAGGAGTAAAAAAAAGAAGAAAAAAAAAGGACATATATACTAAAAAAATAAAAAAAAAATACCAAGAATCATCCGGGGAGGCAGGGGTGAAGAGGAGACATCAAAGGGCTCACCTCACGGTCTGCTGCATTCAGGCTTCTCTCAACTCCTCGGCCGGGTTGTATCTCGATCTGCGGCGATCTCTCTGTGGCCTGGGTGACCTGCCTCTCCGGCGCCCCGGTGGACCAGATCGGGGGGCTGTGCGATGTAAGGGCTGTAGCCAGTCAGGGATCTCAAAGGGCTCCGTATCCAGGAACAGAAAGAGGTCTGGCAGGTCTGACGAGGATCGCAGGGTGAAAAACTGTTGGGCCTTCTTGAAAGTCACTGATAAGGGGAACCCCCATCTGTACGTGATTCCGGATCTCCGGGCCACCTCCAGTATCGGCTTCAGCATGGCTCTGCGTTGTAGGGTAGCCTTAGAGAGATCGGGGAGGATGCGGAGTGCGGCGCCATCGAAATCCATCTCTCCCTTCTCCCATGCCTTCCGTAGCACCAACTCTTTCTGCGCGTAGTGGTGTATTCGGCAGATCACATCTCTTGGTCTGTCTGGATCATCCGAGCGAGGGCCCAGGGCCCTGTGGATCCTGTCGAAGGACATGCCAGCCGGGAATTCTCCTCCCAGCAGATCCCGGAATATGCCCAGCACCGATGCCGCCAGGTCTTCTGCCTCCGTGGCCTCCGGCATACCCCTCACCCGCAGATTGTTCCTCCTGCTGCGGTCCTCCATTTCCTCTAGTTGGAGCTGCTGCGTGAGGGCCGTCACTGCCTGGGTGGATTGTTGTGCCTCCACCGCTGCAATCCGTCTCTCTAGTGCAGCCACCGAGGTCTCCCCCACCCCCATCCTTTCCGACAGTGTCTCCACCTCACCTCTCACGGCCGCGATCTCTCTGCGGTGAGCCGCCTCAAGCCTATTGGCCAAGGCCTCAAAGTCGGATCTCGTGGGGATCGCCCGGAGCAGTTCCCGCAGTTCCTCGTCAGCACGTAAGGTGAGTGGGGTGAAATGCTGGTCCTGTGGGTCTCGGGGTTCCGCGGTGAGGATCGCTGGGGTAGTGAAGTCCACCCCAGGGGTAGAGGAGGACGCCGGGGGCGAGGAAGGGGCCTCCATCTGCAGGGCACCCATGGAGCTGAACCTCGTGCCATCCGCCATTTTGGTGGCCGGAGAGGTCCCGCTGCCAGTCAGGAGGAATTTGCGGATTTCACCGCTCTGATGTGGTTTAGGAGGAGTCTTCCGCCTACTCTTCCCTCTCCGCTTCCCAGCAGAGAACATGCCGGGGAATAACGATCAATATCACTGAAATATCACTGCAATAGGCCGGGCCGGACCGGGAGCTCCACAAATGTGCGACTCTACTCGTCCATGTCCAGACCACGCCCCGTCCCAAACATTTTTTTATTCAAAAAAGCTCACATCACAAAACAATGTAGTACAACGTTTCGGAGCCATGTAGGACCCCTTTGTCCTGTGTGGCTCTGAAAAGTTCCACTACATTGTTTTGTGATGTGAGCTTTCTTGAATATAAAAACGTTTGGACGAAATTGACGATCCTTCGTGTGCTGGGGAATATCCACATATGATATCTCACCCAACCTCCCCCCAATGGGCTCCTAAAAAATAAAATAAAAAATAAAGTGGTAACAAATAAAAAAAATAATAAATACTGACACCAGTGTCGGTACTACCAGGGTCCCAATGGTCGCACTTGCAACCAACCTCGGGCATTCTGCCACCATGGGTGCGCCCCGACTCGTGGTCAGGGGGACCCTTTATGGTTTCTTGCACCCGGGCCCTGAGGGTTCTAGTTACGCCTCTGGAAGCAGAGAACACTAAGCTAGGGTGACCAGACATCCCCAGTTTCAGGGGACAGTCCCCTGATTGAGAACACTGTCCCTGAACCAAGTCTGTCCCTGGTTTTGTCCCCAGATTGGATTTAATAGGGACCAGGGGCAATTTTAAAGACAGTGGGCCAGATTCTCAGAAGAGATACGACAGTGTATCTCCAGATACACCGTCGTATCTCTGCTTCTGAGCCCTTCTATCTATGCGACTGATTCTTAGAATCAGTTACGCATAGATTTGGCGTAGATCCGACTGGCGTAAGTCACTTACACCGTCGAATCTAAGTTGCAATGTTACGTTGGCCACTAGGTGGCGTTTCCGTCTATTTCTGCGTTGAATATGCAAATGAGCTAGATACGCGTATTCCCGAACGTACTTGTACCTCGTCGTCGTAGTTTACGTTGTTTGCGTTGTAAGCGTAAGGTTACCCCTGCTATATGAGGGGTAACCTTGCGTAGGTTCGCCGTACGCCATGTTAAGTATGGACGTCGGGACAGCGTCGTGTTTTTACATTGTTTACGTCGTTTGCGTAACTCGTTCTCGAATAGGGCTTTGCGTAAGTGACGTTCACGTCGGTTTCATTGACTTTTTGCGACGTGATTTGGAGCATGCGCACTGGGCTACGTTTACGACCGGCGCATGCACAATTCGTTCGGCGCGGGGGCACGCTTAATTTAAATACAACACGCTCACCTCCTTTCTACTTTGAATTACGCAGGCTTACGCCGGCCCATTTACGCTAGGCCGCCGCAAATTACGGAGCAAGTGCTTTGAGAATACAGCACTTGCCCACTGCGTAAATGGGATACGCTACGCTATGCAAAAAATACACCGAGAATCTGGCCCCGTTAGTGCAGAATTAACTAAAAAAAATTGAATTACACACCCTGCTTCGCCGTGCCTACTAGCATAGGGGGGTTGTATTTTTCCCATTATCTGTGCCCCTTTCTGATGATCATGTGCTGGTCAGAGCGGAGGGAATATTTCTTCAGTTTCGGGCGCATGTCCATTCATCTTCGCTCGCATGTTCTTCTGCCTTGGCTCAAATCCTGGCCAGCCACCTGCCTATCTCCTTGCCTTCCCTGGCGGAGTGATCATCCTCCGCTCCCCATCCAGTAGTAGCCGGGGCACGAAGAGTAAGACTTGAGAGGCTGTGAGGCGGGCGGCGACGGGCAGAGAGTCGCTGATTGTTGCCATTACTAGTAAAGAAAAAATATGTCCCCGGATTTCATTTTAAAAATCTGGTCACCTTACACTAAGCAGACCTGTTTAATCCCTCTACTGTCCAGAGAGAAGCTGTGTGAACTTTCTGGATCATAGGTGTGGGGCTAGGCAGATGGCAGAATAAATACTCAGGCAGCCCTCGTCAATCCCAGAGAGCTGGGCCCTGATAGAATGCCGGGGGACTATAAATATTCTCTGAACACACTGTGTTCTGGGTCTTTTTCTGGAGAGGATCAGTTCAGCTTGGAGGGCTTGCTGCTCCCAAGGCCTCAGGTGGACAACCTAGGGTTCTGGATACTGAGAGCTGGCTGAGGGGCTGGCTGCTGAAGACCTAGTCTGGTATCACTGGAGGAAACAATTGCTTGGAAGTTGGAAGGAGGTAACCAACTTTCCGTGGACATTTTTGTGATTACAGGCTGCTGAGAGATATTAGAGACTTTTGGGTTGGTGTCGCCCCTCTTGTACTAAAAGGTCAGCTGTGTGTTTGCTAATGGGGAACATCAGCTGGTGTCTTGAAGAGCTTAGTTTATCTGATTCTTTGTGAAGGGAATTTTCTCCTAGTGCTCTAGAAAGAAAGAAGTCTGCTTTTAACTGCAGCCATTACAAGCCAAGTCCACAGTTTGCTATATGTAAGGACTTCTGTTTCAGCTTTACAGAAAGGACTTTTGTAAATGGTTGTGTTTTTGGAGTATCCTACTCAATTCCCTTAACCCTATACCAGTTCTCTAAAAAAAAAATGGGTGGCATGTTACCTCTGTATCTCCGCCATCTAGGGTACTTGATGAGAGTTGTAGTAAAAGGAATGTCTATACGACAGGTGTTTTTTCTGTGCTTTTATTACCCAGCTGGGTAAAAACAATTAAACAGTAGAAAGGTGAAGGGATAGCAAATAGGAGACAGGTGTAGATGAATACGGAAACAGTCCTGCTTCCAACGATACTTTACTTTACCACTCCAGCCAGAGTGGGTATTGATAATGATTGACCCTGACACAATTTCTCAGGGCGAACCCCATTTCTGCCGTTTGACTCAAATCATAATAGTGAAATATGTAGACCAGAAATCTACATCCTAACCTTTCCAGCGTTCAACCTCGAGAGGCAGGCCAAAACCATTTATTGGTCTTTTATAAACATGACATCACAAACATAAGCACATTTGATTGGTTCAGTCTATACAGTTCAGTCCCATTTTACACGCCCCTGTAACGTCTGTACTGCACACGTTTTAAAGTCTTCAATTAGCACAAACAGTCTCTTTGCCACGAAGCACATTTTTTCCTTCCAGAATCGCAATATACAGGGGTCCTTTGTCAGCTCTGCAAGGGTTTTTCTCTTCAAAGTCATTTATGGACATAAGTGAAGCAAGGAAGAAGGGGGAGGAGGGGTTGGAGAATAAGGAGCGAAGGGGGGTTTGAACACTGTTCTTGATAATGGTCTGTTGTCCTCACTCAAAGTTGTAACTTTTAAAACATAATATCTGACATAATTTCTCAAGGAAAACAAACAAACACAATTGTGATATATACTTTTTCACACATGCATATATAGATAATGAATATGAAAACAATATGAGAATATAAAGGAAATAAAACAAATAAACGATATTATGGAGGAAAGGCAACATTTGAGTAGCTCTATTCAAAACACAAAATAGGAATTTTAGTACTTCCATCACAGTATAGCGCACCTGGACAGGCCACTCTCACCAGCCTGGCAGCCAGAGTATCACTCGAACTTAGAACTAAGTCTCTGCCACAGACCCTCCCAAAATATTGGAGACAATTATGGTCCGGAGGTAGTTTCAGGTAGTTTTGCAAAATTAGCAACTGAAAGGCGACCAACATTCAGCCTGTCAGAACCCAGGTTGTCCCCCGATGAATGGAAAGGCCCCTCCTGTAACTCCAACCTCGTGCTTGGTATCCTTCGGATAGACTCCTCATCGGTCAGCTTCCTCCAATTGGACAGACAGCTCGGGACCCCCCTCCAGATTGGGGACCCAGTCGATCACTGGGCCCACACAGCAGATCAATTGCTCCGGGCCAACATGGTCCCGGAACCAGGTACACTGCTACCCATGCACACCCAGGCCAGGAGGGCCATATGCGGGGGTGATGTGGAAAGGCTACCCCAATGGTGGGCGCCACACGAGGAAGAACCTTGAGCAAATGGTGTCTTCCCTCTTTATACCCCTCCCCAGCATGCACAGCGAGGTGGCCCACCAATGCCAGGCCGCTTAGGAGTGATATTCAGACACACTTGACCCCACTGTTGCCACCTGCCGTCTGGGGGTGAGGGAGTCCCCGGACAAAAGGATAGCCCACAGTACAGCCAAGCTAGGGCAGAGACCCAAATTTAAACAATCAAACTAGTTCAGAGCTAACTATTTCTCGGAACTTTCCCCTAAATTTAACATAGCATTGGTTCTGAAAATAGCCAGGTGCTACAACTGGTTATTGAGGAAAAGTGTGGCCAAGTTTGTGTGCATGGCAGCAGGGCAATTCACAGGGGAAGAACCTAGGCAAATATCCAGCGGCTCCAATGGGAGTAAGTGCTACATATCTGATTGCAACAAATTGTTTTGTAAAATCTTTTCTGTTGTCTATATAATGTGCATTGTCAGAGGCGTCGTTAGCCCCTGGCTAGGTAGGCTGAAGCCCCGAATGTCCCCCCGAAAAGCCCCGAGTCTCATGGCCGCAAGTCTGAATTATTAGCCCCGAGTGTGAACGGCGAGCGCCGGGACTGATCTGATCCCGAGCGCTGCCGAATGCAGCCGAGTGCCATAGCAGCAGGTCCGCCTTCTGGAGCCAGCGCGACGCCTATGATGGACGTCCCACTGGTCCAATCAATGCCATGTCTGCAGGCCAGGACGTGTGACGGTGTGACGTCCATAAGGCGGGAATTACAAATCAGCGCAGTATCCACGCACCGGAAAGATGGAGGCCTGATAGTTCAGCTCCTCCAGTGCCTCCCGCTCAGCAGACTGCAGTGGACACTGTCACCAGGAACCTGCGGACATGGCATGATGCGGCTTGCTTGAGCTTGCCTGGCTGAGTGTGACACTTCTTCGCTCCCCCCCCCCCCCTCAGCAGTCGATGGCGCCGGCGGAAGTTTGTGAGGTTTAAGACGGCTCCTCGCGCTCTGCACAGCATGGAAGCTTCCCAGAATCCCAGCCACGATCGCCTGCAGTCTCCACACCGCTGTGTCCTGACTCCTGAGGTAAGCCTTTGAATTACTAATGAAATGCACCACTCGGGACTTAGTGTGTGTGTGAGTGTGTGTGTGAGTGTGAGTGTGTGTGTCAGTCTGTGTGTCAGTCTGTGTGTCAGTCTGTGTGTGTGTGTCAGTCTGTGTGTGTGTGTCAGTCTGTGTGTGTCAGTCTGTGTGTGTGTGTCAGTCTGTGTGTGTGTGTCAGTCTGTGTGTGTGTGTCAGTCTGTGTGTGTGTGTGTCAGTCTGTGTGTGTGTGTGTGTCAGTCTGTGTGTGTGTGTGTGTGTCAGTCTGTGTGTGTGTGTGTGTGTGTGTCAGTCTGTGTGTGTGTGTGTGTGTCAGTCTGTGTGTGTGTGTGTGTGTCAGTCTGTGTGTGTGTGTGTCAGTCTGTGTGTGTGTGTGTGTGTCAGTCTGTGTGTGTGTGTGTGTGTGTCAGTCTGTGTGTGTGTGTGTCAGTCTGTGTGTGTGTGTGTCAGTCTGTGTGTGTGTGTGTCAGTGTGTGTGTGTGTGTGTGTGTGTGTCAGTGTGTGTGTCAGTCTGTGTGTGTGTGTGTGTGTGTCAGTCTGTGTGTGTGTGTCAGTCTGTGTCTGTGTCAGTGTGTGTCAGTGTGTGCCAGTCTGTGTCAGTCTGTGTGTGTGTGTGTGTCAGTCTGTGTGTCAGTCTGTGTGTCAGTCTGTGTGTCAGTCTGTGTGTGTGTGTGTCAGTCTGTGTGTGTGTGTGTGTCAGTCTGTGTGTGTGTGTGTGTCAGTCTGTGTGTGTGTGTGTCAGTGTGTGTGTGTGTGTCAGTCTGTGTGTGTGTGTGTGTGTCAGTCTGTGTGTGTGTGTGTGTGTCAGTCTGTGTGTGTGTGTGTGTGTCAGTCTGTGTGTGTGTGTGTGTGTGTGTCAGTCTGTGTGTGTGTGTCAGTCTGTCAGTCTGTGTGTGTGTGTGTCAGTCTGTGTGTGTGTCAGTGTGTGCCAGTCTGTGTCAGTCTGTGTGTCAGTCTGTGTGTGTGTGTCAGTCTGTGTCAGTCTGTGTGTGTGTGTGTCAGTCAGTCTGTGTGTGTCAGTCTGTGTGTGTGTGTCCTGACATATTTACACACACTGACATTTAGGCATACATACACATACACTGACATGCACATACTGACATTTAGGTCAGGGTATGTGTGTCAGGTAGGTCACACAACCCCACTGCTTAGCACGAGCCCGCGCATACCGCACCCCCCCCCCCCCATAGCGCGCCGCCCCCCCCCCCCCCCCGCCTGCTTCGGGCTGAAGCCCCTGGTCTTTTCAATACCTAGCAACGCCCCTGTGCATTGTATTAAATTACTCAGGGACTCAGTTAAAATATCTATATTACAAAAACAAGCTGCGCAATATGAGAAGCTCTAAAATGATAAAGAGCAATACCAAACAGTGAAAAACTTATAGTCCATCAAGCAATTAATACAAGTGAAAAAAACATCTGATGGTATAAATCGGCAGTGAAATTTCGTATGTTCAAGCAGATGGTGACATCACAAACAGGAACCTCAGAAAAGTGATGCGGATAGAAAAAACACCTTCACCGATAGAAAACACTGTCCCTTACCAGAGGGGAAGATCCCAACTAGAGACCTTCTGATCGCAGATGGCTTTCTCCCCAGCCTAGGGGTTCAATAGCACGAAATCCAATGGTCAACAGCTCCTCCCGTAATGAGCAAGTGATCAGTGTTGATTGATGACAAATTATAAGAAAAAAGGGTATATAGTGTAAAACCATTTACCATCTATTAAAATTAAATTAAAATTGCACTTACAAAAATGTAGGTAAAATATGCATGTAAATGTAGCCGGCCGGCTAGCACAACTCGAATATCTCCTGGACACGATTTGCGGGTCTCCCAGGGAGACGGCGTGCTGACGTTTATAACCGCAAATCGTGTCCAGGAGATATTCGAGTTGTGCTAGCCGGCCGGCTACATTTACATGCATATTTTACCTACATTTTTGTAAGTGCAATTTTAATTTAATTTTAATAAATGGTAAATGGTTTTACACTATATACCCTTTTTTCTTATAATTTGTCATCAATCAACACTGATCACTTGCTCATTACGGGAGGAGCTGTTGACCATTGGATTTCGTGCTATTGAACCCCTAGGCTGGGGAGAAAGCCATCTGCGATCAGAAGGTCTCTAGTTGGGATCTTCCCCTCTGGTAAGGGACAGTGTTTTCTATCGGTGAAGGTGTTTTTTCTATCCGCATCACTTTTCTGAGGTTCCTGTTTGTGATGTCACCATCTGCTTGAACATACGAAATTTCACTGCCGATTTATACCATCAGATGTTTTTTTCACTTGTATTAATTGCTTGATGGACTATAAGTTTTTCACTGTTTGGTATTGCTCTTTATCATTTTAGAGCTTCTCATATTGCGCAGCTTGTTTTTGTAATATTACTGTTTTTGTTGTGAGTATCTCACCATTTTAAGCCGCTTGCAATTTATTTTCTTTTTTCGTATATTGCCTAGACAGCGCAGTATTACCCCCTTTTTACCAGTTAAAATATCTGTCTGCACAAACCAAATCCCAGTCAGCGCTGCTGGACCTGGCCTTTAGATCATGTAATTTCATCATATGAATGTTAAGTTATAAAACTCTGCAGTAATTACAGGAGTGTAAAGGATCCCAGACGTTTTACTAGCAATACAAGATACAAGAACTACAATGTCTTCAGTCCTCTATTCAGTGCATTTTCAATAGTAAACTCCTTCTTGTGTTGAGCATTTTTTTAATATTTTAGGCATACCTCCCTCCAGAGATCTTTGCTAGGTGGCCTACCCTGTGCAGTATAGCCTTTCCACCCATCATATCCCAGGCAGGCAGTGTATCCCTTACATATGGAATGGACTGTAGCGCCCTGCTCCCATTGATCAGGTACTTTGCTAAATTTAGAGGGTGTCTGGGCCGATAGCTGGCTCAGACTTTAATGATTTATGCTAAATCAGCCTCTGTTCTGGATGTGGCTGTGCCTGAAAGGATTTTCCCACTGTTGCCTGTAGGTGGCAATACCACCACAGGCCAATGTTGGAACACGGTCAGGCTATGGGGTATTAGGTGCCTTTTCCTGCGAACAGCCGAGTGGGAGTGGTCTCCCCGCTGGGCATGCCAGGAAAGGGTACTTAAGGGGCAGATGGCAATTTTTGGGGTCCTTTGCCTTGTGGCCTTCCTGGTGCTGGGTACATGCCGTTGTGATTTTCAGTCTCGGGGCCCGTGGCTGCCTTTCTATCAAGTAGGCCCAGCTATCCTGGCTGGTGCCTACAACTGCAAAGAGATTCCAAGCTGTCCATCTACTAGAGAAAGCTACTTAATGGAGAAAACCAGGGGAGGACCTGCCCAGGAGGAGACCAATCAAAAGGCTAATGTCTCCGGATAGGCCTGGTGACCCCATTAAGGGGGATCTACAGCTCAAGTTACCCTACAGTTTCGCCGGGTCGGCTTAAAGGCTCATTACCTGTATGGCTGGAAGTTCGGGTGTTAAAATCCTATGGCAGAGGATTCCGGACTGTTAATTTTGCTCATAACCAGCTCCTACGGGGGTGGTGCTACAGGAAAAAGTACATTCACTGAAAAACCCTCCCACCCCCCACCCTCTCTTGTGACCACCAATGCCAGTACTTTTTATATTTACCTTTTCAGAAGTTTCAGAAATCTTCAGTACAGCCACATTCACCATTCTCTTCACTAGTACACTTTGAGTGAAGGGTGCTGTGGTTATGGACTTCCAGCAAGTGGGTCAGTAACAAACTCACCTTATGCACTCAGTCTTTCAAGTTTAGTGATGCTGGGTATTATTCAGGTCAAGAAAAGACTGACATCTTGTGGAGAAAAAAAAAGGTACTGCAGGGAATGAAGGTGAGCTTTTCTGCCTGGGGGACTATTTTAAGAAATACAAATTTAGTCTAGAGTTGGGCTCTAGACTAAAAAGCCAATTTCTATTTAAAATGTTCATAATAAGAATGGGCTTATTTAGAATAAGTTTAGGTATCCATATAACAGAAAATCATGAGGCCTCTGCAAACCCAAGGACATCAATGCATTTATAGAGGTTCACAGGGGACTCCACAGAGAAGTTAAAAAATGTCAGACATTCAGAGCTCAATAGGCAAAGCACAACTATTAGGGGGCGTGGCTTGCCGTGAAACATCACTGATCGCTGTTCCCGATGGCAGGGAACAGACTATCAGTGACAGTGTCACTAGGCAGAACAGGCAGATGCATGTTTACACTTGCCTCTCTCCATTCTGCAGCTCTGTGACCTGATCACGGGACACCGGCGGACATTGAGTCCCCCGCGTCCCGCGCGATCACACGGCCGGCAAATTAAAGGGGACATATATGTATATATAACGACAATTTGCCCAGCCGTGCTATTCTGTCGACATAAAAGTGTGTGCGGCGGTCGGCAAATGGTTAAAAAAAAAAAACACTTTGAATACATTTTTAAGCACTTGTAAAGCAGCAGTAAACTCATGAATATGGTGAATAAATTACCAGAAACATACATAAAAATAACAAAAACAATAATATTACATAATGTTATAGTTTTCCTTGTTTTATTACAGGCATTTTCAATATGGTCACAGGGAAGATTGTCCATTACATGGAGAATTAGCTGTGTGTCAGTTCTTTAGAGCTGTGTATAGGTCTTCTGACTTGAACTGCAAACTCTGTAAAATGGATAGGACTATTAAAGCAGAACTTCAATCAAGAAAAACAAAATCAATACAGATATATCTGCCTGGTGTTTCTTTTTGGGAAACATGATCTCCAGAATGTCCCATATGGAAATTTCAGCACTTCCATTTCCCATTTGTTACACTAGTAACATGTAGCGCACCCCCTAAGGTGCGGCTGGTGAACTTGTTCAAATTTCCCCCTTAGAGCACACACAGCCAGGCACACCACATTTTCTGCACTCTTCCACTGGCTTCAAAGAATATTCTAGGGGTTTCTTTTGTTTTTTTTATTGGGTACGATGAACATGGATAGAGTTGGGGAGCATGGGAATGAATCATGAACTGTAAAACTGAACAACTTAAGGACTCTACAACTTCTGGCTGCACTTCACAAATATGAATATCCTACAGAATCTCTGTGCAGTTGGTAACCTGTACTCCTAACAGAGTTAAAAGCCACACACAGTCACTATTCTCAGTACTGGGGTCATCTACTCACTCACTCTACAGCCACAGGTTGTCTCTTACAGACATCCACCAGGCTCTTCTTAGTGAGAGAGATGCAGACTCAAGCCTCGCAGAAAACTGCTGGGAAAGCTTTTTGCCGTTAAAACAGGGCGTGTGTATGCTCCCTCGTCGGGAAAACTGCCTGGAATCCCGGCGTGAACATAGAGAACCTGCTCTCTATTTTCCCGTTGAGATTCCTGGGGGGTTTTTTTGGCGGATTTTCTACACTTGCCACTGGCAAATACTGTGAGGCAGTGCCGAGGGAGCATAAACCCTGTACAGATGGCCAGGATTCCCGGAAAAGCTGTCCCCGCAGTTTTCCCATCAGGATTCCAGGTGGACGTTATACCGCCGGGAATCCCAGCTGTGTGTACGGGGCTTTACACCACCATAGGACATCTGGACCATTTCCCCACTAATTTCCTCCTGGCTCTCTCCAGTGAGCTTCCTCAGATCCCACTTGATTCCTGGACACAGATTTGCAAATGGGCTTCCCTTTTCCTAGGATCCTGCACCAGGGTTCTCCTTCTGCATCACTGGACCTAGGAACGCTGCATTCTACTGCCCAGGCCTCAGACTATTTATAGGCTCTCCCCCCACTTACTGGACACACATCCCCAGGGATTAGCTAGAGTTAGATAAATATTCAGACTGCATGTCCCATCCTTCCTCCCACTATGATTCTAGAATCCTCTAAGACAGGGAAGTAACAAAGCAACACCTTGTGAAACACTGAGCAGCCCTAAATAATCAGCCTACTCTACACTAGGAGTGTGCTACAAACCATTGTTACATTTGGGTCTAAGTGTTTTGGCGCTGTAGCCACAAAAACTGCAGAGCTTAATCTGGTAGTACAGGTGTCACCCTTCTGCCTCATAGAGTGATGATGGGGTGGGCACTTGCTTTTCAACTCCTCCAATCAGATATTGTCTTGTATTCTTCACTGAATACAAGGCTGTCCCTGCCATGACCCAAACAAAAGTAATCGTTCAGATCCATAGATCACTTTTACAGTAAATATCTAAGCCTGCTGAGTAGAAAAAGAAACAAGTTCATGGCTGCTATTGTAGGTGTGAGCCCTCTTTTGACATACCAGACACCTCCCAAAGAGGAGAACTATAGTGTATATGTATGTCACATATATAAAAAATATACTATATATAAAAGGAAAATTGTTTGCCTCACCATAATTTTCCTTTCTTGGCCTCTCATCATGTCAGCCTACCACGTGTCAGCTCTGCCCCTTCTGACACCTTTAGGACAACCTCTTACCTAGCCTATAAAGTGCGACTGTTACCTTTAGTCAGTGTAGTAATGTCCCACTTTGCGAAGGAATCTGGGTGGGGAATCCCAGGCTGACACAAGGAGGATCCAGGAAAAGGAAAATTATGTTAAGTAGGCAAACTATTTTCCTTATTCCTGGACCTCCTCTTGTCAGCCTACTATGGGATGTAACAAGAAATGCCCATCCAAAAGGAAGGGAAAGCACTGCAAATTGGAAGGAAAGGAAAACACAGAGTATCAATGCTGCTTAACAATTTAATGACCGACAGCAGCCACAATGACTGTAGAACCAAATGCCTCTAGGGTGAATGTAGATCTGCTGCCCACAAAGTGGCGGATACAAGCATCAGCTGCACTCCAGCTAGCTGCTCTACATACCACCTCAGCTGAAACTTTAGCATATGTCACCCATGAGGCGCCATGCCTCGTGTTGAAAGACGGTGGAAGGCTCAGAGATTGGTAAGCCATTTGTATAAATTTGATGATCCAGAAAGACATGAGCAACAGCCAACCCCTTCTTTGGTCCCCTGGGCATCTTCTGAAAAGGCTGAAAGGACTGGCTCCCAAAAGTTTCTACCATACATCATATGAATTAGAAGAAAGCTAAGCACTGGTCTTGGCACAATTCTGTGCCACACAATCAAGTATGGTTGCCATCTGTAGTTACCACTATTGGGTCTGAAAAGACCAAAATAATTCCACTTAAAAGTTGCGAGACACCGTTAACTAGGTCAATGAGTGGGGTATCGGGGCTGGAATGAAAACGTTCTGTGACAACGAGTGCCAATCCCATTTGCTGAGGAAGCTGAACTGAAACTTCCGCCTTTGCCACCTGGCCCATTGAACCATAGGAATCGTGGAGGACAGGAGACCTAAGAACTGCAAGCACTGTCTTGCCGTCACGAAAAGACTGGAGATCACCTGTCTTGTCCATCTCTTGACTTCCTGGAACTTCCTCCGAGGAAGAAGAAACCAGCTTAAAGCTGAATTGAACTGGACCCCGAGATATTCTAGGACCTCTTACAGATGTACATGACCTTTCTGGTAATTGATCATCCATCCAAAATTTTTAAGTGTTTTGCCGGTGAGGGCCACATGCTCCTGCAGAAGAGATCTCGACAGGGCCAACAGAAGAATGACGTCACGATGGTAAAAGATCTGGATGCCCTTGAATCTCAGGGTTGCTACGATGGCTGACAACATCTTCGAAAATGTCCTTGGGGCCGTGCAAAGCCCAAATGACAGGCACTAAAACTGGAAGTGCAATCCTTCTACTGAAAACCTGAGGAAGCGGTGAAGATAAACATCTGCCAGATCAATGGAGGCCATCCAATCTCCTACTGTCACAATTGAAATTATAGTTTTAATGTTTCCATTTTGAAAAGGGGACCCTCATGAAGGAGTTGAGGTAGTTTAGACCCAAACGAGTCTGAAGCCTCCCAAGGATTTTGAAACCAGAAACAGAGGAGAACAAACCCATTCTCCCTCCTTCCATCTTGGAACTGGCAGAATGGCTTGAGCCCCTAACAATGCCCTTGTTAGGGGCACTGCAATTTTACTACTAAAAACCAGACTTGAGGGGATTTTCTTGCAATCTCTAAAACATAGTACCCTCTTGGGAAAATGTCCAGAACCCAGGCATCGTTAACTTTTTTTCTGTCAAAGCCTCTGTGAAAAGAGCTAGCCTTGCTCCCACTTGAGAGGACTGGGCGGAGACTCCTTCATAAGGAGTGAAGATGAACCATCACCATCACCTGCTTCTCTCGAAGACCAGGACTACAAATCCACAACCCAAACTATTAGGGCCATCGCTAGAGAAGTCAAAGCTATGAATGGCCTGCAAGCTGCTCCCATCGCAGAATAAATTCTATCTGATCTATAGTTTGGGGTCCTTCAACGATACTGAATCTTCCAGCGGAAGAGTAATCTGACGACCCAGCCTTTATACCTAAGGTGGACGCCTCCTTACAGAGTCCCACAAGTCCATAATCTTTTCCTGGAATAGATATAATTTAGATGATCTATTATGAACATTGAATATTCATTTCTTATCAGACCTAGCCCATTAAAACAATTCTTGAACCTTATAAATGAGAGGAAATAACAGGATGGATTTTTTTGTTAGATCCGGATAGTGTTTGCGCTGCTTCTTAGGTGGAGAGCTTTCATCTTGCCACTTCAAAGCCACCTTTACTGCCACCACTGAAGAGAGAACTAAAAAAAAAGAAAAAAAAATAGATTCCTGATCCTCATCCAAGTTTAAAGAACACACATTACTGCGTTCAACCAAACCAACCCTGGCCAAAGCTCCAGGTTCCAAGTCAATAGAGGAGGACAAGACCACATACTGCCTCCTGGATTCTTTTTTTGATGCACCCCGCATCCTCTTCTTCACAGCGCTTCTAATTTATGACTTAACCTGCCGTACGGTGCAGCCCTATTGTGTGCCAACTCTTTGAGGCAAGATGAACATACTGACTTAACCTGCAGTACGGTGCAGCCCTATTGTGTGCCAACTCTTTGAGGCAAGATGAACATACTAATTTGCCAGACAACACCTGAGCCGCATGGGCCTAACAAGCCAAATCTTCATCCTGAACTGGCGAAGGGGCCCTGGAAGAGAAAGAAGATCTTCTATGCTTGTGTGCTTATTTTGTACTGCCATTCACAAATCCCTGCACCTAAGAAACCCAATTTTCAGCCCTTATGCGGGGGTTTCTGACCCATGAGAGGCTGAATCTGGGTAGGAACATAATGCTAAAAGGTAAAAGCAAAAAAAAAATAATAATTCCTCCTTTAAAATCAGGTGTTCAGGATGAAAAAAAAAACACTAGCCTACAAAGTAGACATGTGCACAGAAAAATTCGTTTTTTTTTTGTTCCGTTTCGTATGGTCCCGTCTGTTCGTTTCCGTTCGTTTTTCGTAAGATGCCCGTTTTCCCGTTCGTTCCTGTTCGTTTGTCGTACGACGTGATTTTTTCGTATTCCGATCGTTTCGTATTTCTGTTACCGTTTTATTTTCGTACATGCGGGATGATTCGTTATTCTGTTTAATTCATGTTCGTTTCTTGTTAGACAATAATTATCGTGAATTTTCGTCAATTTGCATTCTGTGTATCTTGAATGCTTTTCTTTTGTTAGTGTCAGTTGTATGTTCATTGTTCAATGACATCTATAACAAAAGAATTTCATTATGTATATTGAATGAATTCCTTTTTCTGTTTTCTGTGTATTCAAAATACTGAAGGCAAGTTTTTTGTTATAGGTGTCATATCAACACACGAAAATAACAAAATAAACAGGTTCAAATGCAAATCTTTTGTTTATGTTTTTTTTGAATGGCCAGAGAGTTAGGCAATACTATTGTTAAGCCCCATACACTTGGTCAGACTATTTTAACAACAAACATAAAAACGATCGTTTTCCGATCGTTCTCAGAAAATTTGTTCGTTTTTAAACTGCATCAGAAAACCATTTTTGGGTTCAGAAGTCTGGCCAACTGATCTCCTTTCAGATGAAAATCCACAGAAAAGTTTATTAGGCTTTACTGTACAAGTGTACTCACTATTCTGCACAAAAGAGAAGCTGCTTTCAGTCACTGAGGCTGGCCATACATGTTCAATTTTCTTGTACAATTTTCTTTTAGATTTACCAAAAACCATATATGAGGTCAAACTAAACAACACTTTCAATTGTATGCAATCAGGCAGGCCCTTGCACTACATAGTTGAAGGTAAATCTAAAGAAAATTGCACAGAAAATTGTATCATGTATGGCCAGCCTAACTCTCTGGCCATTAAAAAAAACATAAACAAAGGATTTGCATTTGAACCCGTTTCTTTTGTTATTTTCGTATGTTGATATGACACCTATAACAAAAAAGTTGCCTTCAGTATTTTGAATACACAGAAAACAGAAAAAGGAATTCATTCAATATACATAATGAAATTCTTTTGTTATAGATGTCATTGAACAATGAACATACAACTGAAAACGAACACAAAACGGATCCAAACAAAATACACAATGCAAACCTCTTGATACAGATTTCATTTTCGTTATTTTGCCATTTTCGTTTTGTTGTTGTTTCCCGTCGTATCGTTCGTTCGTATTTGCGGTCGTTCGTTATGCAGCTCATCCGTTATCCCGTCGTTTTCGTATTTTGGTGCTTTACCGTTTTCGTATGTACACATTATCCTGCGGGTACGAAAATGAACATTTTCGTACGAAAATAACATTCGTACGAACGGGAATGCACATATCTACTACAAAGTGTGGCTGTGACACTCGGTCAGTTAAGAGGCTTTCCTGGAGGGGTCAGAGGGGACAGAGCTGACCCGTGGTAGGCTGACATGAGGAGGTCCTGGAAACATATATAAATAAAATACAGAAATGCAAATTAACTTCTTAATTACAAGTTGTTGTTTTTTTATATATAATTGTTCATGTGGTCAAAGAATTAACTTACTGTGTAATCTGAGTCTGTGGTTGCACCTTGATCCTGTAAATTCAATAATATGAAATGTAACTGTCATAATTGGTGAAATGCATAACTAGCAATGGAGAAAAAACTAAAAAGCCAAGTCCAAGATGAAGCAAAGACAGGCTTTAATTATTTTACCTTCCCTAAGTTTAGTGAAACTTTTTTTTAAATCTGCACAAGGAACAGTACTTACATTTAAGGAGAAGTGTCTCTTGTGCTGGTGTTGGCTGTCCTAGTTAAAAAATCTTTTGTTCCCTTACCCCAAAACCTACAGACAGTGCTTTAGTAGTTTACAGCTGTCATAGACACTTGTCAAACGGGCCGACTACGCCCACCCTTTCTCTATTCATAGAAGCTGGAATATAGCTTCCATGAATGAAAAGCACTTTATGAATGGAGAACGGGCGAATGAATGAAAGCTTCACCTCCACATTCAGAGAGCACTTTTCATTCATGGAAGCTATAGTGCATCTTCTGTGAACAAAGGAGTCGGGTAGATAGTTCTTGTATAGTAGTCACTCTTGATGCGTGCCTATGACCCAGCTGCTGTATTAACCATGGTAGCACCATAAGATTACCGCTTACGGAATGTAGGGTGCAAAGGGGATGGCCGATTTCAAGTAGCACAGCTGGCACTGGCACAAGGGACAATTTTTCATTAAATGTAAGTTCTGTCCCTTGTGCTTATTTAAAATAAAATAAATATAAACTCCTTTCCCCACTTACACTGTGAATATATATTTATAATTACAAGTACATTTTTTTCTTGTAAGATGTGCTCTCTCATTTAATAACTATGGTGTGCATTTGTAAAGATGTTTAAAGTCCATTTCCATTTTTGTAGTTACCGTATGTGCTTGTTATGTGTTTCCACTCGCACAGCATACCTAAAAATATATTTTTAAAACATTTCTTACCTTTTCTAGTTGTTTCTTTGGAGCAGGTTTATATTGGGCTGCAAGCTATTCTGAACAATTGCAATTAGAAAGTGCAATTAGAGGGATGAACTGAGGGAAAGTCCATTAACATACAAATTATTACCTAAGCCGTAAAGTGGTAGTTAATTCTCCTGACCTACTCTGTGCCATATAAAGCATTGTGAAATTACTTGCATCTAGGTTTTTTCATGCTATTCCAATCTGCTCCATTTAAGAGATTTTGCCTGATTTTTGGCAGCATGACGTCACTGGCGCATGCACATTTTTGTTCCCTATTGATGGCACGCTTTATTCTGCCGTCAGTCTATTCATAGAGGTACCATGCCTTCATAGTAGCACTCCAGAGCATTGCATAGCAATCCTGTGAGAGTTCAGACTCATTACTATTATTAAATGTAGCACTACCCCCTAGCACTGCAACAAGCTGTTTTCACACTTTCTCCAGACACAAGGAACAGTCTTTGTGCTATTTTTCCAAAGGACAGGAAGTTCCTATTCCTTAAAGGGGCTTTTGAATCTTCTATAATCAAGACTGTCAAAAACCAAGCTCAAAGTTGTAGGCTGCATTCCGGCAAATCTCCAAACTCTCCTGTAGACATGGATCCCAGTTCTACTTACTGCAGAAAATACCAGCCCACTTGGCTGCTCTTTCACCAGCCCACCCGGCTGTACCTTCACCAGCCTACCTGGCTGCTCCCAGGGCAAGAGAAGGAAATATTATGCACAACACTGTCTTCCAGACAGGCCTGCTACATGTAGCAGTCTTTCCCCTTTGTCAAGTCCCTGACTGTGCTGATGTACTTACACTGTCCTTCTTGCTCACACTGCTTCTTAGGCAAGATTTCTACCAAACTGCAATACTGTTAGGATACTCCTAAGCCAGCCCGAGGTAGAGCCTCCCCAGAGCAGGGGTTATCATCAAGGGCCACCGGCAGTATTCTCAGCACTCCACCTTCCACGCGACTCCCTTGTCAGCGTGACATATTTAAGGGCTGGCTCAGCCATCATGCCAGGCCCACTGCCTTGGGTTTGGCTAAGCTCCCCTAAGTATGCAAATCAATGCTCCTGGACTCCACCCTCCAGCTTCTAAAAATTTCTCCAAACTTCAAGAACCAGGGGGAGGCACCAGAGACCTGCCTGTATGAGTCATCCAGCCTGACCTGTAGTAAACCCATGACCCAACTAAGACTCACAAGTTAACTATGAGCCAGAACATACATTTGCTTACACTAACATTAGTAGCACACTAGGGGGTACTACATATTATACACTGCACATTTACATAATTATCTCACAGACACAAGAGGAAAGGTGGAAGCATACTGCTATATGGATTAGGACGTCGCAAATATGGCACCGTCTTCGGCCGGGACACAGGAACAAGATTTTAAGCAGAAGAATGCCGTAAGAAATGTTCTATGGGGATAGCTAGTACTAAGTTACATGGAGAAATTGTGGCCGGGATTTACTACTGATTTGAGCTGTCTAACCCTTTGTTAGAACAATTCCAATGTTCTAATTGTTGTAATTCCACAGCCCTCTCCTTAACATTACATAAAAGGAGAAAGCTAGGTAAGAGTGGGAGATCCGCTTTAAGCAAGTAAAAATGTAAGCAGTAACTTTTCAAAAAATGTTAAGGTTATGCTTTGTGAATTTACACATATAATAAACACAAATTTGGCTCCAAAAAGTGGAAATGAGATGTACGCTTTTTCATGTCTCCTTCACACCCTATCATCTAATACAAGCATTTTCACACTAATTGCTCGATTCACACTTGCAGCAGCAGAACGGTTTTCACAGTCTAAACAATGCAGATCTTGGATAAGTGTAAAAAAATGTTTTATTAGTAGATTTGATGGTAGATGGCTGGGAAGTGATATGCCACCTTCTCACCGCCTGTTTTAACTTTATTCCACACCACCACGCTGTAGCCATGTGCATTTCATTCAGTTGCAGGGTGGTTGTGGTGCACCTCATTCACTTGAATGCACTTGGCAATGGTACTGCCGGCCAAACGTGACAGTTGGTACAACCACCTAAAGCTACTGCGGAGTTCCACTTGTTTTTAAGTTTATTAAAAGTCATCCACTACAAAAAGTGTAGCTGCTGACTTTTAATAAACAGACACTCGTCCCACAGTCCAGCGATGCAGACGCCCGAAGCCTTGGTTCTCTACCTCTCCTCTCCATGGCGCTGGCATTGCAAATGTGGGCACCCAGCTGTGACAGCTTGCGGCTTCATAGCTGGGTGTGCACTGCGGCTTCTCGGTGGCCGGGCAATCTTCTGGGACCCGCCATGTGTGCCAGAGGATTGCAGGGAGGGAGGGCGAGAGGAGGAGTCGCCTAGGCGGCAAGAGCAGAAGTGGAAGTGGGGTACCTGTAAAAACTAGGTACCTGCTCCCCCCCCAAAAAAAATTGGCATGTAAGGGGCTGAAGAGTGCTTAAAGCGGAAGTTCCACTTTTGGGTCAAACTCCACTTTAAGAGAGTAGTTGGGCAGTGATAAAACCGTGGCTCAACTGGTTATTCCCCCTGACCACAAGTAGGCCTTTGTGCCTACTGCCTGCCAGTTCCAAAACAAATCCATCCTGGGGATCCCCTGAGCGCTCTCAAAAGGCACTAACTGTGTTTAAAAGAGAAGTCAAAGCTTTTTTTGGCCATACTACTTTTGTGGGCCACATGAGTGTACCTACTTGTGCTCTCCTGTAACCCAGAATTGGCCAACAGCAGGCTATAGCTTGCTATCTGCCAGACATCACAGAGCCACTACAGAAGTAACGTAGGGATTCACCTAGATTTCTGACCAGCAGCTGACTCAGTCTCTCAGTACAAAGCAGCGAGCCTAAGCCAGCCACTCCCACCCCCTCCCCAGCCCTGTGCTCCTGTGAGAGCTGAATGAAATTGCTAAGTTTTCAGGCTAAGAGCTGTCGGGGAAACGCTGCAGCCATAGCCATTGTTTTTGTTTCCCATACTTCTCCTTTAAGAGATGTCCACTAATTAGTTGACTGTTCCTGAACTCAGGTACAGCTTTTTAAAAAAGTGGGACTCCATACTATGACTCAAGACCAGGAGCCAGTGTGTGCTTAGAAAAGCTCACTAATAACTGAGAATGTCTTTATTAGCTGGACATTGGTAAATATTGAAGAGATTAGACTACAGGGGAATTCATATCTACTTTAAACAAGGCCTAAAATGTAGGAAGACTTAGACTAATTTTTTACCAATCACCTAACTACTCCCCAGCCCAGCCCCTATGCGAATTCTGTAAAGTTGAAAAATATGTGCTATGGCCGTTCTTCGTTTTCAATAAGAAATGGGTAATGTTTTATTGTCTGTTTCTTCTCAGGTCACAACAAAACACATTTTGACATTGATTCTGAACATGCTGCAAAGGCACTATAAAACAAGCCCTTGCTCATCTTTGAAAACAAATTACTCCAAAATGCTTAAAGGGGTGTTCCACCCAAATGTAATGTTTATTAAAAGTCAGCAGCTACAAAAAGTGTAGCTGCTGGCTTTTAATAAACAGACACTTACCTTCTCCACGTTCCAGCGAAGCGCGACCGGGGCTCCGCTCCTCTCCCCCCTCCCCCGCCGGCGTCCTCATTGCGACTGTGGGCACCCAGCCGTGACAGCCTTCTGGCTTCATGGCCGGGCACCCACTGCAAATGCGCGAGCCGCACTGCACATGCGCGCGTGGCACGGCCCGCCGCTGATTGGACAGGCGATCGTCTAGGACCTGTCAGTGTCCTAGACGATCACCAAAGGTAGGGGCTGCAGTAAGGCGATTAGGCCTCATCGCCTTACCAGCCCCTCGGCGGAAGCAGGAAGTGGAACAGGAAGTGCCACTCTTACTGAAGCCCCCACTCCCCCCCCCCCAAAAGAGGGCAGGGGATTAAGCGGAAGTTCCATTTTTGGGTGGAACTTCGCTTTAAAGCTACAAAGTCCATAACAGATGTACTGAACTCTTAGATTACATTTTTTTTGTATTTTGAGAGGAACCTTACCAGCTCTCTAATGTAAATGCACAGCTAGTACTTACAAGCTTTTGGGTGATGACTGGAACCAGAGTTTAGAGTCTTTGTTGTAAACTATGAAAATTTATAACAATTGTAACATCCTCCTAGGTAGGTGCTGAGAGAGTATAGTTTTTTGTTTTGATCTTTCTGCTTACCAGGAAAATGGTGAGGTAAAACTTAGATTCTGCTCCCTGGTAGGCAGAGAGCACTCTATTGGTTAGGTCTGCTTATTGTACTCAGGTGCAGCTAAGCTTATTCTGACTGTCCCTCAGTGGTCCAATAGGGAGACATATTGGACAGTGGGAGGGGACCTGACAAGTGAGTGCTCAGGGTTTGTTACAGCCCTGGCAATTGGCAGAGGAAAGGTGCTGCATTGCATGTTGGGATACTGTATGTAAGGCCAGAGTAGATGTGCTCAGGGTTAGTTGAACTGGGGAACAGAGTCCAGGGGGGAGGGGGCGGCTGCCCTCCCCTCAGCGGAGGCGGTCGTGCGGCCCTGGGTGGTTGACCCAGGGGCCCTAGAGAGAGAGAGAGAGAAGCTGAACTCTGAGCTGACTGGAAGGGAGACACCGGGAAGGATCTGATTCTGCCTATTTTGAGTACAGATCTGTCTTTGGGACCTGTCCAGTGAGGGCCATCCCCTTCAGCTAAACAAGTCAGTGGACGGGTGTCAGTAAAGGGGATGCTAGAGAGTGTCCTGAAGATAATATAGAGCATCAAGTCTGCTGCTAGTGAGAGCAAGAAGACTTAATTACTCCATACTTGTGGCTGTATGGTTTAAGCAGTGTGGCTGCATCTGCTAATAATCCGGTGAGGTCAAGTGAGAGTTTTCCTTATCCTTTTGTGAATTGTTCCAGTTGGAGTATCCCGCTCATCCCTTCTTCCATCCAAGTTACAAAATAAATACAAAAACACAACTACCCTGGACTGGTCATTGAGTAACGAGCCAGCGGGAGATAGGTGGAACAAGTAGGAACCCCTAGCAACCAAGTGGGAATGCTCAGCAACCCAATTGTGGAAAAGGGGGGTGATGGGGAGAAGATGAGAAGATGAGAAGACGCTAGGCTGATAAGTGAAGGTTTGCTTTAATCAGTTGTAAATAGTTTATTATTCATAGTCTCGGCACAGTTGTCCTGAAATGCCGCGTACACACGATCGTAAATTCCGACAAGAAAAGTCTGATGTTAGCTTTTGGCCGGAAATTCCGACCGTGTGTATGCTCCATCGGACTTTTACTGTTGGAATTTCCGCCAACAAAAGATTGAGAGCAGGTTCTCTATTTTTCAGGCGGAAAAAGTTCCTATCTGAAAATCCGCTCGTATGTATGCATTTCCGGCGCACAAAAAAACACGCATGCCTAGAATCAACTTCATTGATCTTGGCTCGTTGTACGTCACCGCGTTCTTGGCGGTCGGAATTTCCGACAAGATTTGTGTGACCGTGTGTATGCAACACACGGTTGAGCCAAGATCACGTCAGAAAAAATCTACTGTTTTCTTGTCGCATTTTCCGATTGTGTGTATGCGGCAAAAGGCTTCTTTCACATGGGTGGCTATGGGCCAGTAAAAACAAGGTGCCCACCTAAAGTTTAAAATAGACCTAGAAAAGGCTATTCACCTAGCATGAATGCAATGCTTTTTAATGGCCGATGCTGCAAATTTAATACGTCATGCCGAGAGTTGACAGGCGGCATCATCTGTCAAACTCCTCCACTCGGGATGACGGCACAACTGTGAGCTAAACGCTTGGCTAGTGATTGCAGCACATTATCCCCATAATGGGAAAAAAAGACAAGTAAAAAAAGCGACCCACTGAGGATAGACTATGGCTACTCCAGACTAAAGCTGGCAGTAGACATCAAGTAATCAATAATATCATTTATGACCGGTATTCATATTTATAATACATGTATTTATATGGTAACTTACCATTGTAGTGTTCTGCGCAATTTCATTAATGGGCAATTGGATAGATGTGTCAACTGAAGGCCCTGCAAGTTCAACAGAAAAAGGTATAAAGCCTAACAATTTTGTATTGTTAGTGGACCTATAGCAGAATTAATAACAACATTTGTGACAACCAATAAAGTGGGACATTCCGGGGTAAGTCGCTTCCGGTCTACGGAACACAGGTGGAGCGCGAACCGACATTCTTCATTGATGCTTTTTTTTATTATTGTAAGTACAATTTTTAGTATTTTTGAATACAAACTTGACTTACTACTTTATGAGGATATCTTTCATGTGTCCGCCATAAAGTCGCAGTAACGTAAAAATGCCATAAAACTATACCCTATTTTGCAGACTCTATAACTTTTGCGCAAACCAATCATACGCTTATTGCGATTTTTATTTAATTTTTTTTTACCAAAAATATGTAGAAAAATACGTATTGGCCTAAACTGTGGAAAAATGTAATTTGTTTTTTTTACAGATTTTTTGGGGATATTTATTATGGCAAAAAGTAAAAAATATTGAATTTTTTTCAAAAATTGTCGCTCTATTTTTGTTTATAGCGCAAAAAATAAAAACCACAGAGGTGATCAAATACCACCAAAAGAAAGCTCTATTTGTGGGAAATTTTTGTTTTGTTTGGGAGCCACGTCGCACGACCGCACAATTGTCAGTTAAAGCAACGCAGTGCCGAATTGCAAAAAATGCTCTGGTCTTTGGCCAGCGAAATGGTCCAGGGCTGAAGTGGTTAAAGCTCTTCTTATATGAACTTTTATATGTGGTTCACACCAAGCACATTTTTTGGATCATCACACAGTACTTTGAATAAAACAAATCTATAAAGTACTAAACTGGAAACCAGAGTGGTTTTGAGGAGTGCGGTTTGTCTTTGAATTTTATTACTACTTACCAGCTTTGTAGCTGTAATGCACACGATAATTTTTCGGCATTAAAAAACAACGTTTTTAAAAACATAATTTAAAATTGTGTGTGGGCTTCACATCGTTTTTCATCTTCTGAAAAATGACAAAAAAAAGAATTCGAGCATGCTTCATTTTAAAAAATTTAGTTTTTTTGGGTTGTAAAAAATTATCGTGTGTGGGCTAAAACGACGTTAAAAATTACATTTTAAATTACATTTTAAACCCGCGCATGCTCAGAAGCAAGTTATGAGACGGGAGCTTGAATGGAACTTCCCCATTTTTTTTAAACGATGGTGTGTGGGCAACATAGTTTTTAATGGTGAAGTTGAAAAAAAAGTTTTTTCCACATGCTGAAAAACACATTTTTTTTCATGCCGAAAAATGATCGTGTGCACACAGCATAAGACTCGCAGCTCTTCTCAACAGTGATTCATTATTAGGTTTGTGCAGGTATTTATTATTATATACTGTATAACCTTATAGCAGGCCTTGCAGGACAAAGCATGGTCTTTATATAGTGTCCAGCCCCCTTCCCTTGTAAAAAATCACCTGCTGTTAGTTTGTGTTAGGACTGCAAATCACAAATCTTGCCTCATCTCTAAAACAAGGGTCTTGTAGTCCACAGAAGTGAGGTAACACTACAAAGCAGTAGCGGCTGGTGCTCAAAAATTTTGGGAGGGGTGCAAACGAAAAAAAAAAAAAAAAAAAAAAAAAAAACTGCAGCCTCACTGTGCCCATCAAATGCAGCCACTGTGCCATCAATTGTCACCACTGTGCCATGCCATCAAACGCAGCCACTGTGCCATCAATTATCACCACTGTGCCATGCCATCAAATGCAGTCGCTATGCCATCAATTCGCACCACTGTGCCATGCCATCAAACGCAGTCACTGTACCATGCCATCAAACGCAGTCACTGTACCATGCCATCAAACGCAGTCACTGTGCCAAGCCATCAAACACAGCCACTGTGCCATAAATTGTCACCACTGTGCCATGCCATTAAATGCAGCCACTGTGCCCCTCAATTGTCGCCACTGCGCCCCTCAATTGTCACCACTGTGCCCTTTAATTGTCGCCACTGTGCCCTTTTAATTGTTGCCACTGTGCCCATTGTTGCCACTGTGCATGTCACTGTGCCCTTTTAATTGTTGCCACTGTGCCCATTGTTGCCACTGTGCATGTCACTGTGCCCTTTTAATTGTTGCCACTGTGCCCATTGTTGCCACTGTGCATGTCACTGTGCCCTTTAATTGTTGCCACTGTGCCCTTTGTCGCCTCTGTGCCCATTGTCGCCGATGTGCCCTGTAAAATGCACTTACCTTTCTGCTTCCACGTCCCTCAATGCCTTCCCCCGCCCTCGATGACGCTTCAGCCAATCAGGTTACTGATAACCAGAATCTGCAAACCTGATTGGCTGAGACGGCCGTCAGTCTTATCCAAGGAACGCACCCCCCGTACGTCCCCTGGATAAACTTACGGGAAACGAGGGCTGTACTCGGAAAGCCTATTAGAGCCAGCGGCTCTTCCGCACAGCCAACCAGCTGCCGTTATTCAGGTAACCCGGGCCCAAGGTCCGGCCATCTGAATAGACCAGCGGCAGCTGGCAACAATAACATACATTCATGCAATGCATGAATTTATGTTATTTGCGAGAGTCAGAGGGGGCGGCGCTGCAGTAAGTAATAGGAAAAACAACATTTTAAGGAAAAAATAAATACTTAAAGGGCCCGTTTTTTTTTTTTTTTGTGACTACAAGAGGGGGGGGGGGGGGGTGGCGCCCGGGCGCCCCCTATGGACGGGCCGCAACTGCTACAAAGTGCACCAGACACAATACAACACTGGATTTCTGACTGAAGTGCTTTCAATGGTATGTTTACCAGACCAAAAGGGAGCATAAAATATGAGTAATTCATTTTTAGGGTTTATATGCACTTTAAATGTAATTTGTGTACAAGCAATGATTACCATTGTCCTGGTTTCTTGTTTTATAGGTATAGTATACCAGAAAACCTGCAACAATCAACAGGAAAACAACAACCAAAACTGTCCCTACAATGGATCCGACGCTGCATCCAGCTTGCTTCTTAACATTACCGCTATCAGGAGACACATCTACAGAAAAAAGGGAGAAAAAGGTGGAAGAATAGATTTAGTTTTAATTTTCGAGGTACTGTATGTAACACAATTATAAAGTGAACTGGAGGCGACTGGTGGATGATTAACAGTCACACTTCTTTTTGTCACTTTGGGTAGCTGTGAACTTAGGAGGTCGTGATCTGGTAAGTTCTTGCCGTTTGGTGCATATTGCCAAAAAGCTACCATTCTGTCACCATTGTATGCTTGTGTAATGCCCTGTACACATGAGCGGAATTTACATTGGAAAAAAGTTGGATGGTTTTTCCAATGGAATTCCGACAAGGTGAGAAAAATAAGTTCAATGTTTCCGAGCATGCGTCGAATTGTTTCCGAGCATGCATGTTTTTTTCCCATGGAATTCCATACAGACGAATGGATTTTCAGAAAAATTGAGAATCTGCTCTCAAACTTTTTCTGGCGGAAATTCCGACTGCAAAAGTCTGATGGAGCATACACGGTCGGAATTTCCGATGAAAAGCGCACATCAGACTTTTGCTGGCGCAAATTCCGCTCGTGTGTATAATGATGCGTACTCACGACAGTTTTTCATGTCATAGAAAAAAACGATGTTTTTCTCGACGTGATTCTTGTCAAGCCTGCCTTGCATACACAAGATCATAAAAAAAAAAAAAGCTTGAGCAAAGCGCGGTGACGAATAACACGTACGACGGCACTGTAAAGGGAAAGTTCCATTCGAATGGTACCACCCTTTGGGCTGATTATGCAAAATTCCCTTTTCATAACTTGCTTCTGAGCATGCGTGTTTTTTCCTGTCGTTAAAGCCTACACACGACCGTTTTTCATGATGAGAAAAACGACGACGTGAAAAACGACGAGAAAAAATAGAGCAGGTTCTAAATTTTTAATGCCCATTTTTTCGTTGAGCCTACACACAATCGTTTTTAGTGACCAATTTGAAAAATTGCATTTTTCTCGTCTTGAAAAACGGTCGTGTGTACGCGGCATAAGGGCCCTTTCACACGTCCGTTCAGTTCGTCCGTTTTTTGGACGTCCGTTAACGGACCTCAATGCTTCCCTATGGGTTAGCGTCCGTTAGCGGATGAGCATCCGCTAACGTCCGTTAACATCCGTCTGCGGTAAGCTCCGTTTTTTTGGACGGAAGAAAACCCTATTTTTCTTCCGTCAAAAAAACGGAACGGACGAAAAACGGACGTTAGCGGATGATCCGTTAACATCCGATCCGCTAACGTCAGTTTTTCATCAAAATATGTAAAAAAAAAAAAAAGTTCGAAAAAAAACAAAAAAACGGATGAAAAAAACTGATGAAAAACGGACGGAAAACGGAACGGAAACGGATGTAAACGGACGGAAAACTGACGAAAAACTGATGAAAAAACGGATCAACTGAAGGGGGAAAAAACTGATCTAAAAAACTGAACGGACGTGTGAAAGAGCCCTAAGACTCTGGGCCTATCTCCTGTAACTATCTCTTCTCTGTACTCAGAGGATGCCTTGCTAAAGCTGGCCATAAACCAGTAGAATTCTGTTTTATATTTTTATAACATGGTTACATAGTTAGTCAGGTTGAAAAAAGACACAAGTCCATCTAGTTCAACCAAAATAAATTAATAATAATAATACAATCCCTTATACACAAACCCATACCCACAGTTGATCCAGAGGAAGGCAAAAAAAACAGTAAGGCGGCGTACAGACGATCGGATATATCCGATGAAAACGGTCCGCGGACCATTTCCATCGGATATGTCCGATCGGGAGTTTGATCCGATGGCGTGTACACACCATCGGATCAAATTCCCCGCCGCCGGACGGCGCGGTGACGTAGTGGTGACGCGGCGGTGACGTTGACGCCGCCGCGTCACCGCCACGTCACCGCACCAGGAAGTAAAACACTTCCGCGCATGCGCCGAATCCATTCGGCAGCGGCGCGGCGGTGGTGGGAGCCGACATGTCTGCTGGTAAGTGTACTAACCAGCAGACATGTCGGGCGGACAGATTCCCACCGGATAGATTTCAAAGCATGCTTTGAAATCTGTCGGGTGGAGAAATCTGTCCGCTAGCCCATACACACGAGCGGAGATGTCTGCTGAAACGGTCCATCGGACCGTTTTCAGCGGACATATCCCCTCGTGTGTACGCCGCCTAAGGCTTCATTTCCATGGACGTTTATACAGCCACTTTTCTGAGCGTTTTTTGCAGCCTAAAAACGGCTCCCCATGTTAGTCTATGGCCTCATGCCCACCATGACGTTTTTGAGCTGTAGATGGCTGAGCCGTTTTTAAGCTGCAAAAAAAAAACAGGGCCCGTGCGTTCTGAAGCTCCAGCAATAGAGCTGTAAAAACGGCAGACGTTATAAACGCTCAAAAACGCTACCGCAGCGTTTTTGAGCTCCAGCTAAAAAAAAAAAAAAACATTGACAGGCGTTTTTAAGCTGTAAAAAAGGCTAAAAAAAGTGGCTGTAAAAACGTCCATGGAAACGAAGCCTAAAGCATGATCCAATTTGCTCCAGCAGGGGAAAAAATCCTTCCTGATCCTCCGAGAGGCAACCGGATTTTCTCTGGATCAAGTTTACCTATTAATGTTAGTACCCCATTATATTATGTACATTTAGGAAACAATCCAGGACTTTCTTAAAGCAATCTACTGAGCTGGCCAGAACCACTTCTGGAGGGAGTCTGTTCCACATTTTCAGATCGTTTTTCCATTGGAAAAAGTCAGATGAGAGCTTTTGGTAGGGAATCCCGACTGTGTGTATGCTCCATCAGACTTTTTCCAATGGAAAAACTCCTGGAAAAAGATAGAGAGCAGGTTCCTTATTTTCCCATCAGGAAAAAATCTGATCGTAATTTCCTATCGTGTGTACAAATTCCGACGCGCAAAATTCCGACGCATGCTCAGAAACAAAATGACGCATGCTCAGAAGCATAGGACTTAATTTTCTCAGCTTGTCGTAGTGTTTTACGTCACCGTGTTCTTGGCAGTCAAAAGTTCACCAAACTTTTGTGTGACAGTGTGTTTTGTGTTTGCAAGGCAGGCTTGAGTGGAATTCCATCAGAATTTTTTTTTTTTTTTTCAGACGGGAATTCCGCTCGTGTGTACAGGGCATTACTGTGAAGAAACCTTTCCTTTTTTTACAGAATTGGGGAGCAATATGGGTGGGACATTGAATGAAGCATGGGGTTGAAATAGTATGCATTTCTATATATATATATATATATATATATATATATATGAAATGTATGTAAGCCCCCCCCCCCAATATTCACCCCTCGCCCCCTGGTCACCTAAACATACACAAAGAGGAAAAAACCCAACATGCCTGGGCCCCCCATCCCTCACTATCCACAATGCCTAGGTACACCTTCCCTCACCACCTACTGTGTCTGTAGCCCCCTTTATTGCAGAAATACTACAGGAGAGGGTCAGAGACTGACTGCAGACATGGTACAGGAGAGGGTCAGAGACTGACTGCAGACATGGTACAGGAGAGGGTCAGAGACTGACTGCAGACATGGTACAGGAGAGGGTCAGAGACTGACTGCAGACATGGTACAGGAGAGGGTCAGAGACTGACTGCAGACATGGTACAGGAGAGGGTCAGAGATTGCAGATATAACATAAGAGAAGGTCAGACTGTGGTCATAACACAGGAGATGGTCAGAGACTGCAGACATTGTATAAGTGTGTCCTAGCAGTGACCAGTATGGAAAAACACTGATCATTGCAACAGGAGTTTACAAGCTATAACTTTTAAGTGCAAAAAAAAACAAATGTATTTTCTAACAACCATTTACTGTCCTCCTGTGCTTGAGAAATGACTAACAGGTCTGTGAAGCTCCCAGCCTGACCAGCTAATTCCTTCAAAGATAACAAGGAAAGTTAGATAAATCAGGGATAGCTGACACCTGGACTTCTGCATTACCAGTGACATGATGAACATACCTTCTTCATTCTCAGGTATGTCGGATCCTATGCATCCTGCCCTGCTCTGGTCACTATCATCTTCTCCTGATCAAATGTGGCAGGCTGGGCAATCTGATTGGCTAAGGGGTTGGTGATAGGAGGAGCAACTTAAAAGTCACGCCCTCCCACTCAGAAGCGCAGCGCTATTGGCTGCCTGACACACTGGTCTGTCCCTCTCCCTCCAGCATGTGAAAGCTGTGGGAGGGAGCTGCACACCGCTCTGCACTTAATAACACCCGCACTGAGCACCTTGCTGTCCGGGGCCCCTTCGGCTTCACGGCCAGGCACCCACTATGCATGCGCGAGCGGCACTGCGCATGCGCGCGTGGCACGGCCCGCCGCTGATTGGACAGGCGATCGCATGGGACCTGTTATGTGTCCCAGGCGATCGCCTACAGGGAGGAGCTGCTGTAGGCAATTAAGCTTAATCGCCTAACCAGCCTCTCGGCGGAAATGTGGCATGTAAGGGGGTGAGGAGTGGGATAAGCGGAAGGTCCATTTTTGGGTGGAACTCCGCTTTAAGACCAAAGACTAAACCATGCTTCCATTAATTTAGCCATCAAATGACGGAGGTTCTACTGCCCACTGAGGCTGTAACATTTTATAACTTAATGAAAGAGGGGATGGAGATTAATCTTGACTTGGAGAGAAGCCATAATACTGTTTACCAATAGGAAGGATTTGCAAAGGTACTTGAAGACCCAGCGATTTACACTTTCCACCTCCTGGGGCTAAGCCATGGTTCCATTAATTTACTCTTCAAACCACTGATGTTCTACTGCCCATTTAGAGCAGGGATCCTCAAACTACGGCCCTCCAGCTGTGTCGGAACTACAAGTCCCATGAGGCATTGTAAAACTCTGACATTCACAGACATGACTAGGGCATGATGGGAATTGTAGTTCCTGAACAGCTGGAGGGCCGTAGTTTGAGGACCCCTGATTTAGAGTCTATCATGTGATACCTTAATGACAGTCAGTGGATGAGATTTAATGTGGTAGGAGATAGAACTCATAGGGCCAGATTCAGGTAGAGTTACTCTGGAGTATCAGTGATACTCCAGCCTAACTCTCACTTTGAGCCGGCGTTTCTGTTTTCTGTAGTCAGAAAAAAAATAAAACGGCGGGTTGGAGTTCCTAAACGAGCGGCGTAATTGTATTTCGCCGTCGCATCGTAACTTCAATTTTAACAATGGCGCGCGGGGCGTTCCCGCTGATTAACGCCGAGAATATGTTAATCAGCGGGAATCGGAAATTCACGATCGTATTCGGGCCCGACACAGTGACTTTCCGACGTTTCCCTAAGAGATACGCGGCGTAAAGATAAAGCAGCCCCCTAGTGGAGTATCCTATGTTAAGTATGGCCGTCGTCATCGCGTCCAAAAAAAATAAAAATTTGAGTCGTTTGCGTAAAACGTCCGTGAATGGGGATTGACGTCATTGACGTTCACTGACAGAATTTGGAGCATGCGCACTGACAGTCGACGCATGCGCAGTACGTTCGCCGCGGGATCGCTCCTAGTTATAATAATACACGCCCCCTACCCGCCCAATTTGAATTCCGCCGGCTCATTTTCGCTACGCCGCCGCAACTTTAGGAGCAAGTGCTTTGTGAATAACAGTACTTGCTCCTAAAGTTTCGCCGGAGTAACGTAAATGAGAAACGTTACTCCAACTTAAAGATTCGCCCATCTACCTGAATCTGGCCCATAGTGGAATTACAGGCTATACCTAACTAATCTTAAAAATACTCCCTACCTCTTCTTAACTGCTATACTGCCTACCCTGTGTAAGAAAGATACATATACAGCCATGGCCAAAAGTTTTGAGAATGACACAAATACTAATTTTCACAAAGTCAGCTGCCTCAGTTTTTGAAATGGGAAATTGCATATACTCCATAATGTTATGAAGAGTAATTGGATGAATTAATTGCAAAGTTCCTCTTTGCCAGGAAAATTAACTTAATCCCATAAAAAAAAAATCCACTGCATTTGTGAAGAAGGCTTCAGGGTGCCCAAGAAAGTCCAGCAAGCACCAGGACCGTCTCCTAAAGAGGATACAGCTGCGGGATCGGAGTGCCACCAGTGCAGAGCTTGCTCAGGAATGGCAGCAGGCAGGTGTGAGCGCATCTGCACGCACAGTGAGGCGAAGACTTTTGGAAGATGGCCTGGTGTCACGAAGGGCAGCAAAGAAGCCACTTCTCTCCAAAAAAAACATCAGGGACAGATTGATCTTCTGCAGAAAATATGGTGAATGGACTGCTGAGGAATGGGGCAAAGCCGTATTCTCCGATGAAGCCTCTTTCTGATTGTTTGGGGCATCAGGAAAAAGGCTTGTCCAGAGAAGAAAAGGTGAGCGCTACCATCAGTCCTGTGTCATGCCAACAGTAAAGCATCCTGAGACCATTCATGTGTGGGGTTGCTTCTCATCCAAAGGAGTGGGCTCACTAACAATTTTGCCTAAAAACACAGCCATAAATAAAGAATGGTACTAAAACACCCTCCAACAGCAACTTCTTCCACCAATCCAAAAACAGTTGGTGAAGAACAATGCATTTTCCAGCATGATGGAGCACCGTGCCATAAGGCAAAAGTAATAACTAAGTGGCTTGGGGACCAAAACGTTGACATTTTGGGTCCATGGCCTGGAAACTCCCCAGATCTTAATCCCATTGAGAACTTGTGGTCAATCCTCAAGAGGCGGGTGGACAAACAAAAACCCACTAATTCTGACAAACTCCAAGAAGTGATTATGAAAGAATGGGTTGCTATCAGTCAGGAATTGGCCCAGAAGTTGTTTGAGAGCATGCCCAGTCGAAATTGCAGAGGTCCTGAAAAAGAAGGGCCAACACTGCAAATACTGACTCTCTGCATAAATGTCATGTAATTGTCGATAAAAGCCTTTGAAACGTATGAAGTGCGTGTAATTATATTTCACTACATCACAGAAACAACTGAAACAAAGATCTAAAAGCAGTTTAGCAGCAGACTTTGTGAAAACTAATATTTTGTGTCATTCTCAAAACTTTTGGCCACAACTGTACAGTGAAACCTCAGATTGCGAGTAACGCGGTGAACAAGCATTTCGCAATACAAGCATTTTATTTTTTAAATCGTGACTCGGTTTGCGAGTGTTGTCTCACAAAACAAGCAGGATTCGAGTCACAGAGGTGTGCAGTACTGCATTTGGCCAGAGGTGCGGGGGCCCCTGAGCCGATCGAAGCCGTTTGTAAATACTCAAAAAAACTCGGAAATACTCCATTCCCAAGCCTTTCCGAGGGTTTACGAGTTCAGCCAAGCTGTCCCTGAGTATTTGCAAGGCTCACCGGTGACCCCCCCCCACCTCTGGTCACATGCGGTATTGCATGCTATAGAAGTCAATGCGGAACAAATTATTTTCATGAATGGAAAGATCCCCCAGTGGGGCTGTAGGGCGGCATGATGGACACAATATAAATAGTATTTAAATTATTATGATAAAATCTTTACTTGGTTTGTACAATACAGTAACAATACAACATGGTAAGAGCATTTAAAAAAATAGTAAACATAGTACACTCTGGTTTGACATCAACAGTGGCAAACAATCGGTAACAATACAATACATGATGGATCATAGTTCAATAGGTTTCCACATGAGTACCCAGACGCGTTTCGACCAATTATTGTCACGGTCTTCTTCAGGGAAATTGTACTTACTTGAGGATTTATTGGAATGGCAGCAAACCAGAGATCATTGCTAGGGAGTGTAAAATGATCCATATACCCTCACGGACAAACCTCCCATTCCACCAGGCGGGAAACAGCCAAATGAAAAGGCTATACAAGGAGTCACAGACCTTTGGGGGGGAGAGAGGACCGAATGGAACATAGGCTCCAATTCCAATATGTGTATGGAAAGCGGTGGCTAGGGGTTCCTTGAGCTGTGGCTGAGTTACCTTCTCTTTGATTGTGCCTACATAGTTCTGAGTCAATTCCACTTAGAGGAGGGTATATGGATCATTTTACACTCCCTAGCAATGATCTCTGGTTTGCTGCCATTCCAATAAATCCTCAAGTGAGTACATCATGCCGCCCTACAGCCCCACTGGGGGATCTTTCCATTCATGTTTTTGCACTCGGGGTGTGCGGCCCATGGACTCCAACTATGCGTTTTCTCTTTCAAATTATTTTCATTTCCACTGACTTCTATGGGGAAACTCACTTTGATATTTAAGTGCTTTGGATTACGAGTGTAGTACTACCCCTGCAGGAGCTGCTGGGTTAGATTTTGGGTGGCACGTTACCTCTATTCTTGCTAGCCATTGTGTCCACACACAATGTACCTCTTTCTCTTGGGGTTTATTTAGGAGAACTTTAGTAGAAAAGAGGAGTAAGGGGTGGAAGTGTAGGTAGGTTCAGGTGCAAAGTAAGGAATAGTGATGAGCGGAATACGCCATATTCGATTTCGCGATATTTCGTGAATATTTCGAAGAATATTCGCGAATATTCGTTAATATCGAATATTCGTGATATTTAAAAAAAAAAAAAAATTGCGAATTTTCGCCAATGCGAATTCAATTTTCGCTAATGCGAAATTTCGCGATTTTTTTTTTATAAAATATCACGAATATTCGATATTTACGAATATTCGGTATATTTTATAAAAAAAAAAGCGCGAAATTTCACATATGCGGTCGCGAATATTCGTTAATATCGAATATTCGTGATATTTTATAAAAAAAAAAAATTGCGAATTTTCGCCAATGCGAAATTTCGCTAATGCAAAATTTCGCGATTTTTTTTTTATAAAATATCACGAATATTCGATATTTACGAATATTCGCTATATTTTATTAAAAAAAAAAAAAAAAAAATTTGCGAAATGTCGCTATTGCGAAATTTCGCGAATGCGAATTTTATTGCGAAATTTATTTGAAAAATACGAATATTCAAAATAGCGAATATTCGCCGCGATATTCGAGATATATGCGAATACTCGAATATGCAATATTCGCAATGCGAATATTCGTGAGCAACACTAGTAAGGAAACACTTCTGTTTCCATCAAACAGTTCTCGTTGCCACTCTATCCAGAGGGGGTATTGCTCACCAGGATAGGTCCCTCTCAGTGGCCTAGCAGCCGGGATGGTGCACGAAATAAAGTACAGTCTCTGCCACAGCCCTTCTTTTCTCGGTGAGATATTTCGGTCCGGAATCCTCTGCCACAGGATTCAGCACCTGGATCTCTTTAGCTTTTCTACTACTACTACTACTTTCTACTTTTCTACTAGAACCTTTAAACTCGACAGGCGACACTGTCAAGCCTCTCAGTGTACGGTGCTTGCCTGGTTGTTCAATCAATGTTAAAGTGGTTGTAAAGGTTTACATTTTTATTTTTTTAAATAACAAACGTCATACTTACCTCCACTGTGCAGTTTGTTTTGCACAGACTGGCCCTGATCCTCCTGTTCTGGGGTCCCTCGGTGGCTGTCTCTGCTCCTCCCCGCATTAGCTAACCCCCTCTGGGAAGCTCTGTCCCGAAGGGGTTAGCTTGCGGGCGCACTTCCTGTCATACACGCTGCATCTATAGACACAGAGTGTATGACTCTGTCCTGCCCCCCGGCGGCCGCGTGATTGGATTTGATTGACAGCAGCAGGAACCAATGGCTGCACTGCTATCAATCTATCCAATCAATGCCAAGAAGCAGTGGAGATAAGGACGCGTACAGCAGGTGAACGGGCTTAGGTAAGTAAAACAGAAGGCTGGGGGGCGTGACAGTGATGCGGTGACCACAGGAAATGCTGCCACAAGAACAGTTACCAGACAGCATTTCCTGATGACCTGATGCAGAAATCAGACAGAGTCAGCTTAAGAAAAAAAAGAAGCCTACGCGGGGACACAACCTTCTCCCTACACATATTCCTGTTCCGTTTCTTTTAAAATACTGTAAGTGCAGAAAAATATTAGTAGTTCTGCCAAAAAGCTAATTTCCCGCAGCTGACAACGAAGTAGTGTTGTCTGCGAGTTTTCTTCCATGTTCTATAAAAAACCCTCCCGTGCTTCTTATCACCATGGGAGGTGTTCTGTAGTAAAGAGAAAGCTCTGTTCTGTTCTTACATTATCTTTAGAGACAAAACATGGGGAAATGTGTATTTATTGCAGTGATGCAAAAAATCTTATTTTTATTTTTTTTGGGGGTTCATATGCACATTTTAAATGGTACTCACAAGTGTAGAGACTGATTGGAGTAGAAATGATACCCACCGTAGACATGCAGCAATATAAAGGCTTCATCTACTATTTCCTCCAAATCTGCTTTCACTACATAATGACCTTGGTCTGTGGATGTTAGATTGGAGATCAGTAGTGATCCATTGGGAAAAGCTGTAAGTCGATGGTTGTACATCGGTCCAGTAGTTAGGGGTGTTTCGTTATGGGGTGAATATGAAAGAATATGACATGGAAAAGACGTTTCTGATCCTTTATACCAGAAGAAAGACCGAATTGTCCCAGTATTTCCAGTAACACTCAGAGTGACAGATCCCTGGATGACCGGATACTGAGGGATCAGCTGAATACTCATCATTCCACTGGACACATCCACCAACACACCGAGGAGAACTGCAAGAGTGAGATCCACGTTAGAACTAATGTCATTTCAGGAAAGAATGTATAAATTGTTTGTATCCGCTTTAACCAATCAAACAGTGCGACCCCCCCATGTGCTCTCTGATGTTCATATCCCAGGAGACACAAATAAGCCCAGAGGCGCATAGCCCTTCATTCACAAAATAGCAGGGGGCATGCCCAGTACTGCCCCATCAGGAAGCATGCCAACTGAAGCGGGAACAGCTGTTGGGCCTCTCAAAGACATCTTAAATAATGTTGCGGTGCGGGACTGAGCTGTGGCAGAAGCTGAGAGGATCACAGTGGGACAATGCTGGATCCTCTGGGTGGGTGAGTGTCACGATCCCTACTGTGCCAAGCAGACGGAGAGGCGTGGTCGCGCTCCAAGTGGCTCTGGGTGGGCTTGAACCCAGGACCTCACCGTTGCTGCCTCAATACCTTACCTCTGCGCCACTCCTCAGTTTGGATTTCTGCTTGCTTTCCAGCTAAGGTGGTGCTGAATGTGCTGATCACCTTTAGTTGGATCTCATTGCAATTTGCACCTGACTATCTTGGTCCAGCTGAGGCAGGTTACCCAATTATCCAGGGTATAAAGCCCTGCCTCACTCTGAGAGCCTTGTCAGTTCATTGTTATCTGATCTTCCTGTCTGTTATCTGATCTTCCTGTCGGTGCCAACGGTTCCTGTATTTGATCTTCAGCTGCAAGACTGACCCCGGCTTCTGACCTTTGGCTTATGTACCTCGGATTGCTGCTGTCTCCTGTCCTTTGACCCCGGCCTGTACTTTCGGATTCTCCCTGCCTTCTCCAGCCCCTGACCACGGTTTGTCTCCCGGACCTGTTTTCAGCCCTGCCCTGACCGGTGAAGTACTTGATTCCTGTGAAATACTTTTGTGCCTGGACTATCTTCTGTTTCATCTGCTGCAGCCTTCCAGTCGGTGATCCGCTTGTACCTGCTCCACGCACCTGACCATCATCTTCCCGCTGGTACCAGTGCCTCCCGGTGCGTCTGTCCCTCTGTCCCAATCTCAGGGGGCGGATCGCATCAGGTCGCAAAGGTAAGCTCACAAGTCTGCAAAATGGACTCCACTCAAGGTAAGCCCTCACAGTGAGTATCTGAAATGTACTCAACACACCACTCAGTAAGTGGGTGAAGAAAAAAAATGATGGGGCGGTTGAAGATCCTCATAAACCACTTCAGCACGGGAAGGTTTTGCACACTTCCTGACCAGGCCATTTTTTGCGATACGGCGTTGCTTTAACTGACAATTGTGTGGTTGTGCGACGCTGTACCCACTAATAGAGCTTTCTTTTGGTGGTATTTGATCATCTTTTTGCGCTATAAACAAAAAAAGAGCAGCAATTTTGAATAAAAAGGTATATATTCCTTACTTTCTGCTATAAAACATTCCCAATAAAAAAAAAAAAAATCTCTTTATCAGTTGAGGTCAATATGTTTTCTGCTATATATTTTTGGTAAAAAAAAATCCCAATAAGAGTTTACTGATTGTAGACGCGATAACTGTTGTGTTTACCAAACTGTGGGTTTAGATTTATGGTATTTTGTTTATAGTAATGCCGGCGATCGCCAAATTTAAGCGGGAATAATGCAGCAGAAAAATCTGACCCTAAGTGACACCAATACAGTGATCAGTGCTAAAAAAAAAAAAACTAACTGTACATGTGAATTGAGTTTGGTGGTCTCAGCCCGGTTCCCGGTGGGTGTGCTATGCAAGGTACGCCTGTGCTAAGTACGCCCACCCCCCCCCCCCCCCCACAAAAACCACCACCACACTTGCACGCACACGAAATTGGTTTAACACGCACGCACTTTGGCCATGCGGTCTCCTAAAAAAAGAGAGGCGAAGGACCTACGGGGCTGGCTGGGTGGGCTAGACCTCCTCACTCCCTCATAGGGGGAGTCCCTCTGCCCCGTTGGGGTCCCGTTGGGCCCCAGTTGGGCTCCCGAGTGGAGCAGGTAGGGCGGGGTGAGTGGGAGGCCCCCTCTCACACATCCCATTGCCCCAACTCCTGCAGTCCGGCTCCTCTCTCTCCAGTTCACGTACAAAAATACACTTTAAAAAAAACAACGAACTGATCCCTGTATAAATGACACTGGCATGAGGGGGTTTTATACCGGAGAAAGACAGAGACAGTGGTGTGCCTTTTATCATAGACACATCGCTGCTCCATGTCGCCTGTGTACAATCAACGGGTCATGGCAGCCATCGCGCCTGCCGGACCCATTTTTAATACATGTGTATATGTGTATGCATTAGCCATGTGCAGTTTATTTCATTCTGAATCGAAATTTCCTGAAATTTTTTCCATTATTTGGAAATTCGAATGTATCCAATCTTACAGATTACAATAGGAACAAATTTAAAGGAATCCGAAATAACGAAACAAAATTTCGGACGAAATTCGAATTTGATTTGTTTTCAAATCAAATTTGAATAGTTTTTTAATCAAATTCGGATTTCCGAAGAGAATAGAAAAGAATATCATAAAATAGAAACGAATAGAATAGAAGATAAAATTATAATATTATACAGTAAAACTGAACAAAATAGAATAAAAAAAAGAACAAAATAAAATAGAATAGAATTTAAAAAAATTATAAAATGGAATATAAACAAAATAAATTTGAATAGAAAATAGAATAGGAATAGAACATAACAATAACTGTTTTCCAAAAATCAAATTTAAAATAATAATAACAAAGAATAGAACAGAGAATAAAAGTATCGAAAAAATATAAACATCATTCCAAAATTCGAATTTCGAATAAAATAAATTAGATTTAGAATGGAATTAGATTTGAATAAACAAAACAAATTCCAAAAACAAATACATTTTTTTTAACTAAATGAGTTTTTGTAAATACCCATTTTTTTTCATTCTGCACATGCCTAGTATGCATATACGCATACACACACTTGACTGTAAATACCCATTTTTTTTCATTCTGCACATGCCTAGTATGCATATACGCATACACACACTTGACTATTAATTTTACTAAAATAGGTTTATTTTAACCTTTCTCAACTTTTTTAACTCAGTGAATCCCTCATGGAACTCATGATATATTAGTGTAAAGGTCAGTGGGAAGAATGCTCCTTACACTAGTATTCATTGGAAAGAATTACCCCCTTACAGATGGCTAAAGGGAAGACAGAAATTGCTCAAGGAACCCCTAACAACCTCTGGAGGAACCCAAGGGTTTCATAGAACCCCGGTTTTGCAACCCTGTCTTAGGTTATTTAGCTTTTTCAGTAAAACGAAGCTAGAAAACACAGGGGCATGATTTTGGACTAGTAGGAAGATTGTTCAAGAGTAATGCCCCCTACACACAATCGGAAATTCCGACAGCAAAAGTCCGATGTGAGCTTTTGAACGTAAATTCCTAACCGTGTGTATGCTCCATCGGATTTTTGCTGTCGGAATTTCCGCCAGCAAACGATTGAGAGCTGGTTCTCAAATTTTCTGCCGGAAAAAAATTCCTATTGAAAAATTTGATCGTCTGTGGCAATTCTGACGCGCAAAATTCCGATGCATGCACGGAAGCATTGAACTTAATTTTCTCGGCTTGTCAAAGTGTTGTACGTCACCGCGTTCTTGAAGGTCGAAAGTTCAGAGAACTTTTGTGTGAACGTGTGTATGCAAGCCAAGCTTGAGCGGAATTCCCTGGATGTTTTTTCCGATGGAAAATCCGATCGTGTGTATGGGGCATAATGGAAAAAAGTAAAAAATATTTTACCAAAAGAGTAGGGAATGCTTAAAGGGTCACTAAACGAAAAAATTTGCATAAAAGTTAACTGATTCCTTTTAAAAATGATTAAAAATAGATAAAAATCAATCATATAATGTGCCTCTAGTTTCACTTTCGTTTTTAAACTGGTTTCATGTTTCTGTGAAGTACAGAAGACACACAGAACAAAAACAAACAAATCCAGGGCAGTGGTTTGTTTTTAAAATGAATCTGAGGAGTTTTAGACACACAGCTTAGACCACAGTGAAAAGCTGCCATGAGATTTTTCATAAGGAGCCAGACAAGCAGGAAGTGTGGAGATCAGAGCAAAATTACAGCAACTTCAAAGCAAAAACGAACAATGAGAACATGAAAACAGCACTGCATTAAGGTAAAGGAAGCTATTTAGCTAAAAAAAAGAATTCCTTTAGTGACCCTTTAAGAACAGACTTTATTTTCACCTACAGTTGATAGACTTGCAACCTCTGTTAAACATACTTTAGCTAACATGTTAATTAAAATGAAATAAACCACCTTCCAAAAAAGAAATAAAAGGAGCAGACTTAATGGACTAGCTCAGTCTTTCTTGACCTTTTTAACAGAGATGGACCCTTGAAATAACTTTCTAATCTCACGGAACCTATGCTAAAGATTACTATATTACTAATACTAATTACAAATAAAACATATAAGTGTGATGGTCAGTGGACTTGTGGTCATTGGGAAAAATTACCCCCTAAGGCTCCATTCACACCTAGGCGTTTTTACGCCTGAAGCACGACGCTACAATACGCCGAAGGGTCGAAATTACATTGTTCTCTATGGAGACTGTTCACATCTCCTAACGCAGAACGTCGTACGTCGATAGAACGCCGAACGACGTCTTTCAAACAAGTCCCGGACCCTTTTTTGACGCGGGCAGCTCCGGCGTTCGGCATAGCCGACAATGACTGTGAAAAAAAACGCGGTTAAATACGACGCGTTTTGTCGCCGCAAATCGCGGGACAAAACGCCTATTTTTTGTCGCCGCAAATCGCCTACGCAAAGGTGTGAATGCAGCCTTACAGATAGCTAAAAAGACCAATGGCGTCAATAAAAAATTAACTGAGAAGCAGAAATTTCTCAAGAGCCTCTAGCAACCTCTGGAGGAACACTAATGCAAGCGTACACACGGTCGTTTTTTGTGATGAAATAAAACAACGTTTTAAAAAAACATCATTTAAAATGATCGTCGTTTTTTGTCTTCTGAAAAACAACCAAAAAAAAAATGATCGTCGTTTTTTGTCTTCTGAAAAACAACCAAAAAAAAATTGGAACCTGCTTCAATTTTTTATGTCGTTTTTCCAAATTGTCGTTTTTTGTGTCATAAAAAATGATCGTGTGTGGGCTAAAACGACGTTTAAAACAACGTTTTTAAACCCGCCCATGCTTAGAAGCAAGTTATGACGTGAGCTTAAATGGAACAGAGTGCCGTTGTACGTGTTGTACGTAACCGCGCTTTGCAAGAGCATTTTCAGAAAATGATGGTGTACACGTCGTTTTTTTAAATGAAGTTTGAAAAACGTTGTTTTTTTTTCATGAGAAAAAACAATGGGCCAGATTCAGAAAGAATTAGATTCCCGCAGAGTATCAGAGATACTCTACGCCGCCGTACTTTACCTGGCTCTAGGAGGAATTCAGAGAGATTTTGGCCCGTAAGGTACGGCGGCGTAGTGTATTTCTCCCGGCAGAATCAAACTACGCGATTAGGGGGCGTGAGGCATTTAAATTAAGCGCGTCCCCGCGGCGATCGAACTGCGCATGCTCCGTTCAGAAATTTTCCGCCGTGCATTGCGCGAAATCACGTCGTTACGTCATTTTTTTTTTGAGTAGCGTCGTTTACGGACATTCCTATTCCCGGACGACTTACGCAAAAAATAAAATAAAAATTGAAAGTCGACGCGGGAACAACGGCCATACTTAACATGGGCCGCGTAACGTTAGACCAGCTAATAGCTGGTTTAACTTTACGTAGCGAAAAAATGACGTACGCTCGTAACTTCGTGGATCGCCGGAAAAAGCTCATTTGCATACCCCGACGCTGAAAACGACGCAAACTCCACCCAGCGGCCGCAAAAAGATTGCAGCGTAGATCCGAAGGCGTACGAAGACGTAAGCCTGTCAGATCGAAGCCCAACGCCGCTGTATCATGGTTTGAGGATTCAAACTAGTGATACGGCGCGCAAAATTTGAAAGTACTCCTGTCTAACACCAGTTAGACAGGCGTAATGGCTCTCTGAATCTGGCCCAATGTTTTTTTACAAGACAAAAAACGACCGTGTGTACGCGGCATAAGCCTCCATAGAATCCTAGTCAAGACCGAAAAACCCTGGAATAGCTTGTCTATGTTTCTTGGCATATTCTATTGTGTGGGGATATTTGTGGGGAACAAAGTGTGATGCTGTATGAATTTATGTTCTCTAAATAGTAATACATATGAATCATTGGTATGTAAACAAGAAAAATATAAGAAAAGATTGAACCAAAGGGGCCTAGAAGCTAATTATAAAATGTCACCATTGGAAATATTTAAATATAATATAAACAAAAAAAGCATACCAGCCCTTTTTAAAGTTCTAAAAAAAAGGGAACTCACCCGTAACAGCCAAACCCGTCATTGTAGTTTACTGTCTGGTCGTTTCTCTCCCGGAAACAACATACAGGGGATAAATATAAAATATAGCAGCACACGGGGTGTCATATAGGTGGACGTGGTTACAATGCTGTACTCGTTATTTCCTATGAGTCATTCAATTCGTTTTCTGTCTTTATAGTAAACCTTTGCTTTGCTCATTCTAGCTGTTCATTGCTTTACCCACCCCATCCCAGGCAGCACAAACTTACCTGTACACCACTTTCTTACCCCTCCATTCAGCATGGGAGCCAAAAAAAATACATGGTACTTCTGGTTGATTCACGTACATCTGCGCATTATTGGACCGGCGTAGCGCACCGCCTTTACGTTAGACTGCCGCAATGTAGCGGCGCAATCACCGTATTCTTGATTGATTTGCGCAGAAAATAGCGCCTGTGCAACATAATTTCAGAGGCGTAAGGCGGAGTAATTCAAATTGGGAAGGAAGTGGGCGTGTTACATTGAAATGAGCCGTGACCCCATGCAAATGAAGGGCCGGCCGGATCGCGCATGCGCACATGAAGCAGACCATGGTCAGCACCTCTATGCGCATGCTCACAACTCGGGAACGGCGCAATCATTGAAATTGGAAGTGGACCAGGGCAAATTAGTGAACTACGCAGACAGCATAAATAGACAGACACAAACGCACTTCCTTTGCAAAAGTACATCCCTTTGTATCCCTTCCTATACAGCAAGGTGCTTTTGTTCTGTTGTTTGTTGCGTTTGTTTGTTTGTTTGTGACGTGTCTTTAAGATATTTGGGGACTGTTTTGTGAGTGATTTTTGTCTTTTATGTGTTTTCTTTGTTGTTATTTTGTTTAAATTAGATTTTTGCTGGGCATTTTTTATTTTTGCTGGTAAATTATTTATTTTTTTGGTTCTGTTTGTGTATGATTTGGGAATGTGGGGGTGACATTCCTGCCAGAAAAGGGGTGTCACCCTCATTTGTGGTGGAGAAGTGATCCCCAGGTCCGTGTGAATGGTGTATGAATGTACAGTGACATAATTGGAGCCGTGGCGTGGCGTTGCTGCTCACAAGTCCTGCATGGTGGGCTTGTGCCAATCCAATGTGATGAGGATGTGATGTGTCTGTGCTAGGGACCACAGTGGTGTGCATGCATGCATTCTCATTGTGCCATGATTAATGTGTGTGTTTAACGTGCAAAGATGCCGAATGTGAGCTGGCTCCTGGCTGCTCTTCCCTCAGAAGACGGGGTAGCCTTGGTTAGGGGGGTTCCGTATAGGAGTTATGAGATGGGGTCCCAGTGCATATGCAGAGTCACCCTGAAGGGATAAGACAGGAGGATCTTAGTAGTGCATGTGCCCCTTGTGATTTCAGCATCATGGGGGGGACAGTCATGCCTGCCACCCATGTCACTCACCAACCAGCCAGCTGTCCCCATACATGTTCTGTTCGAAATCTGTGGGGATGGGGCTAGGATTGTATATGTAGCTGTCATGGGTGTCATGGGTAGTGCCATGTGTTGGGCTTCTGCAGGGTTGTGGTTAATTCCATGATGGCATGAGGGGTGAATCTGAAGATGAGAGACACCTCAGAATCACTCATGCCAAAGATGTCTATGCGTGTGCGGTATATCAAGTGAAGAGTGAGGGGCTTGTATCAGATTAGATTATTATATCCATCAAGGTTTTAAAGGGCTATTGAAAGATAGTGAGACCATGTTTGTAATTTGTATGTATGTTATGTATTGATGTATATATGTATGTATATTTTTTGTAAAAATGTTTCTTAAAGCAAAGAATTTTTTTTTGTAAAAAAAAAAAATTCCTCTCCCGTGCCCTCCTCCATGCCCTCCTCCTTCTTTGCTCATCTAAAGTCAGTAGTATAGCTATGAGCATGGATGCCACTGGCATGTTGGCATACAGATTGTTGTGCAGCAAGTGTGACTGCTCAGCTCCTCACTAAAAGTGTTGCTTTCTCTGACATGTAGACAGATTGTCTAATTTTATACCACCTTTTATATGGTCTAATTTTAGACAGGCCGTGCAGCTGTTGCGCACAGCGCGTAGCCTGTGCTGCACCAACGTTCTTTTGTGGATCCCCGTAACTCCCTCATTAGCATATTTGAATAGCAAATCAATGGTGTGTCTAGCGCAGTTTTGCGCGGACGGATGCGCCTGTCTATCGAAATTACGCCAGACAAAAAAAGTACATTTCTTGCGTATCTCGTTTTGGGGATGCGGAGCATCGAAACGCATGCGCACATTTAGACTTACGCTGCGCATCTCCTGTTACGCCGGCGTAATCGCTCTGTGAATCTGGCCCACAGTGTCCAAGATTTCCAAAAGCAAATAATGGGGAAATATTCAGCAACTACAAACAGGCCTGGTGGGGGACCACCCCAGATGATGTCTTCTAAGACCAAACACGTTGGGGAGATATGCCGATACCATTGTCACTGTCCTTTTACAAGCGCTTTTTTACTACAAAAATGTGAGTGTAATTCCTGTTTTATTCATTAAATATTTATCGAGTTCTTAACCACTTAAGGACCCCCTACCGACTGTATACGTCGCAAAATGGCACGGCTGGGCACAGGCACGTACAGGTACATCGCCTTTAAGAGCCCAGCCGTGGGGCGTGGGCGCCTGCACGTGACCGGGTCCGAGGCTCCGTGACCGTGCCTGTGGGACCCTCGGACCCGATCACCGCCGGTGTCCCGTGATTGGTCACAGGAGCTGAAGAACGGGGAGGGGTGTGTGTAAACACACCTTTCCCGTTCTTCACTGTGGCAGTGACACTGATCGTCTGTTCCTTGATATAGGGAATGACGATCAGTGACGTCACGCCTACAGCCACACCCCCCTACAGTAAGAATCACTCCCTTAGGGCACACATAACCCCTTAGCGTCACCTAGTGGTTAACCACTTCACTGCCATTGTCATTTTCACAGTAACCAGTGCATTTTTAGAGCACTTTTCGCTGTGAAAATGACAATGGTCCCAAAAATGTGTAAAAGTGTCCAATGTGTCTGCCATAATGTCGCAGTCACGAAAAAAATCGCTGATCGCCGCCATTACTAGTATAAAACGTATATAACGCTATAACTTCTCCGCAAACCAATCAATAAACGTTTATTGCGTTTTTATTTTTTTATAATTTTTTACCAAAAATATGTAGAAGAATACGTATAGGCCTAAACTGAGGGAAAAAAATATTTTATATATTTTTGGGGGATATTTATTATAGCAAAAAGTAAAAAATATTGCAATTTTTTTTCAAAATTGTCGCTCTATTTTTGTTTATAGCGCAAAAAATAAATACCACAGAGGTGATCAAATACCACCAAAAGAAAGCTCTATTTGTGGGAAAAAAAGATGCCAATTTTGTTTGGGAGCCACATCGCACGGCCGCACAATTGTCAGTTAAAGCGACGCAGTGCCAAATCGCAAAAACTGGCCTGGTCCTTTACCTGCATAATGGTCCGGGTCTTAAGTGGTTAACGGAATTAAGCTATATGCCTTCCTTCTCCTCCTTTCTTATCAATTAAATGTTTGGGCTGAGTGCCTGTTTCAATTAAACCAACTGAAATCCACCATCCTGAACATCTATCTGGAGGCTGTGTTCGTTGAGTGAGCTCTCCCCGGGTATAAATATCATTAAGCTTGATTGACTCACTAGGTGTACACCTATCTGAGTTCAATCGCTCCAGTAAGCTTATTTTATTTTTGGTACATTTTATATTGGAATACTACGGGTCCCGTGGGCATGGTCACGGAGCTCGCGAAATTCAAAACAACTCTCTGATTCACTGACTATGAATTCCTTGAGCTCCTCCAAGGTTTTGCGGTGGTATGGCTCTCAAGCATCACCCACGCTTGCCTGTTGGGTCCCTAGCTTAACACACACTCTGCAAGTGTCACCTCCGCTGGTTGGGTCCCTGACTTGATCACCACCTGAAGTTTCCAGATTCTCCACTGTGCCCTTTCAGTTACTCACTGTGGCCCCTGGTAAAGTCAATTGGTCCCTTCGTTGCAACAACTTCCCTTCTGCCTCCAACCACTGACAGGTTCTTTGGCCGGCAGAACCATAACTTCTGGTTGGACTGCAAGTCGCAGTCCCAACCATGTGCTGCCCTCTTACTTCTGGATAAGCCCTCACACAGCCTGGCAGCTAGATGCCCCCGGGATAGGGCTAATCTCCGGCCTAGCAGCCCGGGGCAGATGACACGTCTACCCAGACAGCCGTCCAGGTGGCACAGAACACAGATCACTTGATCTCACCCAAATATATAGGATCTCCCAGCAGGCCAAGGGATTCAAGAAAACCCCCGCTCATTGGCTGAGATACCCCATATACCCATAACCTGACCTTGGGTTGCCCTTCTTGTATCCAGTACTACCAAGTAATCGGCCACCTAGTGGTAGAAGAGAAAAGTGCAAAAAGGCCAAACTTAGGGAGAAATCAATAGATCCCTATGAATCGACCAAGATTACTCTTGGCAAGTAAATTTGTGAGGAGCTCCCTGCCTAAGCTACAGGGCGCTACAATTGTTAATCTGGTTTAAATTTGGCAACATAGGCGTGTGCACAGGGTATGCTGGATGTGCCTGGGCAAACCCTAATGCACATTAGCATTACCACCACTGGAAGAGGTTCAGGGGTTACAGGGTCAAGTGGTCCATTGGGTTTGGAGGGGAGGCCATTACAAGAATTGATCCCCTCTATGGCTCTCCATGCAATAGATGAAAGCAGACCTCTCCTCTTTTCCCTCCTGTGGCTTTCAGCTGCTGCATGGAGAACCATACTGAGGATTGGTTCTTGTAATTTCACCCTCTCTTGTGCAGATTCCCCTCTAATGCCTGGGCCTGCCATGTGCCCAAACCCCCACTAGCACTGCCATCTTCCTTCCTTTCCTCTCCCGCACGCTGTTGCAGACACATATGGGGATCGGGGAAGGGCCCAGGAAATGTAATTTACTGGCCAGTTTCTATTATTAATGAACCCAGTGGCTGATCGGTGCTTACTATGCTTCAGTTTATAAATAAACAGGCTGTGCTGAGCTCTTCCTGTTCATTTATTCTGTGCAGCTGAGGCTGCAGAAAGCAACTGGGGAATCTGATTCCTTTCTATGTCTCAAAAGTGAGACCCCTGATATTTCACCACCACATGTATGTATGTATGTATGTATGTATATATATATGTAGCGCTGGATTGATGATGGGACCGGCATGTTGACGTTACCCTTGCTTAGTCTAGGGATGCACCAGAACACTTTGCAATAACTTGAATGTCCAGACAGGCAATAAAGATTTTCTCATGCTTTAATTCCAGCCCAACATAGCCAAACATCAACTCGATGAAGGACAGGTTGACGAATAAGAGATAGAGATACTCAATGTCAGGCCGGGATAAGCACACAGCGCAACTCAGTCGCAGACAGCGCCAATTCACACGCGTCACCGTTACAATGCAGGCTAGGAGGAACGGGTCTCTCTCTGATCCGGCTCTAGGCCTCTGCCACAGGCCAATGTAATCTGAAAAATTTGCCAGCACCCAAACAGAGCAAATTCTCCCAGCTATTTTCCGTGCGTCCCGGAACCATGCGACAGCAAAGCGTACCTGTCTATGGCTCTAGTACCGGATCCTCCCGGCAACATTTAGGAGCCCAGCCATCTACTGGGGTCCACCTCAAATTCGTCTCCGACCGAGACTCAGCAGAGCCCGGATATTGGCCGGATGGGCCACGCCGGCGGGGTCCCTGGGTGCACACACCCTAAAGGTGGATGCCGCACCCCGACTCCGGGACCCCCCGCAGGGAATGCCAAAAGGACCCCGAACACCTCACCTCCCTTCCAGATATACCCCTTTCCAGCATGCCCAGCGAGAGGAAAAACTCTCCAATTGGCTGCTGGGGAAGACTCAATCCGCCAGGAATCCCTCTAGCTCCCACTGCCGGCCAAGGATGAACTTACATCCCCAGAATGCAGTCCGAGCCAGTGGACCTTCCCAGAATAAGACAGGCCAGTAACTCAACAATTGCGATTGAGAGCAAAGTAACTCTCCCAATCAAGTATTCTTTTTTAAAGCGCAATACCCGCGCTAAACGCAAGGGGGCGCTACATTATATATATATATATATATATATATATATATATATACACATATATATATATATATATATATATTTTGTGAGGGGTTAGCTCGGTAGCAGGTGTGTGTGACCCCCTGGATGGGTTCACTACATGCTGAACTGTACAGAAAGGCAGTTGACGATGGTTAAAAACAAAGGATATGGTTTATTCTTCCATATTGCTGGATACAAGTGCAAGCATCAAAACAGCATAAACAAAACAAAACATAAAATAAACCCTTGCCGCTTGGGGCGTCTACCTTCACCACACAGGAACCTACCTATGGAGTCTGGCACAGCCTACTGCTGGGCAGACACTGCTGGTCACTCAGCAGAAAAACAATAGTCTCTTAGATTTTTAACACACAGAAAAAATCCACACCACCTCACCTTCAGCAGTCTTTCTCACCTCACTAAATAGTAGAAAAATGGGGTAGTGGCGCTACCTAGAAAATCGCATTAGAAACCATATGTACTCAAACAATAGAACAATCTAGGAGTGTAGGTCGAGTACAGTATGGGGCGTGGGCCCAATGTGTGGCTGGGTGTACCTCGGGCAGACTAGGTATCAATATGCCGTAGTGTGCTGTGCACAGTACAGTACAGCTGGTAGTGAAACATGAGAGGGGCTAGAAGCTACCCTCTATCGCCTGTAGCCACACTAAGTGTGTGTAGTGAGTGTGTGGGGCTCTGACACACGCCCAGAAGTGAGTAACAAACCACAAAAATGTATGGCAATCACCATGGAATAATACAATATATCAGCATCAGTACAGTATCACAGCCAAGCAGAATAATATTAATAATATTGATAATAATAGTCCAGTGATAGTAAAAGAATATAATGTGATGCTATAAAGTAAAAACTGGCACAGAGCTGCACAAAAGTCAATCATATGCAGGTATTGTTCAATGGTGTGATAATCCAACTGTAAATGGAGGGGGGGGGGTGTGGATCTTGCTGTGGAGGGGGTGCTTCTAACTGCCAAACAGCCAACGAGGTGGTCCCGGTGCTCCCCTCAGGGTTCCCCACTCACCAGACGGCCAACCCCACCAGGGGTCACAGGCATATGTCACAGAATCCTCCGATCACAGCTGATGTTCACTTCTCCCCAGGACTACAGCTCTCCAATAGTTGATCCGGCCGATTTTCTCCTTGTGGGTAAATGATGAAAGTTCCTCCGTTCCTCAGAGGGAAAAATAATAAAAGCTCCGATGGTGCAGTATGTTTTAAAAAAGATCACTAATTTATTATGACCTGTGTGCCACGATGCCACTCACTAACAGGGGGCGGCTGCAGGCCAATGTAAACAAGAGCTACAAAACTCTCCAATAAAAACAATAGCAAAAGGCAAAAGATAAAAGAAAAATCAAAACAAAATCAAAAGTCAAACAAGGCCGATATGAGTGTAGTACTCTATAGGCTCTACGGGTGTGCGCGTGTGTATGATGGTGTTCAGCGTGCGTTTCAGCTGCGCTCCACCAGACGCTGACCCGGAAGTGACGTATGTGCGTCTATGCCTTATTATTATTATTTCTCACCTCACTGCTCTCCTTAACTCCAAGGCCTCAGGATGCAGCAATCAGTAGTCATCCTTTGGATGACTTATAGAGGCCTTAATTGCCTCATTCTGAACAGCTGAAGTTTTCCAACGCTCTAAACCTTTCTGGCTATTTCTGCAGCCGACACCTAATAGTAATTGGTGAATTGTCTAAACAAGGCAGAAATGTATCTCCCGTCTGTGACAACACCCACAGATTTACCTGACTTTCTGTCACAATGTGTATATATATATATATATATATATATATATATATATATATATATATATATATATACACAAACACACACACACATACACAAACATATTGTACACACATGCTTATGTGCTTGAGCTTTGGGGTGCACGCACCTATGATTGGGAATAATTTGTAATACTTTTCTTTGAATAGCATGACATCCTACAATAACAATAACCCCAGCATATGTATATATTATATACATTCCTAGAAGGGGTCATTTGGAATGGTAAATAGCAGGAGACACAATAGACACAGGAAGCTGCTACAATCTACACATGCCGGAAATCTTAACAAATGTGACACATCTAAAAATAGCAGTCATAAAAAGAAGCAAACAGCCTTTAAAGCTGCATTTAACCACTTCAGCGGCGGAGGATTTGCATTCCAAATGACCGGGCCACTTTTTGCGATTCGGTCTCCTCTGCGGTTTTTATTTTTTGCGCTACAAATGAAAATAGAGCGACAATTAAAAAAAAAAAAAAAAAAATATTTTGTACTTTTTATATGTTCTACATATTTTTGGTAAAAAACGAATCGCAATAAGCGTATATTGATTGGTTTGCGCAAAAGTTATAGCGTCTACAAAATAGGGGGTCGTTTTATGGCATTTTTATTAGAATTTTTTTACTAGTAATGGCGACGATCTGCGATTTTTATGCAACATTATGGCGGACACATCAGACACTTTTGATGCTATTTTGGGAACGTAAATGTACATAGCGCGGTCGGCAAGTGGTTAAATAGGGACTGACTTTCATGTAATGTTAGCTACAGAAGTATTCAATATGAAGTTTAATCAATGTCTGTTTAAGTTGGAATTTTCAGTAACTTTAAAAGTCTGCATGAAAAAACTGGAGACAAGGGACACTGAAATAAGTGACTTTGCCTAAGCTGAGAGGATGTTATCAGTTTGCTGCAGGCAAGCATTGCCTCTTTCTCTACTCCCCTAGTAATCATAACTCTGTATCATTACACAACGTGAGAGGAAGCAGCAGGGGCTGATATTTGTCATACAGTAAATCTTAGTGTCTGTGCTAACAAATGTATATGTTTATGCCTAAATCCCCAAAGTGAATGTAGCCTAACACGGCTGCCTATGGGCAGTTCCCAAAAAAGGCCACTTTGTGGCAGCATAATACAGAATAACAGATGCTGCATCTTTGGTGTGGGTGTCGGAAGAAGAAGAGTATGCATCATCTGTATTTTGCAGGCATGTTTTAAAGGAGATACCACCGCAGATATTGGAGGAGCTCAAGGGATTCAGAGTCAGTTAATCAGAGGGTCTAGTGGGAGACCGGGAGCTCAGTGTTGAAGAACTACAAGAGGTAGTTGTAGTGAAGCTGAAGGAACTGTTACATTTGACTTAGGAACTGTTAATCACTTCAGCCCCGGAGAATTTGGCTGCCCAATGCGATTCGGCACTGTGTCGCTTTAACCGCTTAACAACCGCCGCATGTAGATATACGTCCACAGAATGGCACGTACAGGCAGATGGCCCTGCCTAGAAGTGGGTCGGGGGTCCGATCGGGACGCCCCCACTACATGCGGCGGTCGGTAAGCCTCTGGGAGCGATCCGGGATGAGGGGGCGGCTGTTCGCCCCCACGCGATCGCTCCAAGCAGCAAATCCGCTTCCCCCCCTCTGCCCGCCCTCTGCCTGTGTAATGTAAACACAGGCAGAGGAAGTGATGTCACCTCTCCTCTCGGCGGTCTTTTCGTTCGACATCACAAGTGAGTTGCACCAACACTACACTGACACCAGTACACATAGGCACACTTGACCCCTTCAGATCACCCCCCCCCCCCCCAGCCCCTTATCACAGTGTGAGGTCCCGTACACACGGCAGAGAACCTCGACGGGCGGAACACATCGTTCCGCCCGTCGAGGTTCTCTGCCGGCCGTCAGAATCGGCGACTCACCCGTCGGAAAGGCAACCAGCCATTCATCCCGACGGGCTGTTCTCTATTTGCTCGACGGGTTTCCCGACGGGCGGGGCTCGCCGAGAGCGTACACACGGCCGAGGTTTCTCGGCAGAATGCGGCTCCCAGCGAGGTTCTCGCTGGTTTCTGCCGAGAACCTCGGCCGTGTGTACGGGGCTTCACTGATTGCAGTGATCATATATTTACTGATCACTGCATTTCGTGTCAGTGTGACAGGCAGTTAGTGTTAGGTCCAGGGTAGCCCACTACCCCCCCCCCCCTCTAATAAAGGTTTAACCCCTTGATCACCGCCCTAGTTAACCCTTTCACCCCTATTGCCAGTGTCACTAAGCGATCGGTTTTCTGATCGCTGTATTGGTGTCACTGTTGCCGCCAGGTATCTAGTCTTTTTTATATCACTTTTTTTTTTACTAAAGACATGTGGCTGAATACATTTTGGCCTAAATGTTTGACTAAAATTTAGTTTATTCGATTTTTCTTATAACAAAAAGTAGAAAATATAATTTTTTTCAAAATTTTCGGTCTTTTTCCGTTTATATCGCAAAAAAGAAAAATCGCAGAGGCAATCAAATACCATCAAAAGAAAGCTCTATTTGGGGGAAGAAAAGGACGCAAATTTTGTTTCGGTACAACATTGCATGACCACGCAATTACCAGTTAAAGCAGCGCAGTGCCAAATTGTAAAAACACCTTTGGGCATTAAGCAGCATATTGGTCCGGGGCTTAAGTGGTTAACTGAGATTTGCGCGATTGTGCGAAGTGGCTCCCAAACAACAAAATTTATGTAAATTTTTTCCCACAACCGGAGCTCTCTTTTGGCGGCTTTTGACCACCTCTGCGGATTTTTTTTTTTTTCCGCTATAAACAAAAAAAGAGCGACAATTTTGAAAAAAATGCAATATTTTTTGCTGTAATATCCCCCACAAATCTATAAAAAAATGTCCTCAGTTTAGGCCGCAACGTATTCTTCTACATATTTTTGGTTAAAAAAAAAAAATTGCAAAAAGCGTATATTGATTGGTTTGCTCAAAAGTCATAGCGTCTACAAAATAATGATCGTTTTATAGCATTTTTTTAAATTAGAGATGGCGGCGATCTGTGATTTTTATCGCAACTGCGACATTGTAGCAGACACTTCGGACAATTTTGACGCTATTTTGGGACCACTGTCCTTCATACAGCGATCTGTGCTATAAAAATGCACTGATTACTGTGTAAATGACACCGGCAGGGAAGAGGTTAACCACTAGGGGGCTAGGAAGGGGTTAAGTGTGTCCTAACCACTTGCTTACTGGGCACATATACTCCCTTCCTGCCCAGGTGAAATTTCAGCTTTCAGCACTTAAATTAAAATTGCGTGGTCGTGTCACCTCTGCGTTTTTTTTTTTGCGCTATAAACAAAAAAGAGCGACAATTTTGAAAAAAAAACACACAATATTTTTTACTTTTTGCTATAATAAAAATCCAATTTTTTTAAAAAAATATATATTTTTTTCTCAGTTTAGGCCGATATGTATTCTACATATTTTTGGTAAAAAAAACAATCGCAATAAGCGTATAGTAATTGGTTTGCGCAAAGGTTATAGTGGCTAGGAAATAAGGGATAGAATTCCGACAAATTTTTTTTTTTTTACTAGTAATACAGCGAATTTTGTCAGGACTGCGATATTGCGACGGACACATCGGACACTTTTGACACATTTTTGGGACCAGTGCTATAAAAATGCATTAATTACTGTATAAATGTGACTGGCAGGGACGGGGTAAAAACTAGGGGGCGAGGAAGGGGTTAAATGTGTATCCTGGGTGTGTTTTAACTGTGTGGGGGGGAGGGGACTGACTGGGGGAGGTGACCAATGCTGTGTCCCTATGTACAAAGGACACAGCATCAGTCTCCTCTGCCTGACAGGACGTGGAGCTCTGTGTTTACGCAAATTCAAAGGGACGTACAGGTACTTCCCTTTGCACAGCTGTGCCATTCTGCCGACGCAAATGTTCGGCGGCGGTCGGGAAGCGGTTAAAGACTGTTGCCATAAGAGACAGCATTCCTGCATGTGCAGATGTGGCACCTTGCTGGGGCCTTTCCCTGCACAGCTCTTGAATAGTGATGAGCGGAATACGCCATATTCGATTTCGCGATATTTCGCTAATATATAGAAGAATATTCGCGAATATTCGTTAATATTGAATATTCGTGATATTTTATCAAAAAGAAAAATTGCGAAATTTCGCTAATGCTAAATTTCGCTAGTGCGAATGCGAAATTGATTGCGAAATTCTCGTCAACACGCGAAAACGGAGATCATTTCCTGGATTACTAAACTAATATGCACTAAACACTAACTCTACACTAACTCTACTTACACAAACTTATATGACTAAACTAAAGCTAATTTTTATTTTATTTTTTATACACAAAACACAGAAGGGCAGAGAACGCATTCGCGAATATTCGTAATACGAATATTCGCATTGCGAATATTCGGCAACATAAAAGGATCGCCTTAGCTACTCGGCCCAGGGTCTCTAATCATACCAGCAATGCTTTTAGACGTCGATGGAGATCACTAGGATGTGATCTGTTTTAAAAATAAATTTGAAAAAATACGAATATTTGCGATAGCGAATATTCACCGCGATATTCGATTTATTTGCGAATACTCGTAACAATATGCAATATTCGTAACGAATATTCGCAATGCGAATATTCATGAGCAACACTACTCTTGAATTCTGCCAATTGAATCTATACAACTATTTAAGGGTATATAAAGAAAAGAGAATGTTGGGACTTTATATGCGGCAACGACTATTATAGTTCTTACTTGTAAAGGAAGGGGAAATGGCGAAAAGGGGATAGTGGGGCTTTAGATGAAACACTTTACCTGAGTGCCAGTTCACACTACCGCTACTTGGGAACCGACTTGTGTGTTGCACCAAGTCGCCTGACATCAGAAATTCAATTGAAGTGAATGAGAGCCGTCTTAATGTACACTACTGAAGTCGCTCCGACTTCAGAAAAGGTTCCTGTACTACTTCAAGGCGACTTCTAGGCAACTTGTACCCTTAAATTTCAATGGAAGTTGCCTCCAAAGTGGGATCACTGTCTTAAATGAAGCAACTTTACAGGAAGAGAAAATGGTTTACTCAAGGCAAACCCCTCCCTCAAACAAAGCAAAATTTTTATGTGATTGGCCACAGCCAAAGTCGCCTGTCCTGGAGGCAACTTTAAGTCGCGTTGTAAGTTGCTCCAAGTCACTCTGAAGTTGCCTTGCAAAGTCGCTCTGGAAGTCGGTTGCCCCTGTGTGAACCAGCTCTTAAGTAGAATGAATTAATCAATATTAGTAAATACAATATTTATTACTACAAATGAGCATAATGCAAGGTAATATAATACTAACGCAATAGGTAACATACAAAATTATAATAAACATGATTGGTAAATCGCATAATATAAAAAATTATTGCATAATATAACATTATTCCACGTAATTCATAATAGAATAGCAATATACCCAAATATGTATAAATGTGATTGGTAGTATATAACTGATTCATGATTCAAACAAGTAAAAACCCAGGGTAAACGCATGATTGCTGTGACATAGCATTAATAAAAGCTTGACATGTTTCGTAGATAATTTCCACTCATCAGGGGAAGCTGTGCACTGGATATATCTATAATTAAATGGAAATTGACCGTAAATAGTAGTAACTAAAACAGGAAGAGAGGGAACAAAAAAAAGTATAGTCCCAACCAGTGGCGGCCCGTCCATAGGGGGTGCTCGAGCGCCGCCCCCCCCCCCCCTGTGGTAAAAAAGGGCCCTTTTTTCCTTAAAATGCGCCGCCCCCTCTGGCTCTCGCAAATAACATACATGAATGTATGTTATTGTTGCCAGCTGTCGCTGGTCTATTCTGGACCTTGGGAGCTGGCTACCTGAATAACGGCAGCTGGTTGGCTGTGCGGAAGTGCCTATCAGAGCCAGCAGCTCTGATAGGCTTTCCGAGTACAGCCCTCGTCTTCCGGATGCTTATCCAGGGTACGTACGGGGGTGCGTTCCTTGGATAAGACTGACAGCAGTCTCAGCCAATCAGGTTCACCGATTCTGGTTATCGGTAACCTGATTGGCTGAAGCGTCATCGAGGGCGGGAGAAGACATCGAGGGACGTGGAAGCAGAAAAGGAAGTGCATTTTACAGGGCACAGTGGCGACAAGGGGCACATAGGCGACAAAGGGCACAGTGGCATCAATGGGTACAGTGGGGACAATGGTGACAATGGGCACAGTGGTGACAATGGGCACAGTGGCAACAATTAAAGGGCACGGTGACATGCACAGTGGCAACAATGGGCACAGTGGTGACAATGGGCACAATGGCAACAATTAAAGGGCACAGTGACATGCACAGTGGCATCAATGGGCACAGTGGTGACAATGGGCACAGTGGCAGCAATTAAAGGGCACAGTGACATACACAGTGGCAACAATGGGCACAGTGGTGACAATTGGCACAGTGGTGACAATTGATGGCACAGTGGCTGTGTTTGATGGCATGGCACAGTGGTGACAATTGATGGCACAGTGGCTGTGTTTGATGGCATGGCACAGTGGTGACAATTGATGGCACAGTGGCTGCATTTGATCAGTACAGTGAGGCTGCAATTTTTTTTTCCGTTTGCGCCCCCCCAAAAATTTTGAGCACCAGTCGCCAATGGTCCCAACATTTTTACCTATGGGTAGAATCTAGGTTAAAATGCGTAGATAATGTTATTAATGATTATAGGCACTGTGGGAACTGGGAGCTGAGGTGATGTCACTGCGGCGACAGAACGGCAAAAACCAATCTGTGAATGAACATCACATAGGAGGGAATCCCCCATCAAAAGCTATGGTAGTGAATGATATTGGATATGAGCCCATGGGGCTTCTGTGAAAAAATTATATACATATAATATAAATTAGTGTACCAATTAAAGTAACTGGCTATATAGGTTTTTTGTTCCCGCTCTTTCTGTTTTAGTAACTCGCTAATTAGTAATTCGCTAATGTCAAACAACTGGGTGGGCTCAGGGCGCAGTGCAGTACCCTTTTTTGAAGCTAATTAGAGCAATGCTATAATGGTACATAGGGGGGCTGGAATTTGGGGGGGGGGAGTCGAACTTAGCCTTTAAGGCTACAGGAAAAAAAACTTGTAAATGAAGAGTATAATCAGGACGGTAATTGATATGACAAAAAGGAAAAGAATTAGAGAGGGCAGATGTTTCATGATTAATTGCTGGAGGAAGAAGAAAGAAGAATGTTAATGATTAACTGATGAGGGAGGAAATATGAAAAGTAAGTAGGAGAAACTAGAAGAAGCAAATGGCAGTCTCTATTTACAGTGCCAAAAAAAAAAAATCATAATTTAAATTGTTTGTACAGTTGCGAGTAACGCGGTTAACGACCGTTTCACAATACGAGCACTGTATTTTTTAACTCGGTTTGCGAGTGTTGTCTTGCAACACGAGCAGGATTCAAGCCCAAGTGGTGAGTGGCACCGTTCGGAAATGCTCGGAAAGACTTGGAAATACGCTGTTCCTGAGCCTTTCCAAGGTTTGCAGAGGTCAGCCGAGCTGTCCTTTGGACCTTTCCGTGTGTTCCCGAGGCTCTCCGGCGCCCCCCCCCCCCCCACCTCTGGCCACATGCGATATTGCATGTCATTGAAGCCCATGCGGACAAATTATTTTTGTTTCCATTGACTTCAACAGGGAAACCCGCTTTGTGCGAATCAGATACTTTGGATTACAAGCATTCTCCTGTAACGGATTATACTCGGGTAGCACTACCCCCAAAGGAGCTGCTGGCTTAGATTTGGGCCTTGCACATTACCTCGCTCTTCGTTGTCTAGGGACTTATCCCCTCTAAGGTTTTATTTCACACTTAGGAGTATTCCTCTCATCAATAACCGCATATTTATACCAGGATAATTATATACCTCTCTTGAATAAAATCAAACAGGATCTGAAAGGATATCAAGTACATAGATTGTCATGGCTAGGGAAGATAAATGTAATTAAAATGATGACCCTTCCGAAAGCCCTGTATATTTTCCAGAGCCTCCCGATTTGTATCCCAGGGGCGTACTTTAGAACTATGAGAACTTTAATACAGAAGTTTATATGGAATGGGAGAGGAAGCCGTGTCTCTTATAAAGTAATGAGCAGACCCAGAGACAATGGGGGGGTGCTCCTCCCAGATTTTCAGAAATACCATTAAGCAGTTGTTATAAAGAGAGTTATAGACTGGGTCCACAATGTAGCGCATAAGAAATGGGTATCATTAGTAGACAATATGAGTAAAGATCTGGATACCAAAAAAATACAGAGGGCCAGATTCAGGTAGATCGGCGTAATGTTATGCGAGCGTAGCGTATCTCAGATACGCTACGCAACCATAAATTAGAGAGGCAAGTGCTCTATTCACAAAGCTAATTTACAGTGGCGTAGCGTAAATGGGCCGGCGTAAGCCCGCCAAATTCATATGTGTTTGATGTGGGCATGTTTTATTTAAAATAAGTGTGACCCCACGTAAATGACGTTTTTTTTAAACTGCGCATGCGCCGGCCGTGAGCGTATTCCAGTGTGCATGCTCCAAATGGCGTCGCAAAGAGTCATTTAAAACGACGTGAATGGAATTTACGTCGAGCCCCATTCACGGACGAGTTACGCAAACAACGTAAAATTTGAAAAATTTAATGCGGTCCCGACGTCTATACTTAACATTGGCTTCGCCATCTTTTTGTTGGAATATCTTTACGTCTTACGTAAACGGCGTATCTGTACTGCGACCGCCGGGCGTACGTTCGTGAATCGGCGTATCTAGCTAATTTACATATTCGATGTGTAAATCGACGAAAGCACCACCTAACGGCCAGCGTAAACATGCAACTAAGATACGACGGCGTAGGAGACTTACGCTGGTCGTATCTTAGCAAGATTTAAGCATATCTCGTTTTGAGAATACGCTTAAAGATACGACGGCTCAGATTCTGAGTTGCGACGGCGTATCTACTGATACGCTGGCGAAACTCTACGTGAATCTGGCCCAGAGATTTCCCTGACGGGAAATAATTACTTCCCCCCCAGGGAAAGATAATAACATGTACCTAAAATGGACCCATTCGGATAGACTCAAGCCCCATACACACTATCAGTTTTCCTGACGGTTTTCTCTTCAGGTTTACCAAAACCATCTAATATGAGGTCAAACCTCAAGAGTTTCAATTTGTATGCAATCAGGCAGGCCCTTGTACTACATGGTTTTGGTAAACCTGATGAGAAAACCGTCAGGAAAATTGATAGTGTGTATGGGGCTTGAGATTAAGAGATGTGTTAAAAATGAATACGTTATGCTCACTAGGAGACCTACGAGAAAAATATGGAGTAACGGCGTGGGATAGGTGGAGATACGGGCAGCTCCAACATTTTATCGAGTCCCTTCCAAAACCCCTCCGCTCTGCCGAAAAGTTCAATTCCCTCAAAGGGGACGATCTCTAAAATCTATAGGCTGCTGATAACCTCTATGGATGATGGGTTAATGAGTCCCCTGGAAAGATGGGAGATAGAATTAAACCAAGTAGTGCCAGAGACGTTGAGGAAGAAGGTTATGGATTATGTGTATGCTACCTCAAGGGACACAAGGATAAAAGAAATGAATTATAAATTACTAACCAAGTGGTATTATGTCCCTAAATTGCATAAAATGAACCATAATACTTCACCTTCGTGCTGGAGGGAATGTGGGGAGGAGGGAAGCCATGCCCATATTTGGTGGCAATGTAGTGTGATCCAAACGTTTTCGGTGAAAGTACTGGATCTAATTAAGCAGATAGAAGGGAAGGAAATAAAACCAGACCCATGGAAATGCTTAGTTCATGCAATGGAAGGACCTAGAAAGAAGTATAGAGCGTCACTTACCCCATTTCTGTTGAATACAGGAAAAGCACTTATACCGAAACATTGGAAATTGAAAGAAGCGCCAAGGATAAAAGAATGGTTTATGGAGATAGATAAAACAAAGGTAATGGAAGAATTAATAAGTCTCCATAAGGATTTAGAAATAAGATTTTAGAGTACATGGGGTAAATGGATGAAATTCAAGCAATCCCCGATCTATCTGGGAATCATGGGGAATGAGGAGAGTACATAGAGGTTGATGCCCTTGGGGTCTACCCTATGTATCACTCTTATCCTATGGCAGCCCTCCTGCCCCCTTCACCCCCTCCCCCCTTTTTTTTTCTCTTTTTGAAAGTGAGATATTTATATATATAAAACACATGTGTGCACATAGATAAAGAAAGGGGATAATAGAGGGGGCGCCCATATGTGGATGTGCGTAAAAATGCGTCCCCGTATATGCTCTCCCCTCTACCTAATCCCCCCTCTCGCATGTAAAAAAAAAAAATTCTATCCCCCCCCCCCCCCCCCCTCTTTTTTTTTTTTGAAGAGGTATAACAAGGATAGAGGGATATGATCTTCCCTCTCCCCTTTTGAAATTAAAGCCGCACATAGATATAGAAAAGCACAGGTATAGAATTGGGATGCACCTAGGTGGGTAACTATGAATGGGTGGGGGTTACAATATGGGGGGGGGTAGGTTGGGCGGCCTGGGATCGGCATCCCCTCTTCAGACCCATTTGGCTCCGAGAGGTCTTGGAAGATAAGAGAATGCGCTAGGTATAGATAGATATACTTGAAGCGCACGCTTTAGGAGGCTGGATCCTTCTGCGTTCCCGTATATATTTTATCGTATGTTTTTATGAATGTATTTATGTGAATCAGGAAAATAAATCTTTTGTAATCTTATAAATGTTCATAAAGCAAATGTTTGTAAAGTATGTAAAAGTTTTCATGTGAAAAATAATAAAACAAAAATTTAACACAGGTTTTATTTCACACAAACTTGTCTAGGTAGAGGGATGGATGGTTAGGAGAATGTTCAGCAGTGTTGTAAGTAACGGAGTTACAATAAACGCAGTTACCTAACGCAGTCCCTTTTGAGGGTAACGAGTAATCTACCTGATTACTCTTCCCTTCACGGTAACGCAGTTCCCATTACTTGGGCGGCATTACCACAATTAGATCTACCGCCACTAGATGGCAGCAGAGTAATTGCTTCTGCCTGCGCTGTGAACATAAATATGGGTGGAACTCCGCTTTAGAATTATGTGACCGCTGTGATGGCCTGTCACAGCGGTCTGAAAACTCCCAATCACAAGGAGCCCTGGATACAATGAGCCCCACCCGCCTCACACTGACCTATCACCGGGGAACAACTCACATCGATCACACACACTGTGTGCGCAACCTGATCAATGATCCGGGGAGCACATGGCCGGAACAAAATGTTCCACAGAACAAACGTTCCCTATACAACACAGTGTACACAGCGACATCTAGTGGTCACCATGGTAAGTGCAGGACACCTATACAGACCAATGATCAGCAGGTTATTTTTGGTCAGTGATTTCATCTCTTCATCAGACAACAAAGAAAAATCTGACATCCCCATTCCAGATCCCTTGCATCTAATAAAGCTTATATAAGATAAATAAAAATAATAAACTATAGAAAATTCTAATCAAGCCTTATTTAAGATTTTAAATTACAGACTCTGTAAACGTCAAGGGAATGTATATTATAAACCAGCCCTCAAAATTTCCACTCGCCTACTAGCATTTGGCGAGTGGATTTGAGCTGGGGGCGAGTGATGACAGGGCTGCATGACCAATCTCCCTGCAATCTGTGCCTACACTTAGAGTCCCAGTGAGATTGGCGGCCGAAGAGGAAAGGTGCATGCTCAGGAAAAGTAGTCTGGTGAGCCGCGAACAGGCAGAGCAGTACACAGGTACTCTCCTTACAATTCTCATTAAGCTATGGGACCTAACAGTATGACCTCTCTGAGCCTGCCCCCTCCCCCCGGGCCCCGACCAATGTAGCTGGAGAGCAGAAAGTAATGAGTGAGGTGGAGGATTGCGAAAATTACCACTCCGGTGCAGCGCTCACTGAAAGTTGCCCTGACATGAGAGCGGCAGCCTTCCAGTTTGTGCAGTTTTCTTCTCCTTGTGCTCTATGTACAGTAAGTGTCCAACAGTTCAGCCTGAGCACCTCTCAATGTGTGCTGTGCTATGGTGTCAATGGCTGTGCAGTTGTGTGGATCCCAGCGCTGGATTGTACTCCCTCCCGCTGTGCTGCAGCTCCTCTCCTCTCTGCCAGCCTGAATAAAAGGGGGAAGTGGGTACATGCAAGCGTGGAGCCGCACACACAGGCTCCTGATGATGAGATGAATGGGAGAGAGAGAGAGAGAGAGAGGATGGATGGGAGTTGCAGAGGAGACAGCAAGAGAATGGGGAAGAGACCCAGTTCTAGTGCCATGTCCCTCTGGTCTGCCCCCAGTGCCCTGTCTCTCTGGTCTGCCCCCAGTGCCCTGTCCCATTTTGTTAAAGTTGTTGTTGGTAATATTTATTTTGTAACTTCATTCTGCATAAAACATTGTCATTCCATGAGATCATCTACGAGGGCGTGTTTACAGGTGCAATTAGGCGCAGGGCAGTGTATGAATTAGGTGGGGCAACTGGTGGCGAGTAACTCTTGAGGCCTGGCTAGTAGCTCAGGACTTGAAATTTTGAGCCCTGTTATAAACATACATTTTAATCCAGCTTATAATTTGGATGTAATATGTAGCAGATGGATAAGGGTTTTAAGTCCTATTAGCTGCACATACATGGTGGGACGGATGCACATAGGCTGGGATATACACAAGATCACCATTTGTTTCCGGTATTCTTCTCTCAAGGATCTGGCATTCTTTTGTCTTGGAGTATTAACTCACTGCTCCCTGGCAAGCGCCCGTCATCTGCTTCTCAACAAAGCATTGTAGAATATTAAAAAAAAATCAGTTACTTTGCTGAGTAACTAATTACTTTTTCAATGTAGTAACTGAGTCACTAACGCAATTACTTTTTCGGAGAAGTAATTTGTAACTGTAACTAATTACTTTTTTAAAGTAAGATGAGCAACACTGAAGTGAAGCCCGGAGTGACAATGACAGAGAGAAAAAATAACGGAGGGCTGGCCATGACTGAGTGGAATCAGGAGCAACAAAAGGGTTAAGGTAGGGAGGTGCATTCAGGGGAGTGGCTGTAGGATCATTTCCAGGGAGGGGAGTGGTCATATATATATACAGGGGGCGGGGCCTGCCGCGTGCACACGGCAGGAAGTTAGACACAGGGAGGCAGGTTTTCCCACCCACCCTCCCTTGTGTTGTTTTATGTGGTGTGGTGCGTTTGTTTTCTTATTTTGCAGGTTTGGAAAAGGTGCGTCACGACAGCGGAAGCGGTGTCCTTGGTCTTTGATGGTGACAGTTAACTGATGGAATGGAAATGGTTCGGGGGCTCATCGGTGGGATGGGCCCCGTATGGGGTTTATTGCAGTGGAACGGTGTCTGCTGTAATACGGTGACGGTGCACCGTGGGTTAAAAGGGGTGTCTCCGAGCTGGAGTCGGCTGGGGGCCTTGGTATGGTAAATAGTACCGCAGTGCGGTGGTAAAAAGGAAAGGGTTAATGGGAGTTACCGTCAAAGACCAATAGGGGCTGGTGTTAATAATAAAAGTGTTTTGGTAAAGAGTTTGTTAATAATAAAGTTTGGAATTGTTGGAAATTCCTATTATCTAAGATTTGGTAATATATATATTTATTTGGTTATAAAATAAATGGCTGTTGTGGCCAATTTTACTCCAATATACTGTGTCGGTCTTGTTACTGGGAAGGAAGGAAATGGGGGAGGGAAGAAGGGTGGTTGTTTAAGGGGGGAAGGGTAATATGGGATGGGTACGGGCAAGGTTGCACATTGAAACTACAATAGTCATGTTCAGGTACACAATGCAGATCACTGAAGAACTTCTAATGCCGCGTACACACACGACCGTTATTCATGTCATGGAAAAAACAAAGTTTTTCTCGACGTGATTCCTCTCAAGCCTGCCTTGCATACACACGTTCGTGAAAAAAAATGCTCGAGCACAGTGCGGTGACATACAACACGTACAACGGCACTAAAAAGGGGAAGTTCCATTCGAATGCCGCCACCCTTTGGGCTGCTTTTGCTGATTTTGTGTTACTGCGTGTTAGTAAAAGTTTGGTAAGAGACGATCCACGCTTTTCAGTCTTTGTGTTTTTCAGTCTGTTACAGCGTGATGAATCTCCATTCCGAACACTAGTTTTACCAGAACGAGTGCGTCTGAGCATGCATGTTTTTTTCCCCCTTTGTTAAAGCGTACACACAACCGTTTTTAATGACGTGAAATAGAACGATGTGAAAAACGTCAAGAAAAAAATAGAGCAGGTTCTACATTTTTAATGGTAATTTTTCTCGTCGAAAAATGCTCTGGAGCATACACACGACTGTTCTTCACGTCAAATTAAAAAAATTGCGTGTTTACGCGGCATTAGTTTCAAAATTCACACTCGCCACTTTCCTCAGAGTGGGTATTGCTCACCCGGATAACCCCTCTCACTGGCCTAGCAGCCGGGATGATGCACAGACAAAAATAATATAGTCTCTGCCACAGACCTTTCTTTGAAAGTAGAAAAAAACTGTTCCGAATCCTCTGCCACATGATTTAGTACCCGGATTTCCAGCCGTACAGTTTAGAGCCTTTACGTCGAACCAGAAATACTGTAAGGCATCATAGAATAAGGTGCATCCTCCAATAAAGTTACCAGGCCTCTCCTGAGATACCAGCCTTCCACTTGGTCCTCCACAGGACAGGTCCTCCCCTGGTTTCCTCCATTGAGAGGCTTCCTCCCGCAGGACAGACAGCACGGGATCACCTTCAAGGAGTAGGCCCCAGTCAAGACAACTGGGCCTACATGGCCGAAAAACAGCCTCGGACCAACAGTTTAGCTTTATTACAGTGTGTAGAGAAAATATATACATCCTTAGGAGTTGTACATATATTTATACACTACATAGCTTGGCTAGATCTGCTATTAGTATTTGTCAGGCAGGAGATTGTGCAGGCAGGAGATTGTGCATAGCTGCAGTGCTCTAACGTGTTGTATTGCCTGTGGCTGTGTGCTGTGTTTAGTTTACACCTAAACGTACTCGGTGTAACTGCACTAGTCCTGCTTATTTGCACCTAAGCGCATTTGCTTAACCACTTAAGACACGGACCAAAATGCAGGTAAAGGACCTTGCCTCTTTTTGCGATTCGGCACTGTGTTGTTTTAACTGACAATTGCGCGGTCGTGCGACGTGGCTCCCAAACAAAATTGGCGTCCTTTTTTCCCCACAAATAGAGCTTTCTTTTGGTGGTATTTGATCACCTCTGCGTTTTTTTTTTTTTTTTTGCGCTATAAACAAAAATAGAGCGACAATTTTAAAAAAAATGCAATATTTTTTTACTTTTTGCTATAATAAATATCCCCCAAAAATATATAAAAAAACATTTTTTTTTCCTCAGTTTAGGCCGATACGTAGTCTTCTATTTTTGGTAAAAAAAAAATCGCAATAAGCGTTTATCGGTTGGTTTTCGCAAAATTTATAGCGTTTACAAAATAGGGATAGTTTTATCGCATTTTTATAAAAAATATTTTTTTTTACTACTAATAGCGGCGATCAGCGATTTTTTTCGTGACTGCGACATTATGGCGGACACTTCGGACAATTTTGACACATTTTTGGGACAATTGTCATTTTCACAGCAAAAAATGCATTTAAATTGCATTGGTTACTGTGGAAATGACAGTTGCAGTTTGGGAGTTAACCACAGGTGGCGCTGTAGGGGATGTGTGACCTATGTGTTGTGTTTACAAATGTAGGGGGGTGTGGCTGTAGGTGTGACGTCATCGATCGCATCCCCCTATTACAGGAATGACGCGATCGATGCTACGGCCACAGAGAAGCACGGGTAAGCCGTGTGTACACACGGCTCTCCCCGTTCTTCCGCTCCAGGGACGGATCACCGCACTGCAGCGGTGATCGGGTCCGCGAATCCCGCGGTCCCGGTCCTGGAGCTTCGGACCGGGTCGCGGGCGACCCACGGCTGGGTACTAAAATCAACGTATATATACGTTGATGTGCCCAGCCGTGCCATTCTGCCGACGTAAATGTGCAGTAGGCGGTCTTTAAGTGGTTAAAGTGCATGTTTGCTGTGTAATCGCACGTAAGCGCATTTACTGTAAGTGCAAGTTTGCTGTGTAATCGCACGTAAGCGCATTTACTATAAGTGCAAGTTTGCTGTGTAATCGCACGTAAGCGCATTTACTGTAAGTGTACGTTTGCTGTGTAATCGCACGTAAGCGCATTTATTGTAAGTGCAAGTTCGATAATAATGTTTAAATTAAAAAAAAAATGAAACCTTTCCTTTAAATATTGTACCTGATGGGTGTCTATAGTTTGCCTGTGAAAACGTCTTTGAGAACCCGGGTCTTGCCCGACGGAACATGTATCAATGGAAAAAAGTTTTAAAAACGGTCCGTTCCCTGCTCTCTGCTACAGAGAGCTCCATCTCCGATATATAATCTACCCCCTGTATCCATTTTTTTTATAGATGGCTTCCTCACTTGGAGAATTTTTTTGGGGATCAGGGCCTTTGCAGCATTAAGCAGGGACCAAAGTTTCTTGATATTGCTTCTTAGTTTTATTGTTCCCGTGGAATAACACATTCCAGGCATTTTGAGGGATCTAACCTCAATGTGCTCTAAAATACTATACCAGTACTCTTATTTTTGGGCACTCCCACCAAATATGTATTGTTGTTCCCGTTTGTTTACAGTCCCTTCAGCACTGGGGAGATCTACTTGGCAGAATTTATTGATTCTTTCCGGGGTCAGGTGCCATCTTACCAAACACTTATGCTGGGAACACATGATCATTTTTCGGCATGAAAAAAACATTGGCCCAGATTCACAGAGCGATTACGCCTGCGCAACAGGAGATGCGCGTGCGTTAGTCTAAATGTGCGCGTGCGTTTCGTTGCGCGGCATCCCCAGAACGAGATACGCAAAAAATCGAAAAAAAATTTGTCCCGCGTAATTTCGTTAGACTGGCGCATCCTTCCGCGCAAAAGTGCGCTAGACACACCATTGATTTGCTAGTCAAATATGCTAATGAGGGACTTACGGGGATCCACAAAACAACGTTGGGGCAGCGCAGGCTACGCGGTGTGCGCAACAGCAAAATGTCCTGTCTAAAATTAGAGCTTATAAAAGCTGGTCTAAAAAAAGAAAAAAAGTCTACTTGTTAGATAAAGCAACACTGTTAGTGAGGAGCTCAGCAGTCACACGTGTTGCTCAACAATCTGTATGCCAACATGCCAGGGGCATCGTCGCACATAGCTATACTACTGACTTTAGATGAACAAAGAAGGACGAGGGCACGGAGGATGGCACGGAGGATGGCACGGAGGATAGCACGGGAGAGGATATACCGTACCCGCATAGACCTGTTTGGCATGAGTGATTCTGAGGTGTTTCGCATCTTCAGATTCACCCCTCATGCCATCCTGGAATTAACCACAACCCTGCAGGAGGACATCACCAGCCCAACACACCGCTCACATGCAGTGCAGCCACTGGTCAAGGTCATGGCAACACTCCATTTCCTTGCCAGTGGCTCTTTTCAGCGTACAAGTGGAGTGGTGGCTGGGATGTCACAGTCCTCCATGAGCAGATGTGTGCACCAGGTTGTCCCTGCAATCCTCAGACGCATGGCCAACCAAATCATCAAACCCACCACTGAGGAGCTGCGGCTGAAGGCAATGACAGATTTCTACAGAATTGCCAGATTCCCACGCACCATCGGGGCCATTGATTGCACACATGTGGCACTCCAGCCCCCCCCAGGAGACAGAGCACATGTACTGCAATCGGAAGCATTGGCATTCCATCAATGTACAGGTGATAGTCGATGCCCAAGGCCTCATATGGCACGTCCGTGCCAAACACCCAGGATCCAGCCATGACAGCTACATATACAATCAATGCCACATCCGATTGGAATTCGATCAGAACGTGTATGGGGACAGCTGGCTGGTTGGTGAGTGACATGGGTGGCAGGCATGACTATCCCCTCCCATGATGCACATCACAAGGGGCACATGCATGACTAACATCCTCCTGTCTTTTCCCTTACAGGTGACTCTGCATATCCACTGGGACCCCATCTCATGACTCCTATCCGGAACCCCCAAACCCCAGGAGAGGAAAGATACAATCAAGCACATGCCCAAACACGAGCAGTGGTGGAGCGCACCTTTGGCCTCCTAAAGTCACGTTTCCGATGCCTGGATAAGTCTGGGGGTACCCTCTTGTATTCCCCAAACTTTGTGTGCCAGATCATCGGTGCATGTTGCATGCTGCACAACTTTGCAGAAAGAAAGGGCCTGCAGATTGACCTACGTGATGACCTGACCCCTGAACCAGACAATCCCCCCCTAACCGAGGCTACCCCGTCTTCTGAGGGAAGAGCAGCCAGGAGACAGCTCACATTGGGCATCTTTGCACGTTAAACATACACATTAATCATGGCACAATGAGAATGCATGCATGCACACCACTGTGGTCCCTAGCACACACAACCCACATCCACATCAAATTGGATTGGCACCAGTCCACCATGCTGGACTTGTGAGCAGCAACGCCACACCAAGGCTCCAATTATGTCACTGAACATTCATACACCAATCACACGGACCTGGGGATCACTTCTCCCTGGTCCTGGGGAACCCTTCTCCACCAAAATAGAGGGTGACACCCCTTTTCCGGCAGGAATGTCACCCCCACATTCACACAGCATTCACAACACAAAAAAAAATGACCAGCAAAAGCAAAAAATTTTCAAAAAAAAATAAAAAAAATTACAAAAAATAAATAAAAAATTTGGAAAAAAAAAAAATGGGGGAAAAACAAATTACTGCCCTCTGCGTGAGCCACGCCTGGGGCGCCCCCGGCCACGGCCCCGGCTTCTTAGGGGAGACTCATGGGGAAGGGGTAAAACCGGGGAAGGAGGATCAGCCCCTGATCTCTGCCCACCTGGTGGCCTGCCCTCCAAGGCCACGGCAATTCTGTCCAGGGCAGCACCAAGTGTTGCCGTGTTGGCCTGGATAGCCAGGGTAAGGGCCCTCACATCCTGCCCAACGCCTGCTGATGTCGTCTGCAGTTCGTTTAGGCAGGTTGTGAAAGCCCGGGAGTGGGAGTCCAGGTTCCCCAGCGTATCCTTGATGGAGGACAGGCTCTCCTCCATCCGCACCAATGTCTGGCTGACCTGTCCCAGATGGCAGGTCTGGAGGAACTGGTCCCTTCTCAGGGTGGCGGGCAGGAGATCGGCCAACCCCCTGGTGGTCTGGGATGACATCCTGCCTCCAGCTGATGCTTGTGGCCGGGGAGAAGGGGAGGCCCTTGTGAGGGGAGCCATGTTGGGGAAGAGGGGGGGCTCCCCCTTAGGGAGGCCTGCCTGCTGCCAGCCAGAGGGGAGGAGTCCTCAAAACCCAAACGTCCAGTGCCTGACATGGACTCCTCCTCCTCATGATTCTCCTCCTCCTCATGATTGTCCTCCTCCTGTTGAACCTCCTCCGCGGACTCCGGCCTTGTTGGGGGGGCCTCATTAGGCTGCTGTCCTGGGGTTGGTGCGGTCAGGCCAGATGGCCCTGCACCCTCCTGCACATCTGTGGATGACACAAAACATTCACAGGTTGGAGGATCCGCACACTTGCCACATATTCCCTTTCACCCCCTCCCCCACACATGCTACACACCTGATATTAAAAAATAAAACAACTTACCTGGCACCACGGGCTCGGGACTTGAGTCAAAGCCGGGCAGGCCCTCAACTTCATGCCGATGAAAGGTCAGGGCCACCGCACGCTCCTCCGCTGTCAGGCTAATACGGCATGGTGGGCCCCCTCCTGTGCCCCTGGCATGGGCATGCATTCTGGCCAACTTCTTTTTGACCAGACGCCGGAGGTCATTGATTTTTTTGTCAATCCCAGACCTGGTCCGTGTCTCCCCCTGCCCCGCTGAATTCACCTGGTCAGTGATCCTATCCAAAATCTCCCTCCTCCTGGCCGGGGTGGTGTTGGCACTCTCTGGGCCGTGGAGGTAACGCCCATACTCGCTAATGGCCCGGGCAAGAATCTGTTTTTCCACAACTGTAAAATTCAGCTTGCGTTTTCTCTCAGTCATCCTTCCAAAAAAAAACAGTCCCAGTCAACAAAATTCACGCACACAAACAAGCACAACCAATCACAAAAAAACACACACACACACAGAGAAAACGACTCAGCAAGAAACAGTCCCCAAAAAACAAAACAAAAATACAGCAGGAAAAGAAACAAAAAGAAATATATCAATCAAACAAACAGTCTCTCAAACACTTATCAAAAACCACTTTCAAAAATCTACTAACAAACACCTGATCACACAGAACACTAATCTGACAACTACAAAACACACCGCAACGAACAACAAGAACAAAAGCACTTGGTTAAATGGGAAGGGACAAAGGGATGTACTTTTGCAAAGGAAGTGCGTTTGTGTGTGTCTATTTATGCTGTTTGCATAGTTCACAACATTGCCCTAGGCCATTTCCAATTTCACTGATTGCGCCGCTCCCGAGCTGTGAGCATGCGCACATCGGAGCTGACATGGTCTCGTTCAAGCGCGCATGCGCGAGCCGGCCGGCCCTTCATTTGCATGGGGTCACGGCTCATTTCAATGTAACACGCCCACGTCCTTCCCAATTTGTATTACTCCTCCTTACGCCTCTGAAAAAACGTTACGTATGCGCAATTTCCTGCGCAAAAGCTACGAGAATAGGGTGATTACGCGGCAAAATTGCGCAAGTCTAACGTAAAGGCGGTGCGCTACGCCGGTCTAATAATGAGCAGATGTACCTGAATCTGGGCCATTGTTTTTAAAAAATGTCATTTAAAATGATTTTGTGTGGGTTTCACATCATTTTTCAGGTTCTGAAAAACGTCAAAAAATAACATCGTTTTTAAACAGCGTTAAAAAATGCAGCATGTTCGAATTTATTTTCCGGGTTGTAAAAAATTATCGTGTGTGGGCTAAAACGATGTTAAAAACCCACGCATGCTTAGAAGCAAGTTATGAGACGGGAGCGCTCGTTCTGGTAAAACTATCGTTCATAATGGAGTAAGAACATTCATCACGCTGTAACAGACAAAAAAGCGCAAATCGTCCTTTACTAACACAGAATCAGCTAAAGCAGCCCAAAGGCGAAAGGAACTTCTCCTTTATAGTGCCGTCGTACGTGTTGTATGTCACCGCACTTTGCTAGATCATTTTTTTTTAAATGATGGTGTGTGGGCAACGTCATTTTAATGATGAAGTTGGAAAAACAACATTTTTTCTACATGCTGAAAATTGTCGTTTTTTTTCATGCCGAAAAATAATCTTGTGTGTGCGCGGCATTATAGTTAGCTTCAATACTTCTATCATTTCCTTTATTGTTTAAATCTTGTTCCCATTTCTTTATATAAGGTAAAACCCCACTTCCTTCTAAATCTGTTAATATATCATACACTTGAGAAATTCCATGTTTTATAGGCATTTTAACATTGCAAAGTTGTTCAATTGGATTCCGGGTATTCTCCTCTCCAATTGGTTGAGGGATTGTGCTCACTAATAGTGAGCACACAATAGTGTTGCTCACGAATATTCGCATTGCGAATATTCGCTACGAATATTGCATATTCGAGAATTCGCGAATAACTCGAATATCACGGCGAATATTCGCTATTTCGAATATTCGTATTTTTCAAATTTCGCAATAAATTTCGCATTTTTTTTATAAAATATAGCGAATATTCGTAAATATCGAATATTCGTGATATTTTATCCAAAAAAAAAATAGTGAAATTTCGCAATCATTTTCGCTTTCGCATATGCGAAATTTCGCTATTTTTTTTTTTATAAAATATCACGAATATTCGATATTAACGAATATTCGCAAATATTCTTCGAAATATTCGTGAAATATCGCAAAATCGAATATGGCGTATTCCGCTCATCACTACTCACTAAGTCCTTAAAGCGGATCTCCACCCTAAAGTGAAGATCCGCTGATCGGAACCCTCCCCCCCTCCGGTGTCACATTTGACACCTTTCAGGGGGGAGGGGGGGTGCAGATACCTGTCTAAAGACAGGTATCCGCACCCACTTCCGGCCCGCAGTCTCGGGCAAAAGACGGGCTTTTCCCGTTGTATGCTGGGAACTCTCGGCTCCCAGCACACAGCGGGAGCCAATCGCGGGCGCAGCGCGACTCGCGCATGCGCCGTAGGGAACCGGGCAGTGAAGCCGGAGCGCTTTACTTCCTGGTTCCCTCGCCGTGGATGGAGGGGGGAGCAGCAGGGTGACGAGCGATCGCTCATCCTCTGCTGCGGACGCCGCTGGACTCCAGGACAGGTAAGTGTCCTAATATTAAAAGTCAGCAGCTGCAGTATTTGTTGCTGCTGGCTTTTAATATGTGTTTTTGGTGAACCATCCGCTTTAAGTTGTAAGTTCTCCCACTCACTTACCTGCTGCCACCCATGCATTGTTATTAATTCTAGTCTTGTCCTAATTTGCCCTTGTGTCATTATATTTTTCAATTGTGCCTTTCCCATATATCTTCCCACCCGTGTCCCATTGCCTGGGGTGAAAAAGCTTGTTCCCGACAATGGAATTAGTGGAGAATTATACTCCCACTTTTCCCGTCGCTATAGTCTATCCCATACTTTGAAAACTATTTTAGTTAACTTGTGCGTGTCAGAATTAAGTGTTCTATTTTTAGGTGGTATCCAAATATTTTTCCCTAACTGTGTCTTGTGCAACATATTTTCCATTTTTACCCATCTCTTATTTGTGTTTGCCCATTCCACGAATCTTGCAATGATTACTGCCGTGTAATATCTTTTAATATCGGACACCGCCAGGCCTCTTTTTTTTTTTTTCCTAGATAGGAGCCCACCACTTGCTCTTGGTTTTTTATTCTGCCAAATATATTTCAGAATAATTGATTGTTTTAATAGTTTTAAAAAAAAACATTAAGGTATCTCTATCAGGAGCATTTGGAATTTGTATAGAAGTTTTGGTAGGATCACCATTTTAAGTAAATTTATACTTTCCATCCACGAGATAGGTCTCCTCGATAGGTTTTCTATATCTTCTTTTACTTCATTCAATAATGAAATATAATTGGCACGATATATCTTTTCTCTGGCTCCCAGGAGAACGCGAATTCCTGTTGTAAAGCTGTTTCCTCTTTTCTTTCTATTCGTAAAATTAATATTGTTGTTTTTGTGGGGTTTATCTTAAAGTTTGTGAGCTCACCATAATCCTTCAATTCTTTTATTACGTTTGGTAAGGATAAGGTCACAGCTTTTGCGGACGACATACTTCTATATATAACTAAGCCAAGGTTATGTTCTTCTTCTCCCATTCTAACTCCTCCTATATCCGCATTTTTCCAATTTTTTTCCAACAATAGTTCCAATGCAATTACATATAGGAGCGGTGAAAGCTGATACCCTTATCTTGGTCTGTTAAACATCTCAAAAGCCTTATGGCTTCACTGCCTGTTTCCTACTGCGCATGCATACGAGTATAAAAAAAAATGCAATTTTTTTTTTTTGTTAAAAAAAAATATATGAGTGGAACTCCACTTTAAAAAGATCTCTCCATGTTAGCCTATGGCCTCATGCCCACCATGATGTTTTTGAGCTGTAAATGGCTGAGCCGTTTTTAAGCTGCAAAAAAAAAACATGACCAGTGCCTTCTGAAGCTCCAGCGGATTAACGCTGTGTTAAAGAGGAGGTTCACCCTAAATATTCTCTCCCCCATGCGATCCAGCATACTGGCGTCAGCGCCAGTATGCTGTGTTTTTTTTTTAAATCCCCCACTTACTGTGAAATCTTTCATTTTAATTTCTTTCCCCCCGTGGTGGATGGTGCTTGTATAGCGCGTCACATCTTACGAAAATACCCGATTTAGGACTCGGGTATTTCCGGCGCAATGCGGCGCCTGCGCACAGACCTAGGAGCTGACTGCACAGGCGCCGTATTTCTCCGAGTCCTATGGCTAAAAAGCCGAAATAGGACTCGGAGATATACGGCGCCTGTGCAGTCAGCTCCTAGGTCTGTGCGCAGGCGCCACATTGCGCCGGAAATACCCGAGTCCTAAATCAGGTATTTTCGGAAGCTTTGACAAGCTGTATAGGCGCCAGCCACCGCGGGGGAAACAAATAAAGAATTAAGATTTCACAGTAAGTGGGGGATTTAAAAAAAAACAGCATACTGGCGCTGACGCCAGTATGCTGGATCACATGGGAGAGGGTATATTTTAGGGTAAACCTCCACTTTAAGCCTCATCCGGGATTTCTTTCTCTATTCAAAATCAATGGTTCCCTATAGGAGCCCATTGGCACCAGAAGTCGGATCAAGATGATCCGACTTGTTGGGCGATGTGTGTGCGGAGAATCTTGAAGGGAAGCCCCACGAAAACAAAAAATTGCGTGAGGTTCCTCCCAGGATACCAGACCCTTCTGTCTAGTATGGATCTTAAGGGGAATCCCCCCCCAAAAAAAAGGCATGAGGTTCTCCCAGGATCCATACCAGACCCTTATCCGAGCATGCAGCCCGGAAGGTCAGGAAAGGGGGCGAGCGAGCGAAATCCTGCATTACATAAAGGGGACGGGGTTAGAGGGGACAGGGTCAGGTGATGGGTGGCCCCGCCCTCACCTACATAAGAGCTCTCACTGGCTCCCGCCGCATCATTCCTGGGATGTCTCCGATGGAGACAGGATGTGCTCCGCTGGACATCTCATCACTGGATCCTGGACCTGGATAAAGAGGAGATCATCTCATCGCTGGACTCTGGCAGAGAGAATAGCATCCATCGCAGGATACCGACAGAGTTGGTGCATTTATTTTTAATAAAGGACTTCTTTCAACGGTGTCTGTGTGTTTATTTTACAATTTGTTACACTTTCTTTGTGAAATGGTAGGGGTACAATGTACCCCTTACCAATTCACATAGGGAGGACCAGGATCTGGGGGTTCCCTTTGTTAAAGGGGTCTTCCAGATTGCGATAAGCCCCCACCCACAGACCCCCACAACCACCGGGCAAGGGTTGTGGGGATGGGGCCCTTGTCCCCATCAACATGGGGACATCCTCCCCATGTTGAGGGCATGTGGCCTGGTACGGTTTAGGAGGGGGCACTCTCTTGTCCCCCTCTTTTCCTGCGGCCTCCCAGGTTGCGTGCTCATATAAAGGGTCTGGTATGGATTTTTGGGGTGAACTCCACGCCCTATTTTTTTGGGGGGGGGGGTGGAGTTCCCCTTAATATCCATACCAGACCTGAAGGGCCTGGTAATTGAATTTTGGGGGAACCCCACGCATTTTTTTTATCAATGACTTTCAATGCCAATTCATTATAGCCGCGAGTGATTTTAAATGACTTTTTTTCCTTCAGAAATTATATTTTGTGTAGGGACAGTTTGGAGCACAGGAAACAAGCGCTGCTTTACAGACATACTATAGACATACCACCTAGGTATTAAATTTAAAGGAATATTTCACGTTTATTGTTTCACTTTAAGCATTATTAAAATCACTGCTCGTACAGAGAAAAGGCAATACAGAGAAAAGGCATTGAAAGTCATTGATAAAAAAAAAAACTTCTGTTTTTAAAACTTTTTTTGCATTGATACATGTCCCCTGGGGCAGGACCCAGGCCCCCCAAACACTTTTTATGACAATAACTTGCATATAAGCCTTTAAAATTAGCTTATTCGATTTTTCGTGTTCGAGTCCCATAGACTTTAACAGTGTTCAGATGTTTGAACAAACGTATTGCCTGTTCACATTTTTTGATGCAAACCGAACTGGGGGCTCATCCCTAGTGCCCATCAGTGTAGCCTCATCAGCACACATTAATGAATGAGAAAAATTACCTGCTTGCTAATTTTATAACAAGATTTGTTTTTTCAAAATGTTTGGCCTGTTTTTGTTTGTTTAGCAAAAAATAAAAACCCCAGTAGTAAATAAACACCACTAAAAGAGAGCTCTATTTTTGTGAAAAAATAATAATAACATTTTTATTTGGTTACAGCGTACCATGACCGTGTAATCGTCCTTCAAAGTGCGACAGCGCTAAAAACTGAAAAGTGGCCCAGGCAGGAAGGGGGTAAAAGTGTCCAGTAGTGAAGTGGTTAATGAAATAGAAAAATCAAGCAAGTCCCTGATTCTCATGGCATAAAAATGCAGTGCAGAGCTAGGAACTCCTATGAGATCCTGAGATCACAGCCCTAACATTTATCAAAAGCTGATGGGTGACTCACCTGACTGTTACCTACCCGAAACTGAAACACCTGATCCAAGTTTACTCTTTACTTACATTAACATCTATCACTTGCAAAGAATTTTAATGGAACAATGATTAGCATTGACATCCAGGGCAAATTTAGCACTAATTTGCATTAAATCTAAAGAATCCTCCCAATGTGTTACTCCTAAACAAAATGTTTTCCATGAAAATAATGAATCTTAATAAAGATTGCAGAAAACATACACCCTATAATAAAAACCCACACCCATAAATTACCCATCTATTACCTGTTTTAAATTCAGCAAGTATACGTTAACCACATCCATCTGTTTGTTTTCTGACTATTTCAAACATGAACAATAGGAATGACTTCCTATCAAGTTTATGAAATTACTTATTGTGCTTTTAACCACTTCCAGCCCACACCAATTCTGGTATTCCTTTCCTACATGTAAAAATCATATTTTTTTTAAAGAAAATTACTCAGAACCGTAGAGACCCTAGGGAATAAAATGACAGTTGTTGCAATTTTGTATGTCACATGGTATTTGTGCAGCAATTAAAAATTGTGCCCACTGGTGGAATGGCGCCAACCTTTGGTACTTAAAAATCTCCATAGGCTACACTTTAAAAAAGTTAACAGGTTACCAGTTTAGAGTTACAGAGGGGGTCTAGTGCTAGAAATATTGCCCTCACTCTAATGTTCACTGTGATACTTCACATGTCTGGTTTGAACACCGTAACATATGCAGACTCAAACTATGTATGTGTTCGCTTTTGCATGCGAGCACGAGAGAATGGGGGGCGGCTTTATTTTTTTTATTATTGTTTATTTAATTTTTTGATCACTTTTGTTCCTATTACAAGGAATTTAAACATTGTAAACCTTGTAAAAGGAATAGGGCATGACAGGTAGTCTTTTAGGAGAGATATAGGGTCTATAAATCCCCCAGATCTATCCTCTATGCTGGAAAGCTTGAGATAAAAAAAAAAAAAATAATAATAATAATCTCTGGCCCTCCAGCAAAAAAACGGCAGTGTTTACATCTGCCAGTGCTAGAAGTGACATCATGATGTCGCTTTCGAGCTCTGAGGGTCATAGAGCTGTCCGGAGACCATCTGGTCCCTGGCCAGCCCTATGGTAAACCGCCACCACCGAATAATGGCAGCTGGTTGGCTGTGCGGAAGTGCCTATCAGAGCCAGCGTCTCCCGAATGCTTATCAAGGAACGCACTCCCGTATGTACCCTGGATAAGACTGACGGCCGTTTTAGCCAATCAGGTTCACCGATTCTGGTTATCGGTAACCTGATTGGCTGATGCGTCATCGAGGGCGGGAGAAGAAATTGAGGGACGTGGAAGCAAAAAGGTAAGTGCATTTTACAGGGCACAGCGGCGACAATGGGCACAGAGGCGACAAAGGGCACAGTGGCATCAATGGGTACAGTGGTGACAAAGGGCACAGTGGTGACAATGGGCACAGTGGCAACAATTAAAGGGCACAGTGACATGCACAGTGGCAAAAATGGGCACAGTGGTGACAATGGGTACAGTGGCAACAATTAAAGGGCACAGTGACATGCACAGTGGCATCAATGGGCACAGTGCTGACAATGGGCACAGTGGCAACAATTAAAGGGCACAGTGGTGACAATTGGCACAGTGGCGACAATTGAGGGGCGCAGTGGCTGCGTTTGATGGCATGGCACAGTGGTGACAATTGATGGCACAGTGGCTGTGTTTGATGGCATGGCACAGTGACTGTGTTTGGCATTGCACAGTGGCTGTGTTTGATGGCATGGCACAGTGACTGCGTTTGATGGCATGGCACAGTGGTGCGAATTGATAGCATAGTGACTGCATTTGATGGCATGGCACAGTGGTGATAATTGATGGCACAGTGGCTGCGTTTGATGGCATGGCACAGTGGTGACAATTGATGGCACAGTGGCTGCGTTTGATGGGCACAGTGAGGCTGCAATTTTGTATTTATTTTTCATTTCTGCCTCCCCAAAAATTTTGAGCACCAGCCGCCACTGGTACTGGTACTCATACTCGTTGGCAAAAGACCGTATCAATGCAACCCTAATAGTGACCATCCATTAAAAATGTGAAGGTCATGTTGTAGACGCCGTCAGTAGTCTCTAAGATTTTTTTTCCTTGTTTTACATTTTTCGGATGGAAAAAAATCCTATGGGAAATTCTGATCGTCTTTGTGGAACTCCATCAAAGGAAATTCATACGCATGCAAAGAATCAAGTCGACGCATGCTTGGAAGCATTGAACTTAATTTTTATCGGCTCGTTGTAGTGTTTTACGTCACCGTGTTTTGTACAGTTGGAATTTTGTCTGACAGTGTGTATGCAAGACTGATGGAAGACCGCTTGATCGGAAATTTTGATGAAAAATTCCATCAGAAATTCCTATTGTGTGTACAAGGCATAAGACCTAGACGGTGAGTTTATGGTGGATTTTCCTATCCTGGGGAAGCACAGGGCTGGAAATATAATCCTCAAATGACTTTCAGAGATGAGATTTTGGGGTTTTGAGTGACTTTTACAGAGAACAGGCTCTTAAAATGACAAAGCATCAGATATATTTTTTACAGGAAGTGAATGCTTGCTAAGTAATGTGAACGCGCAACACTGTCAGGACAGAGTCATCTTTTTTTTGGCATCATTAATTTAGATTGAGATGCTGGCTCAAATATAGCACAGGTCATGGTGTCTACAGTATGTTTTCTGTACTCGTAAACAAACCTGTGACATGAGAATTAAATTGTTGGTTTATGATGGATAAAAGACACTTGGTGCAGTGGTTACAAGCTGTATAAATATAGCTAGACTGGAAGAGGGAAAAATGCCCTTGCTGTATAATGTATTTCGGGGTGACATCGCTGAGCATTTTCCCTCTCCATCAGTCCAGTGTACCTCTGCCATCTCACTCCCATTGACAGGATGGGGTCCCAGTGTACACCTAGCACAGACCTCATGCATGCACTTAATTGACTCTTACTTCTCCTGTGCCATGTGGCCAAGCTGTGGGTCTCCGTAACGTGGGTTCGGTCCTGATACGTACGGGGGAACCGACTGCTGGGAAGGAAACCAGGTACTGGCTGCAATGTACTTTGCACTAGTTCTTGGTTACCCAGAGCACCTGAATTTCTCCATCTTGTCTTTGCAAAGTAGTCCCTAAGGCCCCTTTCACATGTGCGGACAACCGGTCCGTTTATTACAAGTCCGTAGACGGACTTGTAATGCTTCCCTATGGGATCACGGCCGTTAGCGGATGAGCATCCACTAACGTCCGTAATGACCCGCCTCCGTCAGGATCCGGTTTTTCAGACGGAAAAAAACACAATTTTTCTTCCATCTGAAGGATCGGATCAGATGAATACGGACACACGGTCCGTATTCATCCGATTCCCCATAGGGGAGAGCGGAGGAGAGACAGGGCGGTCTCTGCACAGTGTGCGGGGACCGCCCTGTCCGCCGACAGCTCAGCGGGGATTTACGGATGATCCCCGCTGAGCCGACGGACACACACGGGGCGGATCAAAAACGGTCCGCTCTGTGTGAAAGGACCCTAAGTAGTAGCTTCACTGACTCCTGCTCTTTAAAATGCCAGAAACCATCATACATCCCTTTTAATGACTTTAGACCAGGCTTTAAACACTTGAAGCAATTTGTACTTCTTGGACTCTCGATAATGTTCAAATAGCAGATTCAGGCGTACAATAGGGGAAACAGTCCTGCTTCCGACAACACTTAGTTTTCTTCGGCACTCCAGCCGGAGTGCGTATAGCGTACCTGGACAGGCCTCTCTCACTGACCTGGCAGCCAGAGTATCACTCGGAACTTAGGGAGATGTCTCTGCCACAGACCCTCCTGAATAAATGTCAGGGAAACGCCTCTGCCACAGGCCCTCTCTGATTGCAGATATGGAGGTAGCCCTCCTAAGTAAAGTTACGCCTGGATTTTCTTCACATCGTCGCCCAGGTACCGACTGAAAGAGGAGTCAATTCTTCAGTGTCCGGTTACCTTGATCCCCGGTGGTTCGTCTGAATCCTATTGGACCGCCAGCCTCTCATTGGCGCTCCTCAGATGGACTCCCCACCGAAGAGCTGCACTTGCTTGGGATCTTCAAAAGTGGGAACTCAGTCGATTACTGAGTCTTAAATGTTCAGGGCCAACATGGCTCCGAAACCAGGAACACCGCGTGGCACACAAGCCCCGGCCAGGTAGGCCATAACGCTAGGAGCACGGTGATGTGGCCACCCTAAAGGTGGGTGCCACACTCTAAGAAGAAGAACCCCCGCCAACATGGCGTCTGTTCCATAAGTACCCTCTCCCAGCATGCCCAGCGAGGCCCAAGCCCCCCTGATTGGCCGCTGAAAGAGAACACCCAAACCTCAACTCCACTGCTGCCACCTACCGCACTGGGGTGGGAAAACACCCCATCGCAACAGAATGAGCCCACAGCACAGCCAAGCTGAAACAGAGACCCTACTGAACAATCACAATTGGAATCAAAGTCACTTACACTCTGATTATCCCTCTAAATTTTAATAGCACCGGTACTTGGAAGTACACCGGCGCTACACATATATATGGCTCATGGTGACCTGCCTTTCTATATCTAAAACAAGCAATATAAATATATAGAGCCTCAGTATCAAAAGTTGACTAGATGCTGGAGGTCACATTTATTTAACTGAAAGAAGCAAAAAGCAACACGACTGCTTTACTTTTAGAGTGTGCATACCGAGTAAATGGCAACACATTGATACGCATATCCATGCCCTGGGTAGGGCCTGATAACAATAGATGAGGCAGCTACTGAATATTAATATTTTGATTATCAATAATTATATAGTATTGTTTATCTTCTTATTTAATCAGTCTATGTAGAAGAAGAAAATACATTCTTAAAGAATTTGACATACCTGCTATACCAATGACTATAGGTTCCTTAACAGTGACATACCTGCTATACCAATGACTATAGGTTCCTTAACAGTGACATTCCTGCTATACCAATGTCTATAGGTTCCTTAACAGTAAGTGCACTATCAGTTTAGTTATACTTACCTTTTTAACCCATGCACCAACTTCCAAGGCTAGTTCTATCCCCAATTCAAAAAATCTTGTCCGAAGAGCCTCAATGATGCCATACACCCACTTGTCGAAAACTTTTTATGCATAAACACATTTCATCCACTGAAGAGCTTGTACGCTACTAATGTATGGAGTGTGAACTGTCAAATGGAGATTGTAGCATGGATGGAGAACATTTTGGGAATGTGTGTTGGAAGATAAGATTTGTTGGGTGGCCTTTGTAGTGCAGAAAACCAAAAGTCCATGTACAGGTACCCATACAGTTAAAACGGAACTGGACATACCTCCCCTCCAGTGTTGCGATGTCTGCAAGCTTCCTCTAATTGCCTGGGATCCCTAAAGGCCCATACACACGGTAGGACATCCAACAAAATTTCCCTTGGATTTTTGTCCTAATTGATTTGTCCAGTCACACCCATAGCATACACACAGTCAGACTTTTCTGCAAACTTTTCTAAAACTTTCCCATCATCACGTGGTTTTTCTGCTCTTTACCGCCACCCTTTGGTTAACTTCTGCTATTGTTGGTTGATTTTTACATTGGTTCTGAGCATTAGTATTTGCACTTTGTACAAAAGTTGGTTGGATCGCTGTACACACGGTCACACAAAGCACCATCAGACTTTTGTTGCTGAAAAGTTGGTCCGTTCGCAGACCCAACTTTTTGTCGGATGAAACCTGAAAAAGTTGGTCCGATGGAGCGTACACACGATCAGACAAATTTGAAAAGTTGCAGATTTTGAAGTTGGTTTGCCAAAAGTCTGACCGTGTGTATGGGGCTTAAGAAAGTTCAGGACCAGCTGTGACAATGACATCACCACACATGAATGCATATCATGATTAGTTACAAAATATTACAGTATCATTTATTTATTTATCATAGAAACTACTTGTAAAACAAATAAGAAGGTCCTTTGAAGTAACACACCTTGGGAGGGAATATGCATGCCAAGCTGGTTTTCAGTCTCTCTACCACCGATTATGAAATCCCAATTCCGGTCAAGACTTTTTTGTTGTTTAGGACAGTGGGAAAGGGTTCCTCTGTCAGGGTTTTCTGATTTCTTCTCACTTCTTCCTTTCAGGACAGGATGTGATGGGAAATCTCTCTAGCCGGCACACCGATCATAATAAAACATTTTTGTTTCAGTAAACCTACATAGAGTCACACTTTCTTCCAGGTTGTTATTACTGTTTGTGTCTTACTGACAAAAGGTCAGTGTGATCACACTTAGGCCTCTTTCACACGGGACGGATCCGTGATAATCCGCCCCGTGAACCTCTGCTTGCTTCGCTGATCCCCGCTGAGCCGCCGGATGACAGGGTGGTCCCCACACACTGTGCAGGGACCGCCCTGTCAGATCTTCTCTCTCCCCTATGGGGGGATCAGATGAACAGGGACCGTCTGTTTGTGTTTACCCGATCCGATCCGCAGATGGATGGAAAAATAGGGTTTTCCTCCGTCTGCAGAATCGGAAGATTGCGGACCCGGATGTTCACCTGCTGACACCCGCAATCTCATAGGGATCAATGTATGTCCCTTTTTCATCCGTACATGGATGAAAAAGCGGACATACGGTCCGCCCGTGTGAAAGAACCCTTACTCAGAGAGTGTTCGCACACCCCACGTGCAGAGCCCACCAGGAAGTCGGCACTACGTTACTGCGCTAATCACTGGCAATGAGACATTTCCCGATGCTCAGCTGCTGAGATCGGGAAATGTCTCACTGCCCTTGATTAGCGCAGTGCAGTAGCGAATTCCTGGTGGGCTCTGCATGTTGAGTGTGCGAACACACCGGAGCTCATCCTTATTAATGATGGATTGGGCTTAAAGTGGTTGGCCAATGCTTGGCATTGTTCAACCTGGAAGATGTATGGAGCAGAATCGGGTGATCATTGAGTTTTTGAAATATATTATTGGAGATGAGTACCGCTCTGTCTCCACTATTACAACCCCAAAGTCACGTGATTTTGATGCGAATTGAAGCAATGCCTGTGTATTCTTGAGGTCTATGGATCCCAAGTCGCATCAAAGTAGGGACTACTTTGAAGTTGCTGCAACTTGAAGTCGCACAGATATGAACGGTACTCATTGGAAATCATGGAGTACAACTTCTCATGCGACTTTGCAGTCCCAAGTCATACGACAAGTCGCACAAGTGGAAAACGAGCCTAAAAGGATAAGCTCACCAGCGCCCTTGCACTTCATTGAGAACTATGAACAGTCAGCCATAATGCCTGGCGGTACTTGTAGGCATTCATTCACAGGAAATTGTGAATGAATGAATCGTCGTGAAAAATTCTGACAGCGGGTGCAGGGAAAAGATCGGCTGCTCACTGTGTCAAGGAGGAGGGATCTAGGAGAGGCTGCAAATGCTAAAACATGTTACATGGTCCAACCTAAAAACAGGTGGAACATGTTTGAAGGGGGGACTTAAAGCTGCCTTTTTTTATTACTATTATAGTTTTATATACTCCCAAACCTTTTCTTCTTCTTTTGCTTATTTGTGGAGATAGGCTTTAACATAGCATTGTGTGTTTCTAGCATGGCTGTCTAGTTATGTCCTGGAAGGCTCAGAACTTGGGATAATGTTCAAACTCCCCACCACCATGGGTTTACAATGCATCTATTGGGTTCAATCCTCAGCCAAGTTTTATGCAAAAGTTCACTAGACTCAATTATTAGCAATCATGATGCACTTCCTGGCCTGTGAACTTAAGTCAGTTGGTTTAGAAGGACCAATAAGGAGGCCTTTGGATAAGACAAACCCCTCACTATAAAAGGGTGAGGCCCTAGCAGCCATATTGTTTATGTGCTTTATATGTGATTAGGAAAGCATAGGAAGTTCTGCTAAGAAACTGAATAGGGAGAGATTAGTGTAGGGCTTGTAGGCAGTGGTAGGTCTGTTAAACTAGATGCATGCCCTTACTGAACGTCATGTAGTTAGCTAAATGCTGTTTTGGTGGATGGGAGAATATTTTCACTTTTCTTTGAAGGACATTAGCAACACTGATATGTAACTCTTTAGAGCCTCTGCCTGTCCACCTGCACTGCATCAATGGCTTCATGAGATTTTCACAGGGCATGTTTCCTAATGGTCGATGGGCATGTTTTTAATGGTAAATCGTAACGTGGGTTTTCACAGGGCGTGATTCCAAATGGTGATCAGTGGAATAAGCCTATGCAATGTGCATTAGTATAACCAATTGTAGTCTCCATTGACCGAGTGTTTAGAGGCAAATGATTGATCATATCCTGGTGTATTAGTAGAATGGTGGTCTACAGTAGGATTAACCACTTAACCCCCAGACCAATATGCTGCTAAATGCCCAAAGGCGTTTTTACAATTCGGCACTGCGTCCCTTTAACAGACAATTGCGATGTGGCTCCCAAACACAATTTGTGTCCTTTTCTTCCCACAAATAGAGCTTTCTTTTGATGGTATTTGATTGCCTCTGCAATTTTTATTTGTTGCACTATAAACAAAAATCGAGCGTCATTTTTGAAAAAAAATCTATATTTTTTTACTTTTTGTTATAGAAAAAATCGAATAAACTAAATTTTAGTCAAACATTTAGGCCAAAATGTATTTAGCCACATGTCTTTAGTAAAAAAAAAAAAAAAAAACGCAATAAAAAAAAAAAATTAGCTACCTAGCGGGAACAGTGACACTAATACAGCGATCAGAAAACCGATCGCTTAGTGACACTGGCAATAGGGGGTTAAAGGGTTAACTAGGGCGGTGATCAAGGGGTTAAACCTTTATTAGGGGGGGTACGGGGCTACCCTGGACCTAACATTAACTGTAACACTGACACTAAATGCAGTGATCAGTAAATATATGATCACTGCAATTAGTGACACTGTGACAGGGGGCTGGGGGGGGGGGTGATCAGAAAGGGTTAAGTGTGCCTATGTGTATTGGTGTCAGTGTCCTGTTGGTGCGACTTACTGTGATGTCTTCTCTCCTCTCGCCGGATTGAAAATACCGCCGAGAGGAGAGGTGACATCACTTCCTCTGCCAGTGTTTACATTACACAGGCAGAGGAAGTGCAGAGCAGGGGCTCTGCTAATTCGCTGGGAGCGATCCCGAGGGGGCGGACAAAAATGAACAGCCGCCCCCTCATCCCGGATCACTCCCAGAGGTAAGATGCCCGCTGCATGTAGCGGGGGGGGGGGGTCCCGACCCGCAAGAAGGCAAGGACGTACTAGTTAGCACATCTGCCTGTACATGCCATTCTGTGGACGTACATATACATGCGGCGGGCTTTAAGCGGTTAAGCACCAGTGCACAATGCAAGGTCCGTAAAGACATGGATGTGTGAGTTTGCGGTGGAGGAACTTGATTGGCCTGCAGAAAGGCCTGACCTGAACCCGATAGAACACATTTGGGATGAATTAGAGCGGAGACTGCAAGCCAGTCCTTCTTGTCCAACATCAGTGCCTGACCTCACACATGTGCTCCTGGAAGTATGGTCAAACATTCACCTAGGCACACCTTGTGAACAGCCTTCCCAGAAGAGTAGAAACTGTTATAGCTGCAAAGGGTGGGCCAACCTGATATTGAACCCTACGGACTAAGACTGGGATGTCATTAAAGTTAATGTGTGTGTGCGCGCGCGCACAACCCCTGAGCTGCGCGAAATTGTCAAAGTTCCGGAGGGATCATGCTGGGCGGCTTATGGGATCAAGTATGCTCATCAGCTGTTCAGGGATGGGGTATTTAGGACCTTTTTGGACCTACGGAATGAGTTTGGAGTCCCCAATACGTTTTTTTTTTTCGTTATCTTCAGCTGCGTCATGCAGTGACAGCTCAGTATGGTGGGGGGTGGTGGCGCTCTCCCCTTCCAGTATGGAGATGGTATTCACTGATGGAGATCACTCACAGTTGATTTCTAGATATTATTTCATGCTACTAACATCCTCCTCCCCTAGAATGGAGAGGGTGGCTGTGCAATGGCGGAGTAATATACCGTCCCTTTCAGAGGAAACTTGGTCGGAGGCCTTAAACACGTTGGTACCTTTGATGATCTCAGCTAGGGATAAGCTGACTCAATTACATTTTTTACACAGAATATACTTTACTCCCCTGAGACTACATAGAATGGGTAGGGGGGACTCAGCAGAATGTCCTCGCTGCCATGCAGCAGAGGGTAACTTCTTCCATATGATATGGCAGTGCCCCTCGGTTGGAAGGCTTTTGGAGAGAAATCTTAGCATTTTTAGAGGATACCCTGGAGCTCCCGAATATTTACTCTCCGGCCAGATGCCTACTGGGAGATCAGGGCTAAGAAAGCCCTGGCTCTCAAGTGGCGGAACCCATCACCTCCGACCCTGCAGGGCTGGTTTAAATTAGTGAACAATGCCCTACCGATGTACAAGCTAACCTATATAGCTAGAGGATGCCCTAAAAAATGTGAGAAAGTGTGGGCGGGATGGCTGGAGAAGGTGTCGGGAGAAGTGGCGGTGTGATAGAAGTACTATGAAGGGTGATGAGTGTGGATAGCTGATGAAATGTTAAAGCGGATCTCCACCCTAAAGTGAAGATCCGCTGATCCGAACACTCCCCCCCTCCGGTGTCACAATTGACACCTTTCAGGGGGGAGGGGGGTGCAGATAGACACGTATCTGCACCCACTTCCGGCCCAGCATTCACGGGCAAAAGACGGGCATTACATCACATCCCGTCTCCCGCCCGTTGTGTGCTGGGAACACTCGGCTCCCAGCACACAGCTGGAGCCAATCGCGGGCGCAGCGCGACTCGCGCATGCGCCGTAGGGAACCGGGCAGTGAAGCCGCAGCGCTTCACTTCCTGGTTCCCTCACCGTGGATGGAGGGGGAGCAGCAGGGTGATGAGCGATCGCTCATCCTCTGCTGCGGACGCCGCTGGACTCCAGGACAGGTAAGTGTCCTAATATTAAAAGTCAGCAGCTGCAGTATTTGTTGCTGCTGGCTTTTAATATTTTTGTATTTGTGAACCATCCGCTTTAAGTGGTGGAATTATAAGAGATGTTACTCAATGGAGTTACTCAAAGGTCTGGAGGTTATCCCACTGTTTCTGTTTATTGTTATTTGAACCTGAATAATTTGATAGGATATAATGTACATGCTGTAACTGCATGGTTCCAATTTTGGTTGACCTGGTTATAATGTCTAAAAAATGTGTACTGTAATATGCCTTTGTGTAATGCTGTTGGTGTGTACAATAAAATGTACCTTTAAAAAAAAAAAAAAAAAAAAGTTCATATGTGTGTAAAGGCAGGCGTCCCAATACTTTTGGTAATGTAGTGTAAATCTTTTCTAATTTGGTAGAAGTTAGCCAGAGACAGGATAGTATGGTGTTGATTTACGTAAACTGGTGCAAAATCTGGTGCAGTTGTGCGTAGAAACCAATCAGCTTCCAATTTTATTGGTTTTGTCAAAGCTTAATCGCTTAAGGACCAGCACACGCCTATTTATGTTGACAGAATGGCATGGATAGGCATAAGGGCATAAGGTACGTCCCCTTTAAGATACCGCCGCACTTGCAGCCCTGCCACGATCTCTGTGAGCCCGACCGTGGGTCCCGCAGACTAGATCGCCGTGGGGATACCTGCGATCGTCTCACCGAGAGATAGAGCTGGGAGATGCTAATTTAAACAAGCATCTCCCCGCTCTGCTTAGTGACAATGACACTGATCTTCGCTCCGTGTAATCGGAGTGGAGATCAGTGACGTGTCACACACAGCCCATCCTCCCTACAGTAAGAGGCACTCCCTAGTAAACACTTAACCCCTACAGCGCCACCTATTGGTTAACCCCTTCACTGCCAGTGTCATTTTCACAGTAATCGGTGCATTTTCATAGCACTGATCGCTGTAAAAATTACAATGGTCCCAAAAATGTGTCAAAAGTGTCCGATGTGTCCGCCATAATGTCGCAGTCACGATAAAAATTGCTGATCGCCGCCATTACTAGTAAAACATATTTTTTAGGAAACATGCAATAAAACTACCCCCTATTTTGTAGACGCTGTAACTTTTGCGCAAACCAATCAAACGCTTATTGCGATTTTTTTTTTTTGGCTGCATTTGTGGGGGACATGGCTGCATATGTGGGGGACATGGCTGCATATGTGGGGGACATGGCTGCATATGTGGGGGACAGGGCTTCATATGTGGGGGACAGGGCTTCATATGTGGGGGACAGGGCTGCATATGTGGGGGACAGGGCTGCATATGTGGGGGACGTGGCTGCATTTGTGGGGGACATGGCTGCCTATATGGGGGACATGGCTGCATATGTGGGGGACAGGGCTGCATATGTGGGGGACAGGGCTATATGTGGGGGACATGGCTGCATATGTTGGGGACATGGCTGCATTTGTGGGGGACATTTAAAAAAGTATCGGTATTCGGTATCGGCGACTACTTGGAAAAAAAGGATCGGTACTTGTACTCGGTCCTAAAAAAGTGGTATCGGGACAACCCTAGTAAAAAGTAAACAAATATTGTTTTTTTTTTTTCAAAATTGTCGCTCTATTTTTGTTTAGAGCGAAAAAAATATATCGAATTTTTACCGCAACGAAAACGAAAATAAAGCATTTTTTATGTCGAAACGTTCGGTTTTCGTTTCTTGCGCTTTCGTTATCGTTTGTTAAAACGATAACAGAAAAAACAGATTTTCGGACGAAAATGCATTCTAACGAAAACGAATGCACATGTCTAGTCCCGAGTAGAGCACTGACTATGCCGTTCTGCTATCCTGCTACCTTTGCTTGATTTAGACATATCTTATGTTAGGGTCCTTTCACACTAGCGGACCGTTTGTCCGCTCATTACAAGTCCGTTTACGGACTTGTAATGGGCCCCTATGGGAGCGGATCCGTTAGCGGATGATGCATCCGCTAACGTCCGCTAGATCCGCATCCGTTTTTGCGGACGGAAGAATGTCCTATTTTTCTTCCGTCCGGCCAAACGGATCGGATGCAAACGGACAGACGGTCCGTTTCCATCCGAATCCCCATAGGGGAGAGCGGAGGAGAGACGGGGCGGTCCCTGCACAGTGTGCGGAGACCGCCCTGTCCGCCGACAGCTGAGCGGAGACCCCCCGCTGAGCTGACGGGCACACGGAGCGGAACGAAAAACGGTCCACTCCGTGTGAAAGGACCCTTAAGATCAGTGACACTTGTTGTCAAAGATGACTCCTCCAGCTGCTGAAAGGAGAATTAGCTTGGGGCTCCATTAAAATTTTGCTATGGGATCCCATAAAATTCTTGGTTAGACCTGGGGTTGCCACTTCATTCCTTTAAACTCAAACACATATTAATTACACAGGTTCTGAGGCTAATTTGGTGCCAAGTGAGTTTAATTACCACTTTAATCAGCCATAGAACCCATGTAATTAATGTGTTTGGACTGTCCTGTAGTATCAGAGTAAACCCAGCCTTTTAGGCTGGGTTCACACTGATACTACACGACCGTCCTACCACTTTTATCCTACTTTGCTCTGCGACATCAGTCCTACATTGGTCCTACATCCATCCGACTTTCATGACAGGATACTACTTTGATCCGACTTTGTGATAGTCTGACTTGTCCTTTGACGGATCAAAACAATCCCACTGTGAGATAAATTCCTTTTACTGCTGCTGTAATCACCATGTCGGATGCCACAAGTCGGATGTTAAGGACAAGGATCCTACTTTGATCCGACTTCAATGATATTCAATGGGCTGGAGTAGGATCAAAGTTGGACCGAAGTAGTGCAGGAACTTTTTTCAAAGTTGGACCAGTTAAGACGGCGCTCATAGGGAAACATTGATTTTCATACGTAATGCGACATTAGCTCCTAATGTCGGAGCGTTTGTCATACCAGTGTGAACCCGGCCTAAAAGTCAAACTGACTTGTGTTGGACCAGTTAAGATGGCTCCTATAGGGAAACATTGATTTTCACACGTCATGCGACATGAGCTCCCAATGTCGGAGCGTTTGTCGTACCAGTGTGAACCCGGCCTAAAAGCCCTGCCTGTAAGTACAGAAAAATATTTGTTCATGTGCCAGAAATGCACGCCTTTGACGTATATACTGTACTAGCTGAATACCCGGCGTTGCCCGGTCTTCCTATCTTAACCTTTTGGGGAGGAAAATATAAATTTCCCATAGAGTTGAATGGGACTTTAAAGAAAAACCCTTTCCCATAGAGTTGAATGGGACTTTAAAGAAAAACCCCGACCATGGCAAATAGGGGTGGGTAAGGGTTAAACCACCTATCCTATGTTTGTTGCTGACATATAAGTAACATGTGTGCCAAGTTTCATGTTAATATCTTTAGCTGTTTGGACGTGATGCTGGAAGATACATACATACACACACACACACGTTGAGTTTTATATATATAGATTAACCACTTGCCGCCCTCCAAATGCAGATTGACGTCGGCAAAGTGGTTTCAATATCCTGACTGGACGTCATATGACGTCCTCAGGAAATTGAGCCGCTGCACGCCCCCGGGGGCATGCATCGCGGCGATCGTTGTTGCAGGGTGTCAGTCTGACACCCCACAACACCGATCTAGGTAAAGAGTCTGCGACGGAGACTCTTTACCACGTGATCAGCCATGTCCAATCACGGCTGATCACGATGTAAAAAGGAAAGGCCAGTAATCGGTCAGACGTGAGTAGAGGAGAGCCGATCGGCTGCTCCTCTGACGGGGGAGTTTGCGATGAACGATTATCAGCACCGCCCCCCCGAGGATGTCCACACTGGACCACCAGGGATGCCACTAGACAACCAGGGATGCCCATTAGAGGTATGCCACCCTAGACCACCAGGGATGAAAATTTACAAAAAATGGATGCCAATCAGTGCTCAACAGCGCTGAAAGCTAAAAATTAGTCTGGGCGGGAAGGTGTATAAGTGCCCTGTATGGAAGTGGTTAATGACACTTATGTTGGATAATTTAAAACCTAAGTCAACCTAAAAGTGAGGTTTCATGATTTGGTAAGATTAGGTAATGAAATAACCTGACAATTTTCCATAATTCCCAGCTACTTGGGTGTATGTTTATCAAATAGAGAAGAGCCGAGATCCTGATGATCACGGCTGATCTCTCAGGTGTACCAGTTTATGAAGCTGAGGCCTCGTACACACGACCGTTTTCCTCGACAGAATCCAAACTTGGTGGCAGAGCTTTTTTTCCGAGGAAAAGGTCGTGTGTATGTTTTTCGTCGAGAAAAGTCGTGGAACTTGACGAGAAAAAAAGTTCTCTTTTTCCTCGCCGGGAGTCTCAATTTCCTCGTGGTGTTTCTCATCGGGCTGGTTTACGATGAGAAACACGTTCACGTGTATGCTTAGAAACCAGCGCATGCTCAGAAAAAAGTATGAGACGGGAGCGCACCTTCGGTAAAAGTAGGGTTTGTAATGGAGATAGCACATTTGTCACGCTGTAACAGGCTGAAAAGTGCAAATCGTCTCTTACCAAACTTTTACTTAACACGCAGTAACATGAGATTAGCGTTGTGCTAGTGGAATCGAACGTCTCCTTTATAATGCCGTCGTGCGTGTTGTACGTCACCGCATTCGAGAACGACGAGATTTTGTCTTGACAGTGTGTACGCAAAGAAAGCTTGACAAGATTCTAGACAAGGCTGACAAGGAACTCGTCGAGGAAAACGATGTTTCTTTCACAACGAGTTTCTTGGTCGTGTGTACGAGGCCTGAGATGATGTTCTTAACTTCTAATGAGAGGACACATCCTTCTGTCATTCACTTTTACACAGATGACCAGTTTATGAAGGTGAGATCTGAAGATCTTACTGGCCATCTCTGTAAAATATCTCAGTCCCAGATTCTCCAGCTCAGAGGTGGATAATATGGGTGAGAAGCTGCTGTGATGTGAGAAAGGAGGCTTCTTTCTTCCTAATATCAGCAATAGCAAGCTTAAGGGCTCTTTCACACGGACGTTCCATATGTCCGTTTTTCATCCATCCGTTATCGGATGAAAAACTGACATACATGTATCCCTATTGGATCGCGGATGTCAGCGGAGACATGTCCGCTAACATCCGATCCACTCCGATCCGCCAAAGTATGCCGGAGGAAAAACCTACTTTTCCTTCCGTCTGGCGGATCGGATCGGATGAACACAGACAGACGGTCCGTGTTCATCCGATTCTCGATAGGGGATAGCGGAGAAAAGACAGGGCGGTCCCTGCACAGTGTGCGGGGACCACCCTGTCATCCCACAGCTCAGTGGAGATCAACGGAGTGATCCCCGCTGAGCAAACGGAGGTGCACAGGGCGGATGATTACTGATCTGCCCCGTGTGAAAGAGCCCTAAAGATTGATATATATACACAAACATATAAAGTTATTATTTATGTGTTTTATTTATATATAATATAAATTAGTGTGTGTGTATACACAAAGTATAGTTATAATTTCCTTTTAGGACCCATTCACATCTGAGCAATGCAGAATTATTAGTAAAATGCAGAAAATTCTGTGAAAATACACAATGCATTTTTGGGTGCCATTTATTGTTAATGGCACCCCAAATGCAGTTGGCAGACATGCATTTTGCCACACATTTTGTCATATAACAAATACAATACCACAATGCTCCAAAAAAACAGTTTTAGGCTTTTTGAGCTTTTTTTATGTGCATTTTGGTACGTTTTTGATGCACTTTTTGCTGCTTTTTTCAACAAATTTTGGATTGTTTTTTAAAACACATTTTAGCACTGTTTTATGTGCATTTTGGTGCTTTTCTATTTTGGGAAAAAAATGTACCTGCGTGGTGTGCATTCCAGAAACACATGCAAAATGCATGATATGCTTGCGGTGCCATTAATTGTTAATGGCATCCCAAAAGTGTCTAGCGAATGTGCTGATTGTCAAAATACGCATAAAAAGCAAATCAAAATGCATGTTAAAGTGTCAAACTATATGCTAAAAGAAGCGTGCGTTACAAAACCACACCAAAATGCGTCTTAAAATAACCTGTGCAAAAATGTGCACTAAAGGGCCAAAATGTGTGTTTAAAAAAGTGCCAAAATGCACAATAAATTAACCCACAACCAGATGCGCGTTTAAAAAAAAATATGGCAAAATGCGAATAAATAATGCCTAAATTGGCAATTAAAAAGGGCCAAAATACACACTTAACCACTTCAGCCCCGGACCATTTTTCAGCTTAAAGACCGGAGGTCTTTTTACAATTTGGCACTGCATCGCTTTAACTGACAATTCCGCGGTCGTGCGATGTGGCTCCCAAAAAAAATTCACGTCCTTTTTTCCCCCACAAATAGTGCTTTCTTATGGTGGTATTTGATCACCTCTGCAGTTTTTATTTTTTGTGCTATAAACAAAAATATAGCTATATTTTTTAATTTTTGCTATAATAAATATCCCCCAAAAATATATATTTTTTTCCCTCAGTTTAGGCCAATACGTATTCTTCCAAATATTTTTGGTAAAGAAGCGTTTATTGATCGTGACTGCGACATTATGGCGGACACGTCGGACACTTTTGACACATTTTTGGGACCATTGTCATTTTTAGAGGGATCAGTGATATAAAAATGCACTGATTACTGTAAAAATTACACTGGCATTGAAGGGGTTAACCACTAGATGGCGTTGTAGGGGTTAAGTGGGCCCTAGTGAGTAATTCTTACTGTAGGGGGATGGGCTACACGTGACAAGACAGTGATCACCGCTTCTGATTACAGAAAGCAGTGATCACTGTCATTGTCACGAGGCAGAGCAGGGAGATGCTTGTTTACATCAGCATCCTTACCGTGAGACAATCGCAGGTATCCCCACGGAGCGTAAACGCCAGAAGCTCCTAGATATTACAGCTTACCTAGAAAAACTGTATCACCAACACGGTCGAACCCCTACACAAAAATTGCTCAACCAAAATATTTAGAAAAAGAGGGCTCTGGATACTCTCCTATCTGAGCAAACTGGAAAATCCCTTAGGTGTTCCAGGGCCCGTTTCCTGCTGTATAGCAATTCGGCTTCAACTATGTTCCCAAGGAAATTGAAAAAATCCTTACAACCCACACATACACTACATTTAAGCTGCAGGACATGACCGGGAACCTCACCTCCAATCCAAAGGAGGTGTTACAACTGTTTTCCACATACTATCAAACACTGCTGGTGGACCCTCAGGACCCCATTGCTCCCTCATCCCAATCCTGCTTGGATGCCATTTCCCTACCTAAGATTACCGAGGAACAACTGCAATCCCTGAATGCTCCGTGCACAGATGAAGAAGTAGCCACAATTATTTCCACACTGAAGCCCTCCAAGGCCCCAGGCCTGGAGGGCTTCACAGCCCTTTATTATAAGAAGTTTTCTGGACTATTGACCCCAAAATTGACAAAACTTTTTAATAGGGTTTTAGCTGGAGATGCATTTCCTACTGATATTCTTATGGCCAAAATGTCATTGATCCCAAAGCCAGGAAAAGATCATTCCCTTCCACAGAACTATATAGACCTATATCGGTCATCAACATTGACTTAAAAATATTTAGTCGCCTAGCATAGCATCCACCATCACAACATTAATCTCCTCGCATCAAACAGGTTTTATCCCCACAAGACAAATAACTGATTAACATATGCCTTGCATCAAATATTATACAAGATTCTGAATTACACATGCGCAGAGTTTTGATGAGCTTAGCTTAGACATTAACAAGGCCTTTGATAGTGTCTTCTGGCTTCTGGCCATATCTAGAAACTATCTTATTCAAATTCGGGATCCAGGGAGAATTTGTAAGAGGTTTTTTTTGCTTTGTATCGCCAACCTCAAACCAGAATTAAACTTCCACGGATGTTCATCAGAATACTTTTCCCTAGGGAGGGGTACTAGACAGGGCTGCCCTTTGTCACCTTTTTTATTTGCACTCGCAATTGAACCCCTGGCTTGATATATCAATAGCAACCCCAACATTTAAGGATACTGTAGTAACAATTAGGAATTTAAATTAAAGCGGAGTTCCACCCTTAAAATCACTTTTTTTCATTACATCCAGCATACTGGCGTCAGCGCCAGTATGCTGTTTTTTTTTTTTTTTTAATGCGCGTACTTACTTTATATCACAACATTGAATTCCAGACGCACCGCGGAGTGTCGCCGCTATAAGGCGTCACGCCTTCCGGAAACAGCTGATTAGCATTCGGCGCCTGCGCACAGACCCAGGAGCTGACTGCGCAGGTGCCGAAAATAGCCGGTCCTAGTTCGGGTTTTTTCGGAGGGCGTGACGCGCTATATATGGCGCCTGCGCAGTCAGCTCCTGGGTCTGTGCGCAGGCGCCGAGTAAAAGCCGAATGCTAATCGGCTGTTTCCGGAAGGCGTGACGCCTTATAGCGGCGACACTCCGCGGTGCGCCTGGAATTCAATGTTTTGATATAAAGTAAGTACGCGCATTAAAAAAAAAAAAAAAAAAAAACAGCATACTGGCGCTGACGCCAGTATGCTGGATGTAATGAAAAAAAGTGATTTTAAGGGTGGAACTCCGCTTTAATGCGCGTACTTACTTTATATCGCAACATTGAATTCCAGGCGCACCGCGGAGTGTCGCCGCTATAAGGCGTCACGCCTTACGGAAACAGTCGATTAGCATTCGGCGCCTGCGCACAGACCCAGGAGCTGACTGCGCAGGCGCCGAAAATAGCCGGTCCTAGTTCGGGTTTTTTCGGAGGGCGTGACGCGCTATATACAGCGCCTGCGCAGTCAGCTCCTGGGTCTGTGCGCAGGCGCCGAGTAAAAGCCGAATGCTAATCAGCTGTTTCCGGAAGGCGTGACGCCTTATAGCGGCGACACTCCGCGGTGCGCCTGGAATTCAATGTTTTGATATAAAGTAAGTACGCGCATTTAAAAAAAAAAAAAAACAGCATACTGGCGCTGACACCAGTATGCTGGATGTAATGAAAAAAAGTGATTTTAAGGGTGGAACTCCGCTTTAAGTCTATATTCAGACGACGTCCTTCTGTTTCTAACTGACCCCTTAATCTCTTTGCCTAATATTTTGACAGCATTAGACACCTTTAACCATGTATCGGGTCTGGGAGTTAATCCTTCTAAGTGTGTTGCTATGCCTATAAACTTACCGCACTCTTTAGTATCATCCCTTAAGGGCACACTTGAGTTCTCCTGGAACATGAAATCTTTACAATACCTGGGTATACAACTCGCACCAAGTCTTAAACAAATATAAGGAAAAAAAACAAGTTGCGCTAAACATAATCAGCATATATGTCTATAACAAAATCGCATGATAACTAGTGACTTGACATAAGTTGATATAACATTCATAGAAAACTATTCAAAGTCCTTGAAAGATGAATAAAGTAGTAAATTCTTTCACCAGTGAAGAGAAAAAAGAGTCCACATTTTAAAACACCAAATTCGGAGTGACGATCCAATAAAAGAAATCCTCCACCATTAGAGTAAGTGAATCTGCTTACCAGATTCCCAGCGGTCGCTTGATCAAAGGGGACCCCAGGTAGCATGTAGATTTTAAACAGTAGGAGCTGTAGGCTGGATAGACACAGTTTGATGACAATCACCACCTCATTCCAATGGGTAGAAAACCTTAGATGCCGTATACCATAGGGGAGCCGCAATAGTTTAAAACCATTGGATACATTTTATTTAAAATAAGACAAAAAAACAATCACATTTTAGTGCTTAATGGCTTTTCAGTCTGGTGCTCCGGCCGGAAGCAAAACCAGACAACCTGTCCAAAAAGGATAGAACTGATGTAGTCAAAGGGGGGTGATACCGATGTGCTACACGTTCCGCCCAACCAGTTTCGCAAGAGATCGCTTCTTCATGGGGCACTTCTTTTTTTGTTTATAGTGCAAAAAAAATCGCAGAGATTATCAAATACCACCAACATAAATCTTAGAATTTTGTTTTCTGTGTAAAGCAGTGTTTCTCAATTCCAGTCCTCACGCCCCCCCCAACAGGTCATGTTTTCAGGATTTCCCTCAGATGAAAAGGCTGTGGGAATTACTAAGGCAGTGAAACTGATCAAATCACCTGTGCAAAATAGTGGAAATCCTGAAAACCTGACCTGTTGGGGGGGCGTGAGGACTGGAATTGAGAAACACTGGTGTAAAGGGACCACAACCTGAGTAGAAAACCCTGTTTCCTGCCAGAATGCTATAGAGATGGAGCTTGCTCTATATCAGGGATATGCAATTAGCGGACCTCCAGCTGTTGCAGAACTACAAATCCCATGAGGCATAGCAAGACTCTGACAGCTATTAGCATGACACCCAGAGCAGGGCTGGACTTACCATTGGGCTTGACTGGGCTCAAGCCCATGGGCCCCGCCCAATAGGGGGCCCCGGTCCCAATCGTGGCAACCCCCCATTCGCGGCAATCGTGGCAACCCCTTCCCCATTCGCAGCAATCCCCTCCTGCAATTTCGCAGCAACTACCCCCACCGCGATTTTGCGGCAATCGCTGCAATCCCCCCCGTTCGTGGCAATTTCACCCCCCCGCCCTGCTCAACATCTTCGGCGGATGGATGTAATTCTCTGCACCCCTCCCCCCGTACAAATTAGGCGGATGGATGAATTTCTCATCAGCCCCCCCCCCCGCTCAACAACTTCGATGCTCCAGGGGGCCACTTCACTACAGCTGTGTAAGGGGCCCCAAAATTAGGAGGTAAGAAGTCCATCCAGTGGCTACCCACCCTGCTCAAGTATGATCGGTCGGCGCACTGCCCCCCCCCCCCAACAACTTTAATAGGTTGGTCGGCGGATCGAGCCCCCACCCCTCCTCAACAACTATGATCGGTCGGTGGTAACAACCCCCCCTCCGCTTCTCTGCTCCAGGGGGCCCTTAGATTATTAAGCCCAGGGGCCCCCACCACTCTAAGTCCTGCCCTGACCCAGAGGCATGGTGGGACTTGTAGTTTTGCAACAGCTGGAGGTCCGCTATTTGCTTATCCCTGCTCTATATGTTGAAGCAGTAGTCTCCCTGCAGAGGTATGACATGCCCCAATGGTAATTCCAGCCCACATTAATGCTCTCTAATCAGCACTCGTGCTGTCACTTATTTTTCAAGAACTGTAACATTTTGCACACCCTTTTGCTTTGATGTAATTGATATTTTTTTAGCTGATTTAAACTGAAGAAAAATACATACTGTACGACCTATTGGGTGGTTAGGCATCATCCCATTTTTTTTTCCTTATGTGCCTTATGCGTCATATTATTGTTATCAACCTAATAATTAATATTAATATGCAGTTATGTGCATGTTGCAGAGTCTGATATGAATATAGCTATCAATCAGAGCTCAGGTATTCAAATTGAGAAATTGTAACATGTGAAACATTCCGTAGTAAGGTATAAAGTCAGAGCTGGGATCACAAAGCTTTCATATTTACCTCTAACACCAAGGAGCATACAACAGGAGACTAGTACGGTAAGTTCATTTTTTGTTTTGCGGTGCTACAGAGATTTTAGATTTATTGTAAGACGTGGGATTTGTTTGAAATATTATTGCATTCGAACTAGTAAACTTGATGCTACATGTAGAGCAGATGATATACAGTAGGCAGAAAAGTTGGCCCTTCATGATTGATGTATAGCTTAAGGTGATCCTTTCTTCTACCTTTCCATTAATGGCAGTGGGTGACATGGTTTTATTGGCTCATCACTTTTTCTCACTCCTAATTATTTATCCCTTTTTCTCATATTAATATATTTTATTGAGCAACACGAAGACCATCACATGCATAGTAACATCTATCAAGAAAAGTCTCTACAGAGACAAGCACTTAACAGTTTGAGTCAAAACAACTAACCCATTGCAAGAGGTCGATCAATAAATGAGCAGAAAGGATCCAACAGATGATGGCATTTAACAGCATTGTAAACATTTTAAGATTGGGAGAGACAGCAAAGCTAACAATTGGACAGTCCACCCCAGCCATAGCTCGGGGAATAGTAAGAACCAGGCATTGTCAGTAAAGTGGGCATCAAAATCCAGGCAAGCAAATATAGAAGTTACAGAAAAGGAGGTGGTTCTGGGATTTGAACCTGTAACAGGATTGTGGAGTAGGAGGCTAAGGGCCAGATTCTCAGAGGCGTTACGACGGAGTATCTCAGATACCCCGTTGTATCGCCTTTTTTTTGTCCTCGTATCTATGCGAGTGATGCTTAGCATCACTTTTGCATAGATACACTTCTACATCCGACAAGTGTAAAAGCATTAGGCCTCGTACACACGATCGGACATATCCGATGAAAACGGTCCGCGGACCATTTCCATCGAATATGTCCGATCGGGAGTTTGATCCGATGGCGTGTACACACCATCGGATCAAATTCCCCGCCGCCGGACGGCGCGGTGACGTGGCGGTGACGTTGACGCCGCCGCGTCACTGCCACGTCACCGCACCAGGAAGTAAAACACTTCCGCGCATGCGCCGAATCCATTCGGCAGCGGCGCGGCGGCGGTGGGGGACGACATGTCTGCTGGTAAGTGTACTAACCAGCAGACATGTCGGGCGGACAGATCCCCACCGCATAGATTTCAAAGCTTGCTTTGAAATCTGTCGGGTGGACAAATCTGTCCGCTAGCCCATACACACGAGCGGAGATGTCTGCTGAAACGGTCCATCGGACCGTTTTCAGCGGACATATTCCCTCGTGTGTACGCGGCCTTACACTTTCGGATCGTAGGTGTAATGACAACTCCGGCCACTAGGTGGCCTTCATGTTGTTTTTTCATTTGCATATGCAAATGAGGCTAGTACGGCGATTCCCGAACGCTTTTACGTCGTCGCGTACGTCGTTTTCGTCCGCGTAAGGTTACCCCAGCTTCGATGTGGAGTAACCTTACGAAGTACCGTCGGATGCCGTCGGGTGCCATGTTAAGTATGGCCTCGGGACCGCGTCGTGTTGTGCGTCGTTTACGTCGTTTGCGTACGTCGATTCTCAATGGGGCTGGCGTACGCTGCGATTACGTCGTTTACATAGAGAAAATGTGACGTCCTTTGGAGCATGCGCACTGGGCTTTTTCCCCGGCCGGCGCATGCGCAGTTCGTTCGACGCGGGGGCGCGCTTAATTTAAATACAAGCCGCCCCATTTGAATTGCGCGGGTTTACGCTTGGCGATTTACGAGACGCTGGCGAAAACTACGGAGCAAGTGCTTTGAGAATAAAGCACTTGCTCTAGTACGCAGCGGCGGCGTAGTGTAAATGGCTTACGCTACGCCGCCGGAAATATATGAGAATCTGGCCCTAAGTCTTCATAAGACAGGTACTAAAACCAGGAGGTAAAAAATTATTGACTGGACTTTATTGCCAGATTTTAGTGTACCATCTCACCTTGTCTTAAAGTGTTGCCTCAATCTTTGTGTGGTACCTCTCCTGGGTGGCTCCGTTTTCGTGGTGACCATGCAAAGTGCCTTTTTTTTTTTTTTTAAACATCCCTTTTATGTAATTAGAGTCCATTCATATAGTACTTTCGGTGAATTGTGGACATCGATGGATAGGTCCCAGTGTTTTCACTTAATCTTCTAAATAGGATTCCAATGAATATGCTTCAAATTAATTTTTATAGCAGTCCTACGCTAAAAATGTTGGACGCTGTATTCTAATATGTTTCATTTATTTGAAATGTAAATGTTGTTACAAAGCTCGGAACATAATGCCGGGCATAATGTTACATCTTAGACTTCATTTAGATTAAAACACAATAACAGGGATGAACTACAACAATCATATAATAGCCTCATGACTTTAGGCTCTGGAATGAAGTTGAAGGTCTGGTTAAGAAGTGTGTTTCTGTAATGTGGATCCATCTGTGTCCTTGTACAGTTTCTGGACTGGGCACCCTTTAACCAAACTTTGGCTACTTCTAGCTTTCATCATGAACACTTTTTTTGAACCTTCCACTGCCTCCAAAACTTATAAAGCCCCATACACACTATCAGTGTTCCTGCAGGTTTTTCTCTTCAGGTTTACCAAAACCATCTAATATGATACATGATCATTTTTCGGCATGAAAAAAAAAACAACGTTTTTAAAAACGTCATTTAAAATGATCGTGTGTGGGCTTCACATAGTTTTTCATCTTCTGAAAAAAGAAAAAAAAATTCGAACGTGCTGCATTTTTTCACGTCGTTTTAAAAAAAAAATGTTTTTCGGGTGGAAAAAATGATCGTGTGTGGGCTAAAATGACGTTTTAAACCCGCGCATGCTCAGAAGCAAGTTATTAGACGGGAGCGCTCGTTCTGATAAAACTACCATTTATACGCTTTTTTGTCTAACAAGGAATATGCTAAAAGCAGCCCAAAGGCGAATAGAACTTCCCCTTTAGAGTGCCATCATACGTGTTGTACGTCACCACCCTTTGTTCATCATTTTTTTAAAACGATGGTGTGTGGGCAACATCGTTTTTAATGATGAAGTTGGAAAAACGTCATTTTTGGACATGCTGAAAAACAACCTTTTATTTTTCATGCCGAAAAATGATCGTGTGTACGGGGCATAAGAGTTTCAATTCATATGCAATCAAGCAGGCCCTTGCACAACATGGTTTTGGTAAACCTGAAGAGAAAAACCTGCAGGAAAACTGATAGTGTGTATGGGGCTTAACACTGGGCGAAGAACATTGGCAGATCCACACTACAGAGCACATTGTTTCTGACCAGATCATCGGCTGCAGGCCACAATAGGAAGGATCTGACTTTTGATCGTTGTCGGGTTGTTATGATTGCCGAGATACCACATTGGCTGATACCACATTATACCAGTGTGCTCTGCCTTGTGTACCTTTTATTTGCAGTAATAGAGCTCCCCTCCCCTGCATGAGCAGCAATGCAAAGAAGAATACATAACTACTAAGTACTAAGATGTATAGGTAAAGTTGATCCGATTGCCTCTCGGGGGATCAGGAAGGAATTTTTTCCCCTCCGGTAGCAAATTGGATCATCGCTCTGCTGGGGTTTTTTGCCTTCCTCTGGATCAACTGTGGGTATGGAGTTGGGTGTATGGGATGTACTGTGATTTATTTTGTTTGTTTATTTTATTTTTTTATGGTTGAACTGGATGGTCTTTTTTCAACCTGAGTAACTATGTATGTAACTATGTAACTAAACATTTGTAATTTTCAGCTACTTTCTTAGGTTTATACAAAATTGAATTTTTTTTAAAACATTTAAAAAAATTAAAACTCTGTGTTTTTTTAAATATTGTTGATGTTTTTATTGCAAGGTCCTTCCAAAATCTTTTAAGTGTGTTGATGTTGGATAGAAATCACCACGTTGAGCTTTACAATAATCACATTTTATGACTTAGTCAAATGTTGCCTATAATTGATATTTTAGTTCTGGTTGGATATTGGTAGACGAGACACATGGGGGTTAATTACCAAAAGCGGAGAGTGCAAAACCTGGTTTCTATGCAAAGCTGCACCAATCAGCTTCCAGGTTTTTTTTTTTTTGTTTTTTTTTTTAATTGCCTAATTGAATAAGCTGAAGTTGGAAGTTGATTGGTTACCATGAACAGTTGTACCATATTTCGCACTCTCCAGTTTCAGTAAATCGACCCCAGTGTCTTTTTTTTTTTTTTACATTTAAATCTTTTGGCAACTACATTGGTAAAATTTCCATTTGAAGTGAAACTCAATTAAGTGTACCCTCATAAACTGACTCCTAAAAGGGAGTACTCTTGATTTTATTTTTCATATCACACACCCTTGGCAGATGTACATGTATTACTAGTGATCATTTAGGTGTGTATACACATTATTTTCGAAACAACCTAATTAGTATTAAAATAATAGAAACATTTGTTGATGTTAAATTTGATTTAAAATTATTACTTTTTTTTTCTAATTGTGGCCAAAGTGAGGAAAAGTTAGATTCTTTGTGAGGTAATTTTATTGCTGGGAGAAAGTGAGGGGATATCACATGCCTGACAGCTGTCACCAAAATATCTGTTGCCAGTAGGAGATTTTCCTTCTAGTACAGTTCCATGAAACTAAACAATGTTAGGGTTCCCTTCAAATTCAGTCCTAGATCCAGAATAGAAAGGATCACTGAACCTTCCAAACAGAAAAACAGACTGCAATGAAAAACTATTATGCCTTGTACACACGATCATTTTTTTCGTCAGAAAAACCGTGGGGTTTTTTTCAGCAGGAAAACATCTGAAATTTGTCTTGCATACACACGGTCACACTAATCTCGTCTGAAATGTCAAACAGCAAGTACGCAGTGACGTACAACATGTACGACGAGCTGAGATCAATGAAGTTCAATAGGCAGTTCAGCTCTTCTGCTTGATTTTGAAAACATGTGCGTTTTTTTCCACGTCGTAATTGCATACAGATGAACATGATTTGCGATAGGAATTTTTCCTGTCACAAAAATTGGGATCCTGCTCTTAATCTTTTCTTGCACATCGCACTTTTCTTGTCAGGAAAACTGATCGTGTGTACGAGGCATTAGAGACTCTAAACATTTCCATCAATGGACAAAGAAGCTTTGCCTGGACATCTTCTTTAATGTTTTCTAAAACTCAAAAACTGTTATGACAAACTTACTACAGGACAAATTTTTTTTGGAATATATTCTGTTCTTCATTAGGAAGACTCCGGCAGTGTAACACCAACATTTTGACTTTTACGAATATCAACACAAACAGGCTGAACTGTTCCAATTCATCCCACCACTGAGGCCGCGTAAACACGGAGGGACATGTCCGCTGAAACATGTCCGACGGACCATTTCCAGCGGACATGTCTCCTCGGATTTTGGTCTGATGGCGTGTACACACCATCGGATCAAAATCCCCGCCGGCAGACAGCGCGGTGACGTGGCGGTGACGTTGACGCCGCCACGTCACCAAACCAGGAAATGAAAAACTTCCACGCATGTGTCGAATCCATTCGACGCATGTGCGGGCACATATGTCCGCTGGTTAGTGAACTAACCAGCAGACATATCCGATGGACATGTCTCCGGCGGACAAATTTTAAAGCATGCTTTGAAATTTTTCCGCTGGACAAACATGTCCGCTAGCCCATACACACGATCGGATTTGTCTGCTGAAACGGTCCATCGGACAAATTCGATCGTGTGTACACGGCCTGAGACCAACAACTTCCTCCAAAATCCATGAACAGAAGAGTCTCTGAAGAATGTCTAGAGCAGAGTTTCTAAATGTCTTTAACATGGAACCCTTAAACATTCCAGGCTTAGGGAACCAATACTAGTGTAGTTGCCCCCTAGTTAGGTTGTTATAGTTAAAGTAAATGTAGTTTTGGGCTTCCCTGCAGCAGTTTTCTGACTTGAGTGACTGTGAGCTACTATGTGCCTATCAGGGAATGGAACTTGGGATCAAACAGCCAGGCCAGTCTGGGGTCTGTGTTACACAAGTAATTACTAGATCTACAGCTCATGGTACATTAGTGTGATGGTCACAATATACACACAGTGTTTCCTGTGGTCATTGTGGTTCTTGGGAGGAATTAACCCTTGCAGGTAGTTAAAAATATTATTGGTGCCAGAAATCTTATTGCTCAAGGACTGCCTAGAATCCTCTCTGGAGGAACCCTAGAGTTCCATGGAACTCTTGTTGAGAAAGACTGGTCTAGATATTGAGACTTTTATAAAGATTGTGGGGTTGATTTTCTAAAAGCGAGAGTGCAAAATCTGGTGCAGATCTGCATAAAAAACACGTTTTTTTTGACAAAGTTGAATTGAACAAGCTGAAGTTAGAACCTGTGGACCTAAACCGATTTTAGGGTCTCCGCTACTGTATCTATATCCCCCATTTGGCGTGTTCCACTGAGGGTGTAAGTCAGGCTAGAAGTCCATCCTGACTCCATGTAAACCACAAAACAAATAGAATATTCAATAAACCAAAACAAATACTACATAAAAAAAAAAGTGAGATGGTAGCAAATCAGCTTCTAAATTATTTTCCTCTGTCTGTATTGTTTCAATGTTTCATGTATATAAAAATAAAACGTATAACATTTTAAAAACCTTGGTTTGCACTCAATAAACCCTTCTTATTTCCTTGTTTAACACATAGGAGAGACACAGTTTGCAATAATGAAGATGAACAGTATAGCCTCTATGACGTTAGTCCTGACTGGTAAGAAAACCATAATTTAATATTTTAATAGAATTGCTGTTACTTTGTTTCACTTCTGAACCATTGAAGATTAAAAAGATAAAGCTAAATTTGCCTTTAAAGGGGTTTAAATAACAAACATATCATACTTCCACTGTGCAGCTCGTTTTGCACAGAGTGGCCCCGAACCTGGTCTTCTGAGGTCCCTCAGCGGCTGTCTAGGCTCCTACCCGCAAGAACTAACCACCTTAATGCGAGTGAGCTTGCGTGATGGTTAGTTCTTGTGGGCATACATCAAACGTGATGCAATAGTTTTAAAATATATAGGTGTAAGAACCAAGTGATAGAAAGAACACACTAAATACCGAGCAACAAGTCAATAATGAAAGAGCACACTGAAGGCTCAAAAAGTCTCTATATGGTGGTCCCCAAAAAAACAGTGTTGAAAGGAGGAAAAAAAAAAAAAAACAGCAGCCGGGATGATGCACGGACAGTATGAGAACAGTCTCTGCCACAGACCGTCTGAGAGCGAAAGATGGATAGCCAGGAATCCTCTGCCACAGGATTTCAGTCCCAAACTTCCTGCCTTACAGCCAAAGAGCCTTTAAGCCGATCCGGCGTGCTGTAAGACACATTGCTGTATGTGTGTGTATACTGTGTGGCCCCATAATCTCCTATTGCCTGAGGGCCCCATAATATCCTATTGCCCGGGGGCCCCATTAGTTGTCAGTCCGCCCCTGGTAGCAGCACTGAATTAGATGGGACCCCACTCCTGAATGGAGCGATTTTCAACTTTGGGGGGGGGGGGGGGGGTTATTTTGCTAACATTTATGAGCATTTTAGAAACATGTTACAAGTGTTTTCAATGTGTATTCAAGTTTCAGGCAGTATTGTTTTAGCAGATAGAAAGCACTTAGGTAGAGGAAACCAGGTTCAAAAATACCTGAAACACCCCTAAAAAAATGCTCAATAGAGGTCTATGAGACCATAACCCCTAAATCGACCTCGGAAGTAGCTTTTGGAGCTTCAGGCATTAAAGGGTCACTAAAGGAAAAAAAAAATGTTTTGCTGAAATGACTGTTTACAGGGTATAGAGACATAAAAGTTAACTGATTCCTTTTCAAAATGATTAAAAATAGATAAAAATCAATCATATAATGTGCCTGCAGGTTAGTTTCACTTTTGAACTGGCTTCATGTTTCTGTGAAGTAGAAATAGACACACAGAACAAAAACAAACAAATCCAGGGCAGTGTTTTGTTTTTAAAATGAATCTGATTGGTTCTGGGAAGTTTTAGACACACAGTAATGACAGCTTAGACCACCGTGAGAAAGCTCCCAGCACTGTGGTTATAAAGAAACAGACAAGCAGGAAGTGTGGAGATCAAGGCAGGATTACAGCAACTTCAAAGCAAAAACGAACAATAAGGACATGAAACCAGTACTCCATCACACAGAATTTTGGAAGTTGAGGACTTTGGAGCTTCAAGCTACAAAACGCTTGGGTGTGAATAGAACCTTATAAGGGGCATTTTTATTTATTTTTTCAATAGTGGATCTGCAATTATCTGACCCTCTGAAACAAATCACACAGTGGACAGCTGCCTTAGCAAAATATGCTTTTTTTTGTAATAACTTACAGTATTTATTTATGGGATTTTAGGCAGGATGCCTGGACATATCAAATAATTCAAAAAACACTTTTTTTTTTTTTTTTTAAATATAACATACTTTATTTAAATAACATTTAAACAAAAAAAATTGGGATAAAATTTGGCCACAGCATCTACTATTGGTATTTTATTTAAAACATAACCATTAAAACATCATCATCAAATAATTTACATTAACTCAACCAGATATTCAAAGTAAACTACAGCTCAGCCAGTAAGGCCCTGTACACACGAGCAGACAAACTGCAGACCAGTTCGATGATATGTACGGCCCATCAGACCGTTGTCCATCAGACCAAAGTTTTAAAACCTGTCTGAGGGAACCTGTCCGTCGGACAGGTTCGATGGTTAGTACACAAAAGCATCGGACCAAAAACCTGCACATGCTCAGAATCAAGTCGACGCATGCTTGGAAGCATTGAACTTCGTTTTTTCCTCACGTCGTTGTGTTCTACGTCACCGCGTTCCGGTCTGATCGGATTTTGGTCCGATGGTGTGTACGCACATCAGACCATCAGACACATTCCGAGTTGTCTGATGAAAACGGTCCGTCAGACAAGTCTCATCAGACATGTCTGATCGTGTGTACAGGGCCTAAGGCCTCGTACACACGAGCAGACAGATTTGTTCAAATCTGTCTGTCCGACAGATTTGAACAAATCTGTCTGCTGGGATTTTGGTTTGCTCGTGTGTACACACGAGCAAACCAAAATCCCCGCCAGCAGACAGCGCGCTGACGTGGCGGTGACGTTGACGCCGCCACGTCACCGCACCAGGAAGTAAAACACTTCCGCGCATGCGTCGAAACCATTCGGCGCGTGTGCGAGAAGACATGTCTGCTGGTTAGCGTACTAACCAGCAGACATGTCGGGCGGACGGGTTCCCAGCCGACAGATTTCAAAGCATGCCTTGAAATCTGTCGGGTGGCCAAATCCGTCTGTTAATCCATACACACGATCGAATCTGTCTGCTGAAACGGTCTAGGCTGTACGAGGCCTTAGACTCGAGCTGAAAGGAAATTGCCTTTAAAGGGGTGGTTCCCCTAAAAAGAAACTTTTAACATTGCAATTCTCTTCTTAATTACAAAAAAAACGTCCGTACATACCATTTTCGGCATGTAGTCTCACCGCCGCTTCCGGGTCTGACGTTGGGGTAGGGCGTGCCTACATGATTGACAGGCATCCGATCGACGCATACAGCGCGTCACGAGATGCCGAAAGAAGCCGAACGATGATGCGCATGCGCCGTATAGAGCCGCACCAACGTTCGGCTTCTTTCGGCATCTCGTGACACGATGTATGCGTCGATCGGATGCCTGTCCCCAAACATCATACCCGGAAGCTGCGGTGAGGCTGCATTAAGAATGTACGTAAGTATGTACGGACGGTTTTTTTTAAAACTACCAGCCGATTCTACATGTAATTAAGAAGAGAAATGCAATGTTAAAAGTTTCTTTTTAGGGGAACCACCCCTTTAAATATTCAAAAACTATCCCCCTTTGCCATATTGACAAAGTGGACCTTACCACATAGTGTAGCCACGACAAAGGGAAGGGGGGGGGAGTTAAGTTCCACTGTTGATCCTCTTCAGAAACGGCTGGCCCCGGACCTCCTGAACTAGCCCCTTAACTAGGGACCCCCTAAGCTTCTAGAAGATTCCAAAGGTCAGATGACCCTTATTGACCTATCACGAACCTTGGGGACACCAACGTTTTCCCCAGCAACTAGACCAATCCCCAGCTTTCCCGCTTAACTGACTTATTGGCCTATCCTAGCCTCAGAATTTACCCCTAGCAACTAGCTGAAATGACCAATAATGAGCTTTCCCGCCTAACTGACCAAAAGGGGGGCCCTGAAACTGCTCCTGCCAAGAATCCCATAAGGAAAAGGGGAGCCCTAAGACGGCCTAATCCCCTTTTCTTCACATTGAAATCTGGTTCTATGGGTGCCACACCTCCTTTTATTATACCAAAAAAAATGTTGTTCTTTTTTTTTTCAGCTCTTGTGTGTCTTTGGATTACACCAACAATCAGCCAAACAATTGGAATCCAGCAATCACCTAGTCCTGTTCGTCTGGGGCAACCCACTAGTTTATCAGTCACTGGTGTAAATACTTCTGAAATCGTGACATGTGCTTGGTATAGAGGATCCAGTATAACTGACGATAAACTGATTGGTGTGTACAGCCGTTTCACAAATCATTCATCAACAACACAAAGTCCCAGGATCGATGAGAATTGCACATTAAAATTTGACAGGGTGTCTCAAAGCGATGTGGACGTGTTTTACTTGCATGCAGTATTTAATACAACCGCAAAAACAGCTAAACATGTCCTAAATGGTAAGTATCTAAGAGATCGGTTACACATTATTTTTTGCACCAAATTCATGATCTTATTTATTGATTATTATGGGATAGATACAGTTTATAGTGCGAATGTGTCAGGCCTAATTAAAGTGGTTGTAAACCCAAAAAAGATTTTTTTTTTGTTTTAATGTCACAATGTAGAGTATAAGATTTCCTATCATCTGTGCCCAGTCTTGCCACACAGAGTTAATCCAGCGCTGAGTAATCCTCTTTTAAAGTTCAGTGCAAATTAACCGGACTTCAGATAAAAACCTGCCAAATTAGGTTAAGTCCGTTTCTCTCTTTTTGCTTTCAGTAACAGATTATTTACATATCTAGCTTGGACATGTTTATCATAACAAGAGGTGATCCAAAGTTCATTGTATATTACCAGGATGTGTTATGATGTTATATCACCTCATATTATGATAAACAAAACATAACATATGATAAACATGTCCTAGCTATATTTGTAAATAACCTCTCACTCAAAGCAAGAAGAGAAAAAACGGACTTTTGATTTAGACAGGGTTTTATCTGGAAGGCTGTTCATTTTCACTGAACATAAAAGAGGATTTCTCAGATCTGGATTAACTCTGTGTGGCAAGACTGGGCACAGATGATAGGAAATCTTATACTCTACATTGTGACATCAAAAATATTTTTTTTTGGGTTTACATCCACTTTAAGGTAGACTGCTCCTTTTTTGATAAACAGGCGTGCAGGGAATGTCACTTCACACCTAAAGAGGTTCATCACCCTCCAATTATTTTTTTTTAAGTCAGCAGCTACAAATCCTATATCTTCCAAAAGAGAGCCAGGCGCAAAAAGGTACAGTAAAACCTTGGTTTGAGAGTGTTTTACAAGAAAAGCGAAATGTTTTAACACATTTTGAGTTGATATACAAGCGATATCTTGATATACAAGTAGCGTCACTTCACAACTGAGTATAAAAGAGGCACCTCTTTAGAAATATGGTTACATTTAATGAAGGTACAACATTTAGCAACTCATTTAGAAACTCACATGGTTGATGATTAAAACAGGCACATTTAAAGGGGTTGTAAAGGTAATTTTTTTTTCCAGTACTTAGCTTCCTTTACCTTAGTGCAGTCCTCCTTCACTTACCTCATTCTTCCATTTTGCTTTTAAATGTCCTTATTTCTTCTGGGAAATCCTCATTCCTGTTCTTCTGTCTGTAACTCACCACCGTAATGCAAGGCTTTCTCCCTGGTGTGGAGAAAGCCTCTTGAGGGGGGAGGGGGCGAGCAGGAACATCAGGACGCCCACTAACACACAGCTCCTTTCTCTGTCTGCAAAGTAGAGAGTATCCTGACACTCCTGCTCGCTCCCTCCCCCCTCAAGAGGTTTTCTCCACACCAGGGAGAAAGCCTTGCATTACTGTGTGAAGTTACAGACAGAAGAACAGGAAGTGAGGATTTCTCAGAAGAAATAAGGACATTTAAAAGCAAAATGGAAGGATGAGGTAAGTGAAGGAGGACTGCACTAAGGTAAAGGAAGCTATTTAGGGAAAAACACATTTTACCTTTACAACCCCTTTAAAGCGGAGGTTCGCCCAAAAATCAACTTTCTGACATTAGATCCAGCATACTGCTAACATCTGCAGTATGCGTTTTTTTTTTGTTGTACTTATCGTTTTATGAGCCGTTGTTATCTGGCTCCGAGCGGGGATTGCTTCCGGGTATAGGCGTTCCTAAGCCAAGATGGATTGATTGACGGGCTGCTAAAGCATTATCGTTTTATAAACCGTTGTTATCCGGCTCCGAGCGGGGAATCCTGCGGGGAATGGGCGTTCCTAAGCCAAGAGGAGTTGATTGACGGGCTGCTAAAGCGTGTCACGCCTTCCGAAAATACCCAAAGTGACACTCGGGTGTTTACGGCGCCTGCGCAGTCAGCTCTACACGTCAGGCGCCGTCACGCTTTAGCAGCCCGACACGCTTTAGCAGCCCGTCAATCAACTCCTCTTGGCTTAGGAATGCCCATTCCCTGCAGGATTCCTCGCTCGGAGCCAGATAACAACGGCTCAAAAAAGGATAATTACAAAAAAAAAAAAAAAAAAAACAGCATACTGCAGATGTTAGCAGTATGCTGGATCTAATGTCAGAAAGTTGATTTTTGTGTGAACCTCCGCTTTAAGTATGCAGGCATCTGGGGTAAAGCTGTCCACATAGACCATCCCCCGCATTGGCCTTTGACTTCATCCTTTCCACGCTGCTCTCTATGAATGGTTCAAGCCTCGCTTTCAGATCGCTCTACTGCAGGGTAGTCTTCCCAGTCACGATTGCAGACTGACATCGGTGAGACTCAGAAGTAAGGAGGACGGTCTATGTGGACAGCTTTACCCCGGATGCCTGCATACTTAGATGTGCCTCTCTTCTCTTTTATACTCTGTTGTTCCTGCTGGATTTTGCATCTAATCCCCTTGTGGAGGCTTCTATTTGTGGATGGACATTTTATGGTTACACAACTTATCACATTGCTATAATCTTTTTATATGGACTATAAACTGAAGGACCTATGAATAAATGGTTGTGGAATGAATCATCTGAGTTTCCATTATTTCCTATGGGGAAATTCACTTTGATATACAAGTGCTTTGAATTACAAGCATGTTTCTGGAACAAATTATGCTCGCAATCCAAGGTTTAACTATAAAACCAAGGGGCCAAAGTTTAAAAGGAAGTCCCATTGGACCGCAATTACCACACTCAAATGACCAAATGACACAAGGACAATATATAAAGAATAATTGCTCCCCAATTTTACAAATCCTATATCTGCTGACTTTTTAATAAAAGGACAATCATCTGTTCAAGGATCCAGCTCTGTTCTCATCATGGCGGGTTGTTCACCGGTCCCTGACGCCGGCATGTTTAGTATTAGAAGCCAGCTGTGATTCCTTATGGCTTCACAGCCAGCTTCATAATGCATGTGCATGAACCGCTCTGTGCTTTTTTAATAGTCCCACAGCCTTCTGGGACCTGGGACGTGTCCCAGAAGGTTGTGGGCAATGAGGGGAGCGACAGAACTTCTATTCAGATCGTCAAGGCTTTCCACTGTGCATATCTGTGCTTGTTAAATGGTCCCCCCAGCCTAGGCGATCTGAGCAGAAGTGGAAGCAGGGACCTATCAAAAGTACCGGAGGACCCAGAAGTGAAGTAGGCACTTCCGCTGGCTTACCATAGAGCTTGTTTGAGGGCCAGAAGGTCCCCGATGAGCTCTAGATATGTGCAGTTTGTTTCGGTCCAAATTGAAATTCGGGGGAAAAAAGTGTTTTTGTATATTTTAGATGTATCCGAATTTCCAAATTACAAGTACAGAATTTAAACTAATCTGGAATAGCCAAAAAAAAAATCAGATGAAATTCTAATTCAAAGTTTTTGATTTTTAATACTTTTCAAATTCGAATAGTTTTCGATTTTGTTTTCCAAGAAGAAAAAATGCACAGCTTACCTTGTCTTCCCTCGTCCACAACTCACCCCCCATGCACACGTTACCTTCTCTTCTCTCATCCACAACTTACCCCCCATGCACAGGTTACCTTTTTTCTCTCTCATGCTCAGTTCACCCTCTCCCCTCTCCACAGCTCGCACCCTCTCCCCCTCCCCTCTCCACAGCCCCCCCACCCACAGATTACCTTCTCTTGTCCACAGTTTGCAGCCCCCTCCCCCCATCCACAACTCCCCTTTTAACCTCTGTCAACATATCACATTTGCACCCCCCCATCCACAACTACGTTCCGGTGTCCTGCCGAATAATTTCCCCCGGTGGATTAGGACCCCCCGTACTGCGCAGGAGCGACGCTTGCGCAGTACGAACCTCAACTGATCCTCCGAAAATAGCCAAACATGTAGAGCTGAGGGCTGGTTCTACACGGCGCATGCACAATGACTGACACATGCCGCATGCGCCCGATGCTTCTGCTACTCTGCAAGGGGTGGGGGTGATTTTACCAATAAAGTACACGTCTTAGCGGGGAACATTGCAAAATCCACCCATCAACATTGCAAAACCAGTCCTTCGTTTGTTTTAACACCCCCCCCCCCCCCGCTAGCACATGTCATTTATTAGTAAATTCACCCCCGCCCCTTGCAGAGTAGCACTAGCATCGGGAGCGTGTGGCATGTGTCATAGTCATTGCACAGGCATCATGAAGAGCTCACTCCCAGCTCTACATGTTCGGCAATTTTTGGAGGCTCAGTTGAGGTTCGTACTGCGGTCCTTATCCGCCGGGTGGAAATTATTTGGCAGGCAAATAAGCCCCGCCTATAGGTAAGCCTATAATATTGGCAGTGGCCAATCACAGTCCTCCTGCTGGTGCGGCTGTTCCTGTTTCCAAGAGGAGAACAGCAACAATAGATTCCCCAGCAGTCAGCATCAATAGACCCTCCAGCACATCTTGCCATTCAGTTCTGGAGCTACCGGAACTACATTTCCCCACATTCCTGCAAAAAAAAGCTGTGGTGGGGACACAAACAAAAATATAACTGTGGATCTAGCTTATTACTACTAAAAATAATTACAAAATTATATGTGGGAAAAAAAACTCCTTGATAAAATTCCAATTAAATGAGGTCCTTTTATAATTTTGTTTTTCAGGAGCTGAACGTTTTGTGATGTCTTCCATTGTCCTCCTGGCTGCTACAGGGTTGATATCATCATTTACACTTTTCTAAGAGGGAAGGACAAGAAAGAGGAGAGCAATAGAGGTGAGAACAAGTGTACTAATGTCTATACACACCATATTATAGTGGTGCTTTACTCTTCTTTTTTAGCACTTTACTCTCTGTAGTGCATAACACTAAAGCCCTGTACACACGATCGGTTTGTCCGATGAAAACAGACCGTTTTTATCGGACAAACCAATCGTGTGTGGGCCCCATCGGTTTGTTTTCAATCTGTGGAAAACAAACCGAACATGTTTGTGTGGAAGTCCATTGGTCAAAAATCCAGGCATGCTCAGAATCAAGTCGACGCATGCTCAAAAGCATTGAACTTCATTTTTCTCAGTACGTCGTAGTGTTTTACGTCACCACGTTTTGGCACGGTCGGATTTTTGACTGATGGTGTGTAGTCAAGTCTGATGAAAATCAGCTTCATCGGATTAGATTCCATCAGATATCAGATCGAGTGTACGAGGCTTAAAGGGGTTGTAAAGGTAAATGTTTTTTCACCCTAATGCATCCTATGCATTAGGGTGAAAAAACATCCAACAGAACCGGCCCCCCCCCGAACCCCCGTTTTACTTACCTGACCCCTCGAAAGTCCCGCGCGCGTTCATGTGATCCTCTTCGGTTCCCAGCCTGGCTGTTGATTGGCTAGGCTGGACAGATTGATAGCAGCGCAGCCATTGGCTGGCGCTGCTGTCAATCACAGCGGATGACGCCGCGCGCCACTGTATCACGGGAGTGCGCTCACAAAAGCTTTCCACCATGCTCGCTCGCTCGCTCACATTAAGGTGGAAAGCTTTTTGCGAGGAGGAGCTGAGACAGCCGCCGAGGGACCCCAGAAGACAGGATTCCGGGACACTCTGTGCAAAACGAGCTGCACAGTCGAGGTAAGTATAACATGTTTGTTATTTGAAAAAAAAAAAAAGGTTTGCCTTTTAGTGTCCCTTTAACTGTAATTCACTGTTTGTTTTTTTGTTTTTTTTTCTTTCTAGGAGATACTTCACAGACGGGTGTTCAGAGAACCAAATTACAATCAGGCAAAAGAATTTCAGGACAGATCGGCAGGCATGCTACTTCTCCTCTCTCCAGTATAAATGATTGGGTGTCTTTACAGCTTTGGATCAGTTAAAGTCGTGATTCTCTGTCCTATTTCTTCAGCATGTGAAGACTCCTGAAGGATAGCTTTGCTTTCATTCTCAAAATTGGATTCCATCTCTGTTCCATTGAGGAGAATCAGAAGAATTTTCTTCTCAGACGTTCAGTTGTGGAGCTTGAAGTATATTTATTAATCTAGTCCAACAATAAAAATGAATAATCATGTGTTTATTATAACAAAAATTGTATTTTAGAATCTCATAGTGTAGGTGGGTAAGCCAACCTGATCTATTATGTACTCAGGTGTAGTGCTCTTTCCATTAGACCTGCTGTCTCCAGTTGTTATGAAGTAATGCAAGGGAATAATGCTTTATTTTTCAGATTATACATAATACAGAATAAATAAATGGAGAAATCCAAATTAGGATACCTTTGTATGCAACCTTTGTGTAAGTATGTATGTGAAAGTTGGAGATAGGAGTTATGACATGGAGAGGCTCCCACTGTGGTCATTTAGACGTACAAAGACATTCACCCGGTGATTTTCTATGTGTTTTGTTCAGACTTATAATGGCTTCTATAGGAAAACATGCTGAAAGCTTAAGATATCAAAAAAAAAAAGGTCAATATCGGCCAATGGAAAAAAATATATATTTTATATATATATATATACACACTATATATTATACAACAAGATAAGAAATATTAATATATACTGTGTATATATATGTATTGTGAGGGATTAACTCTGTAGCGGGTGTGTGTGACCCCCTCTATGGGTTCACTACACGCTGAACTGTACAAAAAGGCACTTGAGGATGACTGAAAACAAATGATATGGTATATTTTTCCACCTTGCTGGATACACGTGCAAGCATCAAAACAAAACATAAAATAAACCCTTGCCACTTGGGGTGTCTACCTTCCCAACACAGGAACCTACCTATGGAGTCTGGCACAGCCTACTGCTGGGCAGACACTGCTGGTCCTACAGCAGAAAACAACAAAAAAGTCTCTTTGATATTTCTCACACAGAAATATCCATCAGCACCTTACCTCTTCAGAAGTGCTTGTGTCTGCTCCTTCACTCACAAAGCCCCCAGGATGCAGCAATCAGTCGTTATCCTAAGGCTGTATTTATAGGAGATTTAATTGCTTCATTTTGAACAGCTGAAGGCTTCTAACTCCCCAAACCTCTCTGGCCAAAATTTACAGCCGACGCCCAATAGTAATTGGTGTATTGTCTACACCAGGCAGAAAAGTATCTTCCGTCTGGGACAACACACACAGATTTACCTGACTTCCTGTCACTATATATATATATATATATATATATATATATATATATATATATATATATATATATATATATGTCCTTGTATCCCGCATGTAAATGTCTCATAAGTGACATACAAAAGTACCGTATATGCTTGAGTATAAGCCGAGGTACTAAATTTTACCACAAAAAAATGGAAAAACGTATTGACTCGAGTATAAGCCTAGGGTGTTCATCTGCATGCCTCACTGTGTCCATGTCCATGCCTTGCTGTGCCCATGCCTCACTATGCCCATGCCTCACTGTGTCCATGACTAGACTGACGTTTAACATGGGAGTCTACGGAAGGGGTGTCCGGTTTGAAAAATCTGTGCTCTCTAGCCATAGGTCCTCCAGACAACAAACTTTGCACACTTGTATAGGAGAAATAGGGCTACATGTTTGCCAAGATCCAGATCCAGGGGACCTACCAGAGAAATTACTGTTTAACATGGGAGTCTATGGAAGGGGTGCCCGGCTTTGAAAAATCGGTGCTTCCTGGCCGTAGGTCCTCTGGACAACAAGCTTTTTTTTTTCACAAGAAAGTGGACAACAAACTTTGCACACTTGTAGAGGAAGAGTGGGGCTACATGTTTGCCAAGTTTGGGGTCCGGCCAGTAACGGGTACCCAAAGTCCGGGAGATCAGGCACAAAAATGTGCCGATGGGGCATTTTCAGCACACAAAAAAAATTTTGCTGAAAAACTCGGTTTATACTCGAGTTAATACAGTAAATGTATCCAGTATCATATACATATAAATGTATTCTCCATTGTGTCAATTTACAACAGATCCAAATTGGGTATTATATAAAAAAAAAAAAGGATGAAGGATATTTGTAATTTTTTTTTAAAATGAGACATAACATGTACTCGAGATTGTGGCATATACTGAATATTCATTGGTAAAGAGCAAATCCTTGTGTACCGTTATCAATGTAGAAACTCTGCATAGGATGGGTCCTCTATTTTTTCCTCGACCTTCTCAAGAATCCCAGCCCCTCTGACACACTTAGTGATATTGTCTGTTTCTATACTCAAGCTATACTTCGTACACAACAGGAGTGCTCTAGAAAACAGGCATCAAAACAAGATAGTAAAGGCAAACGCAATATATTGTCACCCAATATGGTTGGTAAGTGGGCATGCGTAAAATGGATTAACAATGGTAATAACACAATTTAGAATACAAAGTGATTAATAGTAAGTAGTATAAGATGGCATTTGACGTCCAAATCAGCATAAACAGTAGCAAGGCCACCTCAAGTGCAGCTCTGAGCAGGAGTAGACTTTAATCTACCGAGCGCTGAACCTATACTGCCAGAGCGCAATTATACAGCGATGATGGTCCTAGACCAATTGTGTATGCACTGTCCAAAAGAACAAGAGGATGGTAACGAGAGGGCAGGGGAGCAAAGGAGGCTTGCAAAATAATTATTACCGGAAGGGCAGTCCTTTCGGGTGTTTCTCAGCCGGCTATTGTTGGGGCCCTTTAAGAGTGTCAGTGTCCTTAACAACAATCCCAGATAACCTGCATGCAGTATAGGCATGCTATAGTCTCCGCACAGGTGCAAGGTGGGTGTGCTTTGAGATGCAGCTTAAATTTTGCATCTATACCGCATTATACAATGTAGGTTTGAAATAAGTGCACCCATAATATAAAAAAATGTAAGGCGCTATACTGCAATATCACAATGTGGATCCATATCAGCAGCCAGACAAAAGTGCAAAGCCTGGTATGTGGACTTGGCTAGACGGCCTCAGAGTGACCACTGGGATAGTGGTAAAGACAATACAAAAACACACAGTCAAGGAAGGCGCTCCAGAGAGGTCCTATGAAAATAGTCTGTGGAATGGACTGTGTGGAGTTGCACTAACCAGCACCCAGGATCCACAAGGGACAAGGAAATCCAGTTAAAATTGTGCTTTAACTAAAGCAATTAAAATTCTTAAATGGTGCTGTGTACACAGCTGTTAAAAGACCAAAACCAGTGATGGACGGGATGTGCCGGTGGGGCTGTAGGAGTCTGTGGTAGAAGGCTACAATGGAGCTGCAGGTCCCTGACAGGAGACCGACAGCTACAGCACAGGGATTGGAGCATCTTGTGTCCCCAGAAATCAGGAGATCACTGCACACCATATGCTAGCAAGGTAGGTCACCAGAAGGGTGGTTAGAAAGCCGGTATCCAGGAAATCAAGAGCTACTGAGCTGCAGATGCAGCCATCATTTCTGCCCCATGAGGAGGGTATTTACAAAAACGCCACAACCAATCGAAGGGTCTGAGGGGTGTGCTGAAGTGTTTTATATGTTCCAGTAGACACTCCTTTTTAACTATATCTATATTTTTACATGACGAGGAGTCATAACTATATCTATATTTTTACATGACGAGGAGTCACAACAACCAACATATTATTAACCACTTGCCTACTGTGCACCTACACCCCCTTCCTGCCCAGACAAAATTTAAGCTTCCGGCACTGCGTCGCTTTAACTGACAATTGCGCGGTCGTGCGACGTGGCTCCCAAACAAAATTGGCGTCCTTTTTTTACCACAAATAGAGCTTTCTTTTGGTGGTATTTGATCACCTCTGCGGTTTTTATTTTTTGCGCTATAAACAAAAATAGAGCGACAATTTTGAAAAAAATGCAATATTTTTTACTTTTTGCTATAATAAATAACCCAAAAAATTGAGGAAAAAATATTTTTTTCCTCAGTTTAGGCCGATACGTATTCTTCTACATATTTTTGGTAAAAAAAAAATGCAATAACCGTTTATCGATTGGTTTGGGAAAAATTTATAGCGTTTACAAAATAGGGGATAGTTTATGGCATTTTTTTTTTTGGGGGAAAAATTTATAGCGTTTACAAAATAGGGGATAGTTTATGGCATTTTTTTTTTTTTTTTTTACTATTAATGGCGGTGATCTGCGATTTTTTTATTGGGACTGCGACGTTATGGCGGACACTTCGGACACTTTTCTGACATTTTTGGGACCATTTACATTTATACAGTGAACAATGCTATAAATATGCATTGATTACTGTATAAATGTGACTGGCAGTGAAGGGGTTAACCACTAGGGGGCGGGGAAGGGGTTAAATGTGTGTCCTATGAGTGTTGTGACTGAGGGAGGTGACCGATTGTGTCCCTATGTACAAGGAGCACAATCTGTCTCCTCTCTCCCTGACAGGGACGTGCAGCTCTGTGTTTACATACAGAGCTCCACGTCCCCGCTCAGTTACTGGGCAATCGTGTGTGCCCGGCGGCGATCGTTGCCGCCGGGCACTCGCACCGGGATCCCAGCAGAGCAGCGGGTGTGCGCGCCCTCCCGCGGCTTTAAAAGGACATCACGTCATATGACGTGATGTCAGGACAACGGAGTCCTCCGCCCGCCGTCATTTGACGGTGGGCGGAGGACAAGTGGTTAAACAGAATGAAATTACAATTTAGTATAAACCAAATACGATCTAAATCCTATGTATATTTTGCATAGAAGATCTAATGTGTTATGGTAGACTTCCCCTTATTTCAGATCTTACCCTCACATCTAAAGCGACTGCACTTCCAAGAGCACTTGCAGTGCCCTTGTAGTGCAAAGTGCGTTTGCCTTTAGTAAATCAACCCCACATCCCAAAATTCCTACTATGATAAAAACGATCCGTAGAGTTGGGAGCTCAGCCCTATAAAGCAGTTTCAGGTCCAATAAAATGAGACTTAGGCCGTGTACACACGGCAGGGAACCTCGACGGGCAGAACACATCGTTCCGCCCGTCGAGGTTCCCCGCCGGCCGTCGAAATCGGCGACCCGCCCGTCGGGAATGGCAACCAGCCATTCTTCCAGACGGGCCGTCGAGCAAATAGAGAGCGTGCTCTCTATTTCTGCTCGATGGGCTTCCCGACGGGAAGCTCGCCGAGACCGTACACACGGCCGAGGTCCTCGCTGGAATGCACATTCCAGCGAGGTTCTCGCTGGTTTTCAGCGAGAACCTCGGTCGTGTGTACGCCGCCTTAAAGATGTGTATTGCTTCTAAATAATTTAATGACATGGCTGCATTAAATGTTTCTAGCTTAACGTAGAACTATAGGCAAAACTTTTTTCTCATTTTGGATAGCGCAGGGGGGTTCCAATTGCCTATGGGACAGGGAGAGAAGGAAAATATCTGCAAACAGAAGGGTGGTTAGAAAGCCGGTATCCAGGAAATGAAGCGCTACTGAGCTGCAGATGCGGCCATCATTTCTGCCCTATGCGTAGTGTATTTACAAAAATGACACAACCAATCAAAGGGTCTGAGGGGTGTGCTGAAGTGTTTTATATGTTCCAGTAGACACTCCTTTTTCCAACTATGGGCCAGATTCAGGTAGATGGGAGCATCTTTGCTCTGGAGTAACGCTTCTCATTTGCGTTACTCTGCTGAAATTTTAGGAGCAAGTGCTGTTATTCAGGAAGCACTTGCTCCTAAAGTTGCGGCAGCGCATCGCAAATGAGCCAGCGGAATTCAAATTGGGCGGGTACGGGGCGTGTAGTATTCTAACTATGCGCGATCCCGCGGCGAACGTACTGCGCATGCGTCGAGTGTCAATGCATCCCAGTGCGCATGCTCCAAGTTCTGTCAGTGAACGTCAATGACGTCACGTCCCCATTCAGGAATGTTTTACGCAAACGACACGTTTTGTTTTTTTTCCGACGCGATGACGACGGCTATACCTAACATAGGATACTCCACTAGGGGGCTGCTTTATCTATACGCCGCGTATCGCTTCCGGAAACGTCGTAAAGTCACTGCGTCGCGCCCAAAAAAGATCGTGAATTGCCGATTCCCGCTCATTAACATATTTTTTGAGCGTAAATCGGCGGGAACGCCCCCGGCGCCATTTTTAAGTTGAAGTAACGATGCGATGGCGAAATTCAATTACGCCGATCGCATCGGAACTCCAACCCGGCGTTTCTTGTTTTCTGGTTACAGAAAACAAAAACGCCGGCTTAAAGTGACAGTTAGGCTGGAGTATCAATGGATCCGCCAGCCTAACTCTACCTGAATCTGGCCCTATATCTATATTTTCACATGACGAGGAGTCACAACAACCAACATATTATTAAACAGAATGAAATTACAATTCAGTATAAAACAAATACGATCTAAATCCTATGTATATTTTGCATAGATCTAATGTGATATAATAAGTTATGGTAGACTTCTGTTCCTTGTAATAACCCCCATTGTGTAGACACCATCCACGTATATATTTACTAATGGAAAATCCATTTTACACTACAAGTGCACTGCAAGTGAACTTGGAAGTGCAAAGTGGGTTTGCCTTTACCGTCATACAAACATGGTGAAATAATCAGAGGATTCCTTAGAAATTAATCCAGAAGTCCATATGAATAAATAACAGTGATGAAAAATAATAAACATAAATAATCTCAAAAAATTGATGTGAAAATTCATATATGAGGTATAGAGATGTCGTGGATCGCACACTGAGGTGCAATAAAAGTGCTGGAAGGTGAACCTCAGAGAAGACAGCACAAACACTCGTGCTTCACCACCACTTGAATTCACAGCTTACCAGAGAATGAGTACCATAGAGCCCCAGAATTTGGTCTGAAAATGCGGCATCAAAGCAGCATCTAGGGGCCAGAGGACTCTCATAAATTCCCAATAAAATACATTAACGCAGGGGTGTCCAAACTTTTTTCAAAGAGGGCCATCATTTGATGAAGTGAACATGCGTGAGGGCCGACCATTTTGCTGACATTCTTTGAACCATTAAAATTCGGGCTAAGTGTGTTTGCCCGAGCACTAATACATTGCCCAACAAGAGTTTTCTTGCCTTTGTGGCTATGTGTGTTGAAGAGATGAGCTTGGGCGTGTTATTTGGATATACTGTATCTATCGGCGTATAACACGCACCTTCAGAGTCGGTTCACACTGGGGCGACACGACTTCCAGCACGACTTTCAGAAGCAACTTCAACACGACTTGAGCATGAACCACAGGGCGATCTGGGGCGATTTACAACACGACTTGAAGTCCTTTTCAGGTCAGGAGACATTCCAGTGGCCAATAAAACAACAATCAGCTCTGGGAGAGGGAGGGGGAGGGAGGGGTTTGCCTGAGAAATGTATGTTATCTTGCTGGGAAGTAGCTTCAATTAAAACAGTGATCAGATTGGAAACGACTTCCATTGAAATCAATGGGTACAAATCGCCTAGAAGTCTGATTGAAGTAGTACAGGAACCTCTTCTGAAGTCAGAGCGACATGAGTAGTGTGTATTAACACCACTCCCATTCACTTACATTGCTTTTCTGGACAGGACGACTTGAGACGACTTCAAGTCGGATCCCAAGTCGCCCCAGTGTGAACCGACTCTTACTTTAGAAAGTGACGTTTCAGGGTAAGAAAATGTAAATAAAGAACTGTGAAGCAAAATAAGGGTCATTGCCCATCAATGCAGCCCAATCAGTGCCCATCTGCAACCTCTCCATTACAATGAATGCAGCCTCTCCATTGCCATGAAGGCAGCCTGGTCGATGCCCATCTGCAGCCTCGGAGGGAAGGGGAGGGGTGAGCGCCAACAGATTACATAAAGAGACTGCTGTGTAAATAGGAGATTCTCCTGTAATACAATGTCCTGCCTCCTATGATAGACAGAGGAGTCGTCCAATGGCAGCCCAGGAGACAAGACTTCCTATTACAGATGCCGCCAAGTTAACAGGAGATTCTTCTGTATGTAATTTGACAGCACTCGTCCCCCCTCCCTGTCCAGCCCCGATAAATACAGTATATATCCAACTTACCAGGGGGGCCACATTAAACTGGAACGGGGGCCACAATTGGCCCCCGGCCAGACTTTGGACGTGCCTGCATTAACGTTTTTGCTTGTAAGATGACAAAATGTGGAACATTTCAAGGGGTATTAATACTTTTTTAAGGTACTGTAACCGAATTTCTTTAAAGAAAAAAAAACAAGTGATGTTTTGCCTCGTTTCCACTGAGTGGATCAGTTCGGTACGGTACGCTATTTCGGGTGTTTCCATTATAAAAGCGAACCACACCAGCAAGGGTCCTGCTTCTCATGTGGGTCCAGAGAGAATGGAACGGTTCCATTAGGGCAGACCTACAAATACATCTCACTGATTGGTAGACGCGCTAGGAATTTTTTCTAAACCCTGAATGGTCCCTGACGGTCCGATTTGCAGTGGAAACGTGAATAGACTGGTCCCATTCTAACCGCTCCAAATTCACTGACTCGAACCGATCCGCTCAGTGGAAACAAGGCATTAGATTTCTTTAATATTGTCCAGCTCTAATGCTGAATACACACGATCGGAATTTCAGACAAGAAAAGTTCAATGTGAGCTTTTGGTTGGAAATTTCTGACTAGTCCGTGTATAGGCCCCATCTGACTTTTTCTGTCGGAATTTCCGACAGCAAAAATTTGAGAGCTGGTTCTCAAATTTTCAGATGGGAAAAGTTCTTGTCGGAAATTTCAATCGTCTGTATGTAATTCCAAAGCGCAAAAAAACACAAATGACAATTTTTATTTATTTTGTTGCTTGTAAATACCTTTATTTTGTAGTCCTTCATTACTTCCTCCTCCTTATTAGCCTAGGCTATTAAGTCATAAGGCTATTTGCAAGGGTTTCTGAGATAGGCATCATGGGCCAGGTACATTGGCGCATTTTTTGACCGGAGTAGCGCACCTCCTTTACGTTAGACCGGCGCAATGTAGAGGCGCAATCACCGTATCCTCGTAGTATTTGCGCAGAAATTTGCGCCGGTGCAATGTAATTTCCGAGGCGTAAGGGGAAGTAATTCAAATTGGGAAGGACGTGGGCGTGTTACATTGAAATGAGCCATGACCCCATGCAAATGAAGGGCCGGCCGGATCGTGCATGCGCACATGAAGCAGACCATGGTCAGCACCTCTCTGCGCATGCTCACAACTCGGGAACAGCGCAATCAGTGAGATTGGAAGTAGACCAGGGCAACTTAGTGAACTACGCAGAGAGCATAAATAGACAGACACAAACGCACTTCCTTTGCAAAAGTACATCCCTTTGTATCCCTTCCTATACAGCAAGGTGCTTTTGTTCTGTTGTTTGTTGCGTTTGTTGGTTTGTGACTTGTGTTTGATATATGTGTTGACTGTTTGGGCTAGTGTTTTGTATAATATATTTGATAGTGTTTTTTGTTGATAGATTTTGTTTGATTGTTTTGTTGCTTGATTTTTCCTGCTTGTTTGGGAAGCCGCGTACACACGGCAGAGAACCTCGACGGGCAGAACACATCGTTCCGCCCGTCGAGGTTCTCTGCCGGCCGTCAGATTCGGCGACCCGCCCGTCGGGAATGGCAACCAGCCATTCATCCAGGCGGGCCGTCGAGCAAATAGAGAACATGCTCTCTATTTCTGCTCGACGGCATTCCCGACGGGATGCTTGCCGAGAGCGTACACACGGCCGAGGTTCTCGCTGGAATGCAGCTTCCAGCGAGGTTCTCGCTGGTTTCTAGCGAGAACCTCGGTCGTGTGTACGCCGCCGGAGAGAGTTTTTGTATGAATATGACTGAAAGGAAGCGCAAGACCAATTTTTCTTTGGGGGAGAAACAAATTATTGCCCGGGCCCTTACCCAATATGGGCGTTTCCTGCATGGCCCGGAGAGTGCCAACACCACCCCAGCCAGGAAGAAGGAGATATTGCAGAACATTACCGATCAGCTAAATTCATTGGGGGGGGGGGAGACCCGGACATGGACGTGGCGTTGCTGCTCACAAGTACTGCATGGTGGGCTTGTGCCAATCCAATTTGATGTGGATGTGGGGTGTGTGATCTAGGGACCACAGTGGTGTGCATGCATGCATTCTCATTGTGCCATGATTAATGTGTGTGTTTAACGTGCAAAGATGCCTAATGTGAGCTGTCTCCTGGCTGCTCTTCCCTCAGAAGACAGGGTAGCCTCGGTTAGGGGGGGATTGTCTGGTTCGGGGGTCAGGTCATCACGTATGTCAATCTCCAGGCCCTTTCTCACTGTGAAGTTGTGCAGCATGCAACATGCACCGATGATCTGGCATACAAAGTTTGGGGAATACAACAGGGTACCCCCAGACTTATCCAGGCATTGGAAACGTGACTTCAGGAGGCCAAAGGTGCGCTCCACGACTGCACGGGTTTGGGCGTGTGCTTCATTGTATCTTTCCTCTCCTGGGGTTTGGGGGTTCTGGATAGGAGTCATGAGATGGGGTCCCAGTGCATATGCAGAGTCACCTGGAAGGGAAAAGACAGGAGAATGTTATTAGTGCATGTGCCCCTTGTGATTTCTGCATCATGGGGGGGACAGTCATTCCTGACTCCCATGTCACTCACCAACCAGCCAGGTGTCCCCATACATATTCTGTTCGAATTCCATTGGGATGGGGCTCTGATTGTATATGTAGCTGTCATGGCTGGATCCGGGGTGTTTGGCACGGACGTGCCATATGAGGCCTTGGGCATCGACTATCACCTGTACGTTGATGGAGTGCCAATGCTTCCGATTGCGGTATATGTGCTCTGTCTCACAGGGGGGGGGCTGGAGTGCCACATGTGTGCAATCAATGGCCCCCACGGTGCGTGGGAATCTGTCAATTCTGTCATTGCCTTCAGCCGCAGCTCCTCCTGGGTGGGTTTGATGATTTGGTTGGCCATGCGTCTGAGGATTGCAGGGATAACCTGGTGCACATATCTGCTCATGGAGGATTGTGACATCCCAGCCACCACTCCACTTGTTCTTTGAAAAGAGCCACTGGCAAGGAAATGGAGTGTTGTCAGGACCTTGACCAGTGGCTGCACTGCATGTGAGCGGTGTGTTGGGCTGGTGATCTCCTCCTGCAGGGTTGTGGTTAATTCCATGATGGCATGAGGGGTGAATCTGAAGATGCGATAGACATCTTTGGCATGAGTGATTCTGAGGTGTATGTGTGTGCGGTATATCCTCTCCCGTGCCCTTCTCCGTGCCCTCCTCCTTCTTTGCTCATCTAAAGTCAGTAGTATAGCTATGACCATGGACCCCCCTGGCATGTTGGCATACATTTTGTTGTCCTGCAAGTGTGGCTGCTCAGCTCATCCCTAACAGTGTAGCTTTACCTGACATGTAGACGGATTGTCTAATTTTAAACCACCTTTTATATGGACTAATTTTAGACAGGACGTGCAGCTGTTGCGCACAGCGCGTAGCCTGCGCTGCACCAACTTACTTTTGTGGATCGCCGTAACTCCCTCATTTGCATATTTGACTAGCAAATCAATGGTGTGTCTAGCGCAGTTTTGCGTGCACGGATGCGCTGGTCTATCGAAATTACGCCGGTCGAAAAAAATTAGATTTCATGCGTATATCGTTTTGGGGATGCGGCGCATTGATACGCAGGCGCATATTTAGACTTACGCCGCGCATCTCCTGTAACGCCGGCGTAATGGCTCTCTGAATCTGGCCCCATGTTTCCCAGTAGTCCTTGCAAACCTGACTGAAACTGCTTGTGCAGCACTGAGCATGTGCGAGATATGCAAAGCTGAAATCCAGGAAGTCATACAGTCTGGCTTCATGATGCCCACACTTAAGATGGCCACAGTCTATTTCTAGATTAAGGTCCGTTTTGTTAGGTTTTTACAGCATTTAGATTATAGTTTACAGACTAACTTTACTAGAATACATAAAGCTTGTGTATTACAGGGGTATTTATATTTAAAAAGTGAAATTGTGGGTGGAACTCCCCTTTAAATACCACCAAAAGAAAGCTCTATTTGTGGGAAAAAAGGATGTCAATTTTGTTTGGGTACCAGGTCGCATTACCGCGCAATTGTTAGCGACACAGTGCCGAATCGCAAAAAGTTCTCTGGTCAGGAAGGGGGTAAATTCTCCTGGGGCTGAAGTGGTTAAGTTGACACCTATTAATTTTGTTTTTAGTTATTATTTAGTACTATTCATGTTTTTATTACTAAGCACAGCTCATCACTTATATTAATTAGTTTTGATCACCTACACATGCATATGGGACTGTGAAGAGTGTTAGCAGCGTGTTTTTTTTCATTCCTGTGAACACAAAAGGTAGCTAATTTAACCACTTAACCACCGAGCCTGTTTTTCAGATTCTGTGTTTACGAGACTAAAACTTTTTTTTTGCTAGAAAATTACTTTAAACCCCCAAACATTATATATTTTTTTCCTAACACCCTAGAGAATAAAATGAAAGTCATTGCAATACTTTTTGTCACATCATGTTTGCGCAGCTGTCTTACAAGCGCACTTTTTTTGGAAAAAAATCACTTTTTTTAATTAAAAAATAAGACAACAATACATTTTGTCCAATTTTTTTATATATTGTGAAAGGTAATGTTACACCGAGTAAAATGATACCCAACATGTCAAATTGCACCCGCTCGTGGCATGGCATCAAACTTTTACCCTTAAAAATCTCGATAGGCGATGTTTAAAAAATTCTATAGGTTGCATTTTTTGAGTTACAGAGGAGGTCTAGGGCTAGAATTATTGCTCTCGCTCTAACAATCGCGGCGATACCTCACTTGTGTGGTTTGAACACTCGCGTATCGTTCGCTTCTGTGTTTTCTTATTTATTTTTATTTATTTATTTTATAATTTTTTACACTGAAATAAAAAAAATATCACTTTATTCCTATTACAAGGAATGTAAACATCCCTTGTAATAGAAAAAAGCATGACAGGTCCTCTTAAATATGAGATCTTGGGTCAAAAAGACCTCAGATCTCATATTTAGACTTAAATGACAAAAAAAAAATGTTTCTTTAAAGGGGAGTTCCAGCCAAATATAATGTTTATTAAAAGTCAGCAGCTACAAAAACCTTCTCTTACCTTCTTCACGTTCCAGCGACGCGCTGGCCGGGGGCTCCGCTCCTCTCCCCCCCTCCCCGGCCGTCTTCATTCTAACTGTGGGCACCCAGCCGTGACAGCCTTCGGCTTCAAGGCCGGGCACCCACTGCGCATGCGCGAGCGGCCCACTGCTGATTGGACAGGCGATCGCATGGGACCTGTAATGTGTCCCATGCGATCGCCTACAGGGAGGGGCTGCTGTAGGCGATTAAGCTTAATCGCCTAACCAGCCCCTCGGCGGAAGCAGGAAGTGGGACAGGAAGTCCCACTCCTCCTGAAGCCCCCACTCCCCCCCCAAAAAAAATGACATGGCAAATGTGGCATGTATGGGGGGTGAGGAGTGGGATAAGCAGAAGTTCAATTTTTGAGTGGAACTCCGCTTTAAGACGCATGGGCGGGACTGACATTTTGACGTCACTTCCGCCCAGCAAAGCTATGGGGACAGGTGGGGGCCATGTTGCCCTCACTCACATTCCCACACAGACAGCCGAAGGACCCGATCGCCTCCACTGCTACCGACGCCTCTCCCGCCACTGATAACGGCAATATCGCGGCAAATTTGCCACGGAGACCGCTGTTATCATTGACAGGACCGCCCACTGAAGAGATGGATATCTCGGTTGTGGCAGTAGCTGCTGCCGTTACGAGATATCCATCTTTAAAAACAGGACGTATATTTACAGTGGGTGGTTGTACTGACCCCCACAGCAGATTGCAAGGGTATTGTGATTGGAATATGGTGCGGGAAGCCGGCTCTCCCACACTGCAAAATGAATGGCATCTTAACGTCTTAAGGACCGCCGCACAAGTATTTACGTCGGCAGAATGGCACGGCTGGGCACATGGGCGTACAGGTACGTCCCCTTTAAGATGCCCAACCTGGTCCTGTCCTCAGTGACTGCGCTCGTGGGACCCATGGACCTAATCGGGTCACAGAGAGGAAGAACAGGGAAAGGTGAGTGTAAACAAACCTTCCCCGTTCTTCCTAGTGTGGCTGTCAGTGATCATCTGTTCCCTGTGTTAGGGAACGACGATCAGTGACGTCACACACACAGCCACGCCCCCCTCCCCCACAGTAAGAACACTCCCTTACAACACACAGCGCCACCTCCTGTTTAACCCCTTCACTGCCAGTGTAATTTTCACAGTAATCAGTGCATTTTTATAGCACTTTTCGCTGTGAAAATGACAATGGTCCCAAAAATGTGTCAAAAGTGTCTGCCATAATGTCGCCGTCACAAAAAAAAAAAAAAAAACGCTGATCGCCGCCATTAGTAAAAAAAAATTTTTTTTATAAAAATGCCATAAAACTATCCCCTATTTTGTAAACGTTATACATTTTGTGCAAACCAATCAATAAATGCGTATTGCAATTTATTTATTTTTTTACCAAAAATATGTAGAATACGTATCGTCCTAAACTGAGGAAATAAAAAAACTTTTTTTATATTTTTTTGGGGATATTTATTATAGCAAAAAGTAAAAAATATTGCATTTTTTTTTTTAAATTGTCGCTCTAATTTTGTTTATAGCGCAAAAAATAAAAACGGCAGAGGTGATCAAATACCACCAAAAGAAAGCTCTATTTGTGGGGGAAAAAAGGACGCCAATTGGGAGTCATGTCGTACGACCGTGCAATTGTCAGTTAAAGCGACGCAGTGCCGAATCGCAAAAAGAGGCCAGATCCTTTACCTGCATATTGGTCCGGGTCTTAAGTGGTTAAATGCACATTGTACGATTGTTCATTTCAGCACAGCGTTTTGAAAATGAATTGTTGGCAGAACTCCTGGGATTCTGCCCACAAAGCGCCCAGGTGTGAATGCAGCCTGTGAGAGGCTGATAACGGCAGCGGCTGGATGGTGCACCTGGCAGTACAAACCCAGGCTTTCATCTCTGGGTGGATAATGCTCTAAATGGTCATACCACAAGGTGCATCTGCAGCAACTGTCCGTCTTTCATAGAGTTTGACAGTCTGCTGGCAGCTGGACTAAATGGCACAAATGTGCCCCCTCACCAGCTAAATACCAGGACCCTAAGCACCAGGGCTAAATGCCCAATGTGCATGAGACCCTATAAGTATGTTACTGATATGCAATCTTGCATAGAACAAGCAACATGTCACACCATAACTTGGGACAGCTTTAATCTCTAAACAGCCAGATACTGCAGAGTCAGATGTATGGACAAAGTTATTTTATCTTCAATATCATTATTGATAAATGTGTATAGTGTAAAATCTACACATATTATTTAAATAACTTAAAGCATTATACAATGGCCGAAACGTTATACATTAATTACAGAAATAATACTACCAAATAGCCCATTACAGTATAGAGACCATTTATTGAATTGATAATGTGGACGCTTTCGCCATCTAGTGGTAATACATGAAATTTATAAATTGATGCATAAATAATATAAAACAAGTCTATAAATAATGGTCCAGATTCACCAAGGACTTACGACGGCGTATCTCCACATACGCCGTCGTAAGTCCGAATGTGAGCCGTCGTATCTATGCGCCTGATTCTTAGAATCAGTTACGCATAGATTTGGCCAAGATACGAGCGGCGTCTCCAACACCGTCGTATCTTGGGTGTATATTTACGCTGGCTGCAAGGGACGCTTCCGTAGATTTACACATCGAATATGTAAATTAGGCAGATACGCCGATTCACGAACGTACTTGCGACCGCTACGGCGTTTACGTTAGGCTTACGTCCGGCGTAAAATTACCCCTGCTATAGCAGGCGCAGGTAATGCAAAGTATGGACGTCGGAACAAGTGTATCTTTTTATGTCGTTTGCGTAAG